>QXEO01000433.1:674802-1874802 GCA_007115705.1 Dactylis glomerata
GCACCGGCCGCGCCGGAACAGCCCGCACCCGAGACTCCTTCAGCTGACAAGACCCCAGCACCGGCCAAGACCACTGCACCGGCCAAGACCACTGCACCGGCCAAGTCCACTGCCCCGGCCCGGACCGGCACGTTGAAGATTCGGACGGCCAAGTCCGGCACACCATCTGCCGGAACTGCTCCTCCTAAGGCAGCGTCCGGGACCTGCTCTGCTCTGGCCCTGCATCTTGGCAGGGCAGCAGCCCGGCCGGGGTACCGGAAAAGCTTCTTCGACACCCCAGAACTCGAGGGCCTCGTCCCTCTTGCGACGAAAAGTGATGAGAGCCTCGGCTCTCTTAAGGAGCAGTGCATCAAGTGGAACGACGCCAGCAACATGGACACTGCGGACTCAAGGAGCAAGAAGCTGGCCGAAGCCAAGACCAGTGGCGACCCAAGCGACTTCCTGGCAGCGAAGCCCATACCGATCGCCAGCGAGCTCCTCAGCATCCAGCAAAGACTTCACAAGTTGGCCTCTACCACCAACGTAAGCCCTCTCTATTTACACACATATCCCCAGTCCCCGAAAATGTCGGCTGTCCGGGATATGGACATCCGGGATTTTCTCATAGTCCTTTAGCTAGCTTCTTTTGAATTAACTGCCGGCATATGAGCTCGATCCGAGCTTCAAATCCTAGTCACCGAGGGCCGGGATAGGTGCGCAGCACCTGTGCCGGGTCTTTAACAATTTCACATCTCTATTATCTTTCAAATCCTCTTGACCGGGATATAAGCTCGATTCGAGCTTCAAATCCTAGTCACCGAGAGCCGGGATAGGTGCGCAGCACCTGTGCCGGGTCTTTAAAAGAATGATCAATCTTCACTTTAATTATCATGTCAAATTTCTCTGCTGACATTTCAAATCCCGGCATTTTTGCAGCAAATGAACAACACCCGGGCCGACATGTTCCATGAGTTGGTGTGCGAGCACCGGAAGCTATCTGACGCACACAGCAAGCTTCAGCAGGAGCTGTCCCAGAAAGGTAATCTTTGCCGACATACCGCTATATGCCGGATATCTTTCCTCTCTTTACTTTGCAATACTTCTTCTTACCGACACATAACCTTGTGCCGACATTCTGCAGCTGGCACTGAAAAACAAGTCGTCGCGCTTCTTACGAGGGTGAAAGAGCTTACTGGTATGCCGGATCCTGCTGTTACCCGGATAGCTACTTTATACTTCAAATCCCTCTTTGTCACTGTTTTCTTTCTTCAAATCCTCTTAACTTGAAATCTTTGCAGATGAGAAGGCTGCACTGGAGGCACGCCACCAGGATTGTGTGTCCTCGGTGGATGTGGCCAAGCAACTGGACGACCGGGATGCCGGTCACAAGGCCAAGGTAGAGCAGTTGAAGGGCCGGATCACCGAGCTGCTGGACGAAAAGGAACAGAGGGAGGGCCTACTGAAGAAAACCCAGACCCTGCTTGTTACCGCCGAGACTGATGCCTCCAACGCCCACGCTGAACTGGATAGCCTGAAGGAGCAGGCCACCAAATGGGAGGTTACAGTTGCACAGCTGAATGCCGACCTTGCCCGTAAGCTTCAAATCCTTTCCCCTTTTATCCTTTCCGACATAGTGTAATCTTTTTCGGCATAGCATCTATGCCGACATATTTTCCTTTTGCTAACATTGTTTCTATTCTGCAGGCATGTTTCCCGCTTCCGTCGCTGACGTTGAGAGGGCTTTGCAGTTGGACCGAGAAAACCGGGGTGTTCCGGTTGACTCGCCCAACTGGGACATGACGGAGCAGCTGCTGGCCCTGCAGTCCCGGAAGGAGGCCATGACCCTTTACACTGAAGAGCTCTTCTACGGCGCCCAGGAGGCATTCTCTGCCCTCTGGCCAGGACAAAGGACTCCCACTGACCTGGTTGACCTCGGCAACGACCTGCAGCTTGCCAAGGTTCGCCTCCGGGAGTGGCGAGATTCCGGCGCGAGGGTTGGAGCTGACGAAGCCCTCAGCTACTTCTTGTCTTGGTATGAAAAGGCAGACTTGGAGACTTTGCGCACCGTGCGCGAAGGTTCCATCTGGACCACGGATCCGGATCATATCCGTCGCCGCAAGGAGTTGGCCCATAGTTATGTGGACTATGCCGACACCGACAAATTCGTCCGGGACATCCGCGAGCCGGAGAAGAATGACGATGCCGGGACATCTGCCGCTGCTGAGGGTTCCGACTCCAGCCAAGATGAAGATGAAGCTGAGGAAGCCGACACTGAAGCTCCGGAACAGGCATCTGCCCCGGGCGGAGGCGATGGCTCCATTCCATCTGCTGGGTCCGGCACACCTGAAGCCGACACTTCCACTGCTACCGCTCCACCTGCCGGCGGCTCTGCTTCTGCCACTGCTCCTTGACTTTGGAGCATAAAAACTTTAAGTTTTATCAGATCCCCGGTATGCCGGGTGCAGATGTAATATACACATTTAATTTCCTTAGGTTTGCTTTCTGAACAAGTTTTATCTTGGTTTGCTTGTTACTAATGCCGGATCATCTTTTGGCTAAGTCACCGAGTTGTTTTCCTGTTTCCTCAATTTCACAACCTTGGCTACTTGTCTACCTTAATTGGCTTTCGACGTATGAGTCTCAAGGTTGCTTCCTCGAACATACAGTACTTTAACTTTGAGACTTAGACTTCAAATCATCCGACACTTTAAATTTTAACTTTAGCTTTAACGAAAATGTCGGTTCGCTTGCTTTGTATTTCCTTAGCCGTTTTCCATGTGTAGACAATCTCCGGCATCTACTCTTGCTAGCCATGAAGCCGGGTTTCGGACAGCAGCTGAGTCGAAGAGTGGCCTTTGATGCCGACACATTACTAGGCCGACATAGGAAACATTCAAATAAAGCCAGCCGGCATATAACAAAAAACTGTAAATAAACAACAAATATACCTCGGAGCTAGTTACCCGGCTTCTTCGGGATGCCGGTATTTCATTCATTAGTCTTGTGCCGGCACAACACGCCGGCATACAAAGGAAAATATGGAAATACATACATTGTGTTGCTCAGGAGTAAAAGGGGCGCAGTAGAGCTATGTTCCATGGCCTCTTGGTTTCTTCTCCGGACCTGTCCACCTTATTCTTCTTGGGGTCCTGCGCATCTATAAGATAATAGGCATCATTGTGCAGAGCTCTGCTCACAATGAATGGCCCCTCCCATGGAGGAGTTAACTTATGCCGGCCTTCTGTTCCTTGCTTTAGCCGGAGTACTAGATCTCCCTCTTGAAATCTCCTTGGATTTACCTTCTGCGCATGATAGCGTCTGAGGTTCTGCTGATATACTGCTGTTCTTGACAGAGTTATTTCCCTTGCTTCCTCTAGCAGATCAACATCATTTTCTCTGGCTTCTTTAGCCTCTTCCTCAGTATATAGCACTATTCTTGGTGCATCATGTATTACATCTGTTGGAAGCACAGCTTCTGCTCCATACACCAGGAAAAATGGTGTGTAGCCTGTTGATCTATTCGGAGTTGTTCTTAAACTCCACAGCACTGCTGGCAGCTCATCTAGCCAACATCCCGGAGTTTTCTCCAGGGGCTCTATTAGCCGGGGTTTTATGCCGGATAATACTAGCCCATTCGATCTCTCTACTTGGCCATTGGCACAAGGGTGGGCAACCGACGCAACGTCCAGCCGGATTCCCACCTCCTCACAAAATCTGGCAAATGGCCCCTGGGCAAAGTTTGACCCATTGTCAGTGATGATGCTATGAGGAACACCATATCTCAAGATTATATCCTTTAAGAATTTCACTGCTGTGTGACCATCACACTTGCTTATGGGCTTCACTTCAATCCACTTGGTGAACTTGTCCACCATGACCAGGATATGGGTCATTTTCCCTCTGGCCGGCTTAAAAGCCCCGACCATATCCAGGCCCCAAACAGCAAAGGGCCAGGTTATTGGGATAGTTTTCAGGGCAGATGCCGGCTGATGAATCTGGTGGGCATATCTTTGACACCCATTACATTTCCGGACCAAGTTTTCTGCCTCTTGCAGCGCCGTTGGCCAATAAAAGCCATGCCGGAATACCTTTGCCACCAATGCCCTGGACGAAGCATGGTGACCACACTCCCCCTGGTGAATTTCCCGGAGCATCTCCAGACCCTCCGCAGCTTCGACACATCTCTGCAATACCCCGGTGGTACTTCTCTTGTATATTTCTTTGTTGATGATGGTGTACGCTTTGGATCTCCTTATAACCCGGCGGGCCTCGGTTTCATCCGCCGGCACTTGACCATCCACCATGAAGTTCATGATAGGACGTGCCCATGAGGGCACTTCCCTGACAGTGAACACTGCCTGATCTATTTCCATCATTTCGACCGACACATAATCGATCTCCATGAGCTGCGAAGTCCCCGGGACTGAAGAATCAGTCCCCGGGTATGCCGGAGCAGTCCCCGGGTATACCGGCACAACCTCTTGGCACATTTTACCCTTGCCTTTAGTTTTGCTCCGGAATACTGTACTAACAGCATATGCCGGCCCAGTCAACGGGACTGAGGAAACAGTCCCCGGGTTATCCGTCTTGGCTCCGGCATCTATGTCCATTGGAACTGCTTCGTCTGGACCTGGCGGGACATAAATGGAGGATGACTCCGGCGAGGGTTTGATCGATGGCTTCCTCAGATGCTCCAGCGAAATGCCGGGCGGGATTGAATCTCGGGAAGACCCCAGCTTGGATAATGCATCGGCTGCATCGTTCTGAGCCCGGAGAACGTGCCGGAACTCACAACCTTCAAAGTAACCACTTAACTGCTGCACCAGGAAACGGTATGATGCCATGTTAGCATCATGCGCGTCCCATATGCCGGAACACTGCTGAATCACTAAGTCAGAATCTCCGAAGCACATAATCCGGCGAATTCCTATGTCCTTAGACACCTTCAGGCCATGCACAAGTGCCTCATATTCCGCCACATTATTTGATGCTGCAAAGTGAATCTGCAGGACGTATCTCAGCTGGTCATTCTTTGGTGAACTGAGAACTATGCCGGCACCCAAGCCATGGATTGTCTTGGACCCATCGAAATGCATCCTCCAATAATTGGCATCTGGCAATGGTGGCTCATACTGTATCTCGGCCCAGTCAATAAAGAAATCAGCCAAGACCTGGGACTTGATTGTATCCCTCTTATCGTACTGCGGTGTATATGGTGAAAGCTCTATTGCCCACTTTGCTATCCGGCCGCTGGCATCTTTGTTGCCTATAATTTCCGAGATAGGGGCCTCGGCCACTACCCGGATTGGATGCTCTTGGAAGTAATGCTTGAGCTTCTTAGCCGCCATATAGACACCATAGGTCATCTTCTGATAGTGGGGGTAATTTTGCTTTGAGGTGGAGAGGACTTCACTTAGATAATATACCGGCCTCTGCACGGTTTTGCCTCCTTCCTCTCGCTCTACTACCACCACAGCACTGACAACTCGGTTGGTTGCCGCTATATAGAGCAACATTGGCTCCCGGGGCATCGGAGACGCTAATACCGGCGCTGTTGACAATAATTGTTTCAATTCCTTGAAAGCTGCATCTGCTTGCGTTGTCCAGACAAATGTGTCGGACTTTTTCATCAACTGATATAACGGCAGAGCTTTCTCTCCCAGCCGGCTTACGAAGCGGCTCAGGGATGCGAGGCACCCAGTGAACTTCTGTACTTCCCTCAAATCTGTCGGCGGCTTCATCCTTTCTATGGCACGAATTTTGCCGGGATTCACCTCAATACCCCGGCTGGAAACAAGGAAACCGAGCAACTTGCCCGCCGGCACACCAAAGGTGCACTTAGCCGGATTCAACTTCATCCGGAATCTTCTCAGGTTCCCAAAGGTTTCCCGGAGATCATCTATGAGAGTCTTGCTCTCCTTGGTTTTTATGACGATATCATCGACATATACCTGCACATTTTTATCTATCTGATCGTGCAAACACTTTTGCATACACCTCTGGTAAGTTGCGCCGGCATTTCTTAAACCGAACGGCATAGTGAGATAGCAATAAGCCCCGTACGGGGTAATAAAGGATGTCTTTATTTGATCTGGCTCAAACAAGGGGATCTGGTGGAAACTAGAATAAGCATCTACGAAAGATAACAGTTCACATCCGGCTGTGGAATCAATCACTTGATCGATCCGAGGCAGCGGGAATGGATCTTTAGGACATGCCTTGTTCAAGTTGGTGTAATCAACACACATCCGCCATACTTTCACTATGACGGGCTCATCTTTCTTCTTTTCCACCAAAACCGGATTAGACACCCAATCCGGATGAAGTACTTCCTTGATAAAGCCAGAGGCTAAGAGCCTGGCCACTTCTTCCCATATGGCTTTCCTTCTATCGCCGGCATTCCGCCGGAGCGGCTGCTTCACTGGCTTAGCATCGGGTCTCACGTGCAATGCGTGCTCAGCCAGCTCCCTCGGCACACCTTGCAGGTCCGAAGTAGACCATGCAAAGATATCCCGATTCTCACGGAGGAAGCTGATGAGCTCGCTTTCCTATTTGGGATCCAAACTTGCCCCAACCAGGGCATGGCGCTCCGGGAAAGCTTCATCCAGAGGCACCTTTTTGACTTCCTTGCCTACTTGAAAAGAAGCACTGCCGCCGGGATTTGTCATGCCCGGCATATATTTGCCGGCCACGACCGTCTCAGCAATCTCCACTGCTCGCTTGAGCCTCTTCCTCTCCTCTGCAATGATCAGAGTCTCGGCCAGATTGGATCCGGCGGTGGCACATGCCATCGAACGCTTGTAATCACCAATGATGGTGATCACCCCTTTGGGTCCCGGCATCTTCATCTTCAGATACGCCACATGCGTAGAGGCCATGAATTTTGCCAGTGCCGGTCTACCCAGCAAAGCATGGTAGGGGCTCTCCAGATCAACCACCTCGAACATGAGGTTTTCCACCCTGCAGTTATCCCGGCTGCCAAACATGACATCCATCCGGATCTTGCCCATCGGCGCACACGAAAGTCCCGGCACAATGCCGTGGAACGTGGTCTTGCTTGGTTCCAGCATATTTTCCTTGATTCCCAGCTTCTCCATCGTATCTCGATACATGATGTTGATGCTGCTTCCATTATCAATGAGGACCTTGCTGAATCTTACGTTATTAGCCGGCCCGACGAATGTCGGATCCACCACCAGAGCATATCCGCCGGGATTTGGCATGATCCGGGGATGATCTGCCCTGTCCCAACCAACGGCCTGGTCAGACCAGTACATCAGCTTTGGCACAGCCGACATAACGGCATTCACCTCCAGACTCCGCCGGTACAAGCTCTGCTTGTCTGTTCTCTCGGTCTCAAAGACCATATAGCTCTGATCATACTCCTTGTACTCATTCCGGCCCGCTCCTGGGCCTCCGGCGTTATATTCCGGATTATAGCTCTGGTCAACTTGATTTACGCCGGCATTTCCGGCGTTGCTCTGATTCCCAGGATTAACCGGCCTAGGTGGGACTGCAATTGTATTAGCACCTGTCAACGGCGATGGAGCTGCCGGGACAGAAGGTCTAGCCGGTCCCCAGGGACCTGCACGACCTGCTAATATGTCGTCCAGCCATGAACAGTTCCTTGTCAAATGGTTTGCCGGCTTTCCCGGCTGGAATGTGTGAAACACACAAGGCTTGTCCATGGCAAGACCCACAGTATACTTCGGCCACTGCTTCTTCTGGCCGGCGGCTCCGCCGGCATTCTTGTTGGTCCAGACATTCTTCTTCTGGAACGGCTGTGCTTGCTGCTGCGGCTGCTGCTGATAGTTCTCATATCTCGGACGCTGGCTACTGCCGGCGCCCCCTTGCTCTTCCTCCACAGCTGCAACTTGTGCTGCTCCGTACCGATAATCCGGCCGCTCATCTCTCCTCTTATTCCGGTTATCCGGGCGATAGTATTGCCCTGGTCTCCCGGCATTGCTGGTGTTCCCCTGGGTTTGCCCCTGTCCTTGTGAATCGAGACTGGGCTGCTTGGGATCTCCCAGAGCATAACTATCAGCGATCTTGATTGTTTCGGCCAGCGTGGCCGGCATTTGCCTCTGAAGCTTTTGCCACAGCATGGTGCCATGCTGGCACCCATGAGCGAACCATATGATGGCCTGCTGCTCATTGATTCCTTCGCAGGAATTGCGCAACGTGCACCACCTGGTCAGATAGTCACGGTCAGTCTCATTCACTCCTTGCCGGCAGTTAGCCAGCTGCTGCGGACGGTTGGGCCTCTTGTATGTACTGGTAAAGTTCGACACAAACTGCTCTTCGAAATCAATCCAGCCGTTGATACTCCCGGCCGGCAAATTATTCAGCCATATCCTGGCTGGACCTTCCAACATCTGCGGCACATATCGTACCGCCCATCTGAGGTTTCCTCCGGCGATGTTCACCGCTGTGGAGTAATCCTCCAACCAATCTTCCGGCTTCGTACTGCCATTATATGTCCTCGCGCCACGCGCGAGCTGGAAGAAGTAAGGCACCGGCTCCCCCATAATCCGGGGTCCGAAACACATAGGGCCCGGAGCTCCTTGTCTCTCCACCAACTCTGATTGGTGGAGCTTGTCCAGCTTGAAACGTGCATCATTGGCTTCCAAGGACCGAGGTCCAAGCCGGGATGCTATTGGGCCTGCGATCATCTGCTGCTGCTGCTCCGGCTGATGCTGCTCACTATGCCGGCCTTGCTGATGCTGCTGCTGATATCCCGCCCTGGCAAGGGCGGAATTGCCGTCATCCTCTCGGTGTCCCGGATGGCCTGCACCCTGCTGCTGCGCTGCACCTCCGGCGCCCTGTTGCTGACGCCGGACTGCACTGTTACTCCGGCCACCACCGGCCGCTGCTGCTTCATGCCCGGCCGGCATACTCTGGCCGGGCTTCTTGCTGCCGACATACTTGTCAGCTTGGCCGACATTCTTCTGCACCATCGCCTGCTTTCCGGCGGCAGCCGGATCGTACACCTGGATCTGCTTGTCCCGGCGGCCAGAGGTCACACTTCCGGCACGCCGGGCGCTAGGATGCGGGGACGAGGCTTGGCCCCTCGACCTCGCACCGGCACCTCCCGCCGACACAATGTACTGGGATGCCCCGGCACCTGGGTTTGCCTTCTTAAAGGCCTCCTGCTGCTTTGTAGCTTCAGACAAAAGTTGGTTAAGCCGGGCTTGCTGCTCACGCAGTGCTTCGCCGGATAAACAAGATAAATCCTTAGCTACCTCGGCCGCTGCTCTAAGGTTCTTTACTGGCGAACTATAGACTACCTTAGGCACAGTACTAGTTGCGGTATGACTCTTATCTCTAGCATCTTTTCCTATCTCAGCATTAAGATTTCTGCCTCTAGTTCTAACCTCTTCTATCCGGCTAGGCCGGATTACTACAGGAGTAAAACCATGGGCTGCTTCATACTCACGGAGTTGCCGGTTAAACCGTTCGTGCTCCTGGTTCATGGCCAGGGCCTCGTCGACGAGGGCCTGACGAGATCCCTCCAGGATCTCCCTTGTCTGCTCCGGATCAACGCCGGATCGCACCGGCTCGAGAAGCCGGTCGATGATGGGAAGAAGAACCTCGCCCCTAGCCAGCACACCGGAAGTGCCGGCCAGGTTCTCCGCACGCTCCAACGGAGGACGCGCCGACCTCTTGACCTTCGGCGGCTCCGGAGGAGAAGCTCCGACCGCTGCTGCTTTGCCGGCATCTTCCGCCGGCGGCACGGATGTGCCGGCCATCATCACCTCAGCCGACTCTACTGAGCGAGCGCTACGCCCAGCGTGAGCCAGCCAATGTGACGGAGGATCCGACGCCACCAGCACCTCCTTCCTGCAAATTCTCTCAGTTCCCACGTACACCTCGTGGGAACCGAAAGACATAATCCGGCCATCCCTGGGGAACGGCCGGCCACCGAGACAACCGGCGTTGTCACTGACGAAACTGAGCGAGCCTAGCCTCTGGACGAGGCCAGAGACCACGCGCACTCCCGAAGCTGCTATCACAGACCCCGTCCGAATGAACACTCCGCCCAGCATATCGATCTGATGCCCCACGGTGGGCGCCAAATGTCGTCGTGGTGAAACAACATATGCCATAGGATGGCTTAAATGGGGGCCGACTAGATGCTGGAGGATTCGGGAGAGGGGAACGAGCTAAAAAGCACGACAGAAAGAGACACTGATCTACCCAGGTTCGGGGCTCTCGTAAGGAGATAACACCCCTACTCCTGCTCTACTGATTGTATATATGGGTCGATGTAGTACACCACAATGGTGCTTCCAAGCTCTCTGCTAGACAAGGAAGATGAACTGCTAAGTGTAGGAGTACAGAGTGACCAACCTACCTTCTACCTTCCAACCTTCTTGCAGTGAACCACCTTCCAACCTTCCAACGACCAACCCTTTACCAGGGCTCCCTATGCCACCTTATATAGTGGTGGCCAGGGTTACAACGGTCATACAAGACCACAAGACAAGGGCTACACTCCAAACAGGAGCTGGTGGCGATGGCAGAGACCCTTGACTTCGCCCCTGATTGCTCACGATGGGACGCCATATCCCTGTACCTTGTACCTCTTGAACTGTGGCCTTACCTCTGTGCGGTAAGCTCGTACTTGTGCACAGTGAGGGTAGGTAACCTCCACTGTGCACCCTGCCATCTTACTCTGCTACCATGCTTGGATGTTTTCTTCCTTGATTGTAGGGAAGTGACACCTTGGTTGACTTAAGCATCCCGGATATGACCGTTGGCCATACCCAGGACTTATATGCCGGACCAACGACCTACGAGGGTCGGGTAATCCGGCCTCCCCTGCTCCTGCACAACACACCAAATAGTTAGGCCGGCATATCTGAGTATATGCCGGCACACATATATCAGTATTCCGGCTATGCCGGCATATCCAGACACCAGCCGGGATACACATTATATGCCGGCCTGGCCGATGCTCTTATATTCCGGCCAGGCCCTTCCTTGATAACCCGGCATAAAGTCAATCATAGACCTTGTGTCTTTCTACTCTCTTGACCCTACCGGGGGTCATCCCCCCGACACGTAGGCCTCCGCGTTCCTTCCCATCTGAGCCCCCAAGGCCTTGCGCATGAGCCTTTGGAAGGTGGCTCCTGTGTTCTTCAGACCGAAGGGCATGCAGACGTAGCAGTACACACCACAAGGCGTGATGAAGGCGGTCTTCTCCTCGTCCTCCTTTGCCATCTTGATCTGATGATAGCCGGAGAAAGCATCCAAGAAGCAAAGGAGGTCACAACCGGTGGTGGAGTCGATGATTTGATCTATCCTTGGGAGCGGATAAGGATCCTTTGGGCAGGCCTTGTTGAGACTTGTGAAGTCCACGCAGAGGCGCCCACTGCCATTTGCTTTTGGGATGACCACCGGATTCGCGATCCAGGTGGGGTGGGCTACCTCGCGTATCAGCTTGGCCTTCTTCAGCTTCTCTATCTCCTTGACAATGAAGTCCTGCTTCTCTTGTGCTTGCTTCCTAGTCTTCTGCTTCACGGGGTGTGCCTGAGGGCACACGGCTAAGTGGTGCTCAATCACCTCCCTGGGAACGCCGGGCATATCTGACGGAGTCCAAGCGAACATGTCAGAGTTTGCCCGCAGGAAGGTGACGAGCGCGCTTTCCTATATGGGGGAAAGCCCTGCCCCGATGGTGATGAAGTTGTCGCAGCCCCCGGCCTGAAGCGGGACCTTCTTGGTTGCAGAGCGCTCTTGGGTGAACTGGGGCCTCCTTCCTGAGGGTACCGCAGCTTCCCCAATGCACATGTCCAGCATTGGATGGACCAGGTCCTCGCTTGGAGTCGGCGATGCCGAGGCGGCGAACTTCTTCCCTGTCGAACCCAACGGATGGGGCTCGAGAGAGGCCTTCTTCGCTGCAGCCCGTTCTTGGGATACGAGCTGCCTCTTCCTCGCGAGGTCGCCGGAGTGTTCCAGCAGATCTTCGTCGGCGGGGAACATGGTGGCGGCCTCACGGTAGACGTGCTCCACTGACCGGAGAGCATCCTTCTCATTGCAGCGCACGGTGATCGTGTCGTTAGCGTCCGGGATCTTGAGAATGTTGAAGCCGTGGTGCGTCGCTACCATAAACCTTGCCAGGGCTGGGTAGCCGAGGATGGCATTGTATGGCAGGGCGATGTAGGCGACGTCGAAGTCGAGGCTTTCCGTCCTGTAGTTATCCCAGGTACCGAAGGTGACAGGCAGGCTTACCTGCCCAATTGGCGTTGTAGAACCTTCAGTTACCCCGAAGAATGGCCGAGTTGGCATGAGCCGGTGGTACGGCACCTGCATCTTTTCGAAGATCTCGACCGAGATGATGTTGAGGCCCGCCCCTCCGTCGATGAGAGTGCGATTGACGGCGACGTTGTTGATGGTTGGCGTGCACAAGAGAGGAATTGTGCCCACGCCCTCGTGGTGAGGTAAAACCCCTACTTCCTGCCTTCTTGTATTGCAACGCGACACCTCGCGAGGAGTACAAGGTCTTGGCTACCAAGCTCTAGCTGGCCAGAGGTTGAAGAACCTGCGTGCCCAGCTAGCAGCCTAAAGAAGATGAAGATCCCATCCCCTCTAAGGGGTGGCCTCCCCCTCCTCTTATAGTGCCAAGGTCCTCCTTCCCCTTATCTTCTTGGGGAAGGGGTTGCCACACACGGCCAAGGAGGGAGGACAGCTGTAGACTCTATTCTTCGGTGGACGTAGTCTTCGTAGGGTAGTGGCGCCGGTCCACCGGAGTGGGTGGAGGAAGCTGACGTCTTCCTCTGGTGCCCTGCACCGTCCACGCTATTTTTAGGGGGGTGGCCAACAACCACTGTGCCGCTTTGGGCAGGCACAACGAAAGTTGGTCTCCTCCCTATCGGGGTAGTGTGGGCGGTACGCGGTCTTCTGCCCGTTATCTTCTTGCTCTGCACGCAAACGTGCCGAGCTGACGTGGGCGTGCTTCCTCTCCTCACCAGCAGGGGCTCGTGAGGAGGTCTTCTGGTCCTTAGCAGTTTCCGTCGTCGTTCTCCTCACGAGGCGCCTCCTCGTGAGGGTCTTCTCCGCAGCTTGGGTCGTTGATTCTGAAGATGGGCCGATGACGTGGCCCAGGAGCAGGTGGACCGGGATACCCCGGTATCCAGAACACCGACATCTGCAGCTGGCCCAGATGTCAACAAACTAGCTAATGACTTCACTTCGGGCGTTAGATTCTCTCCGAGGGTCAAACAGATGATGGAGCAAGCTAGGGCAGAGCTGAGAGCCATGGCCGATGCTTTCTCGGGAGACAGCCTCGCGGGAGCGGATCTCCCCTCACTGTACACCGCTCCACCGCCTACAGTCACTGTCGCGGCAGAAGTGGCCGCCAAGTCAGTGTTACCGCCCGCAAAAGATGCTGCCGCGCGCGAAATTGCTGCCGCGGCAAGGGTCTGCGCCCCGTCTGCCTCACCTGGGACTGCCGACGATTCCGCGGCAGCGATATCGCCGCCGCCTGCTGTTTTTCCTGCCACGGCAGAAACAACACCCCCGGCTCGCGCTCGGCATGCTGAGTTTGCCGTCGCAGCTGCGGCAGAATGGACACCGCCAACTGCTGTTTTCCCTGTCGTGGCAGAATCAACAGACACGATGTACGCTCGGCCTCCTGGGAGTGTCATCGGTGCCGCGGCAGCAAGGACGTCGCCACCTACAGTTTCTCCTGCCGCGGCAGAAGCCTCGGGCGCCAGCACCAATGCTCGGGATGCTGCTGCGAGTAATTTTCGTGTCCATCAAGGCAGTAAGGGAGAATTTCTTCCGAGAGAGGAGAAGACTCCTCGTCTTGTCTACGCTGAAGAGAAAACCAACAGAATTCCTCCTAGCCAGGGAAACTATGGGTGCCGAAGCTTGGAGACGTCGGCCACTAAAGTCACTCCCCTCAAGGAACAAGCTCAGCAGACCGTTGCTGGATCGCGGGTAGCCGCGGCCCCCTTCAAGCCTTCTACGCCTACACCGACCACCAGGAGACCGATGAAGGAGGTGATTGTCTTTGGAGGCATCAACCAGAAGCTCTCCTCTCCCATGCGCTCGAGCGAGAGGGTGAAAATGCAGAAGAACGGAGATGCTACGCAAATGGAGCGTGCAGTGATGATGACCGAGCAGCGCCTCTATGCCATCTCTCCAGGTACTAAATCAAGGCTTTCTTTTTCTACATTATCAAACTCTGAAATAGGGGCTAGAGCTAATAAACTAGGAATTTCTTTGGGAGCTAATGAATCTGAAATAAATAAATCTATCTCTTTGATAAAACAATGTGAGGAAGATCCTAGGATCACCTAACTCCAAAACAATCTAAACAATTGTATCGATGAAGACTCAAATAGCAATATTTTGGCCACGGCAAATTTATTGTGCTCGGACCTTGCGCTAGAGGATCAGATAGAGCCAATAGACAACTTATCTGACCCGAGCCTATTCGTGCCAATCAAATGCCTAAAGAAACAAAAGAAGAAAGTGGACACAAAAGTGGGGGTGGCTGTGAGGAGGAGTACTAGAATTAATAAAATCTTAAGATCAAGAAATGAAAGGTTTTATCTGGAATAGTGATGGGTTTGGGGACCCGGCTAAACATCTAAGCATCAAGGAAGCGGTTAGAGAGTTTAAACTTGACTTCGTTGTAATTTCTGAAACTGGCAGAGGGAGTTTTTTGGCCCCTTTCCTAGCAAATCTTGCTGCTGGTATGGACTACAGCTGGTACTGCTTACCTCCTAGGGGCCGATCTGGGGGCATTCTCTCTGGCATCAACAATGCGTCTCTAGTGGTTACAAGGGTGATCACCGGTGATTTTTGTGTCAAGTTTCTCTTAAAAGCGAAAAGGGATAATTTCGAATGGGCCTTGGTGGCAGTGTATGGTGCTGCCCAGGACAGACACAAACCTGCCTTCCTGGCGGAGCTGGTCCGAGTCTGTGAAAATGAAACGCTTCCTCTAATGGTAGGGGGAGATTTCAATATCATAAGAAGGCAAGAGGAAAAAACAACGACAACTTCTATGCTCGCTGGCCTTTCATTTTTAACGCCATTATTGAAAGCCTCGACCTGAGAGAAATATTTTTGTCAGGGAGACAATACACTTGGGCAAATAGGTGGGAAAATCCTACATACGAAAAACTGGATCGCATTTTCGTTAGGGTTGAGATGGAACAAAAGTTCCCCCTCTTAAATGTTCGTGCATTAACGAGGACCGGATCGGACCATATGCCACTACTTCTGGACTTTGGTAGTCCAGCTCATGGTGGCAAGAACTCTCACTTCTCTTTCGAACTATCTTGGCTTAAGCAAGATGGTTTCACGGAGATGGTAACAAACGAATGGTGTTTTGTTACAAATGCCCGGACCCCGATTGAATCGTGGCAAAAAAAGATCCGGCACATGAGGAAGTTTCTGTGGGGTTGGGCACAGAATGCAAGTGGTGAGTACAAAAAAGAAAAGGAGCGGCTGCTAAGTATCATTGATAGGCTTGATATTAAGGCAGAAAGTTCACCGCTTATCGAATGTGAGAGAAAGGAAAAGAGAGAGGCGGACGAACGCCTAGCGTCTCTAAGAAGAAGCGAGGAGTCCAAATGGGCTCAACGCGCGAAAGTAAAATACATCCAAGAAGGAGGCGATAACACTAAATATTTCCATCTCATTGCAAATGGTAAACACAGAAAGAAAAAAAATCTTTCAGTTAGAGCAGGCCGAAGGAACAATTATCGGTGATGAGAACCTTAAAGTATTTATTAGTGAATACTACAAAGGGCTGTTTGGGGCACCAAATACAAACCATTTCAATCTCATGGAAGACAGGATTGAGGATATCCCTCAACTGTCTAGGGAGGAAAAGGAGATGCTCTCTGCCGACTTCACTGAATTAGAAGTGATGGAGGCGATTATGGAGATGAAGAAGAATAAAGCCCCTGGCCCAGATGGATTCCCAGCTGAATTTTACAAAGTGTTTTGGGACACTATAAAGGAGGACTTGATGGCAATGTTCTTCCAACTGCAGGCGGGTGACCTTCCCCTTTTCAAACTAAACTTCGGTATTATAACCCTTCTTCCCAAGAAGGAAGACGCAAGTCGTATCGAGCAATATAGACCAATTTGTCTCCTCAACGTTAGCTTCAATTTTTTTACCAAAGTTGGTGCAAACCGAATCACTGGGATAGCCCAGAAAATTATCAAACCGACCCAAACAGCCTTTATTCTGGGCCGAAACATCTTGGAAGGTGTGGTCGTTTTGCACGAGACTATTCACGAGCTCCACTCAAAAAAGCTTGATGGAGTACTCTTCAAAATTGACTTTGAGAAGGCATATGACAAAATCAAGTGGCCATTCCTCCAGCAAGTACTCAGGATGAAAGGCTTTCCTGTCAAATGGTGTGACTGGGTTTCTAAGTTTATTCAAGGCGGTAGCGTGGGAATTAAGGTGAATGACGACATAGGTCACTACTTCCAAACCCTGAAAGACATTCTCATTGCAGCAGACATGCTCGCCATTCTCATTTCAAGAGCAAAAGAAGACGGGCAAATTGGAGGACTAATACCCCACCTTGTGGAAGGAGGGGTATCAATTCTCCAATATGCCGATGACACGATCCTTTTCATGGAACATGACCCAGAAAAGGCGGTCAACATGGAGTTGATTCTATGTCTGTTTGAGCAACTCTCTGGTCTGAAAATTAATTTCCATAAGAGCGAACTTTTTTGCTTTGGGCAAGCAAAAGAATGCCAAAACGACTATAAAGAAATCTTTGGTTGTGCGATAGGCGCACTCCCATTCAAATACCTTGGCATTCTAATCCATTATAGAAAACTCCTGATTAGAGAGTGGAAGGTCGTGGAAGATAGACTGGAGAAGAAACTTGCGTCTTGGATTAGCAAAATCCTCTCCTATGGGGATAGATTAATCCTAATAAACTCCGTGCTAACTAGCTTGCCAATGTTCCTGCTCTCCTTCTTCGAAATACCCATAGGGGTAAGAAAAAGGCTTGACTTTTTCCGCTCGCGTTTCTTTTGGCAAAGTGACCAAAATAAAAAGAAATATAGACTATCTAAATGGAACATGGTCTGCCGACCAAAGGACCAAGGCGGATTAGGCATCGAGGTCCTAGAGGTCAAGAATAGCTGTTTATTGAGCAAATGGCTGTTCAAAAACATTAACGAGGAGGGTATGTGGCAGGAGTTGCTTTGCAATAAATACATAAAATCAAAAACAATTGCTAAAGTGCAAGCTAAACCAACCGACTCCCCTTTTTGGAAAGGGTTGATGCACCACAAAGCTACTTTCCTCAAATATGGTTCCTTTGTCGTTGGCGACGGAGAGGGAACTAGGTTCTGGGAGGACACCTGGATGGGCGATGAGCCGCTCGCCTCCCAGTACCCCAGCCTTTACGCCATTGTTAACCACAAGAATGTTACAGTGGCCAATACTCTCAAAGAGGATGGCCTGAATATTTCTTTTAGAAGAAATTTAACAGGCGAAAGATGGATATCCTGGCTCGAATTAGTCGAGAGAACCATGGATGTTCACCTCAACGATGAGAGGGATACCTTCAAATGGAGTTTAACGGAATCAGGTCAGTTTTCCGTCAAATCCCTCTACGCGGAATTGTTAAACGGAAACACAAAGTTCCTAAGAAAATACCTATGGAAACTTAAAGTACCACTGAAGATTAGGATCTTTATGTGGTTTTTAAACAGAAAAGAGATATTGACAAAAGATAACCTTACCAAAAGGAACTGGACTGGATGCAAGAAATGCGTCTTTTGCGACGATGAGGAGACCATTGATCATCTTTTTATCAAGTGCAAGTTGAGTAGACTAATCTGGAGAGTGGTCCAGTTTACATTCAACATGCCGCCCCCTGCGAATATTAAGAACATGTTTGGCAACTGGCTGAACGGGATTGATAAGACATCTAAAGCGCGAATCAGAATTGGGGTTTGCGCTCTGATCTGGGCAATATGGAATTGCCGTAACGATGCTATCTTTAACAATGTTAGCTGTTCTCCCTTCTTGCAGGTTATCAACAAAGCTACCTACTGGATCAGTACTTGGGCGTACCTCCTTCCAGAGGAGCAGCGAGGACATATGGATTCTGGATGCACACGATTGATGGCGGTCGTTCAGGCTATCTACAACCAGGGTGGTTGGCGACATTCTAATAGAATACAAGATGTTTAGCTGTTCCCTGTACTCTGTCTTTCGCTGGCTTATCAACATCTCATCTCTAGAGGATGAGGAGGTTGTAACTTAAGACCTTGCATTGTTAAAACTGATCACTCTTGCTGTAATAAAAAGGCTGTGTGCATCAATTGATGCAGAGGTCGGGAGAACCCCATTTCTAAAAAAAAAAACCGAGAAGAGCAGAACGCCTGGTCTGATACGTAGACAACGAGTTGCAATCAGCGCTGAGTTTTACGAGGGCAAACAGTTCTGCAGTCATGAGTCATCCACGCCGTTGAAGACTACGGCCTACGCGAGTGCGGGGCGACGTCGTACGTTCTCATGAACCTTGGCGGTGACAAGGACGGGTACATGTACATGGAGTAGATGCCTGAGTAGTAGGTCGCTATGGGGCCGCTGCATGCTGGTGGATCCACCGATCCACATATGCTGAACGACCTTGATGTGCATGTGCGGAGAACCAGAGATACCAAGATGTTGTATTCCGTTGGTTTTAGTTGCTGCATGGAACGACATGGAGCCAACAAGAAGGGGAAAAGAGGAGACATGAGAAAAAAAAGTAGTGGTTAAGGAAAGAGATGTGAGGTGAGAGTAAAACCAAGAATAAGAGCACTGCTGTGTACATGCTTCAGTAATTCAGCTATACCATGAGGTTATGAGAATACAAAGGGAATAACATAACAAATCCAATGCATTTATCAAAAATTCAGAGATTTGCAAGGTCGAGTTCACGCACGAAAGTTAGACTGAAATCAACTTTATGGCAGTACTGTACGAAGCATTATTCCTGGCCAAAGGAGCGGGACTCCTAACTTTTTGCAAACTTCATATCTTGCTTCTCTTTGAGAATCGTTGGATATAACTTTTACGGAGAGAGCAGGATGGAACAAGAAGAACAAATATACTAGACGCATTCCACAGAATAATCGTTTGATCGGTTTTTTTAGAGATCTAACAATAGTGATGGCTTTCATGGATTAGCAGGGAAACATGTACATATGTCCCTCGACACGAAAGACCATGCCGTCCAAAGGCGGACAAAAAATAGAGAAAAATAAATAGAAAATGTGAGAAGAAAATACATGCCAAAGAGGGCAATTCATGGTGGTTTGAAGTGGAGTGTTCACAAGGCACTTGCCGAAGCAGTTCGACTGCGAGAATGAAATGAGGGGTGGTAGGGGGTCTCCCTGACGTAGAACATCGTAATGATAAACATGGGCACCATCTGTGTTGTTGAGTAGGATAAGGTGAGGACATTGAAGAGAGAAGAGATGTGGTTGTGCGATGGCCCCGAATGACTTGGCCAAGTCTGTCTTATAAAGGAGGGTTGGTTTCTTCTCACGATGCAAAGAATGTGCTGAGTTTCTTGCAAAGAGAAATTCATCATGAAGATGCAACGCTCTGATTTTCAGTAAAAACTTTTCAATGGTCTGAAAGATATTTCAGAAAATTTAGCCGGAGCAATGCACGGGCATATGTACTAGTCAACAAACAATTGCAAGAATCACACGAGGTATTTCAAGTACCAACGACGCCTAATACTCGCGGTAGTTGGGAGTAGCTCATATGAGACAAATGAGCTTATCCTATTCATCCTAGGGTCATGGTTGGTCATAGTTGTTGACTCCTTCATTTGCTTGACTCTCGCTTCAGTTAAGATTGATGGTAGTCGATGAGGTAGCCGCAGTGTTGTTGAGCTGTTGACATTGAGCTCAGAAGTGCATATCTTGTAGGTACTCTTGCTCACATTACATGGATGTGAGGTCTTTGGAATGGTTGTTGAAGTCCTTCATATGTGATGATGTCTCGTGCCAGGCCTAAAAATTTCTAGTCAAGCAACCGAGAACTTGGTCCTTGGCGACTGCAAAGGAGCGAGTCCAGGGAGGAACAAGGTGAGCTTCTTGACAGATCCATTGGTGTCAACCAAAGGCAAAATAATTGTCAACACTCTTGTTTCTTTGCGGTTGGGGAGGTTTCAAGACGTCCTTCTGAATATTTGGTTCACCCTGTGTTGCTAAGCTTCAGGTCTAATTGGGGTAAAACATCCATTAATTTAATTTGAAGTGGAGGAGTAAAAAAGAGTAAAATCTTTAAGAAGAGAGGTAAGATTAGAAGTTTTGAAAGGTTAAGTAAGGTATAAGCCATACTATTGGCTACTTAGGAGAATAAACTTTGCAATTAGTCTTAGCAAAATACTACTTTTCCTATTGAACGCCCATGCTAACTAAGGTCTCCTACAGTCAGGATGGCTTTGATACCAACTCTGTGGGGACCCCGCATTACCCATCCGGAATACCCGATATGCATACAATTCACGATCCCATGATCAGTATGTCGTGAATCCACATATTTGAGTTAATAACAGAATTACATCATCCATTACAGTACCGAATAACACTTACAATTGGTCACATGACCAAGTATGTATTGCCACGCAGGGCAAGTCTACAACTAAGCAGCAGATACCAAGTAGCGTTGATGACCCACGTCATGCCTACTACCCTACAGGCAACTGACTAGGAGAGGTTCCTAGTTCGCACCAACGTCGTCGTAGCCATCGTCACCTTCCGTGTAGTTTTCTCCATAGTCTGACCAAGTTAATAGCTAGGGACAAAGCCATGAGTACATTTGAATTGTACTCGCAAACCATCTAAGGGGAGAAAATTTGATATGCAGTATGGCTGTATCAAGGATTGGCTCTAGTCTAGTTTATTTTCTTCAAAAATACGGTTTTCTCGTGTCGATATAGCATGTACAGAACCATGTTCGACAACATCTCTATATCCTTATTAAAAACATTTATAAAAAAAGTTTAGTAAAATCTCTAGGAAGAGAGTAACCCTTTTTGTTTTCTTAAACCAGGTCAATCAAACATGACCATCTCCATTTCCTCGGCAATACCCTCCAAGTACTGTCGTGGGAATGACTTCTAGGGTAGACCAAGGGCAGCGCTGTCTGCCGGCTGACGTCCCAGGAATCACCACGGCGCTAAGTCAGGAAGACCGGCTCCGTCCAAAGGGCCGGCTGCACCACGACGCTAATATGACAAGGTCTGAACGCAAATCAAGGCGAAAACGAAAACCAAAAGCAGTAGCAGAAAAAGAAGAACACTCGGTGAACGATAAGAGTGAAAAACTGAGTGTTCTTTGCAAATGAAAACGAGTACATCTCCTCCAAAAGAAATTTGTTGGGGTCCAACCATTTATTGCAGCAAACAAAACTAAACTAACTAAGAAAACTAAAACAACTGACGCTCCAAGAAAAACACATAGTGCATGAAGCAATAAAAATATAGTGTCTTGAAAGGTGACCTGATTTTTGCCGATGAAGAAGGGGTGCCTCGGGGGCATCCCCAAGCTTTGACACTTGTACTTCTTGGATATTTCTTGGGGTGATGCATGGGCATCCCCAAGCTTGAGCTTTTGTCCATTCTTCAACTCATCTCATCATTCTCCAATCCCTACACTTGAAAACTTCCTTCATACAAAACTAAACACAAATCTATTAGCAACATTAGTGTAGCATAACATATAATCAACCTCTTTTTGCTTCAGGTTTCAACCCAAAAACACCACATATAAAGTATATACTACTGTAGCAACTTCCCCAAGAGTTCCATGATCAAAAGAACTCGCAAAGAAAGCGATAAAGCGGCAAACACAAATATTGGCAGAAATCTGTCAAAACAGAACAGCTGACAAAGGCCGAATTTTTTAGGGTTTTCTGTTGCTCAAATCAAAAAGTGTTAAACTAACGAAAGTTTGGATATAACCTGGGGCATATGCACAAGAAATCGCACGTCCAAAAGATATACAGAGAATTTATACGAATTTTTACGGTGCACCACCGAAAATAGTTTCAGGACAGCAACATCCCCAAATCTTTACCTCACTCGAATTAGAGGCTTCTCTTGGCACAAAGTAAAATAAAAAGGATAAGGAGCGGTCATTACAGTAGTAATGACTTCCAAGACTCAAATAAAAGAAAAAGTACTGAAAATAAAACATTAGGTTATCTCCCAAGAGTGCTTTTCTTTAACGCCTTTGAGCTAGGCGCAGAAAATTGCGAATCAAGTAACATCAAATGATGAAGCATCAAGCTCATAATTTTCTCTAAGAATAGAGTCAAAAAGTAATTTCTTCCTTTTCCTAGGGAAGTGTTCCATACCTTTCTTGAGTGGAAATTGATATTTGATGGTGCCTTCTCTCATATCAATGATAGCACCTACAGTTCGAAGAAAGGGTCTTCCCAAAATAATAGGACATGAAGCATGGCATTCAACATCCATAACAAGAAAATCAATGGGAACAAGGTTATTGTTAACCACAATAAGAACATCATTAATCCTTCCCAAAGGTTTCTTCTTAGCAACATCAGCAATAGGAATATCATAATAACACTTTTCAAGGTGTGGTAAATCAAGCATGTCATAAATCTTTCTAGGCATGATAGAAATACTAGCACCTAGATCACATAAAGCATGGCAATCAAAACCATTAACATGCATATCAATGATGGGTTCCCAACCATCTTCTAACTTCTTGGGAACAGAGGCTTTTTGCTTCAACTTTTCATCCCTAATTTTCATGAGAGCATTGGTAATATGCTTAGTAAAAGCAATATTTAAAGAACTAGCATTGGGAGTCAAAGCAAGCTTTTGCAAGAACAAAATAACTTCAGATACATTGCAGCCATCAACATCAAAATCATTAAAGGAAATAGAGCTATCATCTCCTGCACTCCGAAAAATTTCAGCACTCTTTTGAGAAAAAGTTTTGGCAGTTTTAGGCTTTTTAACACAAGGAGTGGGAGTTTTCTCCACACCAATCAAAGTAAGAGGATTGCTAGCATTAGGAGCAACATCATTAGATGTAGTAATAGTACATACCTTCATCTCTCTAGCATCTCATATTCTCTTTCCCACATGGCATGCAATTCCGCTAACAATCTAATATTTTCATCAATTCCAACTTGAATAGCATTAGCAGTAGCAAAAACATTGTTCTCTTTCACATCATTGGGCAACACTTTTAATTTCAGAAGTTCAACATCATGAGCAAGGCTATCAACTTTAGAAGCAAGAATATAAATTTTGCCTAACTTTTCCTCAACAGACTTGTTAAAAGCAGTTTGCTTACCGCGGCCCTAGTATTGTTGGAGGAGTTACCATAAGAATTACTATAACCATTACCATTGGTAGAAGGATACGGCCTATAATTGTTACTAGCAAAATTGTTCCTATAAGCATTGTTGTTTAAATTATTGTTTCTAATGAAATTCACATCAACATGCTCTTCTTGAGCAACCAGAGAGGCTAAAGGAACATTATTAGGATCAACATGAGTCCTATCATTAGCAAGCATAGCTATAATGGTATCAATCTTATCATTCAAGGAAGAGGTTTCCTCAACAGAATTTACCTTCTTACCTTGTGGAGCTCTCTCGGTGTGCCATTCGGAATAATTCACCATCATGTTGTCAAGTAGCTTTGTTGCGGCGCCCAAGGTAAGGGACATAAAAGTGCCTCCAGCAGCGGAATCAAGTAGGTTCCTCGAAGAAACATTTAGTCCTGCATACAAAGTTTGGACAATCATCCAAGTAGTCAGTCCATGAGTGGGGCAATTCTTTATCAAAGATTTCATTCTTTCCCAAGCTTGAGCAACATGTTCATTATCAAATTGAGTAAACTTCATAATATTGCTACGCAAGGATATAATCTTAGCAGGAGGATAGTATCTACCAATAAAAGCATCCTTACACTTAGCCCATGAATCAATACTATTCTTAGTCAAAGACAGCAACCAATCTTTAGCTTTTCCTCTCAAAGAAAAAGGAAACAACTTGAGCTTAATAATATCACTTTCTACATCCTTATATTTCTGCATCTCACATAGCTCAACAAAATTGTTGAGATGAGCTGCAGCATCTTCAGTACTAGCACCAGAAAATTGCTCTTTCATAACAAGGTTCAACAAAGCAGGCTTAATCTCATAAAAATTTGCAGCAGGAGCAGGTGGTGCAATAGGAGTGCAGATAAAATCACTATTGTTCATGCTAGTAAAGTCACACAACTTGGTGTTTTCAGGATTGGCCATTTCAGCAAAACTAAAAGCAGATAAGTAAAACAACTACCAAGGATTCTAATTTTTTTGGGTTTTTGATATAAAACGATGCAGGTAAAATAAATAAAGTAAAGCAAAACTATAACAAAGTAAAGGATGTACGTGCGAAAAACTCCCCTTGCAGAGGTCTTCCACTCTTCTCCCCAGCAACGGCGCCAGAAAACTTGTTGCTTGTTGCGTGGTGAATGACCAGCCCGTTGGGAACCCCAAGAGGAAGGTGTGATGAGTATAGCAGCTAGTTTTCCCTCAGTTAAGAAACCAAGGTTTATCGTTCAGGAGAGAAAAGCAGACAATGTGACTGAAGGTGATGCTTGCTAGTTTGCGACAGCTTCGGACAATTTTTATATGGCGCCTCGTCCAAGCTTTGCTTGCTAGCTGCAACGCGGAACCTGCACACACACAACCAAGTACTTTGTTCCCAACTTGCGATGAGGTTGTCAATCTCACCGGTTTGCTTGAAACAAAGGTTATGAGCGTATCGAGTGGAAAGCAGTAGAAGTATGCGAGTAAAGTAAACAGTGCGAGTAAAGTAAACAGGTGATAGCAATATGATGGAAATAGGACCGGGGTCCACAGTTAACTAGTGGTGTCTCTCCATAAGATAAATAACACATGCTGGGTAAACAAATTACAGTTGGGCAATTGATAGAATAAAGATAAACATGATATGTCAAGAAGATCACTATGAGATTTACTCTGGGCATTACAACAAAATACATAGACCGCCATCCAACTGCATCTATGACTAATAATCCACTTGTGGCGAATCAATCCGAGAATTCCACAAGTATTAAGTTGCGAACAACAGATAATTGCATTAAGCAAAGTGTGTAATGTAAACAAAGCATATGCCCTTGAGCATATGAATATTGTTTTCTCCCTAGTAGCAATAGCACATCTACAACCTTAGAGGTTTCTATCACTCCCCTAGGTTAAATAGAGGCATGAACCCACTATCGAGCATAAATACCCCCTCTTGGAGTCACTAGCAACTACTCGGCCAAGATAGCTACTAACAACGGAGAGCATGCAAGATCATAAACAACATAGAGATAACATAAGATATTGACGAGGGTTAACTCGACAAATGTCCTAGATGAAGGACTTAGGATCGGGGAGATAGGGCGTCGGATGAACTCGAAGGTAAAGTTAGTCGAAATAGGTGTGTGTCGAAAGTAAACTTGGGTGTTCAACCTGGCTTGCTTTCAATTTGGCCTACACCGTCCTCTCCTGGCCCCTATATATAGATGGCCAGGTCTCAAGGATCGGGTAGGGTCCGGTACATATTACAATATCGACATACGGTAAGAACTCGTATTCGACTATCATTACAATTGGGCCTAGCTTAACGGGCCACAGGGGTACTCAACTAACGGGCTCTATTAACTATACCCTTGTCAGTAGCCCCTGAGATTCTGCTAGAATTGTAGATTCGGGTTGAATCTCTAATCTTCAAATCTTTGATTTGATCAATTCTTTGACTTTATCTTCAAATCTTCGACTTGGTCTTTCGACTTATGATAATTTGTTCACAAGGGGTCTTGATGAACAAGCCTGACAACTCTGATGGATCAAGAGGTCAGTTAACTGCCGGAACAGATACTTGTCACCTACTTCAAATTCAATCCCCTTGGACTTGAATTTGGGATACCGGTCAAACCCAATCTTTTGCCGCATTTAGGACTTACAAAGAATGAGTCCCAGTGGTTCTCAGGGTACCCAGTGCGTCCACCAGGATTTTCTTCGCGTCGTAGACACGGATACATGCCAGCAGAGCGCATCCATGTGCGTATACCGGGCCACACAGGACGGATCCTGGGGTCTTACCTTCGTGATAAATCACGGCATTCGAGTTTCGTTGCGATAACGCAACTCGAGAATCTTATATCGCAGCCAAGTTTTCGACTGATACAATTAAAGAAATTCAGATTTTAAATTAATCTTCTTCGCTCCCGATGGGAGTAATCTCTCTGCACTTTTGTCGACTATATAGTCGAAATTTGTATACTAACCCTTCTTCTTCCTCTATCGGGTGCGCGCTCAGCACTCCCGATGGGAGTAGCCCCCGAGGCTATGTTTGGGTACTTGTAGTCAAGCATAGGCTCAAAGTTCATTTCTTCTTCCTTCTGTTAACCGTCTACTGTTTGCAAGCCCGCGAGTCCAAGTCAAGGTTTTCATATCATGCGACCACAATCTTCTCTTCTTGTTCTTTGATATTATCGTCTGTTGTGTGCAGAATTAAATTCCTATTGCAAAATATGTTGACGGGCCTTGTTTTAGCATGGGGGCCCGATAATACGTGCTTATAAATAAAGCACCCTCTAGCAAGGGTAAAAACCCTAATCAGATTCCTCCTCTGCCGCATCATCTTCTCCCTCCATCTAGGGTTTTTCTTTCTTCCTTTGTCCTCATGGCTGATGCAGATGGCTCCCGTCTGAATCTTGGCTCTCCGGTGGCGCCCCGAGGCCGAGGTCGCCCTCGTGGAAGCAAAAACAAGAACACCACCACTTTGGCCGCAGCAGGATCATCATCGGCCGCTCCGGCTAAACGTCGCCCCGGGCGCCCACCTGGTAGCAAGAACAAGCCCAAGGTGACTGGCGCTGCTCCAGGTCCAGTCGCTCCTCCTCCTTCTACTTCCGCTGCTCCTGCTGTGCCTCCCCGAATCTTTTCTTTCCTCTGCATCGCCATGGCATAGTGCCGCGAGATTCAGCGCCTGCCGCTGAGCTTCACCAACTTCATGGATGGGCGCGAACTGCGAGAGGTGGTTCTCTGCGAACAGTCTGGCAGTGGTGTCCCATACGAAGTGGAGGTGTGGTATGATGGCGACGGCGAGCAATACTTTAAGGGTGGCTGGTCGCAGTTCGTAGAAGACCATCCACCAAGGCTTCTTCATGGCCTTCGATTTCCACATCGGCATGTCGAAGTTCGACGTGAAGATCTACGACGGCAACCTCTGCCAGAAGAAATATGAAGCTGAAGTCCACTTCCATTAAGATTTTGCTTTTTATGTAATATCGTCTGATAATGTCCTTGTTGCCATATTCTCTTGTAATGAATCTTCGTATTCTATGTCGATGTTTTTGCTAGTACCAAGAAAACAAGTCATTGTTCTGAGGTATGCTTTCCATCTATCGGGTTCATTGTGAACCAAGAATATCGGGTTCCTTTGTGAACCAAGAATATCGGGTTCCTTTGTGAACCACAGTATTTGAATATTTATCAGGTTGACTGCACAACCTTTCAGTGAAAAGAGTCTTCCAAGTCGTGATAAAAATTCCTTTCGTATGACCCGAGGGTTGAAGCCCCCAAGGCGAAGAAATAATAATTGTACAATGTTGTCGAGTTCAACCCAAAGAACCTGACCTGTGGCCTCATGTTCTAGGTTCAGAAGGTTAACTCGAATTTATTAATACCATTATATGCATTCTACGCGTAAAAACATCGTAGCTGCTCTGCATTCCATGGGTTGCTCTCATCCTTCCCAGTCTTCTTGTCTTGTAGTCGATATGCTCCTCCAGGTATTACTTCAGTGACGATGTAAGGTCCCACCCAAGGGGACTCCAACTTGCCGTGGCTGTCTTGCCTGAGTCGCAAAACTAGGTCTCCCACCATGAAGGATCGTGGACGAACTCGACTACTATGGTAGTTTCGTAGACTCTGTTGATACTGCGTAGCCCTTTCTAATGCTTTATCTCTTGCTTCATCTAGTGCATCGACATCATCCTGCAATGCTTCTGTTGATGTTGTCTCGTCATATGCTGTCACTCTTGGAGCCTCGTGTGTAACCTCGACTGGAAGCACGGCTTCTGCGCCATGGACCAGGAAGAAAGGAGTTTCTTGAGTTGCTGCGTTAGGCGTAGTTCTTAAACTCCAAAGAACGGAGGGCAATTCTTCTACCCAAGCGCTCTTGGCTTTCTCAAGAGGTGCTAAAAGCCTCTTTTTTATCCCATTACATATCAGGCCATTGGCCTTTTCGACTTGCCCGTTTGTCTTCGGGTGCGCCACAGATGCGAATTTTAGCTTTATCCCTAATCCTTCGCAGTAACTCTTGAATTCCTTTGAAGTGAAATTTGTCCCATTGTCTATGATGATGCTGCATGGTACACCAAAACGAAAAACTATTGACTTGATGAAGTTGATTGCTGCTATAGAATCTTGAGTTGTCACCGGGGCCGCTTCTACCCATTTGGTGAATTTATCGACTGCTACTAGCATGTAGACATGCCCTCCTGGCCAGGATTTGTGCAACTTTCCCACCATATCGAGGCCCCATTGTGCAAAAGGCTAAGATAATGGTATCGTTTGTAACTCCGCTGCTGGTGCATGCGGTCTAGATGCAAACCTTTGACATGCTTCACACTTTCAAACTATATCTTTTGCGTCTTCGATGGCTGTTAGCCAATAGAATCCTGCTCGGAAAGCTTTTGCTGCCATTGCTCTGCTGCTAGCATGATGGCCGCATACTCCACCGTGTATGTCTTGTAGTATCTTTTGTCCTTCTTGTGGCGTTACACAACGCTGCAAAACGCCCGTAATACTTTTCTTGTATAACTTCCCCTGCAACACGACAAACGCTTTCGATCTTCGAGTTATCCTCTTGGCCTCCACTGCATCTTCTGGTAGTTTTTTATTTATCATGAATGCAAGATATGGCTGCATCCATGCTTCTTCTATCATCATGACCTCCTCTGGTTCTGATGTAGCCCCCGACCCTGCTATAGTAGTCGAACTTTTTCCACTTTTTATTGATCTTTCCACTATTTCCTCCCAAAATACTCCGGATGGCACAGGTAAACACTGTGACCCGATATTTGCTAAATTGTCGGCTTCTTCATTGCTGTTCCTGCTTACGTGCGAGACTTCGCATCCATCGAACGTTCCTTCTAGATAATGGTACAAATTTTTGTAGGCCATCATGTTGTCATTGATTGTGTCGCATCTGTTCATAACTTGCTGGACAACAAGGTTGGAATCTCCAAATATTTTTAGGCGAGTTGCTCCACATGCTTTAGCCATCTTCATTCCGTGCAACAAAGCCTCATACTCTGCTTCATTGTTAGAAGCCTGTGGAAAGTTCATCCTTAAGACATACTTCAATTTGTCGCCATGAGGTGATATCAACACTACTCCTGCGCCTGCGCCTTGGACTCTTTTAGAACCGTCGAAGTACATTGTCCAAACACTGGATAAATCTGGTGGTCCTGTGCTCTGCAGCTCCAGCCACTCTGCTGTAAAATCTGGTAAAACTTGCGACTTGATCGCCTTCCTTTTTCGTACGTGATGTCCATGGGAGATAACTCGATTCCCCACAAAGAGACACATCCTGTTGCTGAGGGATTATTCAATATGTTCGACAATGGCACCTCGTTGACCACTATAATTGGGTGCACCGCAAAGTATTGTCGTAGTTTTCGTGCGGTTGTGAAGACACTGTATGCCAACTTCTGATAGTGCGGGTACCTTTGTTTTGTCGGAGACAACACTTCACTGATGAAATATACTGGCCTCTAAACGCCGTGGGCTTTTCCTTCTTCGCTTCTTTCGACTACTAATACTGTACTCACCACCCGATAGGTTGCGGCGATGTACAATAGCAGTGGTTCTTTTTCTTTTGGTGCGACCAGCACTGGTGGCGTGGAAAGCACTTTTTTCAACTGTGCAAACGCTGCGTCTGCTTCTTCTATCCACTCGAATTTATTGTCGGTCTTCTTCATCAGTGCATAAAAAGGAAGCGCCTTCTCCCCTAGTCTAGCAACGAAGCGACTTAGTGCCGCGACGCGTCCTGCAAGTTTCTGTACGTCGTGTAGTTTCGTGGGTTTCCCCATTGTCAAAATTGCTTGAATCTTCTCTGGGTTTGCCTCTATTCCTCGTGCTGATACCAGGAACCCTAAAAGTTGTCCTACTGATACGCCGAAGGAGCACTTTGTCGGGTTAAGCTTAAGCTTGTACCTGCTCAGGTTGTCGAAAGTTTCTGCCAAGTCGCTGATTAGAGATTTCTCCTCTCTTGTGGTGATGACTACATCGTCGATGTAGACTTGTATGTTGTGCCCTATTTGGCTTCCGAGGCAACTTTGCATCATCCGTTGATACGTTGCTCCTGCATTTTTTAGGCCGAACGACATTACTTGGTAGCAAAACACCCCATATGGTGTGATGAAGGCCGTTTTTTCTTCATCTTCTTTCTTCAATTTGATCTGATTGTAACCAGATTATGCGTCCAAAAATGAAAGCCTCGCGCATCCCGCTGTTGAATCGATTATCTGATCGATGCGGGGTAGAGGGAAGGGATCCTTTGGACAATGCTTATTGAGAGATGTGTAGTCGACACATACTCTTTGTACGTCTGTGTTCTTCTTGGGTACTATGACTGGGTTCGACACCCAACTCGAAGTTTTGATTTCTCTGATAAATTCGGCATTTTCTAGCCTGTGCAACTCTGATGCTATCGCCTTTCTCTTAGGTTCATCGAATCGTCGCAATGGCTGCTTGACTGGCTTTGCCTTGGGATCTACATTTAGTGCGTGCTCGACGAGTTCCCTGGGAACCCCTGGCATGTCTGATGGACACCAGGCGAAGATTTCCCAGCGCTCACGGAGGAACTCGACGAGCGTGCTTTCCTATGCGGGATCCAAGTTCACCGCAATTGATGTCGTCTTGTTTGGATCTGTAGGATGGACCTGGATCTTCTTCGAGTCCTGAGACTTGTCGAAAGCCTGATCTGGCAGGGATCGTCCAACGTCGGGTAGTACATTGTGATCCGTTTCTCCTTTTAACCTCTCGTACTCCGCTGTCATGCCGAAGGTTTGCGCCATCCTATTGAATTCCCTGTAGCATGTATTGGCTACTTCAAAGCTCCCTTGTACCGTGATTATTCCATTGGGACCTGGAATTTTTAACGTCAGATACGCGTAGTGTGGTACTGCCATGAATTTTGCAAATGCTGGGCGCCCCAGGATTGCATGATATTGTGACGGCCAATCCATTACTTCAAATTCTAGCTTCTCTTTTTGGTAGTTTCCGCTATTGCCAAAGCAGGCGTTGAGTTCTATTCTCCCCAAAGGGTAGTTTGCAGCTCCTGGTACTATTCCATGGAAAGAGCAATCTGTTGGCTTCAGACTCGTCAGCGAGATGCACATTGCCTTCAAGGTTCTGGCATATATTAAGTTAATGCCACTTCCTGCATCCATGAACACTCTTCCGATGTCGTACCCTCCTATTTGTGCTTTTAAAACCATAGGCGAGTGACCTGGCCTGGGAACTTTCCTCGGGTGGTCTGCTCTGCTGAACTTGACTGGTTGTTCTGACCACTGTAGGTACTCTGTGGTAGCTGGTGGTGATGATATTGCTAGGTTGACTTGCCTGGATATGCTCTTTCGCTCTTTCTTTGACTTGGGCACCGGTTGAATCATGGCTGATATGTACACTTTTGACTCCAAGTGCCTTGCTAGCTTTTGCATTTGATATCCTTGACTTCTGTGTCTTCCTCCTTGCCCCCCTTGTTTTGTTCCCATAGCGTTTTGTAACCTTAGGAATGTCCTGCAATCCTTCATCTGGTGATTTGAGACTCTTTTCCCGTCGAGATATGTGTAGTGGATTCGACAAGGTCCGTATAGCATATCCTCGGCCAAAGGACCGGAGTATCTCCATTTTTCTACTCCTTTTGCCTGAAACCTCCTGCTTTCATATCCTTCCTCTTCTTCTAGTACGTAACCCACGGCTACCTGATTTCGCCTTCCTTGGTTATCCCTGCTGCGGTGTCGTCTCCTCTGTCTACTTATTCTGTCGACTTCTGGTGAACGTCCTCTTTTGTTGTTATACGCGTCCTCTCCATCAGCGAATTTGTTGGCTTGCTCCATTAGCTCGGCTACTGTCGTCGGTCTTGTTCTTCCTATTTCTTCCACGAGATCTGAGCGACGAAGTCCGGCCAAAAAGGCGTCTATTGCTCGTTCGTCAGAGACGTCCTCTGCTGAGTTTTTGATTATACTCCAGCGTTGTATATAAGAACGTAGCGTTTCGCCTTTTCTCTGCACACATGTTTTAACTTCCTTCAGTGATGCTGGGCGCTTGTAGGTGGAACGAAAATTTCTTGCGAATTGACTTTCGAGTTCCCCCCAGCTTCCGATGGATTCGTTGGGTAGGGTATTTAACCAGGACCGTGCGGCGCCGGTGATGTGCAGCTGCAGACTTTGCATTGCAGTCGCCTTTGTTCCCCCCAATATCTGCACTGCCCACAGATAATCCGATAACCATAGGGTAGGTTCTTGCGACCCATCATACTTAGGTTGGTCGTGTGGTAATCTGAATCCTTTGGGTACCCGTGTTTTGCGAACCCTGCGGGTAAAGCATAACGCACCCATATCTTTATCGTCGTCCTCGTAGTTCTCTTCCCTCCAAGCATGACGAGATTTATTTACTCGAGCTTGTGCTATTATACTTCTTGCGTCCTCCTCCCTTTTCTGTCGCTTTCTCTCTTCTGATGACTCGCTATACTCGTTATCTTTGAAATTGTATCTGAACTTCTCCTCTCGATTTCCCTTGTAGTTTGTCGACTTCGTCTCTGGACCTTGTTCCCTGATCTTTCCTTCTACTATTCCGAGGCTTCGTATCGCGGTTCGGTGCATGTCTTCTCGTGGGTCTCCAGGTTCTGGTCTTGTAGCTAATAAATATGCTTGTGCTGCTACTAGTGCTGCTTCTGGTGTTTTTTGTATGAAGTCATCTTCCTCCTCTTCTAGCTGCGGGGTGGGGCTCCTTGAGTACTCCTCTTCTCTGCCGTATGCTGTCGCCCCCCTGTTGTGTTTTGGGTCTCCACGCCTTTCTCTGCTGTATTATGAATCTTCACTGTAGTCTTCCTAGTATTCCTCCCTTGATATACTGTTATTATCTTGAAAAACCATATCTCTTTCCTCCCTTAGTTTCTTCCTGTGCTGGTATAATGCGTACTGATATCCCATTAGTACTTCTCTTCTTGATCCTTCGGGTACTTCTGTACCGTGGTTGATAGCTGACTTGATCATCCTCCATTCACCAGCCGAGACATGGACTTTCTCCTTTTCCTTTTTGTTGTGATCTTTTACTTTGTCGACTTGCCTGTCGACATTCTTATTTCCTTTGCTATTGTTTTCTTCTTCTGCTTCAGTGATAATGACGCATAACTGATGTACCTTGGAGACGCCGCTGCTTCCCACGGCGAAGTCCTTTGCGTTGTTGTGCGTCTGACACGTTATTTCTTCTGAGTCGAAATTTTTCTGAATTTTGTCGCCTTCTACGATTGGTGTTTTGTCGAAACTGACCGGCGAGTTTGCCTCGCTGGAAGAGCCTTCTGATGATTCCAATGTTTCTTCTGTTTCGGGCTTGTTTGCCGACGGATCTGGTTTCGTCGAATCCGAGAGGCGGGATGAACCCGATGGTCCAACGATGATGCTCAAACTTCCAATGGTTAACTCCATCTCCTGACTTCCGTCGAGTTCTGAACTGCTGTTGGCTAAAAGCGAAAAAGCCGTCGAATTCATGATTCCAACGCCCAAGCTCCCCACGGTCGGCGCCAATTGACGAGGGTTAACTCGACAAATGTCCTAGATGAAGGACTTAGGATCGGGGAGATAGGGCGTCAGATGAACTCGAAGGTAAAGTTGGTCGAAATAGGTGTGTGTCGAAAGTAAACTTGGGTGTTCAACCTGGGTTGCTTTCAATCTGGCCTACACCGTCCTCTCCTGGCCCCTATATATAGATGGCTAGGTCTCGAGGATCGGGTAGGGTCCGGTACATATTACAATATCGACATACGGTAAGAACTCGTATTCGACTATCATTACAATTGGGCCTAGGTTAACGGGCCGCAGGGGTACTCAACTAACGGGCTCTATTAACTATACCCTTGTCAGATATATTTCAGTATAGCAACTCAATCATAACACCAATATTCATCGGATCCCAACAAACCAAACATGTAGTATTACATAACGGTGATCTCAATCATGTAGGGCAGCTCATGAGATCTAAACATGAAGCACATGGTGGAGAAAACAACCATCTAGCTACTGCTATGGACCCATAGTCCAAGGTAGAATACTCACTCATCGCTCCGGAGGCAAGCATGGCGATGAAGAAGACCTCCGGTGGCGATTCCCCTCTCCGGCAGGGTGCCGGGAAGAGCTTCTAGACCCTCCCGATCTTCGGGTCGACGGTGGTGGCGGATCGCGATGTGTTCTAGAAAATTGATCGGGTACTTAGGTTTTTCCCGTCGGGGGGTCTTTATAGGCGAAGGGGCGATGTCAGAGGTGGAGCCAGGTGGCCTCACACCTGGCTGGCGTGGCCCAGGCCCTGGCCGCGCCGGCCTGGTGTGTGGGGCCCCTGTGGCTCCCCTCCTACTCTCCTTTGTATCTCTGGAAGCTTCCGGGTAAAATAAGACTTCAGGAACTTGTTTTGTCCAATTCCGAGAATATTTCCTGTGTATCACTTCTGAAACACAAAAACTGCAAAAAACAGGGAACTGGCACTGTGGCGACTTGTTAATAGGTTAGTTCCGGAAAATGCATAAAAGTGCCACTAAGTGTAACGAAACATTAGGCAAATGGTGTAAAAACAAGCATGGAGCGTCAAAAATTATAGATACGTTTGAGATGTATCAGTCGTCAACCCCGCCCGGGTTGCAGAGGCCCTGGAGCGAACGCGCCTCGTTCTTCTCAGCAAGGTGGCTGAGGAGGAAGTCGCCCGGTGCCGCATGAGCACCATGCTCCGCGAGTTCTACGACGCGCATGGAGATGCGCCAGACAAGCTTGCTCATGGCCAGCGGCACGGCCATGGACTCACTGCTGCGGGCCCTAGCCAAGTCCAGCAGCCGCCATCGGCAAGCCAGGGCTATGGGGGGCGCGGACAGGGCGGTCGTGCTCCGAGCTGCAACGCCCGAGGCCGCCGCGCCCAGCAGGCTGGTGCAGCTGGCAGGCCACACCAAGTCCCTGTGCCAACGCCAGGGCAGGGGTCTCAGGCTCGCCAGCCGGCTCTGCACATCCACCTGTGGCTTGACCACATGAAGTTGCTCCCCATGGGATCTGCTATCTCAAAGCGAGCGGCGTCTGACCAAGGAGGCCCGGGGGCTGCCGGCAATGGTCAGGGGCGCAAGGAGGGCAAGTACACCCTCGATGATGCGCTTTACCAGCCATGCAAATTCCATAGCACCCCTGGCAGGGAAGCGACCCACTCCACGTGTTAGTGCCATTTCATGAGAGAGCTAGAGCAGCGCGCTCAGCAGCTCCCTGGAGCTTCGCAGGCGGAGCCAACTGGAGGTCAGGAGGACCATCAGCACGAGCCGGCTGACAAGAAGCCGGACCAAGGTGATGATGACTTTCCGGCGGATGTCGAGCAGTGCCATATCTTTACCACCCCGGGGAAAGACAAAAGGAATGACCTTTGGTACGAGGCAGAGGTGAACGCCATCATGCCTTCGGAACCCCAGTTCATGCACTGGTCCGAGGCGGCCATCACCTGGGGGCATGAGAACCATCCGCGACTAATGCCCAACCCTAGAGAATACGCTCTGGTCCTGGATCCTGTCATGTGCTCTGATACGCACACATGCTGGTTCTCCCGCGTGCTCATCGACGGTGGCAGCAACATCAACCTTCTTTACCGAAGCTCAATGGAGAAGTTGGGCAACCCGCTTGCTCAGCTAAAACCGAGCCGGCTCACCTTCCATGGCATCGTGCCTGGGCATTCATGCACCCCTAGGGGTAGGGTGCAGCTGGAGGTTCTCTTCGGGAAGAAAGGTAACAGCTACCGTGAGCCCATGTGGTTCGAGGTGGTGGACATCAGCAGTCCTTACCATGCACTGCTTGGCCGTCCAGCCCTGGCCAAGTTCATGGCGGTGCCGCACTACGCCTATCTCAAGATGAAGCTCCTAGGTCCCAGAGGCATGATCACAGTCTCGGGATGTTTCAAGAAGTCGCTAGCGTGCGCCAAGGCAAGCTCGCAGCTAGCGGAGGCATTGGTCATCGCCGAGGAGAAGCGACAAGTCCTCCATCGCGTGGAGCTTGCTACGTGCGGTAGTGTATAGTTGACGTGGGAGCAGAATGTCCTTATGCGTGGTGAATAACCAGCCCGTTGGGAACCCCAAGAGGAAGGTATGATGAGTGTAGCAGCAAGTTTTCCCTCAGTTTAAGAAACCAAGGTTTATCGAACAGGAGAAGAGAGACAATGACGACTGAAGGTGTCGCGGAACCTGCACACACAAAAACAAATACTTTGTTCCCAACTTGCGATGAGGTTGTCAATCTCACCGGTTTGCTTGAAACCAAGGTTATGAGTGTATCGAGTGGAAAACAATATAGTATGCGAGTAAAGTAAACAGTACGAGTAAAGTAAACAGGTGATAGCAATATGATGGAAATAGGACCGGGATCCACAGTTCACTAGTGGTGTCTCTCCATAGATAAAATAACACATGCTGGGTAAACAAATTACAGTTGGGCAATTGATAGAATAAAGATAAACGTGATATGTCAAGAAGATCACTATGAGATTTACTCTGGGCATTACAACAAAATACATAGACCGCCATCCAACTGCATCTATGACTAATAATCCACCCCCGGGGATATCAATCTGAACACCCTAGAAGTATTAAGTTGCGAACAACAGATAATTGCATTAAGCAAAGTGTGTAATGTAAACAAAGCATATGCCCTTGAGCATATGAATGTTGTTTTCTCCCTTGTAGCAACAGCACATCTACCACCTTAGAGGTTTCTGTCACTCCCCCAGGTGAAATAGAGGCATGAACCCACTATCGAGCATAAATACCCCCTCTTGGAGTCACTAGCAACTACTCGGCTAAGATAGCTACTAACAACGGAGAGCATGCAAGATAATAAACAACATAGAGATAACAAAAGATATAATTCAGTACAGCAACTTAATCATAAACACCAATATTCATCGGATCCCAACAAACCAAACATGTAGAATTACATAACGGTGATCTCAATCATGTAAAGCAGCTCATGAGATCTAAACATGAAGCACATAGTAGAGAAGACAACCATCTAGCTACTGCTATGGACCCATAGTCTAAGGTAGACTACTCACTCATCACTCCGGAGGCAAGCATGGCGATGAAGAAGACCTCCGGTAGCGATTCTCCTCTCCGGCAGGGTGCCGGGAAGAGCTTCTGGACCCTCCCGATCTTCGGGTCGACGGCGGCGGATCGCGATGTGTTCTGGAAAAACTGATCGGGTACTTAGGTTTTTCTCGTCGGGTGGTCTTTATAGGCGAAGGGACGTTGTCAGAGAAGGTGCCAGGCGCCCTCACACGGGGGTGGCGCGGGCCAGGGCCTGGCCGCGCCGCCCCTGTGTGTGGGGCCCTGGTGGCCCCCCTCCTACTTCTCTTCGGATCTCTGGAAGCTTCCGGGTAAAATAAGACTTCAGGAACTTGTTTCGTCCAATTCCGAGAATATTTCCTGTGTATCACTCTGAAACACAAAAACAGCAGAAAACAGGGAACTGGCACTATGGCACTTCGTTAATAGGTTAGTTCCGGAAAATGCATAAAAATGCCACTAAGTGTAACGAAACAATAGGCAAATGGTGTAAAAACAAGCATGGAGCATCAAAAATTATAGATACGTTTGAGACGTATCAAGCATCCCCAAGCTTAACTCCTGCTCGTCCTCGAGTAGGTAAGTGATAACAAAAGAATAATTTTTGAGGTGACATGCACCTACACAATCTTGATCATATATGTAAGCATTGATGAGCTGGGATCAATAGAACTTAAAACATGGGCATGAAGATATAATCATGACAATAAGAACTTAGCAACCATGTTGTAAACATGCAAATGAACACAAACAAAAGATCATGATAATGAAACAATGAAAGTCAAACGTGTGTTCAAATCATAGGGAAAAACATACAAATGATTTTCAGCTTGTCCTTTGAAGAGAGCAAAACATAAATGCATAGGACACCTTCAAGTTTAAGAGGGCGACTAGATACAAATAATTTAAGAACAAGTGAAACCAACAATATGAATCAATCAATGAACTTTGGGACAATGCATATCACACTAAGAATGACAACTATGCTCTCTTAATGGTGCATAAAGAAAGAAGGTGGTGACTCAACATAAAAGTAAAAGAAAGGCCCTTCGCAGAGGGAAGCAGTGATTGCAAGTTTTATAACCTTAAAAAATTATGGTACTTACCGGCTTTGAGCTCTCATTGCCCCCATCATAAGCATCTTGAATGGTTAAAGTTAATGCGAGAACAATTATGATGCATATGCTTGAAAATCATAAGTTGAAAACCTCGTGCCCCGTGAATACGAGTACCCAAACCTCATGCTACTTTACTTAGAGTCCCAAGCAAGGCTCTTGTCATTGTAAGTATATGCATATCATTGAGAACCGCCAATGGGGTACCTCCGTGCCCGATGACATGGAACAAGCCCACACCAAAATGACAGGACAAGCAGACAATGAACACCTTGACATCTCTTTTATTTGCTATATTGTTTAGCTTTTTATTATGAGATGCGTCATCGAATGTTCACCATGGGTATGCTGCAAATTTCCATCATGAATTATGCATGGCTTAGATTGGCGGCCCGGCGTTTCCCTAACACATATACAAACTCCATGATCCCTACAAGATTCCCAATTCATTTCACACCGCGGGCATCCATAAACAAAAGAGCACGATATCAACTCAATATAAGAAGTGCAATGTTGAAAGCTTGCCCCATGACAGCATGGCTGGGCTAGAATCCAACATACAACTTGCAAGCATAACAACTCAACATAAGAGACCACAATGTCAAATTTTTAAGAACAGGAAAAAGTAAAGTGTGCCTTCTGGTTCGTGAGAGCTTTACTGACCGAATTCCGCATAACACTGGTAAGAGTTTAATTTGAAGAGAAAATAAAAGCAAGTCAAATTTACTTGGAATAGAAAATTGCTAGTAGGTATGTATGGTGGACACTTTGGAAAACTTTGGTTTTTAGGAGTTGGATGCACGAGTAGAGCTCATACTCAGTACAAGGCGAGGGCTAGCAAAAGACTGGGAGCGACCAACTAAGAGAGCAATAATGGCCATAATGATGCAAAGCGACAAAGCGACATTAAAAGAAGCATAAGATGGCATCAAAAGTCAAAAACTAAATGATCATGAAGGCTATTGGCGACTTTGTAAGAGTCTAACATGTGTGAGCATGCGCCAAGTCAACCCAAATAAAGCATCACGGAGAAAACCAAAATAATGCTTCCATACAATAAAAACAACGCATGATTTTTTCAAAGGCTCATTAAGCAATCTCAGTTATTTGAGACAAGTCATGCTACAGCAAAACCACTAAGCATACTATCAAAAAGACATCAAGCATGACATGAAAAAGCCTAAGCCACAGTCTACACAAGCTCCTTCTTGTACCACTATTTTGCACAAAGCTTTTTCTCTTTTCCAACACCATTTGAAATTTTTAAAGACACCTCTTTTGATGAAAACTAATAAAGATCAGAGGCAAAAATAAACCTTGATGAAAAGATATGACAAGGTCTGAACGCAAATCAAGGCAAAAATGAAAACCAAAAGCAGTAGCAGAAAATGAAGAACGCTCGATTTTTAATAAGAGTGAAAACTAGAGCGTTCTTGGCAAATGAAAATGAGTACATCTTCTCCAAAGAAAATTTGTTGGGGTCCAACCATTTATTGCAGCAAACAAACAAACTAAACCAACTAAGAAAACTAAAACAACTGACGCTCCAAGAAAAACACATAGTGCATGAAGCAATAAAAATATAGTGTTTTGAAAGGTGACCTGATTTTTGCCGATGAAGAAGGGGTGCCTCGGGGGCATCCCCAAGCTTTGACGCTTGTACTTCTTGGATATTTCTTGGGGTGATGCATGGGCATCCCCAAGCTTGAGCTTTTGTCCATTCTTCAACTCATCTCATCATTCTCCAATCCCTACACTTGAAAACTTCCTTCATACAAAACTAAACACAAATCTATTAGCAACATTAGTGCAAGCATAATATATAATCAATCCTCTATTTGCTTCAGGTTTCAACTCAAAACCACCACATATTTAGCAGATACTACTGTAGCAACCTTCCCAAAAGTTCCATGATCAAAAGAACTCAAAAGAAAGCGATAAAGTGGCAAACACAAATATTGGCAGAAATCTGTCAAAACTGAACAGCTGACAAAGGTCGAATTTTTGAGGGATTTTCTGTTGCTCAAATCAAAAAGTGTTCAACTAAGAAAAGTTTGGATATAACCTGGGGCATATGCACAAGAAATCGCAGGTCCAAAAGATAAACAGAGAATTTTCACGAATTTTTACGGTGCAGCACCGAAAACAGTTTCAGGACAGCAACATCCCCAAATCTTTACCTCACTCAAATTAGAGGCTTCTCTTGGCACAAAAACGAAATAAACAAGATAAGGAGCGGTCATTACAGTAGTAATGACTTCCAAGACTCAAATAAAAGAAAAAGTACTGAAAAGAAAACATTGGGTTATCTCCCAAGAGTGCTTTTCTTTAATGCCTTTGAGCTAGGCGCAGAAAATTGCGAATCAAGTAATATCAAGAGATGAAGTGCTAGTTACCTCAGTAGGCTCTTTGAAGGATCCCGAAGATGATTCAACCTGCAAGTCACCCTTAGTGGAACTAAGAGTCTTAAGAACATGTTGAGATTTAAGCGCAGAAACCTTGGGAACATACATAAATTTTTGCTCTTTTCCAACAAACACTTTCTCCCTCTTAAATTTAAGAGAAGAGAAGATTATGCTAAGAGTTTCCATAGACTCCTCTAGTTTACCAATCCTTAAGTTTTGATTGTCATGAGTAGTGCTAGCCTCTAAAATGGTAATTCTCTTACCGATGTTTTCTATTAATTCATTAACTCGGCTAGCATTTTCTAGGATACTTGGCAAACTTTTCTCTAAAGAGTTGAGCTTTTCTACCACCTCCTCCAGGGTGGTCTCAGTTTTAGCAACATGAATAGGTGGTATTCCCACTAAACTTTCAATTATAGTGCATGCTTCTCCAGCGGGAGTACCCAGAAAATTACCTCCTGTAAGAGTATCAAGAACATACCTATTCCAACTGGATATACCAACATAAAAATTTCTAAGGAGGATCGTGGTAGAGTGCTTTTTGGTACACCTATGATGAGCATTGTTAATACGGTACCAAGCATCTTTTAAACTTTCTCCCCCTTGTTGCTTAAAACTATGAACTTCTACTTCAGGATTACTCATTTTAACAAAACTAAAAGCAGGTAAATAAAAACAACTACCAAGGATTCTAATTTTTTTGGGTTTTTGATAAAAAACAATGCAGGTAAAATAAATAAAGAAAAGCAAAACAATAACAAAGTAAAGAATGTGTCTGCGAAGAACTCCCCTCGCAGAAGTCTTCTCTCTTCCCCGGCAACGGTGCCAGAAAAGTGTTGATGGCGACCAGTTGACGAGGGAGATTATTCTTCTTCGTTCCCCGGCAACGGCGCCAGAAAAGTGGCTGCTACGTGTGGTAGTGTATAGTTGACGTGGGAGCAGACTGTCCTTGTGCGTGGTGAATAACCAGCCCGTTGGGAACCCCAAGAGGAAGGTATGATGAGTGTAGCAGCAAGTTTTCCCTCAGTTTAAGAAACCAAGGTTTATCGAACAAGAGAAGAGAGACAATGACGACTGAAGGTGTCGCGGAACCTGCACACACAAAAACAAATACTTTGTTCCCAACTTGCGATGAGGTTGTCAATCTCACCGGTTTGCTTGAAACAAAGGTTATGAGTGTATCGAGTGGAAAACAATATAGTATGCGAGTAAAGTAAACAGTATGAGTAAAGTAAACAGGTGATAGCAATATGATGGAAATAGGACCGGGATCCACAGTTCACTAGTGGTATCTCTCCATACATAAAATAACACATGCTGGGTAAACAAATTACAGTTGGGCAATTGATAGAATAAAGATAAACGTGATATGTCAAGAAGATCACTATGAGATTTACTCTGGGCATTACAACAAAATACATAGACCGCCATCCAACTGCATCTATGACTAATAATCCACCCCCGGGGATATCAATCCGAACACCCTAGAAGTATTAAGTTGCGAACAACAGATAATTGCATTAAGCAAAGTGTGTAATGTAAACAAAGCATATGCCCTTGAGCATATGAATGTTGTTTTCTCCCTAGTAGCAACAGCACATCTACCACCTTAGAGGTTTCTGTCACTCCCCCAGGTGAAATAGAGGCATGAACCCACTATCGAGCATAAATACCCCCTCTTGGAGTCACTAGCAACTACTCGGCCAAGATAGCTACTAACAACGGAGAGCATGCAAGATCATAAACAACATAGAGATAACAAAAGATATAATTCAGTACAGCAACTTAATCATAAACACCAATATTCATCGGATCCCAACAAACCAGACATGTAGAATTACATAACGGTGATCTCAATCATGTAAGGCAGCTCATGAGATCTAAACATGAAGCACATAGTGGAGAAGACAACCATCTTGCTACTGCTATGGACCCATAGTCCAAGGTAGACTACTCACTCATCGCTCTGGAGGCAAGCATGGCGATGAAGAAGACCTCCGGTGGCGATTCCCCTCTCCGGCAGGGTGCCGGGAAGAGCTTCTGGACCCTCCCGATCTTTGGGTCGACGGCGGCGGCGGATCGCGATGTGTTCTGGAAAAACTGATCGGGTACTTAGGTTTTTCTCATCGGGGGGTCTTTATAGGCGAAGGGACGTTGTTAGAGGAGGGGCCAGGCGCCCTCACACGGGGGTGGCGTGGGCCAGGGCCTGGCCGCGCCGCCCCTGTGTGTGGGGCCCTGGTGGCCCCCTCCTACTTCTCTTCGGATCTCTGGAAGCTTCCGGGTAAAATAAGACTTCAGGAACTTGTTTCGTCCAATTCCGAGAATATTTCCTGTGTATCACTCTGAAACACAAAAACAGCAGAAAATAGGGAACTGGCACTGTGGCACTTCGTTAATAGGTTAGTTCCGGAAAATGCATAAAAATGCCACTAAGTGTAACAAAACAATAGGCAAATGGTGTAAAAACAAGCATGGAGCATCAAAAATTATAGATACGTTTGAGACGTATCAGAGCTAACCTAGCAAGATGTGCCGGCTCGCCAGTCACCGGTTTAGAAGTTCAAGCCAGCCGATGACACCAAAAAGATCCTATTGGATGAGAGCGATCCCTCCAAGTTTGTCATCATCGGCACCAGCCTCTTTGCTAAATAGGAAAGCGAGCTCAACAACTTCCTTCATGAGAATTGGGACATCTTCGCGTGGTCTCCAAAAGACATGCCAGGTGTGCCGAGGGAGCTGGCTGAGCACTCACTCCACGTCCGGCCGGATGCCAAGCCGGTCAAGCAACCGCTACGACGCTTTGCAGAAGAGAAAAGGAAGGCCATTGGTGAGGAGATTGCCCGGCTCCTCGCAGCCGGCTTCATCATGGAAGTATTTTACCCTGACTGCTTGGCGAACCCAGTCTTGGTCCTGAAAAAGAACAACACTTGGCGTATGTGTATCGACTACACCAGCCTCAACAAGGCTTGCCCGAAGGACCCCTTCGCGCTACCGCGCATCGACCATGTGATCAACTCCACAGCCGGTTGTGACCTACTGTCCTTCCAGAACGCCTATTCAGGCTATCACCAGATCCCGCTCTACCAGCCGGATCAGATCAAGACATCCTTCATCACCCCATATGGAGCCTACTGCTACGTCACCATGCCATTCGGCTTGAAGAACGCTGGAGCAACTTACCAGTGAACCATTCAGCAATGTCTGCAAGAGCAGACTGGGTGAAACGTGCATGCCTACGTGGACGATGTAGTGGTGAAGACCAAGCAGAGCGGCACGCTCCTAGATGATCTCAAGGAGACCTTCGCCAACCTGCGACACTATCGCATGAAGCTTAATCCTGAGAAGTGCACCTTCGGCGTGAGGCCCTAGAGCCGCCCACCCAGCTCAGGGACGTGCAGAAGTTCGCTGGCTGTTTGGCCTCGCTCAGTCGGTTCGTCAGCCGGCTCGGAGAGAAAGCCATGCCGCTGTACCAGCTGATGAAGAAGACGGAGCATATCGTTTGGTCCCAGCGCGCTGATGAGGCCTTCAACGACCTCAAACGAGCCCTGTCTACTGCGCTGATCTTAGCAGTGCCGGCTCCGCGGGAACCAATGCTGCTCTACATTGCAGCCACTCCGCGAGTCGTCAGCGTTGTGATCGTGGTGGAGCGCATAGAGGAAGGCAAGGAGTTGCCAGTTCAGTGCCCGATGTACTACCCGAGTGAGGTGCTCACTCTCTCCAAGCAAAACAACCCGCACTACCAGAAGGTCGCGTACGACGTGTACATGGCGGCCAGGAAGCTGAAGCATTACTTGGAGGAACACCCCATCACGGTGGTGAGCACCACCCTGCTCTCGGAGATCATAGGGTGCAAATATGCAACTGGCAGAGTGGCTAGATGGGCAATTGAGTTAGCAGCTCACACCATTCAGTACAAGCCCAGGATGATGATCAAGTCTCAGATCATAGCGGATTTCTTCACTGACTGGGGAGAGCACCAGTACTTGCCGCTGGCTCCAGAGTCTACATACTGGCGCATGAACTTCGATGGCTCCAAGATGCTCGGGGGCTTGGGAGCTGGTGTCATATTCACCTCTCCCAAGGGGGACAAGCTGCGGTACGTACTGCAGATCCACTTCCGCACATTGAACAACATTGCTGAATACGAGGCCCTGGTGTATGGGCTCAAGCTGGCCAAGGAGATTGGCATTCGAAGAATCCTCTGCTTTGAAGACTCCGACCTGGTAGTGCACCAGGTCTCGGGGGAATGGGACGCCAAGGACGCCAACATGGCCTCTTATCGCTTCTATGTGCAACAGCTCTGCGGATTTTTCGAGGGCTGCGAGTTCCATCACGTCCCCAGAGCAAACAATGACGAGGTGGACCGGCTGTCCAAGATCGGCTCCACCAAGTAGGATATCCCGGCTGGGGTGTCATTGGAGATAATCCGCAAGCCATCCATCAAGCCATCGCCGGAATCCGGCTCCATCTACGTGCCAGAAGACCCTGCTCCGGCTCAGATGCTGCTGCAGGACTCGAGGGCTACCACCTCGGAGCTGAAGGAAGTAGCCGGCCAGCCCAGCGCGGCCGGCTCGATGAAGGACTCGGGGGCTGCCATCTCTAGGCCGGCCCCCACAGCCGGCCAACCAGACAAAGCTGGCACATCGACGGGCCCGGGGACTGCTGATCCCCTGGTCGCCAGCGTCTTCCACATCCAGGAGATACCATCCTGGGCGGAGCCATTCTCCAACTACCTCATCACTGGGGACTTGCCAAAAGATGAAGTAGAAGCCAGGCGACTTCAACGTCGCGTGCAAGCATACACCATCATCGAGCCGGAAGAAGGGCTAGAGCTGCTGAGAAAGATACATCAAGGGGAGTGCGGGCATCACGCATCTTCCAGAGCCTTGGTGGTTAAAGTCTTCTGGCATGGTTTCTACTGGTCGACGGCCCATGCGAGATGCAGACCAACTTGTGAAGCATTGCAACGGCTGCCAGCGCTTCTCCAAGCATTGGAACACTCCAGCGGCAGCCCTCAAGACCATTCCGCTCACTTGGCCGTTCGCTGTCTGGGGCCTGGACATGGTGGGACCATTCAAAACAGCGCCCGGGGGCTTGACGCATCTGCTGGTTGCAGTGGATAAGTTCACCAAGTGGATCGAAACCAAGCCAATCAAAAAACTCGACGGCTCATCCACCATCAAGTTCTTCAACGAGATCATCACGAGTTATGGAGTCCCCCATAGTATCATCACTGACAATGGGACAAATTTCGCAAAGGGAGTCTTCGCAGAGTATTGCGGCCAGAAGGGCATCCGGCTGGACCTGGCCTCAGTGGCGCACCCTCAGTCTAATGGGCAAGTGGAGAAGGCAAATGGGCTGATCCTAGCTGGCATCAAACCAAGGTTGGTCGAGCCTCTCGAGCGCTCAGCCGGCTGCTGGGTCGAAGAGCTACCCTCAGTGCTCTGGAGCCTGCGCACCACTCCTAATCATTATGTCGGCTTCACTCCTTTCTTCCTGGTCTACGGAGCAGAGGCAGTGCTACCCACCGACATCAAATTCGATCCGCCCAGAGTGGTCCAGTACACGGAGAAGCAAGCAAAAGAAGCTCGCGAAGATGGCATTGACCTCCTCAAGGAGGCACGAGAGCAGGCCTTGGCCAGATCAGCGCTCTGCGACGATACCACAACCGGAAGATCCGTCCACTCACGTTTCATGAAGGAGATCTCATACTCCGGCTGGTCCAAAACACCGAAGGCATGCACAATCTGTCCTCTCCCTGGGAGGGACCATTCATTGTCAGCCGGGTGCTAGGCAATGGGGCATACTATCTCATCGACGCACAAGAGCCAGAAAGAACAAGGCAGATAATTCTGAGGAGACAGAGCGTCCTTGGAATGTCAATCTCCTAAGACCTTTCTTCTCTTAAGGCAAAAGCTTGTACCCCAAAAACTTTTCAATGAATAAAGGATAACGGAACAGCTAGTTACGGCCGGCTCCAAGAAAAACACTTCGTGTATGTTTTGCTTCCTGCGTTATTCACTTGACCGGCAATCGGCTCCGGGCACCGAGCCACAGCCGGCTGCCCTAAAAACGATCGAACTCCCACCAGTCGGATGAGTACTACGTATGGAGTAGGTCTCATGCCCAACCTTCATCCCCCAACTCCACGAAGCCGGTTGGATAGGAGCCGACAGACCGCATACAAAGGAAAGCCACAGAGAAAAACCGAAAAGGATAAAAGAGTCACTCAACTAAGCATTGAAGGTAGTGTTTGTTGACCATGCGTTGGCTAGCTCAAGTTGGGTGCCCAACAAACCGAAGTACTACTTCTCACCCCGTGGCACGCTCCCACCCTAGGCCGACATTCGGCTGCCGGCCCAAGGGAGACCAACTAGCACCAGGCTGCCAGTTGGGGTAGAAGGGCCGAAGGGTGGGGAGATCAAGGAAAAAGTTGAGGGAACCGGGCTAAGGCAGGCCAGCAAGTGGTTGATGATCATGGTTTTTAGTGCTTAGGCTGAGTAGCCACGTCAAGGAGGTTCAAAGCTAGAGCTGCCTCACGTGGCGTCGGCATCGTATACGAACGAGCCAGTTTTAAGCCAGCTGTCATTCCAGCTGCCCCAAAACTCGGGGGCTAGGGGGAAAGGGAATTGGCCCTTAGAAACGGGCCGGCTCCAATCCTTCGCCGGCTGTCCGATCAATTGGTGCCGCGACATGACCAGTAAAAGAGCATTGAAATTGAAATCTGATGTTCGCGAAGAAATGGCTAAGGCCAGTGGTTTGGAGGTTCACCCCAGCCGTAGCAAGGTTCACGCGAAGGTTCGAGAGGGAGAGGCATGACGGCTCCGGTCTCGCCTGAGCCGGCACAGGATGTGACTTCTACTCTTATCTCCTCAAGTCGGCAATCGCCTATACCTTCCAAAGCCGGCTAGCAAAGGCATTTTCCCTCGACGCTGAAGCTGGATGGGCTTGCCAGGAATGTCTTGTTGGGTTGGCAGTTATCTTAGCCCTTACCTCCAGGCATATGCAACGGTGAAATTGTCATCATGCTCAGATGAAAACAGAAGACATCCATGCAAGAATGAAGCAAAGCAAGTTTTCGCAAAGACACAGCAAACGAAGAAAGACAAATTTCATCAAGCAGGAGTCTGATGGTTACAAAAGTTTCCTAAGTTGCTACCCTAAAATACTAAGTGCTCCTCGCCTTAGAGATGCTCACCTTCCTCGGCATGGCGCAAGCGCCGCATGGACTTCGTCCCAGAGAAGTCCGCGCTCGAGGTCGACGAGATCCGCGAAGGCAGAAAGGCGATGAGGTGCTGGCCTTCATGACCAAGCGGCGAAGGTACGAGCACAGAGAGTACCGTCGAAGATGCAGACGGTGAAGATCCGCCTCCTATCATGGTGAGTGAAGAGGAGGAACCAGCCCGCATGCATGCCGTAATCAGTGAAGAACTTCGACCACCCGTCACGGAAGTAGCATACCCCTTTACCATCGTAGTAGACCTCAACGCAGTACTTGGGCTGGCCAACGCTGCACTCCCGCAGTGTAGCATAAGCTATCTCCTGGCCCTCCATCGTTTCCACGAACTGAGATGGAAGACGGAGGAGGTCCTTGGCCCCGGCGAGCACCGGGACTATAAAAGTGGACCACCCTTCGGCCGAGGTGTAGGCCGGTGGCTGGAGCGCCGGCAACATCGGTTGAAGCTGAGACGGACCAGCCGGAGGAGAGGCCGCCGCGCGGGGCCTTGTGGAGCTAGAGGCAGTGTCCCCGAGGGCAGCAAGATTTTTCTTATTCTTCCTGCCTGGTGGCCGTCCGCGGCGTTGAGACGGTGAGGGAGTGGCCGCTGCCGCCGGCGCTGCCTTCTTCCCGCTCCTCTTTGGGCGACCGGGCCCCCGTTTCCTCAGAGCGCCCTTGCCACCAAGAGCTAGAGCCGCCCCAATAGCAGCTGCGGTAGTGGGGGCGGCAGCGGATGCGGCTGCAAGGGCTGCCAGGGTTTTCTGGTTGCGGCTCCCCTTTGGGCGGCCGCGTTTGCGGGACGCAGGCGGCATCATCGCCGGCATCATAGCATTCTTCCTGCTCCCTTTCGGGCGACCGGGCCCCCATTTCTCCGAGACACTTTCACCTCCGGCGTTGAGACCTCCAGGAGAAGACATGGCTGGGTTGAGCTCTGATGAGAAGATCGAGGCAGGGGAAGAAGTGGAGTGTGCCCTCGACCCTGAGCGCCCCCAGTATTTAAAGAGGTAGTGGGATCGACAACGCCCGACGCTTCGATAACTGCCTCATTTTCCTCGCATCGTGTGCACCCACAAGAAGGCAACCACTGTGGCCATCACAGCGGATCGTGGGGGGGAACTGACGGGACGTGCCGCTGACACATGCCAGGCTACCCCACGTGATGACTCAGGGAGTTATTATGGTGGCTGCAAAGTCTAAACGATGGGACATTACGCGGCAGCATTCAGGCCAGTCGCAGCATGTGTCTAGTTCTCGGAGCGGCCCAAGTTCTGAGGGGCCGGGCGCCGGCTAGCGGCTGCGGAGCAGCTCACAGCCGGATCGGTCCTAAAGCCGGCATGTCCCGAGACGGCCGGTGAGACTCCACGGGGTTGACCTCAAGATCGACGACCTCCGAGCCGGAGGAAGAATCCTGGGACTTTGACGAAAGCGTGCTAACTTTGGCGAGGAATAGAACCCGCCGAAGCCCCATGCTAACCCATGAGACTTCACCAGTTTCGGGGGCTACTGTCATGGGGATGACTTCCAGGGTAGGCCAAGGGCAGCGCTGTCTGCCGGCTGGCGTCCAAGGAATCTCCATGGTGCTAAGTCAGGAAGACCGGCTCCGTCCAAAGGGTCGGCTGCACCAGTAGCCGGCTAGCGACTCCACCGAGGAGAGCCCGAGCCAGTGAAGACGACAAGACCCCTTCAACGGCTGCTTCACCGAACGCGGCCTGGCCCCAACAAGATCAACAGGAGCGAGGGACTGGCGTGACGCCAGCCACGCCCCGTCTCCACCAATCAGCGGGCAGGATCCTTCCCCACGAAAGGATCCGAGGCAAAAGGGAGAGCATATGCCTCCAAGATGCCAGTGCATGGTGGGAAAGGCACTATATAAAATTTCCATCGTCAGACAAGGAGTCAGAGGCCAGCGGATCACGCCAAGACCGTAGCCGTGAAGGAGCCGGTAGCCGGGCAGCCGGCCACCTAACCTGTAACCAGACCCCTGTCTATATAAGGGTGTCTGAACCCTTAGACTAGGGAGATCCGATCCTTCTTCTTCCTCCTCTAGACCGAATAGCTCGAGGAGCATTGTAACCACTATGAAGATAATAAGAAACAAGGCAGGAAGTAGGGGTGTTACCTCCGGCGTGGAGGGCCCTGAACCTGGGTAAACCGTGGTGTCCTAGTTACACAATCTCGAGTCAGACCCATCATCGCACATCGTTGAGCCCCTCTGTTAAGCCATCCCCATGGCTACTGTCACTAAAATCCCACGACAAGTACTCCAAACATTTCTCGTGCCATGGCAGTACCCTCCGAGTACTCCGTCCGACACTTTTCTCCATTTTTCTGAAAACCACTTTTAAAACGAAAATCGACACAGGTTAAGTATGGCCATTCCAACCGTCCATGACCGAGGACTCAGCTATTCGAATAGATTTACACTCTGTAGAGGTTGTACACTTTACCCACACCATCCGGATACCTATCGTGTGGGCATCATCCCCGCATAGCAGCCTATGCCACGACAAGCACCCGATCAGAGCCTTCCATTCATCTACCTTAGTATGGGTGCCTACCCTGTGGAGTACCTCCCCATCATGCCCCGACAGTCTACCTCAGTTCGTCGAGTGTAACTCTGTTGCCACGGTAGGAGAACCTAAGTGTCTTTCGGACGGGTAGCCTATTGGCGGGCCTGCTACACTGTTGCCCACCACTTGGATGACCCGGATTCAGGGTCCTACAAAATCTTATATAGTGTGAGGCTCCCTGCACTAAAGCAAACAAACTTGGGGCTAAGCCCCGTCCCATACCAGGGTAATGTGGTTGCACATGATAAATTGGTCTGGCGAACACTCATACACAATGCCCTTTTTCATAAATCCTCCTCCTCCTTTCCTCCATTTTCCAGAACATATTTTACTGAAAACATTTCACTGGAATAGAGCACTATTCCAAGTTTTTCGAAATCATTTTTCAAAGTTCCATTTGAGTGTTCCCTGAAGGGTTTCGCAGCATAGTAAATCAAAAAATTTCCTACGGAGCGAACAAGAAAGCCAAGATCTAATCTAGGAGATGTAATCAACGAGAGAGGTAGATGAGATCTTCATACCCTTGAAGATATCGCACAGCGGAAACGTTCAACAGAACGTGGTTGACGTAGTCGTACTCGCCGTCTCCTCCTCGCGATCCGATCCGATTCTACGCCGCAAGTGGCGGCGCCTCCGAGAGTTGCACACGTGTGGTGCAGCGACGTCTCCTCCTTCCTTGGTCCAGGAAGTATGGTGGAGAGATAGATTGGATCAGCAGCACGACGGCGTGGTGCTTATGGTGGAGAGTTTCTGCGGCAGGGCTTCGCCTACGCACAGTCGCGAGAGAGAGAGGTGGAGGGGCAGCAATTGGCCGGAGGCTAGGGTTGGAGTCCGAGGGGGCTGCGCCCTGCCCCCCCTTATATGGGGGGCAGGCCGGCTGCCTTGGCCCCTCCTCCAAGCCTAGTGCGGCGGCCAGGGGGGGAAGAGTAGGGGGCAAGTCTTCCCCCCCCCCTTCTAGAAGGTTCCCCTAGGGTTTCCCCTAGGGCTGGCCGGCTGGGCCTTTGAGGCCTTGTGCGCCTGGCCCAAAGTGGCCAGGGCACTTCCCCTTAGGCCCACGCAGGCTTCCGACAAGTGGGCCCACGTTGGTCCCACTCCGGAACCTTCTAGAACCTTCTGGTACAATACCGATAAACTCCGAAACGATTCTAGAATCCAAAAACTGCTTTCCTTTATATGAATCTTATTCTCCGGACCATTCCGGAACCTCTCGTGATGTCCTGGATCTCATCCGAGACTCCAAACTAAAACTCATAAACCAATTATCCATTCTATCCTAGCGTCGATGCACGTTAAGTGTGTGACCCTATGGGTTCGAGAATATGCAGACATGATCTTCTATCAATAATCAACAGCGGGATCTGGAAACCCATATTGACTCCCACATATTCATCGATGATCATATCAGATGAACCACGATGTCAGGATTCAATTAATCCCGTATATGTATTCCCTTCGTCTCACGATATTTTACTCGCCCGAGATTTGATCGTCGGTATCATGATACCTAGTTCAATCTCGTTCACAGCAAGTACTTTACTCGTTCCGTAATCCGATATCACTTCATGATTAACTCCTTAACCATATGCTTGCAAGCGGTGTTGATATCGATTACCGAGTGGGCCCGAAGTATATCTCTCCGACTTGGGAGGGACAAATTCCATCTCGATACATACAACCCAACAAGTACTTTCCGATCACCTCAGAGACACCTTTATTATCACCCTCACATAGGATGATGTTTGATGACTTCAAAGCTTTCTTCCGATACTAGGGAGTTGTATTATCTCATGGTCTAAGGAATACAATACTTGACATAAGAAAAAGCTTCGCAAAGATGAACACGATGACACGATCTAATTGCTCTGCTTTATTTGGGTCTGTCCATCACACCATTCTCCTAATGATATGATCTCATTATTAATTGACAACTCATGTCTATGGTTAGGAAACCTTAACCATCATTAATCAATGAGCTAGTCCATAGAGGCGTACTAGGGACACGGTGTTGTTCATAAACCACACAAGTATTAAAGTTTCCGCTTAATACAATTCTAGCATGGAATATAAACATTATCATGAACAAGAATTATAATAATAACATCTTTATTATTGCCTCTAGGGCATAATTCCAACAGTCTCCCACTTGCACTAGAGTCAATAATCTAGTTTACATCTGGCAACAATCTAACACCCATGGCATTAAGGTGCTGATCATGTTTTGCTCGTGGAAGAGGTTTAGTCAACGGATCTGCGACATTCAGATCCGTATGTACTTTGCTAATCTTCAGATCTCCATCTGATATATAATCTCGAATTATATGGAAACGGCGGTTGATGTGCTTGGTTTTTGGATGATATCTTGGTTCCTTAGCCAGTGCTATGGCGCCAGTGTTGTCGCACAATATCTCCAGTGGGTCCAAGGCATTTGGAACCACACCAAGCTCAGTGATGAAGTTTCTTATCCAAACTCCTTCGCATGATGCTTCCGAAGCAGCCATGTATTCCGCTTCTGTTGTAGATCCCGCTATCACGCTTTGCTTGCAGCTTCTCCAGCTCACAGCTCCACCATTCAAAATATAAACGTATCCTGTCTGAGATTTAGAATCATCCGGGTCGGTGTCGAAGCTAGTGTCGACGTAACCTTTTACGACGAGCTCCTCATCACCTCCATAGACCAAGAACATTTCTTTAGTCCTATTTAAATACTTTAGGATGTTCTTTACGGCTGTCCAGTGTTCCACTCCTGGATCACTTTGGTATCTGCTCGTCAAACTAAGAGCATTGGACACATCCGGTCTAGTACATAGCATGGCATACATGATAGAACCTATGGCCGAGGCATATGGCACTTTGCTCATAGTTTCTCTATCTTTTACCGTAGCTGGACACTGAGCCTTGCTCAATATCTTACCTGACAACATGGGCAATGAACCTTTCTTTGTTTATCCATTCTGAACCTCTTCAGAACTTTGTCCAGGTATGTACTTTGGCTTAAAGCTATTAGGCGTCTTTCTCTATCTCTATAGATTTTGATGCCTAATATATAAGCAGCTTCCCCCAGGTCTTTCATTGAAAAACATTTATTCAAATAACTCTTCACATCGTTAAGCATATCGATGTCATTTCCAATAATCAATATGTCATCCACATATAGTACTAAAAATGTCACCGAGCTCCCACTCACTTTCTTGTAGATACAAGCTTCATAGCAATTTGGAACAAATCCAAAACTCTTGATCACTTGATCAAAACGAAGGTTCCAACTCCGAGATGCTTGCTTCAGTCCATAAATGGAACGCTGAAGTTTGCACACCTTATTAGCATCCTTAGGATCGACAAAACCTTCGGGCTGCATCATATACAACTCTTCATCAATGTTGCCATTGAGGAACGCAGTCTTGGCATCCATCTGCCATATTTCATAATCATGAAATGCAGCAATTGCTAATAAAATCCGAATGGACTTAAACATCGCTACGGGAGAGAAAGTCTCATCGTAGTCAACACCTTGAACTTGCCGAAAACCTTTTGCGACAAGCCGAGCTTTATAGACAGTAACATTACCATCCGCGTCCGTTTTCTTCTTGAAAATCCATTTGCACTCAACGGCCTTACGGTCGCTCGGAGGGTCCACCAAAGTCCACACTTGGTTTTCGCTCATGGATCCCAATTCGGATTTCATGGCCTCTAGCCATTTCTCAGAGTCTGGGCTCATCATCGCTTCCTCATAGTTCGCAGGTTCACTGTTGTCTAACAACAAGACGGTTAAGACAGGGTTGCCGTACCATTCAGGAGTGGCACATGACCTTGTCGACCTGCGAAGTTCAGTAGTAGCATCGTTCGAAGTTTCATGATCTTTATCATTAGCTTCCTCTCTTGTTGGTGCAGGCGGCGCCAGAACAATTTCGGGTGCTGCGCTACTCTCCAACTCGAGAGAAGGTTCAATAACCTCGTCTAGCTCTACCTTCCTCCCACTCACTTCTTTCGAGAGAAACTCCTTCTCAAGAAAGGATCCGTTCTTTGCAACAAACACTTTGCCTTCGGATCTGTGGTAGAAGGTATACCCAATTGTTTCCTTAGGGTATCCTATGAAGACGCATTTTTCCGCTTTGGGTTTGAGCTTGTCCGGCATCAACTTCTTGACGTAAGCTTCGCATCCCCAAACTTTAAGAAACGACAGCTTAGGTTTAGCACCAAACCATAGTTCATACGGTGTCATCTCAACGGATTTAGATGGTGCCCTATTTAAAGTGAATGCAGCGGTTTCTAATGCATAACCCCAAAATGATAACGGCAAATCTGTAAGAGACATCATCGATCGCACCATATCTAATAGAGTTCGATTCCGGCGTTCAGACACACCATTGCGCTGTGGTGTTCCGGGTGGCGTGAGTTGCGAAACGATTCCGCTTGCTTTAAGATGCGTGAGAAAATCATAACTCAAATACTCACCTCCACGATCGGATCGCAGAAATTTAATTTTCCTGTTACGATGGTTTTCCACTTCGTTCTGAAATTCTTTGAACTTTTCAAATGTTTCAGATTTATGTTTCATTAAATAGATATACCCATATCTACTTAAATCATCAGTAAAAGTGAGAAAATAGCGATATCCACCGCGCGTCGAAACACTCATTGGTCCGCACACATCGGTATGTATGATTTCCAATAAGTCCGTTGCTCGCTCCATTATACCGGAGAACGGGGTTTTGATCATCTTGCCCATGAGGCACGGTTCGCACGTGTCAAATGATTCAAAATCAAGAGACTCCAAAAGTCCATCAGAATGGAGTTTCTTCATGCGTTTTACACCAATATGACCTAGACGACAGTGCCACAAATAAGTTGGATTATCACTATCTACTTTGCATCTTTTAGCCTCAATGTTATGGATGTGTGTTTCATTGCTTTCGAGATTCAGAAGAAATAAACCATTCACAACAGGTGCATGACCATAAAAGATGTTATTCATATAAATAGAACAACCATTATTCTCAGATTTAAATGAATAACCGTCTTGCAATAAACACGATCCAGATATAATGTTCATGCTCAACGCAGGCACATAATAACACTTATTAAGGTTTAAAACTAATCCCGAAGGTAAAACTAAGGAGAGCGTGCCGATGGCCATCACATCAACTTTTGATCCATTGCCAACGCGCATCGTCACCTCATCCCTTGCTAGCCGCCGTCTATTCCGTAGCTCCTGTTTCGAGTTACAAATATTAGCAACTGAACCAGTATCATATACCCAGGCACTACAACGAGCGCTAGTAAGGTAGACATCAATAACATGTATATCAAATATACCTTTGATGGTGCCAGCCTTCTTGTCCGCTAAGTACTTCGGACAGTTGCGCTTCCAGTGACCCTTGACCTTGCAATAGAAGCACTCAGTGTCCGGCTTAGGTCCAGACTTGAGCTTCTTCTCAACAGGGGCAACGCGTTTGCCGCTGCCTTTCTTGAAGGATCCCTTTGCACCCTTAGCTTTCTTAAAGCTAGTGGTCTTGTTGACCATCAACACATGATTGTCTTTCTTGATATCCACCTCCGCAGCTTTCAGCTTAGCGAAGAGCTCAGTGATCGTATCAGTGGAACCAATTTGTTTGTGAGTAACTACAAAGCCTTTGTAGTTAGGAGGGAGTGATTGCAGAACTCTGTCAATCTTGAGCTCCTCTGGAATCTTGCAGTCCAGTTGCTTAAGGCGTTGAGTGTAACCCGACATCTTAATGGCGTGCTCACTAACGGAACTCCCTTCCTCCATCTTGCAGTTAAAGAACTTCTCAGAGATCTCATATCTCTCAGAACGGGCTTGAGTCTGAAACATGGTTTTCAGTTCCTCAAGTATCTCATAAGGCCCGCGGTACTTCTCAAAACGATTTTGAAGTTCCGGTTCCATAGAAAACAGCATGGTACTCATAATCGCATCGCAATCATCTCTGCGAGCATTGAAGTCAGCAAGTTCTTCAGTTTTCGCAGTTGCAGCAGGGGTGTCACCTAGCGCTTTGTCAAGTACATAGGCTTTTTGTCCGCCAGCGAGAATGATTCTCAGATTGCGGAACTAGTTGGTGAAGTTAGACCCATTGTTCTTAAGCTTTTCTTTCTCAGCAAAAACGTTGAAGTTGAAGTTGGACTTAGCCATTTGATCTACAACATTGCAAGTACAATTTAGACTATGTTCATGATAACTAGTTCAACTTAATCAAATTACTAGATGAACTCCCACTAAATTCAACATCCCTCAAGTTGTTTAGTGAACACGATCCAAATTCACCACACCTAATCCGATCTTCATGAGAAGAGATGTGGTTTCAATGGTGGACAACTAAGTATCGATCATATCATTCATATGACTCATCTTTAACCTTTCGGTTCGTGTGTTCCGAGGCCATGTCTGTACATGCTAGGCTCGTCAAGTCAAACCCAAGTATTTCCGCGTGTGCAAAACTGGCTTGCACCCGTTGTATGTGAACGTAGAGTTTATAGCACCCGATCATCACGAGGTGCTTGAAAACGACGAACTTTCGCAACGGTGCATACGAGGGGAGAACACAATTTTATCTTGATCTTTAAGTGAGGAATCAACTTATAATGCTACCGTCGCGATCTAAGCATAATAAGATACATAAAAAGATAAACATCACATGCATATAATTTTATGTGACATGGTATAGCCAATCTCGCGCCATGATCTCCATCTTGTGCGCGCCGGCATGATCTCCATCACTCCACCATGATTGCCTCCACCACGAATAGCAACTACAACTATTGCTAACTACTTAGCGATAAAGTAAAGCTATTACATGGCGTATAAGAAGTTGACACGCAGGTCATACACAATTATAAAGACAACCATATGGCTCCTGCCGGTTGTGAACTCATCGACATGCAAGTCGTGAAAGATTACAAAACATGATCATCGCATACATCTCAATTCATACACATCATGTCTTGGGCCATACCATATCACAAAACACTCCCTGCAAAAACAAGTTAGACGCCTCTACTTTGTTGTTGCATGTTTTACGTGGCTTATGGGAGTAGCAAGTTAAGAACGATTCTTACCTACGGAAAGCCACAACGGTGATATTATGGTTGCTAACATCCGATGTAAGTCCCATGACTACTATAGTGAGAGAAACTGGCATCCACCAGCCGCATGTGTGGAACAAGCCACACGTCAAGTGCGGAGCCGGTCTCGCGAACGCGGTCGCGTAAAGTTGGCCTGGACCGCTTCGATCTCACTATACCGCGCCATAAGAAATACATAACAAGAGGTTTGCAACAGAAAACATCAACGCCCGCAACAAGCATGTTGTGTTCTACTCGTGAAACACATCTACGCATAGATCTAGCTCTGATACCACTGAAGGGTTTCGCAGCATAGTAAATCAAAAAATTTCCTACGGAGCGAACAAGAAAGCCAAGATCTAATCTAGGAGATGTAATCAACGAGAGAGGTAGATGAGATCTTCATACCCTTGAAGATATCGCACAGCGAAAACGTTCAACAGAACGTGGTTGACGTAGTCGTACTCGCCATCTCCTCCTCGCGATCCGATCCGATTCTACGCCGCAAGTGGCGGCGCCTCCGAGAGTTGCACACGTGCGGTGCAGCGACGTCTCCTCCTTCCTTGGTCCAGCAAGTATGGTGGAGAGATAGATTGGATCAGCAGCACGACGGCGTGGTGCTTATGGTGGAGAGTTTCTGCGGCAGGGCTTCGCCTACGCACAGTCGCGAGAGAGAGAGGTGGAGGGGCAGCAATTGGCCGGAGGCTAGGGTTGGAGTCCGAGGGGGCTGCGCCCTGCCCCCCCTTATATGGGGGGCAGGCCGTCTGCCTTGGCCCCTCCTCCAAGCCTAGGGCAGCGGCCAGGGGGGGGAAGAGTAGGGGGCAAGTCTTCCCCCCCCCTTCTGGAAGGTTCCCCTAGGGTTTCCCCTAGGGCTGGCCGGCTGGGCCTTTGGGGCCTTGTGCGCCTGGCCCAAAGTGGCCAGGGCACTTCCCCTTAGGCCCACATAGGCCTCCAACAAGTGGGCCCACGTTGGTCACACTCCGGAACCTTCTAGAACCTTCCGGTACAATACCGATAAACTCCGAAACGATTCCGGAATCCAAAAACTGCTTTCCTTTATATGAATCTTATTCTCCGGACCATTCCGGAACCTCTCGTGATGTCCTGGATCTCATCCGAGACTCCGAACTAAAACTCATAAACCAATTATCCATTCTATCCTAGCGTCGATGCAAGTTAAGTGTGTGACCCTACGGGTTCGAGAATATGCAGACATGATCTTCTATCAATAATCAACAGCGGGATCTGGAAACCCATATTGACTCCCACATATTCATCGATGATCATATCAGATGAACCACGATGTCAGGATTCAATTAATCCCGTATATGTATTCCCTTCGTCTCACGATATTTTACTCGCCCAGGATTTGATCGTCGGTATCATCATACCTAGTTCAATCTCATTCACAGCAAGTACTTTACTTGTTCCGTAATCCGATATCACTTCATGATTAACTCCTTAACCATATGCTTGCAAGCGGTGTTGATATCGATTACCGAGTGGGCCTGAAGTATATCTCTCCGACTTGGGAGGGACAAATTCCATCTCGATACATACAACCCAACAAGTACTTTCCGATCACCTGAGAGACACCTTTATTATCACCCTCACATAGGATGATGTTTGATGACTTCAAAGCTTTCTTCCGATACTAGGGAGTTGTATTATCTCATGGTCTAAGGAATACAATACTTGACATAAGAAAAAGCTTCGCAAAGATGAACACGATGACACGATCTAATTGCTCTGCTTTATTTGGGTCTGTCCATCACACCATTCTCCTAATGATATGATCTCATTATTAATTGACAACTCATGTCTATGGTTAGGAAACCTTAACCATCATTAATCAATGAGCTAGTCCATAGAGGCGTACTAGGGACACGGTGTTGTTCATAAACCACACAAGTATTAAAGTTTCCGCTTAATACAATTCTAGCATGGAATATAAACATTATCATGAACAAGAATTATAATAATAACATCTTTATTATTGCCTCTAGGGCATAATTCCAACATTCCCAACCTAGAGTTTTTGCTCCACTACAAAGTTTTCCAAAGGCTATGATGCTAACCATCAACACCACTAATTCTGGGGAATAGGTAGGTGTCAAGATAGGGGTCATCCATGAAGATGATATCATTTGACTTGTGGAGCCAAGTCGCCAACAATTGCTATTTAGGGCAATAGCAATGTAAAACAATGCATTTTCATAAACAGTAATAAATCATGCATAAGTAAAACTAGGATCAGAGATGCAACAAGTTTATATGGCTTGCCTTGATCAGCTATGTGTCCCTGGTCTTCTTCTGGATGATCCCCAAACTCTTCCTCCTCTTGATTCCGGTTGTCATTCGTATCTAACGCCGGTAAAACAGATACAAGCAATAAGACACGAATCAACAAACCACACCACAATAGCACAACTAGCAACATAGCAACTCCATGGAGAGAAATTCAATCATACAAACTCACAACAAGTGGTTTCACACCAATTTATTATATCAACATCTAGTTATTAGTTTTTTTAATGAGTTGCACACAAAATAGCTACCTAAAAAAAGGGCGAGTTCTTGGTGTAATCAGCAAACAAGGTTCATACCAGTAGAAATATAACAATTTTATGAGTTCTACACAATTGGAGTTACTCCAATTGCATATTTAATTAAATTACTATGAATTTCCTAGTGAACAAAATAGTGGCATTTTAAGTAAATAAAATCACAGATATTCCCTGTCTATTAGAAAAATATGCAAATAGAGGTTATGTAGGACAAACAAGTACATGATCACCAAAAATTGGAATCCACTCAGTACCTATTATAAAACTTGAGTTATAAATTAATTAAGGCAGTTTAGGAACATATTTGTTATTTTTACTACTCACAAACAATAGAACCAAATGAACTCAAACTAGTTGCATATGAAGGGTATTTTGATAAGCTTCCCAGGGAATTTAGATTCAAATTTTTAGGGTTCCTAGAACACCAGATTTAGAATTAAAGGTGAAAACTACACTGCTTCACAAGATTAAATCTAATAAAACCTACAAAACAGTATTTTATATAGGACTAGTGCCATTTGATAGATAACTTAACAAGTAATCCACAGAAACTCGAACCAAGTCATTTGCATGCTCCTAGAATTTTTTATGGATTTTGTAAGCTCATAGATCTGCTTGAAAAAGATAACAGCTTCATAGAAAAAAATGTAACGGGCTGAGATCACCAGGTCGGCCCAACTATGGGCTGAGAACCAGAACCGTGACTAAAACAAAATATGGATGCTTTATAATTCATGCAAATGCTGGTAGACAAAGCACGACCACGCCTGGTTAGCTGTACTCGACGGGATCAATGGGGATCGACAGGGAAAAGGCGGGGGCTCACCGAGGGACGTCTGAAAGATGGTGGAGGAGGCACGGGGACGATGCAGAGGCGCGGAGGTTCTTCTCGGGCAACGCAAGCTGGCAGGCAAGATCGGGAACGACAATACGGATAGCGCGACTCCTGCAGCAACGGAGACTAGAGATGTTGGACTCCACGTCCGCACGATGCAGATAAGCTACAGGGAAACACAGGGGCGGTTAGGTCTCAGGTTTTCAGAGAAGAAAAACAAGATAGAGAGAGGGAGCGGAGGCGGTCTGTAGCTCGTCCTCATCGTGGAGATGGTCGCGGTGTGACTTTGGTCGGGGCCAGACATGGAAAGAGTGAGGGGAGTGGAGGCTTGGTCTGGGTGCATCCGAGGGGGAGGAAATACTGGTGTGAGTGAGGGAGAGTGAGTGAGAGAGAAGGACGGGCGTGCTTATAACTAGGAGATGGCCGGGTGAGCTGTCGGGACGTGGCGTCCGCTGTCTGGCCGTGGAGCGCGGCGAGCACGGACAGGAGAAACATGACAAAGAGAGGTGACGAGGTTGCGCCAGCGTGCCAGGGTACTCGGTTCTAGGTTCCTAGCGAGATTGGAGGGTAGGAGGTGGCCGGTACCTGCTGGTTGGCTCGAGGCCGTGGACGCACGCAAGGTGCTCGAGGAAAGGCTGGGTCATGCGTGTTGACCAGGACGGCGTGTGTTCTGACATAGGGAGGCTAGGATGGCACGGAAGGGGCGCTGGGGTGGTTCCTTGCTGCCTTGCATGTCTAAACCGACCTAGAACGGGACCGCGACGCGTACTGGCGACGTGGCCACCATGGGTTGGGGGTGCACGGGTGTGTATGAGCGGGTAGGGCGCAGCGTGGTCTCGAGCTGAAGGGTGTCAGGCATAGGTGCGGATGTGTGAAGGGCGATAGGGCCAGTAAGAGAGAGAGAGGGAAAAGAGAGCGCGGCAACCTTGCTATCAACATGGCATCAGTCTCCTTCTCCCTTCTCTCCAAACATATGCTACCAAGAGAGCTACAGTGTAGGTACAGTATTGAGTGCGTTGGTGGTCAAAAGGAGGCACTATGATGGTTTTCCACAAGGTGGCTATGATGATGATTAGAAAATAATAAGAGAGATAGAGATGGAGATTAACAAGTGTGCTGATTAATTTGGCATTTGACCACATTTTCATTTTGTCAAGATGACAATGTTAAGGAAAAGATTAAAGAGGTGAGTTTGATGTCTAAGGGGTGTCATTCAAAATTGGAAATTAATTAGACTTGGTTAGGATCACTTTTGGGTCTTATGTCCAAGTTTGAAGATATTTAGGAGGTGGTTAGATTTTGGAAATTTTGAGAAATATGAGGCAAAATCTTGAGTTAAAAAAATGTCTACTAGTGATACCTCGCATTGTAGATCTGTTTAAAGAGTTTTGGAATAAGAGGATTGCAATAGTTGGCATTACCACCATCACATGCAATATCAAAGATATGGTTTTAAAGAAATTATTGTATAGAACAAAATTTTGGAAAAGAGATGGTTTGATAAATAAGGTCATAGAACTTATTAGCAGGATATAGGGTGGATAAATAATCTTCAAGATAGATTTAGAGATTAAGTTGATCACACAGACAAATAGTCCAGATCTTATTGTTGGTATAGAATTTCAAAGTTGGGTATAGCCAAGTGGGTTTTTTTAGTTGAAGAAGTCACAAACAAATTTATAAACCATGGGTATCACTCCCATAATTTTTCAAGGACGGGAATACTACCAAAAAGGCATTCTTCCAATTTTTACTATTTTTGAAAATAGGAAACCATTTCGAAAATTATTTTTATAAAATATGTTTTTGAAAATAAATGAGTGCACAAGAGTGGACTTGTTTATTGTGTTTTGATATACTATTGTTTTGAAAATAGATACCCTCTTGCAAGGAATAGGGTTTTGGGATTATAGAGAAGAAAGCATCAAAATAGGTTTTATTTGGAAAAATAACTGAAAATAATTTATAAGAATATCTCCACTGGCCATTATATACTTTGATGAGTTTTAGATAGGTTAGGCCACAGGCCTACTGGTAGGTCATAGCTACACACAAGTATTCAATCAAAGTCACACAAAGTCAACTCACCACACATGTTCAATCATTTGCAGCTAATCTAGCATCACTATAAGCAATGGTTGAACAAGTGTTCAATAGTGATCATGCCATGGTGAAATTTAAAAAGAGTTTCAAATAGGGGAGTGAGGCTTTTGTAAATATTCCCATAAACTATTGGAGACATAAACATCTCCTTTACCTAAATTTCTCAAAGATGTTTTGAAAACCATTTATCAAAGGTTTATAAAATAGTAGTTTTGTAAAATAGTGGGATCACAACACTATGTCCCTGTATCTTTATAAATACTTCATTTTGGTAAAGCTTTTGTTTAAAAAAAATTATAGGTCTTGGCTCCTGCTTTGGCAAATTAAAATCTTTATAAATACTTCGTTTTTTGTTGGCCCTCATTTTTGCCTCACTTAACAGTTCTTAATCTTGGTTACAAAAGTTGGGGTGTTACAGCCGTCTACCGGTCTACATCGGCACTGCGATGGCCAGCGCCTACGCCAAGATGGGATGCCTCAGGCCCGCGATCAGGGTGTTCGACGAAATGCTAGAAAAAAGGGGTCTTGGGAGGGCTGCCGCCACGACGCGCTCGGTCGCCTCGCCGAGATGCGCGCCTCCAGCTAGGTGCCCTGTGACTCCCACGTATGCGCAGCCATGGTCACCATGTGCACCAAGGACCTGAGGTGCACGCGCTCTGTACCAAGCTCGGCGTCGAGGTCACGCCCCTACATCGCCATGTTCTACACGCACAACAGTGGTATCGACAACACTCCGCGCCAAGCTCGTCGTCGACACCACGCCGCGCGTCCAACACACTGGCCACGTTCTACATGTGTAGCGGCAATGTCAACGGCGATCTGCGCCAAGCTCGCGCATGGGCAAATGCCAGGTCTGCGACGTCATCGGGCGCATGGGCTCGCACCGTGACATGGCCACATTTAGGCGGCGCGAGATGAGCGGCTCCTCGGGGAAAAGATCCATGGGCACGGCGTTGTCCTTGGCCTTGTAGATGTCTGGGTCTGGCACCGCCAGAGCTCCCAATAGCACGGCGTGCCAGAACTAGAGGTTCACATACTCCTCGTTGTCGGGCAACAAGGCCAGCGGCTCCTGATCAAGGGCGTCCAGTTCCTTGTTGTCGTGGAGGTCGAGCTCAAAGTAGTCGAGGCCTGCGGCTGGGTCATGCTGGAAGGCGAGAAGTTTGCCGGTCCACGAAGGAGGCAGGCCTTGAAGCAGGATCTTTTTTTTTCTGCTGCATTGCGCATGCTGCAGGCCAGCCATAATTAGCGCAATCACATTAAATGGGTTACTAATGGTTCTTAACACACTTCAGCAAACGGTTTCAAACCGTGGGTGCGCACTAAGTTAAGTTTGGTTATGGTGCTAATATAGAGCTGCTTTGTTTTGGTTGGGCTGAGAACGTCATTAAATGGTTTTAGTTCGGGTTTTGTTGACATAGAGAATCGTGTGGGTCTAGTTGAGGCATGGTGGAGTTACCCTTTCACATTTAATTGATAGCATTAGAAACAACATCACTAGTGGGGGTAATAGTACAAACCTTCATATTTTTAGCCATCTTGTCTTCCCTTTCCCACCTAGCATGCAATTCTGCTAACATCGTAACATTTTCATCAATTCTAACTTGGATGGCATTAGTAGCAGCAAAGGGATCAGGTTTAGCAGCCATTCTATTAATCAAAGAAGATTGCGCATCAGACAAAGATGAAATACTAGTTTCAGCTTTAGAAACCTTAGCTTGCAGCTCAGGAATATCCCTATTCAAATTATCAAGTTTATGACTAATAGTCTTCAATAAGGTAGATTGTTCCTCCATGGTCTTGGTGAACAACTTGTTCTGCTCATATTGCATCTGCATAAAATTCTTAGTAGCCCTTTCAACTTCTAAAATCCTTTCTTCACTAGGCATTCTAGGTATACCAAGATAGCCATTATCACTATTAGAAGGATACGGCCTATAACTGTTGCTAGCAAAATTATTCCTATAAGCACTATTGTTGAAATTATTATTTCTAGTGAAGTTTACATCAACATGCTCTTCTTGAGCAACCAAAGAGGCCAAAGTAACATTATTAGGATCAACATGAGCTCTATCATTAGCAAGCATAGCCATAATAGTATCAATCTTATCACTCAAGGAAGAGGTTTCTTTAACAGATTTTACCTTCTTACCTTGTGGAGCTCTCTTGGTGTGCCACTCAGAATAATTTACCATCATATTATCAAGAAGCTTTGTTCCAGCTCCCAAGGTGATGGGCATAAAAGTTCCTCCAGCAGCTGAATCCAATAGATTTCTTGAAGAAAAATTTAGTCCTGCATAAAAGATTTGGATAATCATCCAAGTAGTCAGTCCATGAGTGGGACAATTCTTTATCATAGATTTCATTCTTTCCCAAGCTTGAGCAACATGTTCATTATCAAACTTTCTAAACTTCATAATATCACTTCGCAAAGCTATAATCTTAGCAGGAGGATAATATTTTCCAATAAAAGCATCCTTACACCTAACCCAAGAATCAATACTATTTCTAGGCAAAGATAGCAACCAATCCTTATCTCTTCCTCTTAAAGAGAAAGGAAACAACTTAAGCTTAATAATATCACCATCTACATCCTTGTACTTTTGCATCTCACATAGCTCAATAAAATTGTTGAGATGAGCTGCAACATCATCAGTACTAACACTAGAAAACTGCTCTTTCATAACAAGATTCAACAAAGCAGGTTCAATCTCATAAAAATTTGCCTCAGGAGCAGGTGGCCCAATAGGAGTGCAGATAAAATCATTGTTGTTGGTTCTAGTAAAATCACACAACTTGGTGTTCTTAGGAGTACCCATTCTAGCAAAACTAAAAGCGGACAAGCAAAAATAACAACTATAAAGGAACAATTTTTTTTTGTATTTTTGATAAAAAGATGCAAGCAAAAATAAACTAAAGCAAAACAATAACAAAGTAAAAGATTGGAAGCGAGAGACTCCCCTTGCAGAAATCCTCTTTTTCCTTGGCAATGGCGCTAGAAAAATTACTTGATGGCGTGTAGTTGACCGCCCAATTGGGAACCCCAAGAGGAAGGTATGATGAGCACAGCAGCAAGTCTTCCCTCAGTATGAAACCAAGCAGGTTTATCGAAACAGTAGGAGAAAGAACCAACTTCCGAAGGTTGATGCTCGCTGGCTTGGCGACAACTCCAAACAATTTATATATGGCGCCTTATTTGGGGCTTAGCTTTGCACCAGCAGCAACGTGGAACCTGCACACAACAGAACCAAAGTACTTTGCCCCAACTTACAGTGAGGTTGTCAATCTCACTGGTTTGCTGTAAATAAAGGATTAAATGTATCGTGTGGTAAAAGATAGTAGTTTGCGGGAATGTAAATAGTGTGAGTAAATAGTAAACGGTAATATGAATGTAAAAGAATGGACCAGGATCCATAGTTCACTAGAGGTGTCTCTCCATAAGATAAATAACATGCTGGGTAAACAAATTACAGTTGGGCAATTGATAGAATAAATGTAACACCCCAATTTTCATAACCCTGTTTAAGCAGAGTTCGGTAATGCAAAAATGAGGGCCAATAATTTTTTTTTCAACTAGTTAAATAAAATAGAGTTTCCTGCATGTTTGCCTAGTTTGTGGTGAAAAATCTTGTTTGATGGATAAGTTCGTGGACCGAATCAATATTTGTGATATAGTGATCAGGCCATCTTTTGGGTTACTAGCTTTTCTCAAAATAAAGTACCTTGGCACCTCCCTTATTTCAAAATATTTTAATTTGCCAAAATAGGAGCCAAGACCTATTTTTAAAAAAACCAAAGCTTCACCAAAACTAAGTATCTATAAAATTACAGGGACATAGTGTTGTGATCCCACTACTTTATAAAACAACTATTTTATAAACCTCTAGCAAGTGGTTTTCAAGCCTCTTTTTTTGAAAACTTGATGGTGGAGATAATTATGTCTTCGCTAGTTTCCAAAATTATTTACAAAAGCTTTACTCCCTTGTTGGAAACTCCTTTCAACTTCACCATGGCATGATCCTTATTGAGTACTTGTTCTGTCCTTGTTCTGGTAATGCTAGGTTGGTTGCTAATGTTTGGTTTTGTGTGGTGAGTTGACTTTGTGTGACTCTGTTTGACTTTGATGAGATGCTTGTGAGTAGATATGATCTTTAGGTAGGCCTGTGGCCTAACCTAATCAAAACCCCTCAAGTATTGTATTGTCTAGTGTAATTTATTTTTGTTGTATCTTTCAAATCAAACCTATTTTGATGTTTTCCTCTCAACCCTAAAACCCTAACTCTAATGTCTTACCATAAGACATTAGGATCCCTTCTTGAGGACTTTGGCACTAACCAGTTTAGCCCAATAGAACACCCCTGGTATTATAGGAACCATCCCTATCCAGCCCTAAGAGGTTTCTCTCCATCTTTGGAAAGTATTTTCTTGCAGACATTTCATCAAACACCTAGTGTGCAGACTATCTTCATGTCTTTTAACAGATTCAGTTTTCCGACACTTGTCATCTGATCTTCTATTCTCTCCATTACCACTTTGTCATTTGAGGTCATCTGCTACTTGTTCTAACCCAGTTTCTGACCCTAATCAAATCAGCGACCATTTGACTTTCAGCAGATTTCCTTTTCTTCACACTTTTAAAATTCAAAATAAATTCAATAGGGACTCTCCTATGCCATACTTCTCTTCTTCTTGCCCTAATCTAACCATTCATACACTTGCTTGTATAATTTGGAATTTTGCTCTAACTCCTTTGGGTTAGTTTTGAGCTCTAGTCAAAACTATTTCCATCCTTTTTTTATTTCTTTAGGGAATTTTTTTAGCACTCACCATCAATTCTCTCCCAAATCCAACTCTTCCCAAAATAACATTTGTAAATGTTATTCATGCATTTGATCACTCCTCTTTATTCAAAAAATAAATTGTTTGATGCTATCTTCTTATTTCTTTTTCTTGTTCACCAAAAATGCATGGGAATGGCCACCATGCTATCCCTTGCACTTTCCTCCTCATTTAAATTTAAAAGTTGTGCCACGCTATCTTATGCATGCACAACCCTCTAAAAATCAAAAACATCAAAATTAAATGGAAGCTTCACCACATTCTCTCACACCTCTTTGGTCCATCGACATAATCTCTTGCTTGGAATCCTTTTTGACAACATAAAATCCAAAGACATGAATCAACACATGCATGATCACGCATCTCAAACTCTACCTCTCCAAAACCATCTTGGGTCATCCCTAAACAATTGCATTGACCATTCCAGCACCAACCCCTCTCTTTGGTCGAATTCATTGTAGCTCCACCTCTTCTCCTTGTCCTCATGTGCTTGGAGGAAATGGAGTGAAACCATATGCCAATCTTAGCAAGATTTTGGAGAAACCTTGTTGCCATTCAACCGACCACCCCAGCCAGTACCCTGGATGATTATAGAACCCCACACCTCCTCTACACACCCCCTATAAACCCTAGAAGCTAGCCATGCCCTTCCCTCTCTCTGGTTTGCCCTAGACCGCCATTGGTATGGCCATTTTTCTAAACGAGCACATTTTCCCGAGCCACCTCACCACCAACCTCCCATAACCCTCCTTGAGCCTTCTCTATCATGCCAGCTCTTTGTATTGTTCCTACCAACCTCACTCGAGCGTGCTCTAAGGGCCGAGCCAACGTCGAACACCTGGCATGCGCGAGTTTGGCATCCTCTCCTCGAGCCACCTGATCGTCCCCGCGTTTAGCCTCTCACCAGCGACCGCGCTTCTCTAGAATTACCCCTCTGGTGCAGCCCCAGCCCCTCTCCTTGTCATCTTCCTCTTGGACACGCTTGCCGCCCACCTCGGCCAGTCAGCGAGCATCGCGTCTGGCAATTCCGACTGCATCCGTAGATAAATCCTGTCTGAGGCTCCACTTCCCCTTGCTCACCCCAACATTTCCTCCTCTCAGCCCTTCTGGAGCCATCCCCAACTCCCCTGCGCCTCTTCTTCCTAGACCCCAGACCAGAGCACAGCCGCAACCACCCCATCACCGCCAAGACGTCACCGGCCTCCCCGCGCCTCCCTCTTCCCTTCCTGACCTCCCCCTATCCTTTCTGGAGCTCACCCGCTTACCAATTTGTTCCAGGACCATCAAAATCATCAAGCTCAGGTCCAACCTCATCCGGCGGCTGCTGGTCCTCGACGAGCGCCGCCTTCCAGCCACCCCCTTCGGCCACTTGATGCGCTAGGAGATTGGCGAAGAAGAGCTGATCATCATCATCCTAGCAGCGCGTCCAGGCGAGCTCTCCAGCGGATTCCAGCGATGCGCCGACGAACTTCCGGTGAGCAACCACCGTCTCCCTCTGTTTCTGATGCCACCTTTTGGCCAAATCAACCTTGCCCATTGGATCTCGATCCGGCGGTGGTTTGACTTTTCTTAGCTGACTCAGCTACTGACGTGTAGGACCCACTCGTCAGTGTCCCGCGAGGCCGCTCCATCATCGATGTTGGCGGCCCACCTGTCAACGCGTCTGGGCATCGGCTCTAGCGTGGCGCAGCGTCAGATGGGCCAGTCCAGCACTGTTGACCCTGGTCCGTTCAGAGTCTGGCCATTCTTGTTTTTTAAAGATCCATCTTAATTCTTTGTAAGCAGATCTGCAACTTTGGAAATTCGTAGAAAATAAAATATGAACTCAAATGACCTAATTAAAATTTCTCTGGTTTCATTGTTGAAATACCTACCAAATGGAGCTGGCCACACTCCATTTAGATCCCTATAGAAATACCTATTTTTAAACTAGCAAATCAGCCCTCTTTTCAATTAAAAATCCAGATTTTGTGTTTTGCAAGTTGAAATTGTGTGAACCAAATTTTTAGAGGTGCTATGATGTGGTAGCTTGCATGTCACACTGAGTTTGGTGTTTTAGGACACATATACTTGCAGTAGTAATTAAAATAGTCAATAGATTAAATGGCTTTGTTTAAATTCTCATTTGCACTAGAATGATTATTTTTGTATGAATCCAAGTTCATTTTTCTGACTTCCACTAAGGATTATTTAGGTGTTCTAGTCATTGTTGTTACTTTAGGAATCATAATAAATTAACCATAGCTCCTTTTGGAGTGGATCCAATTTTATTAGATTTAGAATGTTATTACCTATCTACTGGTATGCTGTTTGTGAGGTTTGGCCAAGTTAGGCACTTGCATATTTTTTGGTTGAATTAGGATTTCCTTGCTATATGGGAATACCCTAGTTTTAATAGGATTGCTTATGTTATAAAAACTTTGTAAATTTGTTTAGAAACTAAACTTGTTTGTTTCTGATACTCATTGATGTCGATTGTTTGCTGTTATAATGTTGTGCTCTGTGCACACTTGCTTTCTTATTGGTTGTTACTTTTTACCAGTGATAGAATCGAACGACGTCGAGTGCATCGAGGAGGGAGAAGTGTTTAAATATCAAGAAGAGGAAGACCAGGGACATGCCAACCAAGGCAAGCCATCTACTTTGATGCATATCTGATCCTACTTACTTACTTTGCATGCTTCTTAAAGCTTTATGAAAATGCATGTTTTTATTATCGCTATTACTCCTATATCGCAATTGTTGGCGACTTGGCTCCACGAGTCATATACTATCATCCTCATGGGATGACACCTTTATCTATACCTATATACCCCCCTTGATTTAGTGGCATGATGGTTAGCATCATAGCCTTCAAAAAACCTTGTAGTGGCGCAAAAACTCTAGGATTGGGACACTCAAAGGATTTTGAAAATGATTTCGAAAACCTTGGGGTAGTGTTCTACTCCACTGAAATGTTTTCAGAAATGGTCTTATGCTGTTGGAGATGGAGATGGAGAAAAAGGAGTTGGAGGCTTTAGAAATGACATTGGTGATCACTAGGTATCCACCGGAAAAATTGACCCGTGCAACCACATTACCCCGGTATGGGACGGGGCTTAGTCCAAAGTTTGTCTACTTTAGTGCAGGGAGCCTCTCACTATATAAGGGTTTGTAGGACCTTGGAATCCGGGTTGTCGCAAGTGGTGGGCAACAGTGTAGCGAGCCTGCCAATAGGCTAGCCATCCGGAAGACACTTGGGTTCCTCCTGCCGTGGCAGTAGAACTATGCTCGACGGAGGTAGACGGCCAGGGTTTGCTGGGAAGGTATACTCCACAGGGTAGGCACCCATACTAAGGCAGACAGATGGAAGACTCTGTTCGATTATCCCAACCCCGTATACTTGTGTATGATGGTCCGTGGTGGTGTCTCGACGGATTTATCGAATCTTGTGGATAAAGTGTACAACCTCTGCAGAGTGTAAACCTATTCGAATAGCCAAGTCCTCGGTCATGGACGGTTGGAATGGTCGCTATCTAGCCCAATGTCGGTTTTGGTTTTATAAAAAGTTTTGGAAAATGGAGAAGGGTGCCAGACGGAGTACTTGGGGGGTACTGCCATGGCACAAGAAAAATAGGGGTACTTGGAGAGTACTGCCGAGGATCTTGGAGGATGGTCATGTGTGATTGACCATGGTTTCTTGTAAAAATTAAATGAGTTCCCCCTTCCCTAGAGAGTTTACAAGAAAATCTATTTTCAAAATTGTTTTTAACAAAGATATGGAGATGTCATGGGACATGCTATATCGACAAGAGAAGAATATGGTAGTATAGAGCAAACTATAATAGAGCCTCTCCTTGCTACAACCAAACTGCATATCCAACACTTCCCTCTTAGATGGTTTGCGAGTACAATTCCAAAATGTACTCATGGCTTTGTCCCTGGCTATTAACTTGGTCAGATTATGAGGATGATGGTGAGGAGTTCGACCATGCCGGTGCAAACTAAGAACGTCTCCCAGTCAGTTGCCTATAGGGTAGTAGGCATGATGTGGTTCATCAATGCTGCTTGGTATCCGCTACTTAGATGTGAACTTGCCCTGCGTGGCATCATCGAGCTTGGTCATGTGACCAGTTGTAAGTTTACTATTTGTTAATGTAATGGATGATGTAATTCTGTTATCAACTCAGATATGTGGATTCATGACACACTGATCATGGGGATCGTGAATTGTATGCATATCGGGTATTCAGGATGGGTAATCCGGGGTCCCCACAATAAAGAAAGCATACAAATGTCATGAGGTTCACTATGAGATTCACTTGGGCATTACAACATAATACATAGACCGTAATCCAACTGCATCTATGACTAATAATCCAACTGCCGGATGTCATCCGAGCAACCGTTGGGTATTAAGTTGCAAGCAACAGATTATCGCCTTAAGCAAAGTGTGTAATGTAAACAATACAAATGTCCTTAAACACAAGATTGTTGTTTTCTCCCTAGTAGCAATAGCACATCTACAACCTTAGAGGTTTCTGTCACTCCCCAGATTACTTGAGGCATGAACCCACTATCGAGCATAAATACTCCCTCTTGGAGTCACTAGCATCTACTCGGCCAAGATATCTACTAGCAACGGAGAGCATGCAAGATCATAAACAACATAGAGATGATAAATCAATAGATCAACTTGACAAAGTACTCAATATTCATTGGATCCCAACAAACACAACATGTAGAATTACATAACGATGATCTTGATCATGATGGGTAGCTCACAAGATCTAAATATGAAGCACATGGAGGAGAAGACAACCATCTAGCTACTGCTATGGACCCGCAGTCCAAGGTAGACTACTCACACATCACTCTGGAGGTAGGCATGTTGATGAAGAAGGCCTCTGGTGGTGATTCCCCTCTGTGGCAGGGTGCCGGGAAGAGCTTCTGGACCCTTCCGATCTTGTGTCGACGACGGCGGTGGCTTGCAGTATGTTTCGTGGAAAATTGATCGGGTGTTTAGGGTTTTCTCGCTGAGGAGAATATATAGTCTGAAGGGCGGCGTCAGGAGGTGGGCCAGGTGGCCCCACCACCTGGTGGCGTGGCCAGGGGCTAGTGAAGGGTTCGTAGCATAGAAAACAAAAAAATTCCTACGCATGAACACAAAACTAGCCAAGAACATCTACGAGATGGTAGCAACGGAGACTAACCCTTGAAGACCGGTAGCGGGGATTACGTTCCCGCACAAACGTTGTCGATGGAGACTCGACAAAGACGCACATAGTCGACGTAGTGGTTCACTTGATGTAGTCGATGTAGTGGTTCACTTGACGATCTCGAGATCGTGTACACGGCGCCACAACAGGCGGCGCCTCTGTACTTGGTCACACGTATGGCTTGTCGTCGTCTCCTCCACGCCCTCGGTACAGCGGGGCAGCAAAAGAGGGGATCCGCCGGACACTCCAACACTCACTTCTCCAAGTGTGTGAATCTCGAACTAACAATCCGGCAGAGCTTTGCTAAGCCAAGACGGATTTGGGGCAGCAACTTTGCGGGAGAGGGGAAGAACCGAGTGTGTGAATCTCAAACTAACAATCCGGCAGAGCTTCGCTAAGCCAAGACGGATTTGGGGCAGCAACTTTGCGGTAGAGGGGAAGAACCAAGTGTGTGAATCATGGAGGAGAGGGGGGTTTTATAGGGGAGGAGAGGGCAACCCCCTTGGGCGGTTCGCCGGCCCCTAGGAGGAGGTCCTCCTCCTCATCATGGTGGTAACCCCCCTTCATGGTGGTAACCCCCTCATCAACATGAGGTAACCCATATTTTAATTTTGCATGACATTCATGCTAATTAAAATTCACACTTATTGATTTAATAAAACATTTTTATTTCTTTGATATTTGTTAATTCATTCAATTAACAAACATTAACAAATACACCCTTGAGTTATTTCGATATCCCAAAATAGTTTCGGTGCTTTTCTGAAACAACCCTCATGTTGTCCTGTAATTCGATCGGAGTATCATATCCACTCAAAAACGACGGTGAACCTTAAGTGTGTCACCCTACGGTTCGTGAATAACGTGGACATGATCGAGACTCCTCTCCGATTAATAATCATCAGCGGGATCTAGAAATCCATGATGACTCCCACTTACTCAACGATGAACTAGTGATCGTGTGAACCAATAACGAACATAGTTAATTCCTTTTGTCTCGCGATATTAATACTTGTCTGAGATCAGATCATTTGATATCAACCATACCTAGTTCGATCTCGTTCCCGACAAGTCTCTTTACTCGTTCCGTGATAATGCATTCCCATGACCTAGTCACATGCTTGCAAGTGATTCCAATGCAATATCACCGAGAAGGGCCCAGAGAATATCTTCTCGTCATCGGGTCGGACAAATTCCACTCTTGATCCATGAGCCTCAACTAATACTTTCAGAATACCCAAATCAACCTTTATAATCACCCTGTTATGGTGTGACGTTTGATATCATCAAAGCACTCTTCCGGTATCAGTGATTAACATGATCTCATGGTCTGAAGATTAGAACTACTTCGTATGAGTTTGATATAGCAATGAAACTTGATGACTTGATCGTATTGCTATTCTTACTATGGGTGCGAGTGTTCATCACATCATTCTTCTAATGATATGACCTCGTTATTAACAACATCCAATGCTCATGATCAGGAAACCTTGATCATCGATTAATCAACAAGCTAGTATAAAAGAGAGGCTTTACTAGGAACCTTTTGGTTTATTAATCACACAAGTATTAATGTTTTCGATTAATACAATTCTAGCACGAGAAATAAACATTTATCATAAACATCGAATATGATAATAACCACTTTATTATTGCCTCTCAGGCATATTCCGTTCAGTCTCCCACTTGCACTAGAGTCAATAATCTAGTTGATACTTGCGTATATATCACTTATGGCATTCACATGTTATTCGTATGCGTTGCATGTGGTTAATCTGATCTCCAGATCTGACACTTTCAGTTCTGTGTGTATTTGCATGTCTTTGCGTCTATACGCATCACTCATTCTCAAATGAGATAGTTGGGTATAAATTTGGTCCTTAGGTGAGACCTTAGTTCCTTTTAGGTAAAATCATGTTGTCACTATTGTTGCACAATAGATCTTCATAGTAATAGCCATCTTGGAACTACACCTAGTTTGATAACAAACTTCTTGACACAAATGCCCTCCTTTGCTACTTCTAAAGCAGCCATATACTCAACCTTTGTTGTAGAATCCATCACAATGTCTTAACTTTGGAACTCATCCAAATCCATCATGGAACTTCCTTCCATTACATTGTGCCACCTAAACATATAGCTAAAATTGAAATAAACTTAATTTGTATCTTGTGACAAACTTAGTATCAATGTAACACTTTACAATGAACTATGTGTCACTTTTTCATACATAATATATATCCTTAGTCCTTCCAAAGCACATAAGGATATCTTTACTATTGTCCAGTGATCATCTTATGACATTTATTACTCTGGTATATGCTCATAACATTTAGAGCAAAGGACATATCTGGATATGTACATATCACGATATACATGATCGATCAAATCATTCATGTGGCTTCACTCATCAAGTGTCAAAACACCTGAATCTTGTTTCAACCTCTTCCATACGGCAATAACTTTTCTCATCGTTTCCATATTGAACTTCATTCAATATTTCATCTATGTACTTTGGCACAACCATATTGGCACCTCGATCTATCTACATAGACATCGAGACCCAATATTTTGGTTTTGCCTAAGTCTTTCATTGAAAATCTAATTTTAATGAAAATCTTAACCAGTGTCAATAAAAGATACATCATTTCCAATTAACAACATGTCTTCTACATAATGTACTAGAAATATGTCTCAGTGCTCCCACTTAATTTCCTGCAAATGCAAGCATATTCATCATATCTGATGAAACTAAACCTTTTAATTATTTCATCACGGTGAATATTCCAACTCCGCGATGCTTACTTCAACCATTGAAGTTTGCATGCCTTTGAGCATCCTTTGAATTTACAAAACCCATTGGACCATGTCATGTACATGTCCTAGGTAACCATTCTATTAGAAGAATGTTGTCTTGTTTGTTCAACTAACATATACCAAACTTGGCATATGTAGTGGTTGCTACAGTAATCCGTCCAGACAGAATATCGCTATGAAAGATCAAATCTTGTCACAGTCAACTCCTTGAACATAATCATAAATGGTTTTAACGATATGTTGACTATTTCATAGATGTTAAACATCCTTGTCTGTCTGTATAGATCCTAACACGCTCGCTGGGCTTCATGCCTTTCTGAGGGTCTTCCAAGTTCAGAAACTTGGTTTGTCGTGTATGGAACTATCACAGATTTTTATGGCTTCTAGCCATTTGACGGAGTCAGGGGCCATCATCGCTTCTTTGCATGTAGTCGGTTCATCATTATCAAACAATAATGATCTGTTTTCAAATCTAACTGTTTGATTGTTACCCGACTCACATGGTTCAATAGGAACTTAGATCTGTGTGACCACAACCTTTGAGGCACAGGAGCCATGCGTATTGTGGCCGCCTCCGAGACACTTCCCGGCACTGCGCTACTCAGCACATATAGCTTAGGTTCAATAACCCAATCAAAGTTCTATTGTCCTCCCACTTAACTTTTTCAAAAAATTCCTTCTCAAGAAACTTGACATTTTCAACGACAAACATTTTTGTCTTAGGTGTTCTGGAGGAATACCCAACAGTTACTTTGGGATAACCTACAAAGATGCATTTATCCGACTTTGGTTGTAAACATTTCACATATGCCTAGCATACTAAAATTTTAGAAAAGACAACTTGGGTTTTATCCCATGCCATAACTCATATGGTGTCATTTCAACAGATCATGATGGCGCTCTTTTCAGTATAAAAGTGGTAGTCTCTAAAGCTTTATCCTTAAAATATAATGGCAGTTTTTTAGATGACACCTTTGATCCAACAATGTCAAACAAAGTTTGATTTCATCTCTCGAACACTCCATACTCCTATGGGGTTTCGGGAAATACAAGTCTATGGAACGATTCCTCAACTTTTAGGTATTTGCTAAACTTGTAACTCAAATATATTCCTTTATGATCAAATCATAAATTCTTTATTCTCTTGTTAGAATGATTTTCAACTTCATCTAGAAATACTTTGAACAATATTCAAATATTTCATGCTTCTTCCTTATCAAGTAAATATACACATATATCTACTCAAATCATCGGTTAAAGTAAATGAAGTTCAAGAATTCACCACACACGGCTACACATAATGGACTATATACATCAACATGTACAATATCCAATAAGTTAGTCGTCCGTTCTTCTTTGGCCTACAAACGGAGTTTTAATCATCTCTAGGAAATTTTCACGAGTGTCAATTGATTCAAAATCAAAAGAACTCCAAAATTCCATCAACATGGAGTTTCTTCATGTTTACTTTCCAATATGATTTAAATGATGGTGTCACTCATAAGTGATCTTCTAATCATTTGTCTTGAGACACTTTTAGCATCAGTATTATGGATGTGATTTCTCCAACAAGATAAGCGTTCATTCATCTTTTATGAATGCAGTAATAATATGAACAACCATTGTTCTCATAATACCATAACAAAATAACAATTATTAAAACAAATCTTGAAGGCTAGGTTTGATTCCAACAAAACACAATAACACTTTATTTGTTTTCAATGAGAATCATCCCATATTCATTTGCTAGTTAATTAGGCCATTGTAGTACCCAAGAACCACATTGTCTTAACAAGCAACGAATACACCCATAACATGCATATCTTCTATATACCTGAGCTGGACATTTCCAGTCTTTTCTTTTCTACCAAAATAATTTTCGGATTCTCTTTTAGCAATTCCTTTCCTTTTAAGAAGAATCTATCAACATCAATAGTGGCGCCATACACATGGCACATAGTTCAAGGCAGGATTAGTCAAACACTAATACCTTGGACTCACACTTTGAAGTAGATCACCATAATCAAATATTTGGCGTTCTTCCAAATTCCATTCTTTAGTAATCTTTTAATGTAGTAAACATTTAACCGACATCTTGTATTCATCCTATCATGACAACTTTCATGATCAAGCTACTATAGCTCATGAGGACAAATTGTGAGTATAATGTTAGTTCCCAAAACCTTTTTAGGAGATCTAGGCGCCTAGCGTCTCCAATCTTCACAAATTCTCATACAATATGAGAACATGTGTCTTACTAAATTATACTCTATCACTTTGCAACCAAACATTGTTTCAGATATCACAATATCTTCCACACATGATGGTTTATGAAACAATTCTTTCAACTCCTAGATAACCTTGATACTAAAAACAACTTTTGAATATCAAGGATCATGGAGGCAAGTGTGATACTTAGATACTAACACTGGAATTGTTACTCTTGATTTAATACTACTTATTAAATTTTATCGAGTAAACAAGGTTTGCTAAAAGTTTGCAATAGGACTTTAAACTTTAGATTGACATTTAAACAATACGATACCAGTTCCTAAAGTTAACATCCAGAATTCTATAGTTCTATTATCTCAATTACAGCTAAACGCAAGGTAGTAAATGGATGCCAATGCCTACAACAAACTATGCAAATTCACTTTGATTTAGTTCATGATAAGTTGAGTTTTATAATTCAAAATTACTAAGTGAACTCCCACTTAAAAAAAACATCCCTCTTAGTTTTCTTAAGTGATTACACGAACCAAATTCACTATACCGCAACCGATCATCACGTCCAACGGCATAGTTTCAAAGGCGAACATCACCATGTTCATCATATCAACCATATGACTCATGCTTAACCTTTTGGTTCATGTTCCGAGGCCATGTCTATACATGCTAGGCTTGCCAAGTAGAACCATAGCACTTGCATGTGTAAAACTGTCTTACACCCGTCGTATGTGAACGTAGAGTCTATCACACCCGATCATCACGTGGTGTCTCAAAACGATGAACTTTCTTGATGGTGCATGCTATGGAAGAACACATTATTATCTTGATATTATGTGAGAGGGATCATCTTATAATGCTACCGCGCGATCAAATCTAAGCAAAATAAGATGCATAAAAGGATAAACATCACATGCATATATAATGTGATATGATATGGTCCTTCACGCATTCGATCTCCATCTTGTGCGTGATGGCATGATCTCCATCATTCCACCAGCGTAGCACCAAGGTCCATGGCGCGCCACCTTGGTGGTCTTCCTCCATTACAATATATCACTTGGATATATATATTCGGCACGCAGACCATAAAATGAAAAGACAACCATATGGCTCTTGCCGGTTGTTTATAACTTACAAAAAGGATCATTGCATACAATTTGCAACATAAAAATTTTAACCATATCACATCACATGCCCGACAAAAATAAGTTAGACGCTTCTAATTTGTCTTGCATATTTTACGTGGTTTGGGGCTTTCTAGGAAGAACCGTTCTTACTTACGAACATGTAACCACAACGGTGATAAAAATATTATTAACAACTCTTTGTAAAATAGATCATAACTATAGTGGGAGAAACGTGCACCCACAAAGCCACATATGCCGAAGCATGTCAAGTGTGGGACAAGTCTTGTGAATGCGGTCACGTAAGGTTAGTCTCGGGCAGCTTCAATCCCACTATGCCACTATGATCCAAAATACAAAATAAATTGCAATAACATGATCATCAACGCCCACATCCACATGTGTTCTAACCGTGCATACCAACTACGCATAGAGATGGCTCTGATACCACTGAAGGGTTCGTAGCATAGAAAACAAAAATTTTCCTACGCATGAACACAAAACTAGCCAAGAACATCTACGAGATGGTAGCAACTGAGACTAACCCTCGAAGACCGGTAGCGGGGATTATGTTCCCGCACAAACATTGCCGATGGAGACTCGACGAAGATGCACGTAGTCGACGTAGTGGTTCACTTGACGTAGTCGACGTAGTGGTTCACTTGACGATCTCGAGATCATCTACACGGTGCCAAAACCGGCGGCGCCTCCGTACTCGGTCACACGTACGACTTGTCATCGTCTCCTCCACGCTCTTGGTCTAGCGGGGCAGCGGAAGAGGGGATCCGTTGGACACTCCAACACTCACTTCTCCAAGTGTGTGAATCTCGAACTAACAATCCGGCAGAGCTTTGCTAAGCCAAGACAGATTTGGGGCAGCAACTTTGCGGGAGAGGGGAAGAACCAAGTGTGTGAATCTCGAACTAACAATCCAGCAGAGCTTCGCTAAGCCAAGACAGATTTGGGGCAGCAACTTTGCGGTAGAGGGGAAGAACCAAGTGTGTGAATCATGGAGGAGAGGGGGTTTTTTATAGGGGAGGAGAGGGCAGCCCCCTTGGGGGGTGCGCCGGTGATACGTCTCAAACGTATCTATAATTTTTGATGCTCCATGCTTGTTTTTGCACCATTTGCCTTATGTTTCGTTACACTTCGTGGCGTTTTTATGCGATTTCCGGAACTAACCTATTGACAAGATGCCACAGTGCTAGTTCCCTGTTTTCTGCTGTTTTTGTGTTTCAGAAAAGCTACACAGGAAATATTCTCAGAATTGGACGAAACAAGTTCCTGAAGTCTTATTTTTCCGGGAAGCTTCCAGAGATCCAAAGAGGCGAAGGAGAGGGGCCACAGGCCGCCCTCACACTAGGCTCGTGCGGCCTTCCCCTAGCCTGCGCCACCTAGGTGTGAGGAGGCCTGGGGCCACTCCTGACGATGCCCCTTCGCCTATATAAAGCCTCGGGACGGAAAACCCTAGGGGAGTCGGCGAAATTTCCAGAACAGTTCCGCAACGCCGCCGCCATCGAAGCCAAATTTCGGGGGACAGAAGTATCTGTTCCGGCACCCTGCCGGGACGGGGAAGTGCCCCCGGAGACATCTCCATCGGTCTCCATCGCCGTCTCCGCCGTCTCCATCGACCTCACCGCCATCTCCATCAACCTTGCTGTCTCCTATGATGAGGAGGGAGTAGTTCATCCCCGGGGCTGAGGGCTCTACCGGTAGCTATGTGGTTCACCTCTCTCTCCCATGATGTGATCTTTATGTGATCATGAGCTTTGTATCATGTTGAACAAGTAGATGTTATTATTCAGATATTATGTGTACTCTAGTGATGTTATTAAAGTAATCTATTCCTCCTGCCATGGTGTAACGGTGACAGTGCGTGCATCGTGGTGGTACTTGGTCTAGGCTACGATTGTGATCTCTTATGGATTATGAGAATAATTATTGCTATGATAGTATTGAAGTGATCTTTTCCTCCTTTCATGGTGTAATGTTGACAGTGTGTGCACTGTGTTAGTACTTGGTCTAAGTTGCAATAATATCTATCTTGAGTTGTGCTTTGATTTGGATATCTCTATGAGCGGTGTTTGTCAAGTACTTGATGAACTTTAAGGGGTGCTTCTGTAGCCACTACGCAATGATTAGTGTTGTTCAATAGGAGAGTAATTCAGAGTACCATAGTGAAGAGAAGTTATCTATTTGTTCAATTATGTTATATTTGTTGGGAGTGTGTCCACTAGTGAAAGTATGATCCCTAGGCCTTGTTTCCAAGCATTACACACCGTTTACTTCCTGTTTTGTTACATGTTTGCTCGCAGCGATATTTACTTCAAATCACATTTGCTACTTATAATCATCTATACCACTTGTATTTCACTATCTCTTCGCCGAACTAGTGCACCTATACATCTGACAAGTGTATTGGGTGTGTTGGGGACACAAGAGACTTTCTGTATCGTAATTGCAGGGTTGCTTGAGAGGGATAGCTTTGACCTCTTCCTCCCTGAGTTTGATAAACCTTGGGTGATCCACTTAAGGGAAACTTGCTGCTGTTCTACAAACCTCTGCACTTGGAGGCCCAACACTGTCTACAAGAACAGAAGCGTGTGTAGACATCAAGCTCTTTTCTGGCGCCGTTGCCGGGGAGGTAAGGTAAAAGGTACTCGCATCCTCCCGTGTGAGTGCTCGAAGTTATTTCCTTTAGATTCTGCAATTACATCTTTTTGTTTCTTGTTTTTATTTTCACTAGTTAAGCTTAATGGAAAACAAAGAGTTCTGTAGTCTTTTTCCTGAGTTTAGATATGAAGTGTTTGAAGAGAAAATTGAAAAACCTTTGGAGCTTAATTTGCATGCTAATAGTGTTGTTAGTATGAATGCTTTGAACACCGTTAATGCTAATGCTATAGAAAAGTCTAAGCTTGGGGAAGCTGGTTTTGTTAAGTATGATATTTTTAGTCCCCCAGCTTTAGTGGAGAAGGTCTATTCTGATAATATTTTATCTCCCATATGTGATGTTCCTTCTTATGATGATATGTTTGAAGAATATGCTTTGCGTAATAGTTGCTCTCTAGCTTGTGATGATACTAAACCTCTAGTTTATGATGGCCATGATGATGAGTATAATATTTTCAGTTCACCTACTATTGAGGATAAAATTAGTTATGATTACAATATGCCTCCTGTTTTTGATGATTATGGTGATGAGAATAATTATTCTGTTGAATTTGCTCCTACTACTATTGTTCCTGTGGTGAGTATTAATTCTTTTATGCATGTGGCTCATGATAGGGATGTTTTATGTGATAGTTATATTGTTAATTCTATTCATGATGCTACTGAAAGTTACTATAAGAGAGGGAAACATGGTTTGATGGATCTCAACAATATTGAGTTTCCCCTCTTTATGTTGCAAATCTTGAAGTGGCACTTGTTTTATCTATCCATGCTTGCTACTATGTGCCTCGTTGATTTATTTTCTTACAAGATTCCTATGCATAGGAAGTGGTTCAGATATAAATGTCTTTCATATCTGGTTTTTGATGCTCTCTATTGCCTTAAGTTCCTATATGGCGCCTTTGCCTCAAGCTCTTATATGGCGCCCACATGAGCATCTTTGCAAATTATTGCGCCTAGCTCAAAGGCGTTGAAGAAAAGCAATCTTGGGAGATAACCCAATGTTTATTTTTAGTACTTTTTCTTTTATTTGAGTCTTGGAAGTCATTACTACTGTAATGACCGCTCCTTATCTTGTTTATTTTGTTTTTGTGCCAAGAGAAGCCTCTAATGTGAGTGAGGTAAGATTTGGGGATGTTGCTGTCCTGAAACTGTTTTCGGTGCTGCACCGTAAAAATTCGTGAAAATTCTCTGTATATCGTTTGGACCTGCGATTTCTTGTGCATATGCCCCAGGTTATATCCAAACTTTTGTTAGTTGAACACTTTTTGATTTGAGCAACAGAAAACACCTCAAAAATTCGACCTTTGTCAGCTGTTCTGTTTTGACAGATTTCTGCCAATATTTGTGTTTGCCGCTTTATCGCTTTCTTTTGAGTTCTTTTGATCACGGAACTTTTGGGGAAGTTGCTACAGTAGTATATGCTATATATGTGGTGGTTTTAGATTGAAACCTGAAGCAAAAAGGGTTGGTTCTATGTTATGCTTACACTAATGTTGCTAATAGATTTGTGTTCAGTTTTGTATGAAGGAAGTTTTCAAGTGTAGGGATTGGATAACGATGAGATGAGTTGAAGAATGGACAAAAGCTCAAGCTTGGGTATGCCCATGCAACTCCCAAGAAATATCCAAGAGGTACAAGCATCAAAGCTTGGGGATGCCCTCGAGGCACCCCTTCTTCATCGGCAAAAATTAGGTCACCTTTCAAGACACTATATTTTTATTGCTTCATGCACTATGCATTTTTCCTGGAGCGTCAGTTGTTTTAGTTTTCATTCTTAGTTTAGTTTTGTTTGCTGCAATAAATGGTTTGATCACATCATGTTGTTTTGGAGGGAGATGAACTCCGTTTTTCATTTGCCAAGAACACTCTGTTTTTCACTCTTATCGTTTCAATGAGTGTTCTCTTTTTCTGCTACTGCTTTTGGTTTTCGTTTTCGCCTTGATTTGCATTCAGATATTCTTATATTTATTTATCAAGGTGTATTTTTGCCTCTGGACCATGTTTGTTTTCCTCAAAATAGTCGGATTAAAAAAGTTTGAATGGTGTTGGAAAAGAGAAAAAGCTTTATGCAAAAAAGTGGTACAAGAAGGAGCTTGTGTAGACTGCGGCTTAGAATTTTTCATGTCATGCTTGATGTCTTTTTGATAGTATGCTTAGTGGTTTTGCTGTAGCATAACTTGTCTCAAATAACTGAGATTGCTTAATGAGCCTTTGAAAAAATCATGCGTTGTTTTAATTATTTGGAAGCATTATTTTGGTTTTCTCCTTGATGCTTTATTTGGGTTGACTTGGCGCATGCTCACACATGTTAGACTCTTACAAAGTCGCCAATAGCCTCTATGATCATTTAGTTTTTGACTTTTGATGCCATCTTATGCTTCTTTTAATGTCGCTTTGTCGCTCTGCATGATTATGGCCATTATTGCTCTCTTAGTTGGTCGCTCCTAGTCTTTTGCTAGCCCTCATTTTGTACTGAGTATGAGCTCTACTCGTACATCCAACTCCCAAAAACCAAGTTTGCCATTGTGTCCACTATAAACTCCTATGCATGGTATTTGTAAGCCATTCCAAAGTAAATTTTCATGTGCTACCTTTCAAAACTTTCAACTACTTCTCGTTTTGTGACACTATTTTCAGCTCATGGGGACGTAGTGGTCGGATTTGCTATCTTCCATATTGCTTATAACAAAAAGAAAAAAAAGAGAAAAAAAAGAAAAGAAAAAAAGGCACTCCTCCATGGTATGTGAATGTTGGTGGGCACCCGATGGAATCGGTTAGCCATGGTTTGAGAAAGGAAAAAAGGTGGGGAGGAGTGCCAAGCTTTATAAAAGAGCACAAAAGTGCCAATCTCTCTCAAAAACTTGCTTTATTTTTGTATGGAAGATAGTAAGAACCCCATTGCCAGTCGTTGACAAAGACAACCACCTCTCAATACCAATTTTTATCTCTCTGTTTTACAAATGAAAAGCTCTAGCACATGTTTAATCACTGCTTCCCTCTGCGAAGGGCCTTTCTTTTACTTTTATGTTGAGTCACCACCTTCTACCTTTATGCACCATTAAGAGAGCATAGTTGTCATTCTTAGTATAATGTGCATTGTCCCAAAGTTTTCATTGATTGATTCATATTGTTGGTTTCACTTGTTCTCAAATTATTTGTATCTAGTCGCCCTCTTAAACTTGAAGGTGTCCTATGCATTTATGTTTTGCTTTCCATGAAGGACAAGCTGAAAACCATTTGTATGTTTTTCCTTATGATTTGAACACACGTTTGACTTTCATTGTTTCATTTTCATGATCTTTTGTTTGTGTTCATTTGCATGTTATAACATGGTTGCTAAGTTCTATTGTCAAGATTATATCTTCATGCCCATGTTTTAAGTTCTTATGATCCCAGCTCACAAATGCTTACATATATGATCAAGATTGTGTAGGTGCATGTCACCTCAAAAATTATTTCTTTTATTATCACTTACCTACTCGAGGACGAGCAGGAGTTAAGCTTGGGGATGCTGATACGTCTCAAACGTATCTATAATTTTTGATGCTCCATGCTTGTTTTTGCACCATTTGCCTTATGTTTCGTTACACTTCATGGTGTTTTTATGCGATTTCCGGAACTAACCTATTGACAAGATGCCACAGTGCCAGTTCCCTGTTTTCTGCTGTTTTTGTGTTTCAGAAAAGCTACACAGGAAATATTCTCGGAATTGGACGAAACAAGTTCCTGAAGTCTTATTTTTCCCGGAAGCTTCCAGAGATCCGAAGAGGCGAAGGAGAGGGGCCACAGGCCGCCCTCACACTAGGCTCGCGCGGCATGCCCCTGGCCCACGCCACCTAGGTGTGAGGAGGCTTGGGGCCACTCCTGACGACGCCCCTTCGCCTATATAAAGCCTCGGGACGGAAAACCCTAGGGGAGTCGGCGAAATTTCCAGAACAGTTCCGCAACGCCGCCGCCGTCGAAGCCAAATTTTGGGGGACAGAAGTCTCTGTTCTGGCACCCTGCCAGGACGGGGAAGTGCCCCCGGAGCCATCTCCATCGGTCTCCATCACAGTCTCCGCCGCCTCCATCGACCTCACCGCCATCTCCATCAACCTTGCTATCTCCTATGATGAGGAGGGAGTAGTTCATCCCCGGGGCTGAGGGCTCTACCAGTAGCTATGTGGTTCACCTCTCTCTCCCATGATGTGATCTTTATGTGATCGTGAGCTTTGTATCATGTTGAACAAGTAGATGTTATTATTCAGATATTATGTGTACTCTAGTGATGTTATTAAAGTAATCTATTCCTCCTGCCATGGTGTAACGGTGATAGTCCGTGCATCGTGGTGGTACTTGGTCTAGGCTACGATTGTGATCTCTTATGGATTATGAGAATAATTATCGCTATGATAGTATTGAAGTGATCTTTTCCTCCTTTCATGGTGTAATGTTGACAGTGTGTGAACCGTGTTAGTACTTGGTCTAAGTTGGAATAATATCTATCTTGAGTTGTGCTTTGATTTGGATATCTCTATGAGCAGTGTTTGTCAAGTACTTGATGAACTTTAAGGGGTGCTTCTGTAGCCACTACGCAATGATTAGTGTTGTTCAATAGGAGAGTAATTCAGAGTACCATAGTGAAGAGAAGTTATCTATTTGTTCAATTATGTTATATTTGTTGGGAGTGTGTCCACTAGTGAAAGTATGATCCCTAGGCCTTGTTTCCAAGCATTGCACACCGTTTACTTCCTATTTTGTTACATGTTTGCTCGCAGCGATATTTACTTCAAATCACATTTGCTACTTATAATCATCTATACCACTTGTATTTCACTATCTCTTCGCCGAACTAGTGCACCTATACGTCTGACAAGTGTATTGGGTGTGTTGGGGACACAAGAGACCTTCTGTATCGTAATTGCAGGGTTGCTTGAGAGGGATAGGTTTGACCTCTTCCTCCCTGATTTCGATAAACGTTGGGTGATCCACTTAAGGGAAACTTGCTGCTGTTCTACAAACCTCTGCACTTGGAGGCCCAACACTGTCTACAAGAACAGAAGCGTGTGTAGACATCAGCCGGCCCCTAGGAGGAGGTCCTCCTCCTCATCATGGTGGTAACCCCCCCTTCATGGTGGCAACCCCCTCATCAACATGAGGTAACCCCCATTTTAATTTTGCGTGACATTTATGCTAATTAAAATTCACACTTATTGATTTAATAAAACATTTTTATTTCTTTAATATTTTTTAATTCATTCAATTAACAAACATTAACAAATACACCCTTGAGTTATTTCGATATCCCAAAACAGTTTCGGTACTTTTCTAAAACAACCCTCATGATGTCCTGTAATTCGATCGGAGTATCATATCCACTCAAAAACGACGGCAAACCTTAAGAGTGTCACCCTACGGTTCGTGAATAATCATCAGTGGGATCTGGAAATCCATGACGACTCCCAGTTACTCAACGATGAACTAGTGATCATGTGAACCAAAAATGAACATAGTTAATTCCTTTTGTCTCGTGATATTATTACTTGTCCGAGATCCGATCATTTGGTATCAACCATACCTAGTTCGATCTCGTTCCCGACAAGTTTCTTTACTTGTTTCATGATAATGCATTCCCGTGACCTAGTCACATGCTTGCAAGAGATTCCAATGCAATATCACCGAGAAGGGCCTAGAGAATATCTTCCCGTCATCGGGTCGGACAAATTCCACTCTTGATCCATGAGCCTCAACTAATACATTCAGAATACCCAAATCAACCTTTATAATCACCCTGTTAGGTGTGACGTTTGATATCATCAAAGCACTCTTTCGGTATCAATGATTAACATGATCTCATGGTCTGAGGATTAGAACTACTTCGTATGAGTTTGATATAGCAATGAAACTTGATGACTTGATCATATTGCTATTCTTACTATGGGTGCGAGTGTTCATCACATCATTCTTCTAATGATATGACCTCGTTATTAACAACATCCAATGTTCATGATCAGGAAACCTTGATCATCGATTAATCAACGAGCTAGTATAAAAGAGAGGCTTTACTAGGAACCTTTTGGTTTATTAATCACACAAGTATTAATGTTTCCGATTAATACAATTCTAGCATGAGAAATAAACATTTATCATAAACATGGAATATGATAATAACCACTTTATTATTGCCTCTCGGGCATATTCCCTTCAGCTAGGCTGCACCACCCTATGGTGTGGCTGGCCCCTGGCTCCCCTCCATCTCTGCTTTTGACTCCGTCTCATATCAGGAAAAATAGGAACTTCGGCTTTTATTTCGTCCAATTCCAAGAATATTTCCTATGTAGCTTTTCTGAAACACAAAAATAGCAGAAAATAGGGAACTGGCACTATGGAATCTCGTTAATAGGTTAGTTCCAGAAAATGCATAAAAATGCCACGAAGTGTAACAAAACACAAAGCAAATGGTGTATAAACAAGCATGGAGCATCAAAAATTATAGATATGTTTGAGACATATCAAAGACGCACTTCGTGGGGTTGAGCATCATGTTGTACTTCCTTAGCTTTGTGAAGGTCTCTTGCAAATCTGCTATGAGGTTGTCCTGCTTCTTGGACATGACGGCGATATCGTCCACATATGTGTGGATGTTGCGACCAATTTGATCCGCCATGAAATTTTGAATGGTGCGTTGAGACCGAACGGCATTGTCACATAGCAATATATGCCATAAGGTATTACGAACGAGGTAGCAAGCTGGTTGGATTCCTTCATCTTGATCTGGTGGTAACCCGAGTAGGCATCTAAGAAGCATAGCAGCTCCAATCCCGTCGTCGAGTCAATGACTTGGTAAATGCGAGGCAAGGGAAAATGATCTTTTGGACATGCTTTTTTCAGGCCAGTGTAATCTACACACATGCAGAGAACCTTTGTGTTCTTCTTAGTACCTAACACGGGATTTGCCACCCACTTTGTATGGATTACTTCTTTGACAAAGCCTACTTTCAATAGCTTGGATATTTCCTTTGCTATGGCGCGGCGCTTTTCGTCTCTGAAGCGCCTCATTGCTTGTCTCATTGGCTTATAGCCAGGTATTATTTGTAGGGCATGCTCGACGAGGTCCCTAGGTACACCAGTCATGTCAGATCGCTGCCATGCAAAGATGTCCCGGTACTCACGGAGGAACTCGATGAGCGTTCTTTCCTATTTGGGGGACATATTTGTCCCAATTGAGGTGGTCTTGGCGACATTGCCAGCGACAAGTTCCACCTGCTTTGTATCAATTGTAGGCTTGAAGGTGGGCGGGGAGGCAGAAACTTCCCGCTTGGATGCCGGCATCTCCGCGGGATCTGTGGCGGCATGGATTTCTTTGAATTCTTTGCCCAAGAACACGGCTTCCACGAAGGCGGCTTCTCCTTCCTCACACTCCTTGGCCTTCCTGAAGCTGCCATAAACGGTTATGATACCATTAGGTCCTAGCATCTTCAGCTGATTGTAGATGTAGCATGGCCTGGTATGGAAACTATGGAAGGCGGGGCGGCCAAAGATCACGTGCTACGTACTCTTGAAAGGAACCACTTTGAAGGTTATGGGCTCTTCGCGGTAATTATTTTCATCGCCGAATGCAACCTTGAGGGTGATGGACCCTAGGGACTTAGCTTGGCGGCCAGGAACCGCTCCATAGAAAACGACAGCACTATGGCGGGGTTGGGTCTTGGTAAGGCCTAGCTTCATCAAGGTTTCCACGTACATGATGTTCAGGCTGCTGCCGACATCCATTAGGCACTTGGAGAACTCGTAGCCTTGAATCAGGGGGTTAACTACCATGGCATAGTATCTGTCCGAGATGTGCTCTGGATGATCTTCGCGGCTCCATTGCACCGGCTGACGAGGGGTTAACTCGACAAATGCCCTAGATGAAGGACTTAGGATCGGGGAGACAGGGCATCAGATGAACTCGAAGGTAAACGTAGTCAAACAAGGTGGCTATGAAAGTAAACGTGGGTGTAGAACCTGGATTGCTTTCAATCTATCCTACACCGTCCCCTCCTGGCCCCTATATATAGGCGGCCAGGTCTCGAGGATCGGGTAGGGTCCGATACAGATTACAATATCGACATACGGTAAGAACTCATATTTCGACTAGTATTACAATTGGGCCTAGCTTAACGGGCCTCAGGGGTACTCAACTGATGGGCTCTATTATCTATACCCTTGTCAGTAGCCCCTGAGATTCTACCAGAATTGCAGATTCGGGTTGAATCTCTAATCTTAAAATCCTCGACTTGATCATTTCTTCGACTTCTTCATATCTTCAAATCTTCGAATTGGTCTTTCAACTTATTCTCATTATGATATCTCGCAAGGGGTTTTGATGAACAAGCCTGACAACTCTGATGGATCAAGAGGTCAGTTAACTGCCGGAACAGATACTTTTCACCTACTTTAAATTCAATCCCTTTGGACTTGAATTCGGGAAACCGGTCAAACCCATTCTTTTGCCGCATTTAGGACTTACAAAGAATGAGTCCCAGTGGTTCTCAGTGTACCCAGTGTGTCCACCAGGATTTTTCTTCGCATTGTAGACACGGATACATACCAGCAGAGCGCATCCATGTGCGTATACTCGGTCACACAGGACGAATCCTGGGGTCTTACCTTCATGATATATTTCAATCACGACATTCGAGTTTTGTCACGATGATGCAACTCGAGAATCATATGTCGCAGCCTTGTTTGACTGATCCAACTCACAAAATATTCGGGTTATATAACCATGATTTCTAAAAACCTCGCTCCCGATGGTAGTAATGACATTCATTAATTCTTTCTTCACCTTCCTTGCTCCAGTACTCATGAATAAACATCATTAGGTGCGCGCCCAGCGCTCTCGATGGGAGTAGCCCCTAAGGCTATAGTCAAAAATTCATTTTTCAAGTATAGGCTCAAGTACATTGTACTCACCTGTAATCTTCATATTAAAATTCTTTAATGATAATATCGTCGGGTGCGCGCTCAGCGCTCCCGATGGTATTAGCCCCCGAGGCTATAGCTGAATGTTTTCGGGTATAGACTCAAAGAATGATTCCTCCTTTACCAGACTCAATTTTTTGTCGGCTTCCTTGACCTTACCTTATTCAAGTTCGCCAACTCGAACTATCTTTAGAATGTTCATCTTACTAGCATCTACTGCTTATCATAGTCTTCAATTCTCGTTACCCGTACGTTTGTGATGTCATTAATCTGTTTGTAATTATCTTTAGATTTTGACCATTACGCATGGGCATCACGGTAATTTCACAATTTCTCTGCCCGTTAGTGGGCTACCGTTTCTGCTCCTTGCGCCATGTCTCAGCCCACATTCCGTTATCTGGAAGCTATATAAGGGGAGAGTGGGGAAATGCACTGTTTACGAGTTCCTTCCTTCCGCCGCCGCCACCATTGTTGCAATCTCTGCGCTCCTTTGATCTTGTGCTTAGCCCCCGTGCGCAGATCATAGATGCGCGTAAAGCACCAAGCGCAGAAACACAAGATGACCAAGGGGATGAACACCGTGACCAGCTGGGTACCTTCTGTCTGTACGCAGAAGGAGCTGGACAAGGCTCGAGCAGATGGTATCGTCTCCGATGACGACCAGGTTATCTTCCCCAGCACTGAACGGATCCCCAAGCCTAGAGATGGTTATCGGGTGATGTTCTTAGCCTTTCTCTTGCACGGTCTTTCCCTTCCTGCCCACGAATTCCTTCGTGGGCTTCTTTTTGTTTATGGTGTGCAGCTTCACCAGCTCACACCAAACTCCATCTTGCACATTGCTTGTTTTATAACTCTTTGCGAGTCGTTCCTAGGGATTGATCCCCACTTTCTTCTTTGGAGATCTCTCTTTTGGCTCCGCCCCAGTGTTGCATTGTCCAAGAAACCCGAACTGGGCGGAGCTTGTATCTCTGTTCGTTCTGAATCGTAGTATTTGGAATTTTCAATGTCTACCTCGGTACAAGGTTGGAGGACCAAGTGGTTTTACATCAAGGACCAAAAGAGTTCCCCCTCCGATAAATTCGGCATTGCTCCATTTGATGCCTCCCAAGAATTGAAGAAATTGGCCTCATGGGATTCGCCTCCCATGGAAGCTGAGATGGAGGAAATCAAGCCACTCCTGGCCCGCATCCAGGAGCTAAAAAGTGGTAGAGGAGGTGCGCTGTCGGGTACACAACTCATGGCGTTTTTCCTGCAACGTCGAGTTCAACCCCTGCAGCATCGTCTCTCCAAGTTCTGGACTTTTTCTGGCTTGGGGGGTCCTTCTCGGGTATCTGAAAATCTCATGGAGAAGAAGGATCTCGACAGGCGTGTGAGAGCTCTTAATACTCTCAAGAAGGATCATGAGGTTGCGGACTTAGCCGCAAGCCACTTCGACTCCGAGCATCCCCTGCCTACGGTAACTTTTGTTGTCTTTACTTGCCTTGTCTTTCTCTTATTATTGTTTGCGTTGTAACTTTCGAGTTGTTTCTCTTTTCAGGATCATCAACTCATTGTTTCTCACCCTCCTCTCCCAGAGGGAGGGGCCATTCCACATGTTCCTATTTCCGCGGCCTCCGAAGCTCCCGAGACTGAGGACAGCCAAGATGGAGACGAAAGCGAAGATTCACTGGAAAGGACCAGTTCAACGATGTCACCTCTTCCTGCGCTTTCTGAAGACCTTGTCGTGGACAAGAAGAGGAAACGTGTTGAAGAATTTGCTTCTTCCAGTGCCTCTGCCCCTAAGACTGTGGCCGGGGAATCCTCCGTGCCAGAGGACAGTGGAGAACTCTTTGACTTCATGGACTCGTGAGTGTTCATCTGTTTTTTTCATATATTCAGCTTCTTATTGTCGTCCTTGATAGATGACTTTGTCTTTTTCTCCTTTTCTCAGTGATGAGGAGGACCCGAAGAGATTTGCTGCTGCTGCACCTATCACTGATACCCTTGTCATCAATGAGCCGCCACCACAAGAGGTTAATCTAGCAGCGAAACCTCAAAAATCTTCGAAGAAGCCTACCAAGAAGGTAGTTAGCGTTCGTCATTCTAGGCATTTGAAGAAAGCGTCCGACGCTGGTGCTACCCTTGAGGCCCATCAGTCCACAAGCTCCTTCGACGACGTGCGTAAACATATTGTTATATTTACTTCAACTTTTGCATGTTGATACTCACATCCTATTTTCTGGACAGAACCGGATGAAGAGATTTGTTGACTTGGGCAATGAATGTGTCGAGTACCAAAAAGTTGCTAAGGCCTCTGAAGGTAAATCTCGTTTTTGATACTTGCTTATCTTTGCATGCCTGACTTTGCTTCTTTGCTTCTTTGCTTGACTTTTTCTTTCCTCTTTGTTAAACTCAGGTGCTCTGAAGGCAACCAATGCTCGCATTTTGTCACTGGAAGCTGAACTCGAAGCTTCCAGGACAGCTTTTGATGCCGCCACTGCTGCTAAGGTCAATGCTGAGAAGTCTACTAAGTCAGCATTGGCTAAGGCGAAGAAAGCGGAAAAGGACATGGCTAATGCTAACAAGGAGCACCTCCAGCAGGAACAGGTCGTGGCTGAGCGGCTGAACCAGATGTCTGCTGCTGCTGGAGGTACATACTATAACTTTCTTTCATTTTGTCGGTTTTCTTGCTCTCTTATGCTTGCTGATGTATTCCTTTTCTGCTATTTTGCTGTTTCCTTGGCTTTGCAGAATATAGTGAAGTGTCTGCGTCGACTTTGCAACCAGACAACGATCCTCTCTTGGCCGCGGTTAGCTTGCTGGAAGTGAACTGGATATCTGTCCAGGAAATCTTCGAGTTGGTTAACCGCACACTTACGCGGATTTTTGTCGGTTTGTGGTCCAAGCAAAAGGCAAATGTGCCAGACTTGAAGAATCTTGCCAAAGCCTTCGACACCTCTGAAGACCCCATACTTGTTATGAAGGGTCTCTCCTTGAAGCGAGGTGCCGAGGGGGCCATTGCATTTTCCTATGCGCATGGTGAGGAGGTTAACTGGGAAAAGGTGAGCTCTTCTCCCGGTCGTCCTCATGCAGAACTGAAGGCCTTCTTTGAGAAAGCAAAAAAGTATGCACCAGGCATCGTGTCAATGATTTCCCCTTCGGCGGCTTCCGCGACTGGTACGATGCCAATTTCTTCGACTCCAGCGACAAGTGGGTCTGTGCCTCCTCCTGACGCTGGTGCTACTTCTGCTACACCTACTTCTGCTGCGAATGGTGAGGCCGAGGTGGCGTAGACTTGGCCTCCCTTGTAATTTTTAGTTTTATTCTGATGTAGCAAACTCTTTAGTCACATGTAGCCCAAGAACTTTAGTCAGAGGGCTTATGCTTTTGTAAATATATCCTCTTTTGCAAAATGTCATGTCTTGTTTAGCTTCTGAGATGCTCCTCTCTTCTTTTGCTTTTGCCTTGCAGCCTATGCGTGCTGGTGAATTATCTGGTCGCGGCCAAGCTCCATTTTCTGCCAATGCTTTCGACTCCGGAGCTTCGTTGCCTCCTCGTCCTTCTTGCCAATGTATTGAATATTCCTCAAGAATTGCAGATCTTGAGAGCCGTTTGAGTTTGTCGAAACGGCAAGCGCAGATGGGTATGGATAAAGCCAGCAAATCTTGCGGTTTTATGAAGCAGATATCCATACTCGAGGATAAGGTGTTGAGTCTGATAGCTAAGATTGTACATTTGGAGGAGTAAGACTCCTTTCTCGTTGGAATTGTCGAGTCTGCTTGCGAGTTGCTGCGATGTAAGTCTTCCTGCCACTTTCCTCTTTGGCTTTTCTATTGCGATGCTGCTGGCCCATGATTTTTATTACCATAGGTACTTGCTTGGACTTCGTTAGTGAAGCTCGTCATGTTTCTGAACGGATCGCGGCTCTTGAGAGATCATCAGGTGGAGTCAAAACTTTTTGGTCTGATCTCCGGCGCCGTGGTGCTATTGTGCTTCTCCAAGATCATGCCCAGCACATTGGAGAAGCGGTTGATGGCTGTCAAAAATCTTTGACTACAATGCATTCTGTCATGCTTCCTCATAATCCTCTCCCTAGAACTTTCCCACAGCTGCTTGCTGTTTTTAGGTCTACTCAGCGCATTCATCGCCTGATAGAACTTAACTTAGTGGCTGGTGCCAAGTTTGCACTTGGTTGGACACACAAGTGGCAACCGAGTCTCAATTTTATTTCCATGTCACTAAGCTTGCCTTCGGGAGGAGCTCAGCTGCGAGTTCATATGGATGCTACCCTCCAACTAGCTAGGAGACTTATAGCTAGGTTGCTTCAAGAGGATGCCGCGTTTTTCCGTGAGCATCATTATTTAGATCCTTTGGGCGTAGACGACTCTGATCAGCCTTTGATGTAATATTTGTGAGCGTATAATGTGAGAGTTTGTTGTTTTCTAACTTTTTGTGTCAGAATTCTTTATCCTCAGAGCATTGCACTTTGTGTGCATGTTGGTGCATTTACCGTAACTTTTGAAGACACGTAAACTCAAATAAGGGGAACTTTTGTCTTTTATTTATGCATATAATGTAAGATACATGGGATGACCCAAGAGATCCGGCCTATGACCTGTGTTCTTGTAACATCCCAATTTTTTGGAATTTTTTTTATAAAATTTGCACATGAAGTCATGCATCAATTCATGCATTCCTTCACCATGCACTTGCATTTTTTTCTAGTTTTGCTTTGTTCTTGAATCAAAACCTTCCCTGTATGTTTAGACAACAGAGGGAAAGATTTACAAAATTAAAAAGTTGGCCAAAATTCAAAATGGAGGTTTTGTAAAAGTTTCAAAACAAATTCAAAAGAAAACAGAAAAGAAAAAAAAGAAATTAAGAAAGGAGAAAAAGGCCACGGGGTCAGAATCCGGCCTGGATCCAAAAGCGGCCCGTGGCCCATCTTTGCCCCGCGCCGAAGCGGTATCCCCTCACTCCCTCTCCCATCGCTGACACAGGGGCCCACCTATCATCCCTCTCGAAGAGTCCGGGACGAACACGGGCGCTCCTGGAAAATCTCCACCGAATCCTCTCCGATTCGGTATGAGTCCTTTGCCCCTCGTCCAAGTCGTCATGCCCATAAAACCTTCTCCCCCTCCGCACTTCCCCACCCAAAACCCTAGCCAAACTTCGCCGCCAGGCTTCCCTAACCGAGATCGCCGCGCCGCCACTGCCAAACAAGAACGCCGCCGTCCTGCGGTAAGCCCCGGTCTCCCCTTGATCTCTCTGTGCTCACCTCTCCTCACCTTGATCCAGCACACATTACTGACATGGTTTCACTTCTGTATGAGCACTAGAACGTCAAGTTCACCCACGACCAGATCTCGCTGTCTGCACCGAAAACTCTGGCGAGCAATTGACGGGAGAACAGAGCACCCCCGCCCATGCTACTTCGCCACCTGTTCCGCCTAGCCCTCCTGAACCTCCTGGTATGACACTCGCATCCTGAAACCGCCCCAGAGCATCACCCTTCTCCGTGCTCTACACGACTTGGTCTCGGCCAAACCCTCCAGCCGCTCATCGCCGTCGTTACAGGAAGCCATCAGGTCGCTGATCACGTTTCCGAGCTCGCCGCAACTCCCTGAAGACCGTCGTGTACGCCATCGCTGTCGAAGACCCTCGGAACCACCTCGCCATGATCTCCAGAGCTGCCAGGACATCGCTGTCGACCTCCTTCTGGTGAGCACCCCCTCGGATCTTCTTCCCTTTGTTGGATATGAATCGTATGGATCATAAAAGCTCACTTATGTGAACCGTTACATTAGATCTGGGCCCTTCCTCGTTACTTAGATCGGACGGCCCAGGACGGTTATCCGCACAAACCGGTACCGCCCAATCGAGAAGCGCCGCGTGTCGGCCTCTGTTTTAACCGAATCGTTTTTTGTTTTAAACTTTCAGAATTTGCTCAAAACTTGTTTAATTCATGTCTCGAGATCTACATATCCAAATTTAGCAAACTTTGCGTCTGTGGTTTCAGAAAAATGTGTAGATTATATTTCTAGTATCAGAAACCCCTATAGTATCTGTTTTATATAGTGAACTACTGCAAGCCTTATTTATGTGTTTTGGCTATTAAAAATAGTTGTAAAATTTATTTTTACAGTAAACTCTTTTGCTTTTGGTCTATATTAAACCTACCAGTACTGTAGCATGTCTAGAATATTTTCAGTACTTTTCTATATCACTTTTGTAGTTTTAGTTTGTTTAAATTGTCTATTTGTGTGTTGAAAATAAATTGAGATTTATAAATAACTCTAAAATTTTGATCATGTCATCATGCATATAGTTAACAACCAGAGAATATGTTAAGTGTCTTTGTGGTGTTTTAACTCACATATTGCATGCATATTTTCCTTTCATGAGTGTTTATGATTGATATGTGCTTATGGTGCAATATTTTATGTGTAGATTGTGCTGAGTGCAACGAGTGTCTTTGTGATGAGTGCACCAACTCTTCTTCTCACCAAGGCAAGTGTCACCATGATTTCCCTTGTCCTACTAAAGTTTTGTCACTTGTAGCTTTTCTAGTAGAAGATGCATGTGTAGGTGTTTTTATGATTTCTTGTCCTAACTTGCTAGTTTATGCTAAGTTTTTGTCTAGCTTGCTAGTTTTGCATCTCCTAGTAGAATTGCTGCAGCTATAGGACTTTGCTCTTATTCTTGTTCAGGGAAGGGTTATCACATGATTTTGGCTAAGTGTTGGAAAACAAGTTTTTGGAAAACCAAGAAAAACAACTAAGTTAATGAATCACCTGGGTGGAAGTGGTTGTTTGGTTTATGTTGAGTGGTTCACCGGAGCCATGTCTATGGCGGTCGTGTGTATCTCACTTGTGGACGGCCACCCAGGAGCAAAGAAATTGGAGACGTTCAAGTCGTGAAGCTTCCAGTGCAACCACAAGTCAAATGGGCTCTGTCTTGATCAACTAAGCTGCAAGAACTCAACCAAACGAACAGAGGGTGGTAGGAGATGATAGGTGGGAGCACGTCTGGGTTGGTTTGAGGGATTGCTTCTGAAAGATATCGTCTTGGTCTCTAACTGCCCATTTGATGCAAAATGAGCTTCATGGGAAAAAGGAATGACTAAGTCTTGTGGGAAAAGTGCACCACCTCTGCAGAGTGTTTAGAATTAAGTACTTAGCCGTGTCCCCGGTTACGGACAATTCTGAGTGACATGACTTTGAAGCTGTTCAAGAATCTCTTCACCCCAATTTCTCTAAGTTAAAACTTGATGGGTAAACTTGGGTAGAAAAAGGTCCTTCTGGACAAAATTTTGCTAAGGAAAATTTGATTTTTATAAAGATAGGGAAAAGCTTGCTTTTGCTAAGTTAAACTCCACCTGGCCAAAAAGCATATACGTGTAGGTGCCATTGAGTCCACCAAAGTGACATTTGCCAATACATTCAAAGTATTGACCCTCCGTGGCTACAACGTATCATGTTGCAGGTGGCTACTAAGAAGATTGAAGGATGCTGCGCTACGGTCACGAGTCTTCGTCCAACACGTCTGCCTGCGGAGCTTGAAGAAAAGAAGACTTGTAGTTATTTTACTTAGTCGTTTTCTAGAGTTGTAATAGGTTTGTGGCTTTGTGCCTTACTAAGTTGTAAAAGACTATGTTGTTTGTGGATCAAACATTGTAATAAAGACCTTTGTATTCTTGGTACTTCATCTTGTAACTGTGTGTGCTAGCAGTCGATCCGGGACTAGCACAATTAAAGCACAAGTATGCTACAGTTCTGGATCTAGAGGGCATTGCCCTGGAATAACTCGTGGCTTTTACAGCCTTATTTTCCTAGTCTATTTATTCGCCTATGTCGCTTGAGTCTTCTCTTCTTCTCCTGTAGACTTTTCTTGCTCTGGTGGCTGTACCCGAGGTTTCTTTACTTCTGGTTCCTTGGGGTTTCCTTCGAGTTGCTGCGTAACTCCCGTAGTCGTGCTTTTTGTTTTGTAGTTAGGTTCCCTGTAGCTTGCCATCATGCCGAAGTTTTAGGCCATCTTGTGAAATTCATTGTCGCATAGGTCTGATAACTCAAAGCTTCCTTTGACCGTAATAATTCCTTTGGGTCCTGGCATTTTTAGTACCAGGTAAGTGTAGTGTGGCACTGCCATGAATCACGAAAACGCGGGTCGCCTGAGGATTGCATGATATTATGACGGCCAGTCCATGACTTTGAAGTCGAGTTTCTCCCTTCTGTAATTTTGCCGATTTCCGAAGCAAACGTTGAGTGCTATTCGACCAAGTGGATAATTAGCGCTCCCTAGGACTATTCCGTGAAAGGAGCAGTCTGTTGGCTTCAGGAACTCTAATGAAATGTGCATTGTCCGTAGGGTTTTTGCGTAGATTAATTTTATTCCACTTCCTGCATCCATGAATATTCTGTCGACATCGTACGTCCCTATTTGAGCTTTAAGTACCAAGGGCGCGTTTCCTGGCTGAGGTACTATTATTGGGTGATCATCTCTGCTGAATTCTATGGGTTGCTCTGACCAATGTAGATATTCCGTTGTTGCTGGAGGTGAAGTTATTGTGAGGTTAACTTGTCGAGTTATGCTCTTCTCCTCTTTATTCGACTTGGGCACTGGCTGGATCATTGCTGTGATGTGCCCTTTAGATGGAACATATCCTTCATCGTCATCGCGTCCCTGGTTTGATTGATCTTGGCCCTTGGGAGCTCAATTGTTTCCTTGTTGGGTTGCAGGTGTGTTGCTTGTGTTTCCTTCGTATCCCTGCCATTTTGCCTCGGCTTGCTTGTTAAGTGCTGCTTCTTGTAGTTTCAAGAACATGGTGCAATCTTTCATTGCGTCTCTAGATACTCGTTTCCCATCGACGAACGCAGAGTGAATATGACATGGTCCGTTGAGCATATCTTCTGGTGATGGGTTGTACTCTCTGGATTCCCTTGGCGGAAATTTTTTTAGTCTTCTTTCCCGTAGCTGCGGTATCCTGAACTTTTGCGGTCGTTTCCTTGGTAGCTGTTGTCTTTGTATCCTGTGGCTACTTGGCTGTGAGAGCCGTAATTGACGTTATTGCGGGATCTTCTTCTTTGACCTCAGTATCTGTTTCCTCTGTCATCTTCTGGTGATCGCGTGCGTTTATTGTTGCACACATCTTCTCCATCTGCGAACCTATTTGCCACATCCATCAGATCTGATACTGTTGTTGGCTTGATTCTGCCCATCTCTTTGACTAGGTCTCCTCGTCGTAACCCGACTATGAATGCGTCTATTACTCTTTCATCCGAGACTTCGACTGCTGATTTTTTGATTATACTCCATCTTTGGATATATGCTCTTAATGTCTCCCCGCGTTGCTGCACGCAGGCTTTGACTTCTTCTATGGATGCTGGCCGCTTGTATGTCAACTTGAAGTTGCTTGTAAATTGTCTTGTAAGCTCTTCCTAGCTTCCAATTGTTTCCTTTCCTAGTTTGCTTAACCATGACCTTGCTGCATCGGTGAGGTGTAATTGCAAACTTTGCATTGTTGTTTCCCTGGTTTCTCCTAGTAGTTTTACTGCTTGTAGATAATCTGAAAGCCATGACTGTGGCTCCTGCGATCCGTCGCACTTTTGTTGGTCATGGGGTAATTTGAAACCTTTGGGTACTGGCGTGATGCGAACCCTATGGGTAAAGCATGGCGCCCCCATTTCCTTTTCATCATCTTCATATTCATATGCTCTATTGGGGGTTCTGGATCGGCGGGTTCCTCTGTTCTTTGGACTATTGTATCGTCTTCGTGACGGTGTCCTAGATCGGTGACTTCTGCTTCTGTGCCGAGGACTGTTGTGACGGCGTGGTGATCTTGGTTTATGTGTTCCTTTGTTGCGATATGCCTCCTCCTCTTTTGCTGATAATTTGTTGCCTACCATCTTCAATCCATTTAGTGTTGCACGATGCATATGTTCCCTCGGGTCTCCTGGGTTTGGTCGTGTTGTATGCAGGTATGCTTGGGCTGCCACCAATGCTGCTTCAGGAGTTTTTGGTATAATATTTCCTTGATCGTCGACCGATAGGAAGGATGAGTCGAGGTTTTTTGAGATACTTTGCCTTTCTAAATACCCGAGATTTTCATATCTCGATCCATGTCGATGATGCCTTCTGTTTGTGTAAGATGCATCACTACATGCTCTGCGAGCAGCGTCGCATGCTGCAATGGCTGAGTCCTTCCTTTTTTGTATTTCAATCCTTTCTTTTGCTAATTGCTTCGCCTGCTGCCTTAGGGCGTAATGGTATCCCAAAAAGCATGTTTTGGCTAGAATTTGTTGGTATTGGCGTGCCTTGCTCTATGGCTGTATTGATTGTTCTCCACTCATCTTCTGATAGTCGAACTTTTACCCTTGTTGCGAGGGAGTCAGCGGTTTCTCCTTCTGCTAAGTGGTTTGCCCCTCTATTTGTATTTGCTGGATTAAGCACTGGGTTGTTGTTGTCGTCGAGTTCTTATGAGTTATCTCCTGTGATGGCGAGTATCTGATACCGATTGTCGAGCTTGTTGTTGTGACTTGAGAAGATGGATCTGTCATCTTCAGAAAGTTCTAGTCCCGTTTTCCAGGTGTCTGTTGACTGATCTGAGGTGTCATTGTGGCATATCATGAGATCTTCGATTTGCACTTCTAAGTCAAAATTCTCCATGGTTTTGTCGCCTCCTGCGATTTTTCCTTCTTTTGCTTCTACTAAGCTGACCGGCGAATTTACCTCGCTGGAAGAGCCTTCTGATGATTCCGATATTGCTACTGTCTTGGGTTCACTTGCTGACGGACCCGTTTTTGTCGGGCCTGAAAGGCGAATCAAACCTAGTGATCCGACGCGAAAGTTTAGACTTCCGATCATCAAATCCATATCTTGATCCATACTCTCAAATACTTGCGTGAAACTTGACTGGTGAGGTTGAAAATCGACGGTTCCGAAGGGTATCTGAATTTCGTCGACTTGCGAGTTGTTGTTGGCTAAAAACAGAAAAGCCGTTGAGTTCATGATGCCAACGCCCAGAGTCCCCATGGTCGGCGCCAATTGACAAGGGGTTAACTCGACAAATGCCCTAGATGAAGGACTTAGGATCGGGGAGACAGGGCGTCGGATGAACTCGAAGGTAAACGCAGTCAAACAATGTGGCTATGAAAGCAAACGTGGGTGTAGAACCTGGCTTGCTTTCAATCTGTCCTACACCGTCCCCTCCTGGCCCCTATATATAGGCGGCCAGGTCTTTAGGATCGGGTAGGGTCCGATACAGATTACAATATCAACATACGGTAAGAACTCATATTTCGACTAGTATTACAATTGGGCCTAGCTTAACGGGCCTCAGGGGTACTCAACTGATGGGCTCTATTATCTATACCCTTGTCAGTAGCCCCTGAGATTCTACCAGAATTGCAGATTCGGGTTGAATCTCTAATCTTAAAATCCTCGACTTGATCATTTCTTCGACTTCTTCGCGGAGATGTGCTCTGGATGATCTTCGCGGCTCCATTGCACCGGCTGACGAGGGGTTAACTCGACAAATGCCCTAGATGAAGGACTTAGGATCGGGGAGACAGGGCATCAGATGAACTCGAAGGTAAACGTAGTCAAACAAGGTGGCTATGAAAGTAAACGTGGGTGTAGAACCTGGATTGCTTTCAATCTATCCTACACCGTCCCCTCCTGGCCCCTATATATAGGCGGCCAGGTCTCGAGGATCGGGTAGGGTCCGATACAGATTACAATATCGACATATGGTAAGAACTCGTATTTCGACTAGTATTACAATTGGGCCTAGCTTAATGGGCCTCAGGGGTACTGAACTGACGGGCTCTATTATCTATACCCTTGTCACCGGCACTTCGGTCCATCGGACGTACTGGCGGACTTTAGGCATGGTGGCGTTCAGGGAGCGCGTAGCTGCTCGCTGTGCCTTAGCCGTGGGGGAACCAAGGAACATGTGAAAAGCTCCCTTTTTGGTACTCTTGTATGGGTTACCCATACCAGTTCAACCCTCAGACTTTTTGGTGGGTTTGGGCGCATGGTATTCTTCCATATTGCTACCGTCCTTGGACTCCTTTTCCTTGTCCGCTTTCCCTTTGCCACGCGGTCTTTGTCGCCGGGTACATTTGTGGCCAGCTTCTTCGTTTGCCTTGATGTCATTGACAAAATTGCAGTTCCGATTGGTGGGATTGCACTTTCCTGAAGCATCCCGATGGGCGAAGCATGGCATATCACGGTACTCATCATAGGACACGGGGGCCGATGGCGCCGTAGCAGGAGCTGTGGAGCTCCGCGGCTGGCTGCTGCTAGAACCGTGTCCCCGGCCGCGCTGGTGCTTTGTCCTTTGTCAGAGAAGGTTGTTGCCACAATATTTGGAGTTTGCTGCTCTTCTAGCAGTGACGAGGGGTTAACTCGACAAATGCCCTAGATGAAGGACTTAGGATCGGGGAGACAGGGTGTCGGATGAACTCGAAGGTAAACGCTGTCAAACAAGGTGGCTATGAAAGTAAACATGGGTGTAGAACCTAGATTGCTTTAAATCTATCCCACACTGTCCCCTCCTGGCCCCTATATATAGGCGGCCAGGTCTCGAGGATCGGGTAGGGTCCGATACAGATTATAGTACTGACATACGGTAAGAACTCGTATTTCGACTAGTATTACAATTGGGCCTAGCTTAACAGGCCTCAGGGGTACTCAACTGATGGGCTCTATTATCTATACCCTTGTTAGTAGCCCCTGAGATTCTACCAGAATTGCAGATTCGGGTTGAATCTCTAATCTTAAAATCCTCGACTTGATCATTTATACGACTTCTTCATATCTTCAAATCTTCGAATTGGTCTTTCGACTTATTCTCATTATGATATCTCGCAAGGGGTTTTGATGAACAAGCCTGACAACTCTGACGGATCAAGAGGTCAGTTAACTGCCGGAACAGATATTTGTCACCTACTTCAAATTCAATCCCCTTGGACTTGAATTCGGGAAACCAGTCAAACCCATTCTTTTGCGGCATTTAGGACTTACAAAGAATGAGTCCCAGTGGTTCTCAGGGTACCTAGTGCATCCACCAGGATTTTTCTTCGCGTCGTAGACATGGATACATACCAGCAGAGCGCATCCATGTGCATATACTGGGCCACACAGGACGGATCCCGGGGTCTTACCTTTGTGATATATTTCAATCACGACATTCGAGTTTTGTCACGATGATGCAACTCAAGAATCATATGTCGCAGCCTTGTTTGACTGATCCAACGCATAAAATATTTGGGTTATATAACCATGATTTATAAAAACCTCACTCCCAATGGGAGTAATGACATTCATTAATTCTTTCTTCACCTTCCTTGCTCCAGTACTCATGAATAAACATCATCGGGTGCGCGCCCAGCGCTCCCGATGGGAGTAGCCCCCGAGGCTATAGTCGAAAATACATTTTTCGAGTATAGGCTCAAGTACATTGTACTCACCTGTAATCTTCATATTAAAACTTTTTAATGATAATATCGTCGGGTGTGCGCTCAGCGCTCCCGATGGTAGTATCCCCTGAGGCTATAGCCGAATATTTTTGAGTATAGACTCAAAGAATGATTCCTCCTTTACCAGACTCAATTTTTTGTCGGCTTCCTTGACCTTCCCTTATTCAAGTTTGCCAACTCGAACTATCTTTGGAATGTTCATCTTACTAGCGTCCACTGCTTATCACAGACTTCAGTTCTCGTTACCCGTACGTTTGTGACGTCATTAATTTGTTTGTAATTATCTTTATATTTTGACCGTTACCCATGGGCAGCGCAGTAATTTTGCAATTTCTCTGCCCGTTAGTGGGCTACCATTTCTGCTCCTTGCGCCACGTCTCAGCCCACGTTCCATTACCTGGAAGCTATATAAGGGGAGAGTGGGGAAATTCATTGTTTAACAGTTCCTTGCTTCTGCCGCCGCCACCATTGTTGCAATCTCTGTGCTCCTTTGATCTCCTGCTTAGCCCCCGTGCGCAGATCGTAGATGCGCGTGAAGCACCAAGCGCAGAAACACAAGATGACCAAGGGGATGAACGCCGCGACCAGCTGGGTAACTTCTGTCTGTACGCAGAAGGAGCTGGACAAGGCCCGAGCGGATGGTCTCATCTCCGATGACGACCAGGTTATCTTCCCCAGCACTGAATGGATCCCCAAGCCCAGAGATGGTTATCGGGTGAGGTTCTTAGCCTTTCTCTTGCGTGGTCTTTCCCTTCCTGCCCACGAATTCCTTCGTGGGCTTCTTTTTGTTTATGGTGTGCAGCTTCACCAGCTCACACTAAACTCCATCCTGCACATTGCTTGTTTCATAACTCTTTGTGAGTCGTTCCTGGGGATTGATCCCCACTTTCTTCTTTGGAGATCTCTCTTTCGGCTCCGCCCCAGTGTTGCATTGTCCAAGAAACCCAAACTGGGCGGAGCTTGTATCTCTATTTGTTCTGAATCACAGTATTTGGAATTTTCAATGTCTACCTTGGTACAAGGTTGGAGGATCAAGTGGTTTTACATCAAGGACCGAAAGAGTTCCTCCTCCGATAAATATGGCATTGCTCCATTTGATGCCTCCCAAGAATTGAAGAAATTGGCCTCGTGGGATTCGCCTCCCATGGAAGCTGAGATGGAAGAAATCAACCCACTCCTGGCCCGCATCTAGGAGCTGAAAAGTGGTAGAGGAGGTGCGCTGTCGGGTACACAACTCATGGCAATTTTCGTGCAACGTCGAGTTCAACCCCTGTAGCATCGTCTCTCCAAGTTGTGGACTTTTTCTGGCTTGGGGGATCCTTCTCGGGTATCTGAAAATATCATGGAGAAGAAGGATCTCGATAGACGTGTGAGAGCTCTTAATACTCTCAAGAAGGATCATGAGGTTGCGGACTTAGCCGCAAGCCACTTCGACTCCAAGCATCCCCTGCCTGCGGTAACTTTTGATGTCTTTACTTGCCTTGTCTTTCTCTTATTATTGTTCGCGTTATAACTTTCAGGTTGTTTCTCTTTTCAGGATCATCGACTCCTTGTTTCTCGCCCTCCTCTCCCAGAGGGAGGGGCCATTCCACATGTTCCTATTTCCATGGCCTCCGAAGCCCCCGAGACTGAGGACAGCCAAGATGGAGACGACGGCGAAGATTCACTGGAAAGGACCAGTTCAACGACGTCACCTCCTCCTGCGCTTTCTGAAGACCTTGTCGTGGACAAGAAGAGGAAACGTGTTGCAGAATTTGCTTCTTCCAGTGCCTCTGCCCCTAAGACTGTGGCCGGGGAATCCTTTGTGCCAGAGGACGGCGGAGAACTCTTCAACTTCATGGACTCGTGAGTGTTCATCCGTTTTTTTTTCATATATTCAGCTTCTTATTGTCGTCCTTGATAGATGACTCTGTCTTTTTCTCCTTTTCTCACTGATGAGGAGGACCCGAAGAGATTTTCTACTGCTGCTCCTATCACTGATACCCTTGTCATCAATGAGCCGCCGCCACAAGAGGTTGATCCAGCAGCGAAACCTCAAAAAGCTTCAAAGAAGCCTACCCAGAAGGTAGTCAGTGTTCGTCATTCTGGGCGTTCGAAGAAAGCGTCCGACGCCGGTGCTACCCTTGAGGCCCATCAGTCCACAAGCTCCTTCGACGACGTGCGTAAACATACTGTTATATTTACTTCAACTTTTGCGTGTTGATACTCACATCCTATTTTCTGGACAGAACCTGATGAAGAGATTTGTCGACTTGGGCAATGAATGTGTCGAGTACCAGAAAGTTGCTAAGGCCCCTGAAGGTAAATCTGATTTTCAATACTTGCTTATCTTTGCATGCCTAACTTTGCTTCTTTGCTTGAGTTCTTCTTTCCTCTTTGTTAAACTCAGGTGCTCTGAAGGCATCCAATGCTCACATTTCATCACTGGAAGCTGAACTCGAAGCTTCCACGACAGCTTTTGATGCCGCCACTGCTGCCAAGGTCAATGCTGAGAAGTCTGCTAAGTCAGCATTGGCTAAGGTGAAGAAAGCAGAAAAGGACCTGGCTAATGCTAACAAGGAGCACCTCTAGCGGGAACAGGCCGTGGCTGAGCGGCTGAACCAGATGTCTGCTGCTGCTGGAGGTATATACTATAACTTTCTTTCATTTTGTTGGTTTTTTTGCTCTCTTATGCTTGCTGATGTATTCCTTTTCTGCTGTTTTGTTGTTTCCTTGGCTTTGCAGAATATAGTGAAGTGTCTGCGTCGACTTTGCAACCAGACAAAGATCCTCTCTTGGCCGCGGTTAGCTTGCTGGAAGTGAACTGGATATCTGTCCAGGAAATCTTCGAGTTGGTTAACCGCGCACTTACATGGATTTTTGTCGGGTTGTGGCCCAAGTAAAAGGCAAATGTGCCAGACTTGAAGAATCTTGCCAAAGCCTTCGACACCTCTGAAGACCCCGTACTTTTTATGAAGGGTCTCTCCTTGAAGCGAGGTGCCGAGGGGGCCATTGCATTTTCCTATGCGCATGGTGAGGAGGTTAACTGGGAAAAGGTGAGCTCTTCCCCCGGCCATCCTCGTGCGGAACTGAAGGCCTTCTTCGCGAAAGCGAAAAAGTATGCACCAGGCATCGTGTCGATGATTTCCCCTTCGGTGGCTTCCACGACCGGTACAACACTGATTTCTTCGACTCCAGCGACAAGTGGGTTTGTGCCTCCTCCCGACGCTGGTGCTGCTTCTGCTACGCCTACTTCTGCTATGGATTGTGAGGTCGAGGTGGCGTAGACTTGGCCTCCCTTGTAATTTTTAGTTTTATTCTGATGTAGCAAACTCTTTAGTCACATGTAGCCCGAGAACTTTAGTTAGAGGGCCTATGCTTTTGTAAATATATCCTCTTTTGCGAAATGTCATGTCCTATTTAGCTTCTGAGATGCTCCTCTCTTCTTTTTCTTTTGCCTTCCAGCCTATGCGTGCTAGTGAATTATCTGGTTGCGGTCAAGCTCCATTTTCTGCCGATGCTTACGACTCCAGAGCTTCGTCGCCTCCTCATCCTTCTTGCCGATGTATTGAATATTCCTTAAGAATTGCAGATCTTGAGAGCCGTTTGACTTTGCCGAAATGCCAAGCGCAGATGGCTATGGATAAAGCCAGCAAATCTTGCGGTTTTATGAAGCAGATATCCATACTCGAGGATAAGGTGTCGAGTCTGACAGCTGAGATTGTACATTTGGAGGAGTGCGACTCCTTTCTCGTTGGAATTGTCGAGTTTGCTTGCGAGTTGCTGCGATGTAAGTCTTCCTGCCACTTTCCTCTTTGGCTTTTCTGCTGCGATGCTGCTGGCCCTTGATTTTTATTACTGTAGGTACTTGCTTGGACTTTGTTAGTGAAGCTTGCCGTGTTTCTGAATGGATCGCGACTCTTGAGAGATCATCAGGTGGAGTCGAAACTTTTTGGTCTGATCCCCGGCGCCTTGGTGCTATTGTGCTTCTCCAAGATCGTGCCCAACACATTGGAGAAGCGGTTGATGGCTGTCGAAAATCTTTGACTACAATGCATTCCATCATGCTTCCTCGTAATTCTCTCCCTGGAACTTTCCCACAGCTGCTTGCTATTTTTAGGTCTACTCAGTGCATTCATCGCCTGATAGAACTTAACTTAGTGGCTGGTGCCAATTTTGCACTTGGTTGGACACGCAAGTGGCACCCGAGGCTCAATTTTATTTCCATGTCACTAAGCTTGCCTTTGGGAGGAGCTCAGCTGTGAGTTCATATGGATGCTACCCTCCAACCAGCTAGGAGACTTATAGCTAGGTTGCTTCAAGAGGATGCCACATTTTTCTGCGAGCATCATTATTTAGATCCTTTGGGCCTAGACGACTCTGATCAGCCTTTGATGTAATATTTGTGTGCGTATAATGCGAGAGTTTGTTGTTTTCTAACTTTTTGTGTCAGAATTCTTTATCCTCAGAGCATTGCACTTTGTGTGTATGTTGGTGCGTTTACCGCAACTTTTGAAGACACGTAAACTCAAATAAGAGGAACTTTTATCTTTTATTTATGCATATAATGTGAGATACATGGGATGACGCAAGAGATCCGGCCTATGACCTGTGTTCTGGATCTAGAGGGCATTGCCCTGGAATAACTCGTGGCTTTTATAGCCTTATTATCCTACTCTATTTATTTGCTTATGTTGCTTGAGTATTCTCTTCTTCTCCTGTAGACTTCTCTTGCTCTGGTGGCTGTACCCGAGGTTTCTTTACTTCTGGTTCCTTGGGGTTTCCTTCGAGTTGCTACGTGACTCCCGTAGTCGTGCTTTTTGTTTTGTAGTTAGGTTCCCCGTAGCTTGCCATCATGCCGAAGTTTTGGGCCATCTTGTGAAATTCCTTGTCGCATAGGTCTGATAACTCGAAGCTTCCTTTGACCATAATAATTCCTTTAGGTCCTGTCATTTTTAGTACCAGGTAAGTGTAGTGTGGCACTGCCATGAATCGCGAAAACGCGGGTCACCCGAGGATCGCATGATACTGTGATGGCTAGTCCATGACTTCGAAGTCGAGTTTCTCCCTTCTGTAATTTTGCCGATTTCCGAAGCAAACGTTGAGTGCTATTCGACCAAGTGGATAATTAGAGCTTGCTGGCGTGTAGTTGACGTGGGAGAATGTAGTTGATGTCGGAGCTTCTTCATCTTCAATCCCCGGCAACGGCGCCAGAAAACTTGTTGCTTGTTGCGTGGTGAATGACCAGCCCGTTGGGAACCCCAAGAGGAAGGTGTGATGAGTATAGCAGCTAGTTTTCCCTCAGTTAAGAAACCAAGGTTTATCGATCAGGAGAGAAAAGCAGACAATGTGACTGAAGGTGATGCTTGCTAGTTTGCGACAGCTTCGGACAATTTATATATGGCGCCTCATCTAGGCTTTGCTTGCTAGCTGCAACGCGGAACCTGCACACACACAACCAAGTACTTTGTTCCCAACTTGTGACGAGGTTGTCAATCTCACCGGTTTGCTTGAAACAAAGGTTATGAGCGTATCGAGTGGAAAGCAGTAGAAGTATGCGAGTAAAGTAAACAGTGCGAGTAAAGTAAACAGGTGATAGCAATATGATGGAAATAGGACCGGGGTCCATAGTTCACTAGTGGTGTCTCTCCATAAGATAAATAACACATGGTGGGTAAACAAATTACAGTTGGGCAATTGATAGAATAAAGATAAACGTGATATGTCAAGAAGATCACTATGAGATTTACTCTGGGCATTACAACAAAATACATAGACCACCATCCATCTGCATCTATGACTAATAATCCACTTGTGGCGAATCAATCCGAGAACTCCACAAGTATTAAGTTGCGAACAACAGATAATTGCATTAAGCAAAGTGTGTAATGTAAACAAAGCATATGCCCTTGAGCATATGAATGTTGTTTTCTCCCTAGTAGCAACAGCACATCTACAACCTTAGAGGTTTCTGTCACTCCCCCAAGTTAAATAGAGGCATGAACCCACTATCGAGCATAAATACCCCCTCTTGGAGTCACTAGCAACTACTCGGCCAAGATAGCTACTAACAACGGAGAGCATGCAAGATCATAAACAACATAGAGATAACATAAGATATATTTCAGTATAGCAACTCAATCATAACACCAATATTCATCGGATCCCAACAAACCAAACATGTAGAATTACATAACGGTGATCTCAATCATGTAGGGCAGCTCATGAGATCTAAACATGAAGCACATGGTGGAGAAGACAACCTTCTAGCTACTGCTATGGACCCATAGTCCAAGGTAGACTACTCACTCATCGCTCCGGAGGCAAGCATGGCGATGAAGAAGACCTCCGATGGTGATTCCCCTCTCCGGCAGGGTGCCGAGAAGAGCTTCTGGACCCTCCGGATCTTTGGGTCGACGACGGTGGCGTATCGCGATGTGTTATCGAAAATTGATCGGGTACTTAGGTTTTTCCCGTCGGGGGGTCTTTATAGGCAAAGGGGCGATGTCAGAGGTGGAGCCAGGTGGCCTCACACCTGGCTGGCGTGGCCTAGGCCCTGGCCGCGCCGGCCTGTTGTGTGGGGCCCCTGTGGCTCCCCTCCTACTCTCCTTCGGATCTCTGGAAGCTCCCGGACAAAATAAGACTTCAGGAACTTGTTTCGTCCAATTCCAAGAATATTTCCTGTGTATCACTTCTGAAACACAAAAACAGCAGAGAACAGGGAACTGCCACTGTGGCGACTTGTTAATAGGTTAGTTCCGGAAAATGCATAAAAGTGCCACTAAGTGTAACGAAACATTAGGCAAATGGTGTAAAAACAAGCATGGAGCATCAAAAATTATAGATACGTTTGAGACGTATCAAGCATCCCCAAGCTTAACTCCTGCTCATCCTTTAGTAGGTAAGTGATAACAAAAGAATAATTTTTGAGGTGACATGCACCTACACAATCTTGATCATGTATGTAAGCATTTGTGAGCTGGGATCATAAGAACTTAAAACATGGGCATGAAGATGTAATCTTGACAATAAGAAACTTAGCAACCATGTTGTAAACATGCAAATGAACACAAACAAAAGATCATGCAAAATGAAACAATGAAAGTCAAATGTGTGTTCAAATCATAAGGAAAAACATACAAACGGTTTTCAGCTTGTCCTTCAAAGAGAGCAAAACATAAATGCATAGGACACCTTCAAGTTTAAGAGGGCGACTAGATACAAATAATTTAAGAACAAGTGAAACCAACAATATGAATCAATCAATGAAAACTTCGGGACAATGCACATTATACTAAGAATGACAACTATTCTCTCTTAATGGTGCATAAAGATAGAAGGTGGTGACTCAACATAAAAAGTAGAAGAAAGGCCCTTCGCGGAGGGAAGTAGTGATTGCAAGTTTTATAACCTTCAAAAATTATGGTACTTACCGACTTTGAGCTCTCATTGCCCCCATCATAAGCATCTTGAATGGTTAAAGTTAATGCGAGAACAATTATGATGCATATGCTTGACAAATCATAAGTTGAAAACCTCGTGTCCCGTGAATACGAGTACCCAAACCTCATGCTACTTTACTTAGAGTCCCAAGCAAGGCTCTTGTCATTGTAAATATATGCATATCATTGAGAACCGCCAATGGGGTGCCTCCGTGCCCGATGACATGGAACAAGCCCACACCAAAATGATAGGACAAGCATACAATGAACACCTCGACATCTCTTTTATTTGCCATTTGTTTAGTTTTTATTGTGAGATGCGTCGTCGAATGTTCACCATGGGTATGCTGCAAATTTCCACAATGAATTATGCATGGCTTAGATTGGCGGCCCGACGTTTCCCTAACACATATAAAAACTCCATGATCCCCACAACATTCCCAATTCATTTCACACCGCGGGCATCCATAAACAAAAGATCACGATATCAACTCAAATAAGAAGTGCAATGTTGAAAGCTTGCCCATGACTGCATGGCTGGGCTAGTCTCCAACTTACAACTTGTAAGCATAACAACTCAACATAAGAGACCACAATGTCAAATTTTTTAGAACAGGAAAAAGTAAAGTGTGCCTTTCGGTTCGTGAGAGCTTTACTGACCGAATTTCGCATAACACTGGTAAGAGTTTAATTTGAAGAGAAAATAAAAGCAAGTCAAATTTACTTGGAATAGCAAATTGCTAGTAGGTATGTATGGTGGACACTTTGGCAAACTTTGGTTTTTAGGAGTTGGATGCACGAGTAGAGCTCATACTAAGTACAAGGCGAGGGCTAGTAAAAGACTGGGAGCGACCAACTAAGAGAGCAATAATGGCCATAATCATGCAAAGCGACAAAGCGACATTAAAAGAAGCATAAGATGGCATCAAAAGTCAAAAACTAAATGATCATGAAGGCTATTGGCGACTTTGTAAGAGTCTAACATGTGTGAGCATGCGCCAAGTCAACCCAAATAAAGCATCAAGGAGAAAACCAAAATAATGCTTCTGAATAATTAAAAACAACGCATGATTTTTTCAAAGGCTCATTAAGCAATCTCAGTTATTTGAGACAAGTCATGCTATAGCAAAACCACTAAGCATACTATCAAAAAGACATCAAGCATGACATGAAAAAGCCTAAGCCGCAGTCTACACAAGCTCCTTCTTGTACCACTATTTTGCATAAAGCTTTTTCACTTTTCCAACACCATTTGAAATTTTTAAAGACACCTCTTTTGATGAATACCAATAAATATCAGAGGCAAAAATACACCTTGATGAAGAGATATGACAAGGTCTGAATGCAAATCAAGGCGAAAACGAAAACCAAAAGCAGTAGCAGAAAAAGAAGAACACTCGGTGAACGATAAGAGTGAAAACTAGAGCGTTCTTGGCAAATGAAAACGAGTACATCTCCTCCAAAAGAAATTTGTTGGGGTCCAACTATTTATTGCAGCAAACAAAACTAAACTAACTAAGAAAACTAAAACAACTGATGCTCCAAGAAAAACACATAGTGCATGAAGCAATAAAAATATAGTGTCTTGAAAGGTGACCTGATTTTTGCCGATGAAGAAGGGGTGCATCGGGGGCATCCCCAAGCTTTGACGCTTGTACTTCTTGGATATTTCTTGGGGTGATGCATGGGCATCCCCAAGCTTGAGCTTTTGTCCATTCTTCAACTCATCTCATCATTCTCCAATCCCTACACTTGAAAACTTCCTTCATACAAAACTAAACACAAATCTATTAGCAACATTAGTGTAGCATAACATATAATCAACCTCTTTTTTGCTTCAGGTTTCAACCCAAAACCACCACATATATAGCAAATACTACTGTAGAAACTTCCCCAAAAGTTCCGTGATCAAAAGAACTCAAAAGAAAGCGATAAAGCGGCAAACATAAATATTGGCAGAAATCTGTCAAAATAGAACAGCTGACAAAGGCCGAATTTTTTAGGGATTTTCTGTTGCTCAAATCAAAAAGTGTTCAACTAACGAAAGTTTTGATATAACCTAGGGCATATTCACAAGAAATCGCAGGTCCAAAAGATATACAGAGAATTTATACGAATTTTTACGGTGCAGCACCAAAAACAGTTTCAGAACAGCAACATCCCCAAATCTTTACCTCACTCAAATTAGAGGCTTCTCTTGGCACAAAAACGAAATAAAAAGGATAAGGAGCGGTCATTACAGTAGTAATGACTTCCAAGACTCAAATAAAAGAAAAAGTACTAAAAATAAAACATTGGGTTATCTCCCAAGAGTGCTTTTCTTTAACGCCTTTGAGCTAGGCGCAGAAAATTGCGTATCAAGTAATAATGAAAGGGGGATCAGGATCCACTATAGCAATAAAGAAATGAATATTATCCAATTGAGGTTTTGAGTAACCCTTGTAGTCACTCTTTGGTACACTATTTTCATCAAAAAGATTTTCAGGACAAATCCAACTAAAATTAGTTACCAAGGCATTATGAATTCCTACGAGTTTACAAGGTATTGGCAATCTAGAATCTTCGTTGGGTGTACCAACAATTTCAACAGGCGAGCCAAGCTTATCAAACTTCTTAAAAACTTTCCTAGCCTCAATTGCAACATCTCTAAATTCTATGCGCAAAGCTTCCAAAATAAAATCTTTCTTTTTAGGATCTTCAATTTCATGAAGCTTAAGGAACATGTATTGCATAAAAGGATTAAGACTAGCAAACCTAGTTTCCAACATGTGAATTAAATAAGCAGAAGCAACTTCAATACTAGGAGCTAGCTCAACCAAAGACTTTTCCTCAACTTCCTTATGCATACTAATGTGATTAAAGAACTCCTCAATATTACTTTTTCCAATAATTGAACCACTACCTACTGAGAGGTCCTCCAGAACGTACTTAGGGATCAACATGATGAACTGAAAGTAGAGAAATAACAACTACCAAGGATTCTAATTTTTTTGGGTTTTTGATATAAAACGATGCAGGTAAAATAAATAAAGTAAAGCAAAACTATAAAACAAAGTAAAGGATGTGTGTGCGAAAAACTCCCCTTGCAGAGGTCTTCCACTTTTCTCCCCGGCATGGGTGCCAGAAAACTTGTTGCTGGCGTGTAGTTGACTTGGGAGAATGTAGTTGATGTCGGAGCTTCTTCTTCTTCAATCCCCGGCAACAGCGCCAGAAAACTTGTTGCTTGTTGCATGGTGAATGACCAGCCTGTTGGGAACCCCAAGAGGAAGGTGTGATGAGTATAGCAGCTAAATTTCCCTCAGTTAAGAAACCAAGGTTTATCGATCAAGAGAGAAAAGCAGACAATGTGACTGAAGGTGATGCTTGCTAGTTTGCGACATCTTCAGACAATTTATATATGGCGCCTCGTCCAAGCTTTGCTTGCTAGCTGCAATGCAGAACCTGCACACACACAACCAAGTACTTTGTTCCCGACTTGCGATGAGGTTGTCAATCTCACCGGTTTGCTTGAAACAAAGGTTATGAGTGTATCGAGTGGAAAGCAGTAGAAGTATGCGAGTAAAGTAAACAGGTGATAGCAATATGATGGAAATAGGACCGGGGTCCACAGTTCACTAGTGGTGTCTCTCCATAAGATAAATAACACATGCTGGGTAAACAAATTACAGTTGGGCAATTGATAGAATAAAGATAAACGTGATATGTCAAGAAGATCACTATGAGATTTACTCTGGGCATTACAACAAAATACATAGACCACCATCCAACTGCATCTATGACTAATAATCCACTTGTGGCGAATCAATCTGAGAACTCCACAAGTATTAAGTTGTGAACAACAGATAATTGCATTAAGCAAAGTGTGTAATGTAAACAAAGCATATGCCCTTGAGCATATGAATGTTGTTTTCTCCCTAGTAGCAACAGCACATCTACAACCTTAGAGGTTTCTGTCACTCCCCTAGGTTAAATAGAGGCATGAACCCACTATCGACCATAAATACCCCCTCTTGGAGTCACTAGCAACTACTCGGCCAAGATAGCTACTAACAACGGAGAGCATGCAAGATCATAAACAACATAGAGATAACATAAGATATATTTTAGTATAGCAACTCAATCATAACACCAATATTCATCGGATCCCAACAAACCAAACATGAAGAATTACATAACGGTGATCTCAATCATGTAGGGCAGCTCATGAGATCTAAACATGAAGCACATGGTGGAGAAGACAACCATCTAGCTACTGCTATGGACCCATAGTCCAAGGTAGACTACTCACTCATCGCTCCGGAGGCAAGCATGGCAATGAAGAAGACCTTCAGTGGCGATTCTCCTCTCCGGCAGGGTGCCGGGAAGAGCTTCTGGACCCTCCCGATCTTCGGGTCGACGGTGGCGGCGGATCGCGATGTGTTCTGGAAAATTGATCGGGTACTTAGGTTTTTCCCCTCGGGGGGTCTTTATAGGCCAAGGGGCGATGTCAGAGGTGGAGCCAGGCGGCCTCACACCTGGCTAGCATGGCCCAGGCCCTGGCCGCGCCGGCCTAGTGTGTGGGGCCCCTGTGGCTCCCCTCCTACTCTCCTTCGGATCTCTGGAAGCCCCCGGACAAAATAAGACTTCAGGAACTTGTTTCATCCAATTCCGAGAATATTTCCTGTGTATCACTTCTAAAACACAAAAACAGCAGAAAACAGGGAACTGGCACTGTGGCGACTTGTTAATAGGTTAGTTCCGGAAAATGCATAAAAGTGCCACTAGGTGTAACGAAACATTAGGCAAATGGTGTAAAAACAAGCATGGAGCATAAAAAATTATAGATACGTTTGAGACGTATCAGAGCTCCCTGGGACTCTTCCGTGAAACGAGCAATCTGTTGGTTTCAGGAACTCTAATGAAATGTGCATTGCCTGTAGGGTTTTTGTGTAGATTAAGTTTATTCCACTTCCTGCGTCCATGAATATTCTGTCGACATCGTACGTCCCTATTTGAGCTTTGAGTACCAAGGGCGCGTTTCCTGGCCGAGGTACTGTTATTGGGTGATCATCTCTGCTGAATTCTATGGGTTGCTCTGACCAATGTAGATATTCCATTGTTGCTGGAGGTGAAGTTATTGCGAGGTTAACTTGTCCAGTTATGCTCTTCTCCTCTTTGTTCAACTTGGGCACTGGCTGTATCATTACAGTGATGTGCCCTTTAGATAGAACATATCCTTCATCGTTGTCGCATCCCTGGTTTGATTGATCTTGGCCCTTGGGAGCTCCATTATTTCCTTGTTGGGTTGCAGGTGTGTTGCTTGTGTTTCCTTCGTATCCCTGCCATTTTGCCTCGACTTGCTTGTTAAGTGCTGCTTCTTGTAGTTTCAAGAATGTGGTGCAATCTTTCATTGCATGTCTAGATACTCGTTTCCCATCAACGAACGCAGAGTGAATATGACATGGTCCGTTGAGCATATCTTCTGGTGATGGGTTGTACTCTCTGGATTCCCTTGGCGGAATTTTTTTGTAGTCTTCTTTCCCGTAGCTGTGGTATCCCGAACTTTTGCGGTCGTTACCTTGGTAGCTGTTGTCTTTGTATCTTGCGGCTACTTGGCTGTGAGAGCCATAATTGTCGTAATTGCGGGATCTTCTTCTTTGACCTCCGTATCTGTTTCCTCTGTCATCTTCTTGTGATCGCATGCGTTTATTGTTGCACGCATCTTCTCCATCTGCAAACCTATTTGCCACATCCATCACATCTCATACTGTTGTTGGCTTGATTCTGCCCATCTCTTCGACTAGGTCTTCTTGTCGTAACCCGACTATGAATGCGTCTATTGCTCTTTCATCCGAGACTTTGACTGCCGAATTTTTGATTATACTCCATCTTTGGATATATGCTCTTAATGTCTCCCCGCGTTGCTGCACGCAGGCTTTGACTTCTTCTATGGATGCTGGCCGCTTGTACGTCGACTTGAAGTTGCTTGTAAATTGTCTTGTAAGCTCTTCCCAGCTTCCAATTGTTTCCTTTCCTAGTTTGCTTAACCATGACCTTGCTGCACCGGTGAGGTGTAATTGCAAACTTTGCATTGTTGTTTCCCTGGTTCCTCCTAGTAGTTTTACTGCTTGTAGATAATCTAAAAGCCATGACTGTGGCTCCTGCGATCCATCGTACTTTTGTTGGTCATGGGGTAATTTGAAACCTTTGGGTACTGGCGTGATGCAAACCCTATGGGTAAAGCATGGTGCCCCCATTTCCTTTTCATCATCTTCGTAGTCATATGCTCTGTTGGGGGTTCTGGATCGTCGGGTTCCTTTGTTCTTTGGACTATTGTATCGCCCTGGTGACGGTGTCCTAGATCGATGACTTCTGCTTCTGTGCCGAGGACTGTTGTGACGGCGTGGTGATCTTGATTTATGTGTTCCTTTGTTGCGATATGCCTCCTCCTCTTTTGCTTATAATTTGTTGCCTACCATCTTCAATCCATTTAGTGCTGCGCGATGCATATGTTCCCTCGGGTCTCCTGGGTTTGGTCGTGTTGTATGCAGGTATGCTTGGGCTGCCACCAATGCTACTTCAAGAGCTTTTGGTATAATATTTCCTTGCTTGTCGACCGATAGTACGGACGAGTCGAGGTTTTTCGAGATACTTTGCCTTTCTGAATACCAGAGATTTTCATATCTCGATCCATGTCGATGATGCCTTCTGTTTGTGTACGATGCATCACTACGTGCTCTGCGAGCAGCGTCGCTTGCTGCAATGGCTAAGTCCTTCCTTTTCTGTATTTCAATCCTTTCTTTTGCTAATTGCTTCGCCTGCTGCCTTAGGGCGTAATGGTATCCCAAAAGCATGTTTTGGCTAGAATTTGTTGGTATTGGCGTGCCGTGCTCTATGGCTGTATTGATTGTTCTCCACTCATCTTCTGATAGTCGAACTTTTACCCTTGTTGCGAGGGAGTCAGCGGTTTCTCCTTCTGCTAAGTGGTTCGCCCCTCTGTTTATATTTGCTGGATTAAGCACTTGGTTGTTGTTGTCGTCGAGTTCTTCTGAGTTATCTCCTGTGATGGCAAGTATCTGATACCGATTGTCGAGCTTGCTGTTGTGACTTGAGAAGATCGAATTGTCATCTTCAGAAAGTTCTAGTCCCATTTTCCAGGTGTCTATTGATTGATCTGAGGTGTCATCGCGGCATATCATGAGATCTTTGAGTTGCACTTCTAAGTCAAAATTCTCCATGGTTTCGTCGCCTCCTACGATTTTTCCTTCTTTTGCTTCTACTAAGCTGACCGGCGAATTTACCTCGCTGGAAGAGCCTTCTGATGATTCTGATATTGCTACTATCTCGGGTTCACTTGTCGACAGACCCGTTTTCGTCGGGCCTGAAAGGCGAATTGAACCTAGTGATCCGATGCGAAAGTTTAGACTTCCGATTGTGAAATCCATATCTTGATCCATACTCTCAAATACTTGCGTGAAACTTTACTGGCGAGGTTGAAAATCGACGGTTCCGAAGGGTATCTGAATTTCGTCGACTAGCGAGTTGTTGTTGGCTAAAAGCGGAAAAGCCGTCGAGTTCATGATGCCAATGCCCAGAGTCCCCACAGTCGGCGCCAATTGATGAGGGGTTAACTCAACAAATGCCCTAGATGAAGGACTTAGGATCGGGGAGACAGGGCGTCGGATGAACTCGAAGGTAAACGCAGTCAAACAAGGTGGCTATGAAAGTAAATGTGGGTGTAGAACCTGGCTTGCTTTCAATCTGTCCCACACCATCCCCTCCTGGCCCCTATATATCGGCGGCCAGGTCTCGAGGATCGGGTAGGGTTCGATACAGATTGCAATATCGACATACGGTAAGAACTCGTATTTCGACTAGTATTACAATTGGGCCTAGCTTAACGGGCCTCAGGGGTACTCAACTGACGGGCTCTGTTATCTATACCCTTGTCAGGCAGATTCTTCCTTTTATTGTTGCTATTCGACTTTCCAGTGTTCTGGATGGCGGAAGCCTTCAATGACTCGCAGGCATCGTCATCGGCGGCCACGTAGTTGCTTGCAATGGTGATCATGGAGTTTAGGGTTAGTTTCCCTTCATTCCTTTCTCGTAACAGGTGATGGCAAAGCAGTTGGCCTCTTTCCAAACTATCGATGAACGCGAGGATGGCTGATTCGTCAGTAACCCCTTCATAGGAGTTCTTCATATCCAGCCACCGTGCAAGAAAAGTTTGGAGGTCTCGTCGTCTGCCCGCCGGCACTGTTGGAGGTCAGCGATGTTGTGAGGTTGCTTGTAGGTACCCTCGAAGTTTTCAGTAAACGTAGTCTGCATGTCGAACCAGGTTTGGATGGAATTTTCCGCCAAGTCATTTATCCACTGCCGCGCTGTGTCGGATAACATCAGGGGCAGATAGCGGAAAACAACATTGGGTGATCCCCCTGTGAACTGTAGTGCGTTAAAGTAGTCTTGTAGACAAGTTAAGGGCTTGTCGACTCCATTGTATTAACGGATGTTTTTCTCGATTTTGAACCCATGCAGGATGGGCTCATCATGGATCTGGTGTCCAAAGCACTTTGGGCCGAGGAAGAAGGCTATCTAAGACTTGGCAATCTCATTTAGGTGGGTACGCGTGTCATAGGTCTTCTGATCCTACGGATCTTTTCGGGAACTGCGTGACCTGGTTGGCACCACCACAATTGCCGCCGCCATGGGGGCTGCTTGGTGGAGATGGTGAGGGGTCCCATCTTTTGCTCTCGATGTCCTGCGATGGGTCTCTGCACCTGCGATGGATTCCCTCTGCTCTTCATGGATGTGACATCCTGGCCTAGGGCTTAATAGGATTGATAAGATACTCATATCAACAAGGTATACCGTCTTTTCCGGAAGCTCATCTGAAAAGAACTCCAGGTTAAGCGTGCTTGGCCTAGAGCGATTTGAGGATGGGTGACCGACCGGGAAGTTGTTCTCGGGTGCGCACGAGTGAGGACAAAATGCGCAGAAAAGACTAGTGTTGGTCTGTGGGGATAGTCTAGAGATCCTAGAGAGCTGCCAGGGGTAACAGGCCTAGGCCACAGGGTGGTTGGGGTGTTACATTTGGTATCAGAGCCGACCCTTGCGGTAACACGGGCGTGTGCGGGTCAGGTGCGCGCACATGGGGCCCGTCATGGAACATGGGTTGGCATTGGATGCATGGACGTGTCCAAGAGGGGAAGTTCCTGGCCTGGGGCTGATCGACGAGGACGTCGGTTTTCTAAGGGGGTGAGTGTGTGACATCCTATCCTAGGGCTTAATAGGATTGATAAGATACTCATATCAATAAGGTATACGTTCTTTTCTGGAAGCTCATTTGAAAAGAACTCCAGGTTAAGCGTGCTTGGCCTAGAGCGATTTGAGGATGGGTGACCGACCGGGAAGTTGTTCCCGGGTGCGCACGAGTGAGGACAAAGTGCGCAGAAAAGACTAGTGTTGGTCTGTGGGGATAGTCTAGAGATCCTAGAGAGCTGCCAGGGGTAACAGGCCTAGGCCACGAGGTGGATGGGGTGTTACAATGGAGCTGGATCATCGTCATGGTGGCGGAAGCCTTGCCCTTTGTCATCGCGGCGGCGGGAAGAGCGATGCTTATCCTTGTCTCCGCTGCGGTGTGCGCCATCGTCATACCGAGACTGTTCCCTTTTCTTGGATCCGCCATCTCGACTAGTTTCTCATTGTAGCGGCTCGTCTCTGCGGCCAGCGTCACGACTCCATCCTCGTTTTCCATTGTTATCACGTATGACAATTCCTCCCTGAGGGATCTCGAATGTCTTATACTATGGTGGTGGCATATTAGTCATATGGCGGGGAGCGTCCTTGTCTTGGTGGTATCCATAAGCAGGGTAATTCTTGTGAGGCGGTGAGGGATCTCTTTGTTGGCCTTTACCAGGCGGCCTATCATCGGAGGATATTGGGATGGCGTCTGCCTTCTTACGATCTTCTCTTCTTCGGACATCTGTGGATCCGGTATGAGATTCGTTATCAGGACGAGCACCCTAATAGCCATTGCCCTGGGCCTTGGAGGCGGTACTAGATCGGCATAGCGCAACATCAGATTCGAGCTTTAGTGATGATGTAGCCTTCTCTTGCTGCACCAATGCTTTGGTCATTAGCTTTACCGTCGTCTCCAGTGCTGCCGGGCTTTGGTTATTTTCCAATAGCTCTTTTGCGGCCACGATGTTCTCGATTGGAGTGGCCCTGACCTCATTGCGGTTTTTATCCACATATGGCGGATTCTTGATGTACATCCTGGCCAGCGTTTCCGTGGTCGGCAAGGTGAATTCAAGGTTTCATGCCAGTTGCTTTTGGATGAGAGTAGCGTACTTCTCCTCCATGTTTCTTGCGCGTTTAAGCATACCCTGAGCTTGAGCAATATCGCCATCCAACTTTTGGCCCATCTTCTCGACTCGCTTTGCCCCTTTAAGGATTTCTCGCCTCTTCTGCTCTAGATCGTTCACATCTCTGACATAGTCAGGGGTGATTGGATCTCCTAGAGTTCCGTAGACGACTTTTTCCATCGGGGTCGTGAAGTCTTCTGGGCGGTGCACCACGGGGATGACGGGTTGTAGAGGCCTAGGTCCGCCCTGGATCTCGGGCAGTTGTTCCGTGGCGGGATCATCGGCTAAAGGCGGGTTACCCTGCTCTTTGGCGGCATCACCGTCATGGGCTGCCTAAGATGGCAGATCACCGGTTGTCTGCCCAACATCATCTCCCTTGCTGGACATAAACACCTGCTTGGCGGCTACATGCTTTTCTTCTAGTTCTTGCTGAGCTAATTCCGCCTCGATTTTTCTCATGGCGGCATCATAGTGATCAGAGTCATAGCCTTTGCTATCCCAGTCATCTGATTCACCACTTTCGTTAAGTGCCTCTATGATGGATTCACCTAGGTTGTCATCTCCATTGGAGGCAGATCCCAAAGTGGTTCCTGCGAAAGCAACAAGGCAGTTCCGCGGTGTCTCTAACGCTAGATTACTCATGGTGGATCCATAGCAGTCATCCACCACTTCCTCCACCTCTAGGGCAGGTTGGGTGGGATTTGTTTTGAGATCCGATCTAGATAACTTGGAAAGTTCCAGATTAGATGATTCCTCCTCCGTATCCAGCTCGAAAGCGGTCTGTATGGGGGTTTCAGCCATACCGATCCACCGGAAATCGGTTTTCGTGGTAGGGGTAGGGTTTGTCTCTCGGATGAAGATGTGGATGTCTCTGATCGGAACGATGGTGAATCGAGAAGGGTTTTCTTTAGCCGGCACCCAGAGGTTATCCGCTGGGATGATGAGGAAGCCAGAATCGTAGAGGACACGCCCGATGGCGACGGTGTCGCCGATGCCTGTGAAGGCGGATCCCGCCTAGATCCATGCCCCTGATGCGCTAAGCCCCACGGTGGACACCAACTTTCGTGGTTTTGTCAATAGATCTACCATAGGGTTAGGTGTATGGCAGTTTGTGGAAGGGGGTGAACACGGCGGAGTGATCCGGGACGTAGGTAGCATGAGTTTACCCAGCTTCAGATCCCGCAATGATGGCGAGATCCTACGTGCTGCTAATTCACTATATGGCAATAAGTGCTCGGTTACAATGATGAGGTTGGCTATTTCGCTATGCGATTGGCCGTATGTCTAAGTCTCGTGCCTCGAAGGCTTCTCCATGCCATCTTATAAAGGCGCCTGACGTGGGCATCACGGTGGTACTGGAGCGGATACAATATGGAGTCCTAGAATAAATCCTATACAATGTCGTGTACTACAAGGTAACCCGCCATGGGCTTGTCTACGGATCCTCCATAAGCTCCTACGTCCTATACCGCCATGGGCTTTCCAGCAACTGGGCCGCCCGGTAGGCTATCCGCCATACCACCTCCATGGGCCACCCTGGCTTGCTGGTTTAGGACTACGTCGCTAGTATACCTATTTGGTATATCCCCAATAGCAGCTTGAGCCTGAATTAGAAAGGGGGTCAGATACGTCGGTTACCTCCTCTGGGAACGGGTTGGCGATGTAGAAGCGGTGGCCGACGACATCGAGGAAAGAGCCACTGTTGCTGAAGCCATCCTTGAAGCAGTCGAGGTTGTCGCTGATGCAGTCAAAGGTGTCGAACCTCCAGACAAGGCCGGAGGCGACCTTCTAGCCCAGAGTCGATGGGGATCCCGGCCGGAACTTCACTCTGGTCACTATCGCACGTTGCCCCATGGTGGGCACCAACTGTCGTGGTATTTTGAATACAGTAGCCATAGGGATGGCTTATCAGAGGGGCTCGTCGGAGAACAGGGACGGTTCCGGCTCAAGATTGGGTAAGTGACGAAACAACACATACCCAGGTTCAGGGCCCTCCTCACCAAAGGTAAAACCCCTACATCCTGCCTTAGCCTTTATTATCAGCACACGGTGGCTTACAGTGCTACTTGAGCTGTGTTGTCTAGAGGAAGAAGAAGTGTTCCATCTCCATATTCTAAGGGTCTAGGCCCTTTTATATAGGCAGGGCCTGGTTACAGAGTGTCGTCCGGCTGCCCGGCTACCGGCTTCTTCATGGCTGCGGCCTTGGTGTGGGTCCCTAATATGTCTCAAACGTATCTATAATTTTTGATGCTCCATGCTTGTTTATGCAATATTTGCTTTGTGTTTTGTTACACTTCGTGGCGTTTTTATGCATTTTCTGGAACTAGCATATTAACGAGATGCCACAGTGCCAGTTCCCTATTTTCTGCTGTTTTTGTGTTTCAGAAAAGCTACAAATGAAATATTCTCGGAATTGGACAAAACAAAAGCCGAAGTTCCTATTTTTCCCAACACGAGACGGAGTCCAAAGCTGAGACGGAGGGGAGCCAGGGGCCAACCACACCATAGGGGCGACCTACCCCCTGGCTGCGCCACCAGGTGGTGTGGCCACCTGGCCCACCTCCTGACGCCGCCCTTCAGCCTATATATTCTCCTCGGCGAGAAAACCCTACACCCGATCAATTTTTCACGAAACATACTGCAAGTCGCCGCCATCATCGACGCAAGATCGGGAGGGTCCAGAAGCTCTTCCTGGCACCCTACCAGAGAGGGGATTCACCACTGGAGGCCTTCTTCATCACCATGCCTGCCGCCGGAGTGATGCGTGAGTAGTCTACCTTGGATTACGGGTCCATAGCAGTAGCTAGATGGTTGTCTTCTCCTCCATGTGCTTCATGTTTAGATCTTGTGAGATGCCTATCATGATCAAGATCATCATTATGTAATTCTACATGTTGTGTTTGTTGAGATCCGATGCATATTGAGTACTTTGTCAAGTTGATTTATTGATTTATCATCTCTATGTTGTTTATGATCTTGCATGCTCTCTGTTGCTCATAGATATCTTGGTCGAGTAGATGCTTGTGACTCCAAGAGGGAGTATTTATGCTCGATAGTGGGTTCATGCCTGTAGTAATCTGGGGGAGTGACAGAAACCTCTAAGGTTGTAGATGTGCTATTGCTACTAGGGAGAAAACAATAATCTTGTGTTCAAGGACATTTGTATTGTTTACATTACACACTTTGCTTAAGGCGATAATCTGTTGCTTGCAACTTAATACCTAATGGTTATTCGGATGACATCCGGCGGGTGGATTATTAGTCATAGATGCAGTTGGATTACGGTATATGTATTATGTTGTAATGCCCATGTGAATCTCATAGTGATCCTCATGACATTTGTATGCTTTCTTTATTCTATCAATTGCCTAACTATAATTTGTTTACCCAGCATGTTATTTATCTTATGGAGAGACACCTCTAGTGAACTGTGGACCGCGGTCCATTCTTTTACATTCTTATTACCGTTTACTATTTACTCGCATTATTTACATTCTGGCAAACTACTATCTTTTACCACACGATACATTTAATCCTTTGTTTACAGCAAACCGGTGAGATTGACAACCTCACTGTAAGTTGGGGCAAAATACATTGGTTATGTTGTGTGCAGGTTCCACGTTGCTATTGGTGCAAAGCTACATCCCAGATAAGGCGTCATATATAAATTGTCTAGAGCTGTCGCCAAGCCAGTGAGCATCAACCTTCAAAAGTTGGTTCTCTCTCCTACTGGTTCGATAAACCTTGGTTTCATACTAAGGGAAGACTTGCTGCTGTGCTCATCATACCTTCCTCTTGGGGTTCCCAACTAGGCGGTCAACTACACGCCATCAAGCAATTTTTTTTGGTGTCGTTGCCAGGGAGAAAGAGGATTTCTGCAAGGGGAGTCTCTCGCTTCCAATCTTTTACTTTGTTACTATTTTGTTTTTCTTTACTTTATTTTTGCTTGCATCTTTTTATCAAAAATACATAAAAATTAGTTCCTTTTATAGTTGGTATTTCATTGCTTTTACTTTTAGCTCATTATGATGTTCCCTAAGTACGCTTTGGAGTATCTTTCAATAGGTAGCGGTTCTATAATTGGGAAAGATAACATCGAGGAGTTCTTTAATCATGTTAGTAAGCATGAAGATGTTGAAGATAGATCTTTAGCCGAACTTGCTCCTAGTTATGAAGTTGCAGCTGCTTATTTAGTTCACATGTTGGAGGCTAGGTTTGTTAACCTTAATCCTTTTATGCAGCAAATGTTTCTTAAGCTTCATGATATTGAAGACTCCGAAAAAAAAAGATTTCATTTTGGAGACTTTGCGTAGAGAATTTAGAGATGTTGTTATATAAGCTAGGAAAGTTTTTGAGCATTTTAATATGCTTGGCTCACGTGTAGATGTTGTTGGTACAACCAAGGAAGAAATCAAAGTACCAATACCTTTCAAACTTGTAGGATTGCATGAAGCTTTGGAAAAGAATTTTGATTGGATTGTTCCTAAAAACCCTTTTGATGAAAGTAGTGAACCCAAAAGTGTTCATAAGGGATCTTCAAAAACTCATTTGGATACAATACAATTCCTTGTCAAAAAGACTTCTGCAATTGATCTTAATGCTTCATTTGAAAATACTTGATTTCCACTTTCTGCGCCTAGCTCAAAGGCGTTAAAGAAAAGCACTCTTGGGAGATAACCCAATGTTTTCTTTTTAGTAATTTTTCTTTTTGTTGAGTCTCGGAATTTATTACTACTGTTATGACCTCTCCTTATCATTTTTATTTCGTTTTTGTGCCAAGCAGAACCTCTAATTGGAGGAAGGTAAGATTTGGGGAAGTTGCTATCCTAAAACAGATTTCTGCGCTGCACCGTAAAAATTTCTGAAAATTCTCAGAATGTCTTTTTGATTTGTGACTTCTTATGCACATGCCCCAGGTTATTTCCAAACTTTCATTAGTTTTGCACTTTTCGATTTGAGCAACAGAAGATACTCAGAAAAATCGATCTTTTTTAGCTGTTCTGTTTTGACAGATTTCTGCCACTATTTGTGTTTGCCTCTCGATCGTTTTCTTTTTGAGTTCTTTTGATCATGGAACTTTTGAGGAAGATGCTACAGTATCTTATGCTTTAATGGGTTTTATACTTGAGTTTGAAACTAAACCAAAAGAGTAGATTTACTATTGTTCTTACACTAATGTTGCTAATAGAATTGTGTGAAGTTTTGTATGAAGGAAGTTTTCAAGTGTAGGGAAAGGAGAATGATGAGATGAGATGAAGTATGGACAAAAGCTCAAGCTTGGGGATGCCCATGTCACCCCAAGAAATATCCAAGGGGTACAAGCATCAAAGCTTGGGGATGCCCCGAGGCACCCCTTCTTCATCGGCAAAAATCAGGTCATCTTTCAAGATACTATATTTTTATTGCTTCGTATTCTATGCATTTTTCTTGGAGCGTCTTTACTTTCTCTTTCAGTTTTGTTTTGTTTTGTTTACTGCAATAAATTGTTGGACCCTAACATATTTCTTTTGGAGAAGATGCACTCCGTTTTTCATTGCCAAGAACACTCTAGTTTTCACTCTTTTCGTTCAACGAGTGTTCTCTTTTTCTAGTACTGCGTTTAGCTTTATTTTTTTGCTTTGATTTTTGTTCAGATCTTGTTATTTCTTTGTGTCAAGGTGTATTTAGACCTTTGGTATATGTTGGTTTTCATCTTTAAGAGTTGATTCAAAAAGGTTGAATGGTGTTGGAAAAGAGAAAAAAGTTTCATACCTATAGTGGTAAAAATGGGAGCTTGTTTAGACTATGACTTAGACTTTTGCATGTCATGCTTGATGTTATTTTGATAGTATGCTTAGTAGTTTTTGCATTTGCATGACTTGTCTCAAATGACTGAGATTGATTAATCTGCCTTTGAAAGAATCATGCGTTGTTTTTATTATATGGGAGCATATTATTGTGGTTTTCTCCTTTGATGCTTTATTTGGGTTGACTTGGCACATGCTTACACCATGGTTGACTTGGCGCAGAAATCTGTCAAAACAGAACATCTGACAAAGATCGATTTTTTGGAGGGTTTTTTGTTGCTCAAATCAAAAAGTGCAAAACTAATAAAAGTTTGGAAATAACCTGGGGCATGTGCACAAGAAATCGCAGATCAAAAAGATGTTTTGAGAATTTTCATGAATTTTTACGGTGCAGCGCAGAAATCTATTTCAGGACAGCAACTTCCCCAAATCTTACCTTCCTCCAATTAGAGGTTCTTCTTGGCACAAAAACGAAATCAAAATGATAAGGAGAGGTCATTACAGTAGTAGTAATAACTTCCAAGACTCAACAAAAGGAAAAAGTACTGAAAAGAAAACATTGGGTTATCTCCCAAGAGTGCTTTTCTTTAACGCCTTTGAGCTAGGCGCAGAAAGTAGAAATCAAGTAATGTCAAGCGATGAAGCATCAAGTTCATAATTTGCTCTAAGAATAGAGTCAAAAAGTAATTTCTTTCTCTTTCTAGGGAAGTGTTCCGTACCTGACGAGGGTTAACTCAACAAATGTCCTAGATGAAGGACTTAGGATCGGGGAGATAGGGCGTCAGATGAACTCGAAGGTAAACTCAGGCAAACAAGGTGGCTATGAAAGTAAACGTGGGTGTAGAACCTGGCTTCCTTTCAATCTGTCACACACCGTCCCCTCCTGGCCCCTTTATATAGGTGGCTAGGTCTCAAGGATCGGGTGGGATCCAATACAGATAACAATATCGATATACGACATGAACTCGTATTTTGACTAATATTACAATTGGGCCTAGCTTAATGGGCCTCAGGGGTACTCAACTGATGGGCTCTATTATCTATACCCTTGTCAGTAGCCCCTGAGATTCTACCAAAATTGCAGATTCGGGTTGAATCTCTAATATTTAAATCTTTGACTTGATCATTTCTTCGACTTCTTCATATCTTCAAATCTTCGAATTGGTCTTTCGACTTATTCTCATTATGATATCTCGCAAGGGGTTTTGATGAACAAGCCTGACAACTCTAACGGATCAAGTGGTCAGTTAACTGCCAGAACAGATACTTGTCACCTACTTCAAATTCAATCCCCTTAGACTTGAATTCGGGAAACTGGTCAAATCCATTCTTTTGCCGCATTTAGGACTTACAAAGAATGAATCCCAGTGGTTCTTAGGGTACCCAATGCGTCCACCCGGATTTTTCTTCATGTCGTAGACACGGATACATACCAGCAGAGCGCATCCATGTGCGTATACCAGGCCACACAGGACGGATCCTGGGGTCTTACCTTCGTGATATATTTCAGTCACGGCATTCGAGTTTTGTCGCGACGACGCAACCCGAGAATCATATGTCGCAGCCTTGTTTGACTGTTCCAGCGTACAAAATATTCGGGTTTATTCAACCTTGATCGATAAAAATCTTCCTCCCGATGGTAGTAATGATGCTTCCAGAATCTTATTCACTTTCATTGTTCATTACAAAACATCGTCGGGTGCGCGCCCAACGCTCCCGATGGCAGTAGCCCCTGAGGCTATAGTCGAAAAAATCTTTTTTCGAGTATAGTCTCAAAGACAACGTGCCTTCTTTCATGTCGTGAGATCATAATGTGACTCAATAATATCGTCGGGTGCGCGCCCAGCACTCCTGATGGTAGTAGCCCCCGAGGCTATAGCCGAATATTTTCGGGTATAGACTCAAAGAAAGATTCCTCCTTTACCAGGCTCAATTTTTTGTCGGCTTCCTTGACCTTCCCTTATTCAAATTCGCCAACTCGAACCATATTTGGAATGTTCATCTTACTAGCGTCCACTGCTTATCATAGTCTTCAATTCTCGTGACCCGTACGTTTGTGACGTCACTAATCTGTTTGTAATTATCTCTAAATTTTGACTGTTACCCATGGGCAGCGCAGTAATTTCACAACTTCTCTGCCTGTTAGTGGGCTACCGTTTCCGCTCTTTGCGCCATGTCTTAGCCCACGTTCCGTTACCTGGAAGCTATATAAGGGGAGAGTGGAGAAATTCACTGTTTACCAGTTCCTTGTTTCCGCTGCCGCCACCATTGTTGCAATCTCTGTGCTCGTTTGATCTCCTGCTTAGCCCCCGTGCACAGATCGTAGATGCGCGTGAAGTATCAAGCGTAGAAACACAAGATGACCAAGGGGATGAATGCCGCGACCAGCTGGGTACCTTCTGTCTTTACGCAGAAGGAGCTGAACAAGGCCCGAGCGGATGGTCTCGTCTCTGATGACGACGAGGTTATCTTCCCAAGCACTGAACGGATCCCCAGGCCTAGAGATGGTTTTCGAGTGATGTTCATCGCCTTTTTCTTGCGCAGTCTTTCCCTTCCTGCCCACGAATTCCTTCGTGGGCTTCTTTTTGTTTATGGTGTGCAGCTTCACCAGCTCACACCAAACTCCATCTTGCACATTGCTTGTTTTATTACTCTATGTGAGTCATTCCTGGGGATTGATCCCCACTTTCTTCTTTGGAGATCCCTCTTTCGGCTCCGCCCCAGTGTTGCATTGTCCAAGAAACCCGAACTGGGTGGAGCTTGTATCTCTGTTCATTCTGAATCGCAGTATTTGGAATTTTCAATGGCTGCCTCAGTACAAGGTTGGAGGACCAAGTGGTTTTACATCAAGGACCGAAAGAGTTCCTCCTCCGACAAGTACGGCATTGCTCCATTTGATGCCTCCCAAGAATTGAAGAAATTGGCCTCGTGGGATTCGCCTCCCACGGAAGCTGAGATGGAGGAGATCAAGCCACTTCTGGCCCGCATCCAGGAGCTGAATAGTGGTAGAGGAGGTGCGCTGTTGGGTATGCAACTCATGGTGTTTTTCCTGCAATGTCGGGTTCAACCCCTGCAGCACCGTCTCTCCAAGTTGTGGACTTTTTCCGGCTTGGGGGATCCTTCTCGGGTATCTGAAAATCTAATGGAGAAGAAGGATCTCGACAGGCGTGTGAGAGCTCTTACTACTCTCACCAAGGATCATGAAGTTGCGGACTTAGCCGCAAGCCACTTCGACTCCGAGCATCCCTTGCCTACGGTAACTTTTGCTGTCTTTACTTGCCTTGTCTTTCTCTTATTATTGTTCGCCTTGTAACTTTCGGGTTGTTTGTCTTTTCAGGATCATCGACTTCTTGTTTCTCGCCCTCCTCTCCCAGAGGGAGGGGCCATTCCACATGTTCCTGTTTCCACGGCCTCCGAAGCCCCCGAGACTGAGGACAACCAAGATGGAGATGAAGGCGAAGATTCGCTGGAAAGGACCAGTTCAACGACGTCACCTCCTCCTGCGCTTTCTGAAGACCTTGTCATTGTCGATGGATTTTGTGTCGCAAGAACACGGGGTACCACGCGACGGACCCAAAGGTTTGAACGCAGGGGGCTGAACGTGTGAGATCTAGGATCGCAGCGAAGCACGGTGACGGAAGCCTCGAGTCGTCGAACGCACAACGCACTGCAGAGAGAGACACCGAGCCTTACCCAGGTTCAGGGCTCTCGTGGTGAGGTAAAACCCCTACTTCCTGCCTTCTTGTATTGCAACGCGACACCTCGCGAGGAGTACAAGGCCTTGATTACAAAGCTCTAGCTGGCCAGAGGTTGAAGAACCTGCGTGCCCAGCTAGCAGCCTCCAGAAGATCAGATCCCATCTAAGGGGCGGCCTCCCCTCCTTTTATAGCGCCAAGGTCCTCCTTCCCCTTATCTTCTTGGGGAAGGGGTTGCCACACATACGGCCAAGGAGGGTGGACAGCTGTAGACTACACTCTTCCGTAGACATGGTCTTCGTAGAGTAGTGGCGCCGGTCCACAGGAGTGGGTGGAGGAAGCTGACGTCCTCCTCTGGCGCCCTGCACCGTCCACGCTATTTTTAGGGGGGTGGCCAACAACCACTGTGCCGCTTTGGGTAGGCACAGCGAAAGTTGGTCTCCTCCCTGTCGGGGGTAGCGTGGGCGATACGCGGTCTTCTGCCCGTTATCTTCTTGCTCTGCACGCAAACGTGCCGAGCTGACGTGGGCGTGCTTCCTCTCCTCACCAGTAGGGGCTCGTGAGCAGGTCTTCTGGTCCTTAGCAGTTTTCGTCGTCGTTCTCCTCACGAGGCGCCTCCTCGTGAGGGTCTTCTCCGCAGCTTGGGTCGTTGATTCCGAAGATGGGCCGATGACGTGGCCAGGAGCAGGTGGACCGGGATACCCCGGTATCCAGAACACCGACAGTAGCCCCCGGGAGCCCGGCCCGCGAACGCGCCCTCTTGAGGAAGCGAAGGGACGGGGGCCCCCAAAGCTGCTGGGCCCTCCAACGGCACGTGTCAACCGCGTGGTCAGAGGACCATGTGAAGAAGCAGTGGATGCGGACGCGTGGCGCGGCCGCAGCTGGAGAGGCGAAACGGCGGGCGATGCTGTAGTCTCCGAGGCATCAAACCGCCATGATGGCGCGTCGCTTCACTGCGAAGCGCAGCGTCGACGCTTCGATTCCCGCGCTGAGATTTGATGCATCGACGCCGGACGCCCCCCCCCCCCTTAAATAGATCCTCCTCGAGACCTCCGGCACTTCACCTCCTTCCTCCAGTGCCATTTCTGCTCCCACGCCCCTGAGCTCATGGATCCCTCCAACTCCTCCGCCGCCATTGGATCGAGCTCTGGGGCGAAACGCCGCGGGCGTCCCCCGGGCAGCAGGAATAAGGCGAAGATCCCGGCCCGATGGACGCCCGGCGCCGGCGGCCCCCTTCGCATTAGCGCGCCAAGGCAGGGCGAGGCGAGCCGCGCCGCCACAGGGGCCTCCGGCGCCCTGACCCTCAGGGGTCCTGCAGCTGGCGGCACCCTGAACTCGCCGTCGCCGCTGGCGGCGGCGCCCACTCCCCGCGCTCCGGGGAGCGTTAATCGGGCGCTCCGGGAGGTGGCGGCCGCCCTGGGCCCTCTTCCTCCTGCTGCAGATCCTCCGGCTCCGCCGGAGAACGGAGTGGTTGCCACTCCGCGCCACCTGGCGGTGGCGATGTTGGGACCCCTTACCGGCCTGGGGTCCCGCTTCTTGGAGCTCCTCGTCGTCGTCGACGCCTCGGGCTTCAACTCCCTTCGGCTGCCCGACGCCGTTTGGAGGGTGATTTACGCCCCCGGCGTGGCCGCCGGGGAGATCGCCCTGGGGGAGCAGAGCAGGCCAGATCTCCTCTGGCCTGTGGACATCCTTCTCGGGGTGGGTGGCAACGCCGTCCTCTCCGGCCGCTGGAGGGCCTTCGCCCTCGGCCATCGCCTCCGCGTCGGCGACCACCTCATCTTCCGCTTCAAGCTGGGGACACTGGAGGCCTCGGTGCAGATCTTCACCGCCGGTGGCATCCGCCGCACCTACCCCCAGCCCGCGGCGCAGTGAAGAGAAGGCCCTGACGCTGTAGTCTTCTGGGGAGGAGATCTAGTCTCCTCCCCACTTTTGTCGTGTAGTCCTCACTGGCGGGGTATGCCCCACCATGCTTTTGCTCCTCCCTGTCGTGGGATTATATCAATGAAGTCCGCCTTTTAGCTGTCCTGCATTTCGCTTCTTATTGCTCTTCATAGTCCCGGTCATTCGCACGCTCGAGAGCCCTGATGAGCTGTTGGTGTCGATGGGAGGCCTCCCTTTGCCTCAGAGCTCGAGACGGGGTCGGCGCCAATGACACATTGGACGATTCCTGAGACAAGAAGTTGAAGAAGGAGTTGGAAAAGAAAAAACCCCGAATCCCCGAAAACGGAAAAACAAGTCGATAAAACAAACAAAAAAAGAAGGCGAATAAGATGCCCCTGTGACCGGCACAGGGACCTTCTCCGTCGTGGAGGAGCGCGGCACTATCTGTGCCTGCAGCTAAGAGCAAATTGCCACGCGTGGCGATTCACGGGGCCTTCCTCGTCGTTGAGGGAAGCTGGACCCTCACGGACGTGAAAACGTCGACGCTTAAGAGAGCCCAGAGGCCGTCGACACCTCGCAAGGGTTGCTCATGAGGTGAAGGGCCTGGCGTGGACCTCTGGATCTGCGTCTCCTTCGCAAGATGATCGGAGCGGCCTTGGTCTTTAATAATCCTGCCACGTTAGGCCTTCCTCGGTAGAGGGAATCTTCCTGCAGATGCTTGTTGCATCGATGCATTCTTGCCTCCTCGTGAGGGTTGCTCACGAGGGGTAGGTCCTTAGCGGGTGCTTTGGGGCACACCTTGGACTTTTACTCGAAGATTTTTTATTTTCCGATGTACTTCGCGAGGAACTAAGCACCATGGGTATTTAGAGGTGATCGATAACAGGGTCGTCGCCTCCGACCAGAGCTCATTCCCTTCGGGTTTTTCGGGCTCGCTGTTTTCCGGGCGAAGGCCCCAGCATAGACACCATGCCTAGCCCCCTTCCGCGTGGAGTACAACAGAAAATAAATGGACTTCATGCCATTTTGATGTCATGCCGAAGCAGAGGCGCTATATTGCGCTTTAACTTAATATCAGTGCTTAAGAGCAGGCAGAGCTGATACAAGTGCCGTGAAAACGGTCTTTTTATCCTCGTGAGGAACCTAAGGGTAGAACTTTCGCAGATGAGCTATGTTCCACGGGTTCCCCACCGGCACGCCTTCTGCGGTTTCCAGCCGCGCCGAGCCTGGCCTGGCGATGTGCGTCACCTTGAAGGGTCCTTCCCACATTGGAGATAGCTTGTGCAGGCCCTCGCGAGAGAGTATTCTCCTCAGCACTAGATCGCCAACCTCCAGAGTCCTTGCTCGAACATGGCGGCTATGGTAGCGGCGTAGTCCTTGCTGGTACCTCGTGGCGCGGAGCGTGGCTTGGCACCGAGCTTCTTCGAGCAGGAGGAGACGATCCTTGATGAGGTCCTCTTGGCGAATTTCGTCGAAGGCGAGCACTCTTGGCGATCCGAACTTGACGTCGGTGGGAAGAACAGCCTCCGCCCCATAGACCAGGAAGAAGGGGGTTTCTCCAGTGGGTTTGGTGGCGGTAGTCCTGATGGACCACAAGATGGATTGGAGGTTGTCTAACCATTTTTTGCCACAGGCTTCGAGCTTGGCGTTGAAGCTTTTCGTCTTGAGCCCCTTGAGGACCTCGGCGTTAGCACGCTCGGCTTGGCCATTGCTCCGGGGGTAGGCGACAGAGGCGAAGCAGATCCTGATGCCGACCGATGCACAGTACTCCCGGAACAGTCCGCTGGTGAACTGGCTGCCGTTGTCGGTGATTATGCGGTTAGGCACACCAAAGCGACAGACCAGCCCACGGATGAACTTGACTGCGGACCTGGCCGGGATGGTGCACACCGGTTCCACCTCCACCCACTTGGTGAATTTGTTGATGGCGACGTAGAGGTAGCGGTAGCCCCCTTGCGCTCTGGGGAATGGACCGAGGATGTCCAGCCCCCAAACTGCAAAGGGCCAAGTGAGTGGGATGGTTCGCAGCTCCTGTGCCGGCTGGTGGATCTGCTTGGCATGGAACTGGCATGCCTCGCACCTCTTGACCATTTCCGCCGCATCTCCCAGCGCCGAGGGCCAGTAGAAGCCACTTCGATATGCCTTCGCGGCTAGACTTGCCGCAGAAGCATGATGGCCACACTCGCCGGTGTGGATGTCCCTGAGAAGCTCTTGGCCTTGGTGAGTAGATATGCACTTCAGAGCGACGCCATTTGGGCGACGCCGGTACAAGTCACCGTCCTTGACGCAGTAGCCCGAAGCCTGGCGTACGATCCTCTCGGCCTCCTCTTCATCCTCGGGAAGCCTGCTGCTGGTGAGGAAGGCCTTGAGCTCGAGAATCCAATCCACTCCCTCCTGCCGTGCCAATGCCAGAAGGACGCGGTCACCCAAAGGAGGCCCGCAGTCTGGAGCCCCCTGCTCCGGCGGTGGCGGCAGGGCAGGTGGAGGGTCAGATCCAGATGGCGGTGGAGAAGCGGACGGCTTGAAGAGACGCTCCTCAAAGACACCAGCGGGTTGCGCCAGGCGGTGAGAGGCGCGCTTGGCGATCTCGTCGGCTTCCACATTTTCTCCTCTCGGGATGTGCTTCAGCTCCAAGCCTTGGAAGCATTTTTCCATCTTTCGATGCTCCTCGACATAGGCCGCCATGTGCTCATCCCTTGGAGTGTAGCTCTTGTTCGAGAAATTCACAACCAGCTGTGAATCTCCCTTGACGATGAGGCGCTTGATGCCCAAAGCGTTTGCCGCCCTTAAGCCGGTGAGTAGTCCTTCGTATTCCGCGATGTTGTTGGAGACCTTGCTCTCAGGCTTGAAGCAGAGCTGCACGGCATAGAAGAGCTTGTCTCCAGAGGGAGAGGTTAGGACAGCACCAGCTCCCGCGCCGGGGAGGTTGAAGGCGCCGTCGAAGTGCATGACCCAGAGGCCTGGGGCCTCCTCTCCTGGGAGCGTTGACTCCTCCTCCGGAGGCTCCTCGGCGAACGGATCGGTCCACTCCGCAGTGAACTTGGCCAAAGCCTTGCTTTTGATTACCTTTGTAGTTTCGAAGGAGATCTCGAAGGGTTGAAGCTCCACGGCCCATTCTGCCACCCGCCCGGTGACGTTGGGATTGCGTAGGATGGTCTCCAGGGGACGATCGGTTACCACCTTGATCGGGTGACCCTGGAAGTAGTGGCGCAGCTTCCGCGAAGCGATGAGCAGGGTGTAGAGCAGCTTTTGCTGCATGGTGTAGCGCTCCCGCGCGTCGCGCAGTACCGTGCTGACGACGTACACAGGCTTTTGCACCTTGACGACACCCTCGGGAGGCTCCTCCTCGGGAGGCTTTTGAGCGTTGCTCTGAGGGAGCGGCTCGGTCGGCGAAGATGTCGCGGGTGGTTCCTCTCGAGGGTCGGGAGGTGGAACGGCCTCTTCCTCGCGAGGAGCCCCCGAGCTTGGAGAGTTGACTTCCTCTTTGGCGATCACCTTGGCGTCTCGCTCCGCGACGAGGACGGCACTTGCAGTCCTTGGAGTTGCCGCGATGTAGAGTAGCAAGGGCTAGCAGGTGGTTGGGGCAACCATGATCGGTGGGCTCGTGAGGTACCTTTTCAACTCGGCGAAGGCCTTGTCAGCTTCCGGAGTCCACTCGAACTTCCCAGCACGCTTCATGAGCTTGAAGAAGGGCAAGGCTTTCTCCCCGCTCCTCGCGATGAAGCGCCCCAGGGCTGCCATGCACCCCGCGAGGCGTTGCATCTCCTTGAGACTGCGCGGTGGACGCATTTCTTCGATGGCCTTGACCTTGTCAGGGTTCGCCTCTATCCCGCGATGGGACACGAGGAATCCCAACAGTTTTCCCGATGGCACGCCGAAGGCGCACTTCCTGCCTTCTTGTATTGCAACGCGACACCTCGCGAGGAGTACAAGGCCTTGATTACAAAGCTCTAGCTGGCCAGAGGTTGAAGAACCTGCGTGCCCAGCTAGCAGCCTCCAGAAGATCAGATCCCATCTAAGGGGCGGCCTCCCCTCCTTTTATAGCGCCAAGGTCCTCCTTCCCCTTATCTTCTTGGGGAAGGGGTTGCCACACATACGGCCAAGGAGGGTGGACAGCTTTAGACTACACTCTTCTGTAGACATGGTCTTCGTAGAGTAGTGGCGCCGGTCCACAGGAGTGGGTGGAGGAAGCTGACATCCTCCTCTGGCGCCCTGCACCGTCCACGCTATTTTTAGGGGGGTGGCCAACAACCACTGTGCCGCTTTGGGCAGGCACAGCGAAAGTTGGTCTCCTCCCTGTCGGGGGTAGCGTGGGCGGTACGCGGTCTTCTACCCGTTATCTTCTTGCTCTGCACGCAAACGTGCCGAGCTGACGTGGGCGTGCTTCCTCTCCTCACCAGCAGGGGCTCGTGAGGAGGTCTTCTGGTCCTTAGCAGTTTTCGTCGTCGTTCTCCTCACGAGGCGCCTCCTCGTGAGGGTCTTCTCCGCAGCTTGGGTCGTTGATTCCGAAGATGGGCCGATGACGTGGCCCAGGAGCAAGTGGACCGGGATACCCCGGTATCCAGAACACCGACAGTCATGGACAAGAAGAGGAAACGTGTCAAAGACTTTGCTTCGTCCAGTGGCTCTGCCCCTAAAACTGTTGCCGGGGAATCCTTCGTGCCAGAGGACGGTGGGGAACTCTTTGACTTTATGGACTCGTGAGTGTTCATCTGTTTGCTTTCATATATTTAGCTTCTTATTGTCGACCTTGATAGATTACTTTGTCTTTTTCTCCATTTCTCAGTGACGAGGACAACCCAAAGAGATTTGCTACTGCTGCCCCTATCACTGATACTCTTGTCATCGATGAGCCGCCGCCACAAGAGGTCGATCCAGCAGTGAAACCTCAAAAAGCTTTGAAGAAGCCTACCAAGAAGGTAGTCAGTGTTCGTAGTTCTGGGCGCTTGAAGAAAGCATTCGACGCCGGTGCTACCCTTGAAGCCCATCAGTCCACAAGCTCCTTCGACGACGTGCGTAAACATACTCTTCTATTTACTTCAACTTTTGCGTTTTGATACTCGCGTCCTATTTTCTGGACAGAACCTGATGAAGAGATTTGTCGATTTGGGCAAAGAATGTGTCGAGTATCTGAAAGTTGCTAAGGCCTCTAAAGGTAAATTTCGTTTTCAATACTTGCTTATCTTTGCATGCCTGACTTTGCTTCTTTGCTTGACTTTTTTCCCTTCCTCTTTGTTAAACTCAGGTGCTCTAAAGGCAGCCAATGCTCGCATTTCGTCGCTGGAAGCTGAACTCAAAGCTTCCACGACAGCTTTTGATGTCGCCACTGCTGCCAAGGTCAATGCTGAGAAGTCTGTTAAGTCAGCATTAGCTAAGGCAAAGAAAGTAGAAAAGGACCTGGCTAATGCTAACAAGGAGCACCTCCAGCGGGAATAGGCCGTGGCTGAGCGGCTGAACCAGATGTCTGCTGCCGCTGGAGGTACGTACTATAACTTTCTTTCATTTTGTCGGTTTTCTTGCTCTCTTATGCTTGCTGATGTATTATTTTTCTGCTGTTTGGTTTTGCAGAATATAGTGAAGTGTCTGCGTCGACTTTGCAACCAGACAACAATCCTCTCTTGGTCGCGGTTAGCTTGCTGGAAGCAAACTGGATATCTGTCTAGGAAATCTTTGAGTTGGTTAACCGCGTACTTACGCGAATTTTTGTCGAGTTGTGGCCCAAGCAAAAGGCGAATGTGCCGGACTTGAAGAATCTTGCCAAAGCCTTCGACACCTCCGACGACCCCATACTTGCTATGAAGGGTCTCTCCTTGAAGCGAGGTGCCGAGGGGGCCATTGCATTTTCATATGCGCATGATGAGGAGGTTAACTGGGAGAAGGTGAGCTCTTCCCCCGGCCGTCCCCGTGCTAAACTAAAGGCCTTCTCCGAGAAAGCAAAAAAGTATGCACTAGGCATCGTGTCGATGATTTCCCCTTCGGCGGCTTCCACGACCGGTACGACGCCGATTTCTTCGACTCCGACGACAAGTGGGTCTGTGCCTCCTCCCGACACTGGTGCTGCTTCTGCTACGCCTACTTCTGCTACGGATTGTGAGGCCAAGGTGGCGTAGACTTGGCCTTCCTTGTAATTTTTAGTTTTATTCTGATGTAGCAAACTCTTTAGTCGCATGTAGCCCGAGAACTTTAGTTAGAGGGCTTATGCTTTTCTAAATATATCCTCTTTTGCGAAATATCGTGTTCGGTTTAGCTTCTGAGATGCTCCTCTCTTCTTTTTCTTTTGCCTTCCAGCTTATGCGTGTTGGTGAATTGTCTGGTCGCGGTCAAGCTCCTTCTTCTGCCGATGCTTTCGACTCCGGAGCTTCGTCACCTCCTTGTCCTTCTTGCCGATGTACTGAGTATTCCTCAAGGATTGCAAATCTTGAGAGCCATTTGACTTTGTCGAAACGCCAAGCGCAGATGGCTATGGATAAGGCCAGCAAATCTTGTGGTTTTATGATCGGACATCCATACTCGAGGATAAGGTGTCGAGTCTGACAGCTAAAATTATGCATTTGGAGGAATGCGACTCCTTTCTCGTTGGTATTGTTGAGTCTGCTTGCGAGTTGCTGCGATGTAAGTTTTCCTACCACTTTCCAATTTTGCTTTTCTACTGCGATGCTACTGGCCTATAATTTTTATTACCGTAGGTACTTGCTTGGACTTCGTTAGTGTAGCTCACCGTGTTTCTGAATGGATCGCGGCTCTTGAGAGATCAGCAGGTGGAGTCGAAACTTTTTGGTCTGATCCCCGGCGCCGTGATGCTATTGTGCTTCTCCAAGATCATGCTCAACACATTGGAGAAGCATTTGATGGTTGTCGAAAATCTCTGACTACCATGCATTCCGTCATGCTTCCTCGTAATCCTCTTCCTAGAACTTTTTCGCAGCTGCTTGCTGTTTTTAGGTCTACTCAGTGCATTCATTGCCTGATAGAACTTAACTTAGTGGATGGCGCCAATTTTGCACTAGGTTGGACACGCAAGTGGCACCCGAGGCTCAATTTTATTTCCATGTCATTAAGCTTGCCTTCGGGAGGAGCTCAGCTGCGAGTTCATACGGATGCTACCCTCCAACTAGCTAGGAGTCTTATAGCTAGGTTGCTTCAAGAGGATGCCGTGTTTTTCCACGAGCATCATTATTTAGATCCTTTGGGGATAGACGATTCTGATCAATGCGAGAGTTTGTTGCTTTCTAACTTTTTTGTGTCAGAATTCTTAATCCTCAGAGCATTGCACTTTGTGTGTATGCTGGTGCGCTTACCGCAACTTTTGAAGACCCGTAAACTCAAATAAGAGGAACTTTTGTCTTTTATTTATGCGTATAATGTAAGATAGATGGGATGACCCAAGAGATCCGGCCTATGACCTATGTTCTGGATCTAGAGGGCATTGCCCTGGAATAACTCGTGGCTTTTACAGCCTTATTTTCTACTCTATTTATTCGCCTATGTCGCTGGAGTCTTCTCTTCTTCTCCTGTAGACTTCTCTTGCTCTGGTGGCTGTACTCGAGGTTTCTTTACTTCTGGTTCCTTGGGGTTTCCTTCGAGTTGCTGCGTGACTCCTGTAGTCATGCATTTTGTTTTGTAGTTAGGTTCCCCGTAGCTTGCCATCATGCCAAAGTTTTGGGCCATCTTGTGAAATTCCTTGTCGTATAGGTCTGATAACTCAAAGCTTTCTTTGACCGTAATAATTCCTTTGGGTCCTGGCATTTTTAGTACCAGATAAGTGTAGTGTGGCACTGCCATGAATCGCAAAAATGCGGGTCACCCGAGGATCGCATGATATTGTGATGGCCAGTCCATGACTTCGAAGTTGAGTTTCTCCCTTCTGTAATTTTGCCGATTTTTGAAGCAAACGTTGAGTGCTATTCAACCAAGTGGATAGTTAGCGCTCCCTAGGACTATTCCGTGAAAGGAGCAATCTGTTGGCTTCAGTAACTCTAATGAAATGTGCATTGCCCATAGGTTTTTGTGTAGATTAAGTTTATTCCACTTCCTGCGTCCATGAATATTCTGTCGACATCGTACGTCCCTATTTGAGCTTTGAGTACCAAGGGAGCGTTTCCTGGCCGAGGTACTGTTATTGGGTGATCGTCTCTGCTGAATTCTATCGGTTGCTCTGACCAATGTAGATATTATGTTGTTGCTGGAGGTGAAGTTATTGCGAGGTTAACTTGTCGAGTTATGCTTTTATCCTCCTTGTTTGACTTGGGCACTGGTTGTATCATTGCTGTGATGTGCCCTTTAGATGGAACATATCCTTCATTGTCGTCGTGTCCCTGGTTTGATTGATTTTGGCCCTTGGGAGCTCCACTGTTTCCTTGTTGAGCTGCAGGTGTGTTGCTTGTGTTTCCTTCGTATCCCTGCCGTTTTGCCTCGGCTTGCTTGTTAAGTGTTGCTTATTGTAGTTTCAGGAACGTGGTGCAATCTTTCATTGCGTGTCTAAATACTCGCTTCCCATCGACGAACACAGAGTGAATATGACATGGTCCATTGAGCATATCTTCTGGTGATGTGTTGTAATCTCTGAATTCCCTTGGAGGAAATTTTTTGTAATCTTCTTTCCCGTAGCTGCGGTATCCCAAACTTTTACGGTCGTTGCCTTGGTAGCTATTGTCTTTGTATCCTGCGGCTACTTGGCTGTGAGAGCCATAATTGTCATAATTGCGGGATCTTCTTCTTTGACCTTCGTATCTGTTTCCTCTGTCATCTTTTGGTGATCGCGTGCGTTTATTGTTGCACGCATCTTCTCCATCTGCAAACCTGTTTGCCACATCCATTAGATCTGATACTGTTGTGGGCTTGATTCTGCCCATCTCTTCGACTAGGTCTCCTCGCCGTAACCCGAATATAAATGCATCTATTGCTCTTTCATCCGAGACTTCGACTGCCGAATTTTTGATTATACTCCATCTTTGGATATATGCTCTTAATGTCTCCCCGCGTTGCTGCACATAGGCTTTGACTTCTTCTATGGATGCTGGCCGCTTGTATGTGGACTTGAAGTTGCTTGTAAATTGTTTTGTGAGCTCCTCCCAGCTTCCAATTGTTTCATTTCCTAGTTTGCTTAACCATGACCTTGCTGCACCGGTGAGGTGTAATTGCAAACTTTGCATTGTTGTTTCCCTGGTTCCTCCTAATAGTTTTACTGCTTGTAGATAATCTGAGAGCCATGACTGTGGCTCCTGCGATCCGTCGTACTTTTGTTGGTCATGGGGTAATTTGAAACCTTTGGGTACTGGCGTGGTGCGAACCCTACGAGTAAAGCATGGCGCCCCCATCTCCTTTTCATCATCTTCGTAGTCATATGTTATGTTGGGGGTTCTGGATCGTCGGGTTCCTTTGTTCTTTGGACTATTGTATCATCCTGGTGACGGTGTCCTAGATTGGCGACTTCTACTTCTATGCCGAGGATTGTTGTGACAGCGTGGTGATCTTGGTTTAAGTGCTCCTTTGTTGTGATATGCCTCCTCCTCTTTTGCTGATAATTTGTTGCCTACCATCTTCAATCCATCTAGTGCCGCGCGATGCATATGTTCCCTCGGGTCTCCTGGGTTTGGTCGTGTTGTATGCAGGTATGCTTGGGCTGCCACTAATGCTGCTTCAGGAGTTTTTGGTATAATATTTCCTTGATTGTCGACTGATAGGAAGGACGAGTTGAGGTTTTTCGAGATACTTTGCCTTTCTGAGTACTCGAGATTTTCATATCTCGATCCATGTCGATGATGCCTTCTGTTTGTGTATGATGCATCACTACGTGCTCTGTAAGCAGCGTCACTTGCTGCAATGGCTGAGTCCTTCCTTTTCTGTATTTCAATCCTTTCCTTTGCTAATTGCTTTGCCTGCTGCCTTAGGGCGTAATGGTACCCCAAAAGCATGTTTTGGCTAGAATTTGTTGGTATTGGCGTGCCATGCTCCATGGCTGTATTGATTGTTCTCCACTCATCTTCTGATAGTCGAACTTTTACCCTTGTTGCGAGGGAGTCAGCGGTTTCTCCTTCTGCTAAGTGGTTTGCGCCTTTGTTTATATTTGCTGGATTAAGCACTAGGTTGTTGTTGTCGTCGAGTTCTTATGAGTTATCTCCTGTGATGGCGAGTATCTGATGCCGATTGTCGAGCTTGTTGTTGTGACTTGAGAAGATGGATCTGTCATCTTCAGAAAGTTCTAGTCCCATTTTCCAGGTGTCTGTTGATTGATCTGAGGTGTCATCATGGCAGATCATGAGATCTTCGATTTGCACTTCTAAGTCAAAATTCTCCATGGTTTCGTCGCCTCCTGCGATTTTTCCTTCTTTTGCTTCTACTAAGCTGACCGGCGAGTTTACCTCAATGGAAGAGCCTTCTGATGATTCCAACATTGCTACTGTATCGGGTTCACTTGCCGACGGACCCGTTTTCGTCGGGTCTGAAAGGCGAATAGAACCTAGTGATCCGACGCGAAAGTTTAGACTTCCGATCGTCAAATCCATATCTTGATCCATATTCCCAAATACTTGCGTGAAACTTGACTGGTGAGGTTGAAAATCGATGGTTCCGAAGGGTATCTGAATTTCGTCGACTTGCGAGTTGCTGTTGGCTAAAAGCGAAAAAGCCATCGATTTCATGATGCCAATGCCCTTGATCCCCACGGTCGGCGCCAATTGACGAGGGTTAACTCGACAAATGTCCTAGATGAAGGACTTAGGATCGGGGAGATAGGGCATCAGATGAACTCATAGGTAAACTCAGGCAAACAAGGTGGCTATGAAAGTAAACGTGGGTGTAGAACCTGGCTTGCTTTCAATCTATCCCACACCGTCCCCTCCTGGCCCCTTTATATAGGTGGCCAGGTCTCAAGGATCGGGTGGGATCCGATACAGATTACAATATCGATATACGACATGAACTTGTATTTTGACTAATATTACAATTGGGCCTAACTTAACGGGCCTCAGGGGTACTCAACTGACGGGCTCTATTATCTATACCCTTGTCAGTACCTTTCTTGAGTGGGAATTGATATTTAATAGTGCCTTCCTTCATATTATTGATGGCACCAACTGTTCTAAGAAAAGGTCTTCCAAAAATAATAGGACATGAAGCATTGCATTCAATATCCAAAACAAGGAAATCAACGGGAACAAGGTTATTGTTAACCGTAATAAGAACATCATGAATCCTTCCCAAAGGTTTCTTCTTAGCAACATCATCAAGAGGAACATCAAAATAACAATTTTCAAGCGGTGGTAAACCAAGCATATCATAAATCATTCTAGGCATAATTGAAATACTTGCACCAAGATCATATAAAGCATGGCAATAAAAATCATTCACATTCATATCAATGATGGGCTCCCAGCCATGTTCTAACTTCTTGGGAATAGAAACCTTTTGTTTCAACTTTTCCTCCCTAATTTGCATGAGAGCATTTGTAATGTGCTTTGTAAAAGCAACATTCATAGAACTAGCATTAGGACTTAAAGCAAGCTTTTGCAAGAACAAAATAACTTCAGAGATATTGCAACCATCAACATCAAAATCATTAAAACAAGTAGAGCTATTGTCTCCCATACTCCGAAAAATTTCAACACTTTTTATAGAAAAAGTTTTTGCAGTTTTGGGCTTTTTCGCACGAGGAGTAGGAGTTTTCTCTACACCAATCAAAGTAGGAGGAGTGCTAGCATTAGAAACAACATCACTAGTGGTGGTAATAGTACAAACCTTCATATTTCTAGCCATCTCGTCTTCTCTTTCCCACCTAGCATGCAATTCTGCTAACATCCTAACATTATTATCAATCTTAACCTGGGTGGCATTCAAAGTCTTACTTTCTTTCACATCATGAGGCAAAACTTTTAGTTTCAGAAGTTCAACATCAAGAGCAAGGCTACCAACTTTAGAAGCAAGAACGTCAATTTTACCCAACTTTTCCTCAACAGACTTATTAAAAGCAGTTTGCTGTAGTGACCTCAACTTTTAAAGATGACGATCCCTGTGCTTTTCAGTGCTAGTCCCTGGATCAATGCTAGCACACATAGTTTAAGATGTAATATAAGAAACAAAGGTCATTTTATTACATCGCATGATCCAGCAATTACATAAAGAACTTTACAATACTTGTAGCATAAAGCTTTCAGAGTTTACAACAAAATCAAAAATAGCATGAAGTCCTTCTTCTTCATGTGCCACAGGCGAACATGCTGCGGTTAGACTCGTAACCCTGTCGTACCTTTCTTATCGTCAAAACCTGCAACATGAAACGTTGCAGCCACAAAGGGTCAATACATTTGAATTGTATTGGCAAGATGTCATTGTTTGGTGGACACAAATTGAACCTAACACTTAAATGAATATTTGGCTAGGTGGAGCTTCAGGCCTATTTGTGGTAAGCAATTTTATCCTATCATTTTCTCAAAGCAAAACTTCTGCTGGACAACTTGACTTGGGTGATCTACCCCTGTAGCCACAGGCCGTAGTTGTCGTACGGGACACACTGGTCGATAGACACTTACATCAAATGTCAACCTAAATTACTACATATGGACAACTTGGCTTGGGTGACCTATTCCTGTAGACACTTGCACATAGACATGGCACGGGAACTGCTAGCCAATAGACACTTGCACCAATTTCCATATTCCCAGTTCAACCCACAAGTTTTAATTTTAAGAAATTGGCATGAGGAGATCCTTGAACAGCTTCAAAATCATGTCGCTCAAAATTGTCCATAACCGGGGACATGGCTAAGTACTTAGTTTTTAACACTCTGCAGAGGTTGTGCACTTTTCCCACAAGACTCAGTCAACCCCTTTTGCCATGATGCACATTTTGCTCAAATGGCCGAGTGAAGACAAAGACGAGATCTTTCAGAAGGAATCCCTCAGACCAACCCGGACGCGTTCCATCCTATCATCATCGGCCACCCTCTATCTGTCTGGCTGAGTTCTCGCAACTTAGTTAGTCAAGACAGAGCCCATATGACTCGTGGTTGCACTAAAAGCTTCACGACTTGAACGTCTCCAATTTCTTTGTTCCTGGGTGGCCGTCCACAAGTGAGATACACCTAGTGGTTCAGAGGTTCGACGACATGACCCCAGGGAACCACTCAACATAAATCCATCTTACCACTTCCACCCAGGTGTTTCATTAACTTAGTTGTTTTTCTTGGTTTTTGCAAAACAAGGTTTTCAACACTTAGCCAAAACATGTGAAGATCCCTTCCCAAAAACATAAGGGTAAGACAAGGTAACCTATAGCAGCAGCAAATCTACTAAGGAGATGCAAAGGCTAAACAAAGTGACTTAAGCAAAACCTAGCAAGGCTCTTAAGACAAAAACTCTTAAACAACCTACTCATGCATCTTCTACAAGAAAAGCTACAAGTGACAAACTTTAGCAGGACAATAAGATGATGACACTTGCCTTAGTAATTTCTGAAGATTGTACTTCTCTTAATCAACACACGTGGCTCTCCGTACAACTATAAGATAGAAAAGAACGCAACATAAACACATCATTCAAGACAACATAATCAAACAAGACAACAAGTGCTTATTTGTTTTAGCTTAGTCTTGATTTGTCTTAGTAAAATATGGACAAAAGATGGTGGCATGAAGTTGGCTTGATATGGATGGAGAGAACGACTAAGTCAAGGACTTAAAGATTGATGGGGGTTTTCTAAATTGTTAAGGAGTGTCAAACACTTAGCAAAATATCTTAAGGATATTCTTAGGCTTGGTTTGAGAAGTTGGATGAATATATTCTAAGTCTTGAGGTCTATCTCTTTCATCTTCTTGACTTGGGCTCTCTCCTCTTGATCTTCTTGTTTTTCCTTCATCTCCTTGTCTTCTCTTTCTTCTTGTTTTGCCTTCAACCCTTGTCTTCTCTTCAACTTCTTCTCCATGGTCTTGATATGGGAACTTCTATGTCATATAGTTGGATTGGGGTAGTCAAATACTTAGAAGAATTTGGGTAAGATGGGGTTGATGGTTTTGTACTTGGCAAAGATAGAGAGTAGATTTTTACTAAGTCATGGTAGGTTTTATGTGGTCATTAGGACTTAGTATATTTCACATCTTTTGGTTTTAGTGGGACTAAACAAATATCACAAAGTGCATGATAGGAATTTTGGGTTGATATTTGCAAGGTGCCCAAATAACACAAATCTTGCAAAAAGGATGTGTTAAAGGAGTTTGACTTTGAATACCTAAGATATGTGTGTGAAGTGTTCTGTTGGTTTTATATTATCAAGATATTCAATTTTGCAAAAGGAATTAGACCTAAAAATAATTATAGAATTAGATCTAGATAGAAAATGCTCAAATCTCCATTTGAATTTGAATACTTGATAAAGTTGGTTCAAATAATTTGTGAAAAGGTTCTACTGGATAGAGGATAACAATATGATCCTACTGCAGAAAGAATCAATTAAAAAGGGTTTATAGAATTTGAATTATATAAAAAATACTCAAATTCATATGTTTGAATTTGAATGTTTTTAACTATTTCAAAAGTCAAATGTGATTACAGAATAGTGTTCTACACATTTTTAGGAATCCATAGACATATTATTTGCATTTTTTGGATTAACAGAACAGAAGATATGAATTTTTGAAGGTTAGACTATTTTCTGAAATTTTAAAACGAAATTGAACCGGGGCTTATCCAGAGACGACCACGTGCAGGCTTCCGATTGGTAGATACCGCTTCATGCGGATCAGGGTTTTCGGCCATCAGATCTAAAGAGATCTAAACGGCTCAGATCTGAGCATACCGGTTCAATGAGTGATCTAATCTACTCTGTTGGATCAAGATCTAACGGTGCAGGAGTGGATCGGGAGAAGCTCACCGGTATTTGGTCAATGCGGGCGACGAGGCGGCTCGGGGTTCGATGATGGCGGTGTTCCGGTGGTCTCCGGTGAAGATAGACTGCACGACGAGATTTAGCACGATGAGGCAAACTCGATGGTGTGCATAACAGAGGTCCTCGTTTCCTGTAACAGTGAAGGGGGGCCGCTGGAGTTAGCAGGCATGGCGGTGATGCCCCGGGCATGGTTAGGAGTGGTGCAGGTAGAGGTTCCTGGGACGCAAAGTTCTTACCAGGAGGTGCAGGACATCAAGGAGATCACGGTGGCGCAGTAGGAGGGGCAGGGAGGCTCTGGTGCTCCGGCGATTTCACGTCGGAGTTGCGCCTGCATTCGGCACGATCTGGACACGGACGGGCCCATCGTTCAACAGCGCATGTGGTAACAAAATCATGTCAGGAGGACGCAGTAGAGGTCCAGGAGTCAGGTGGAGCAGACGGGAAGGAACGGGGTGGCCTCATCTCACCGTAATCACCGACGGTGGCCGTTGGTTTCCGCGAGATCCCGAGCTCCATTGCGGGCAGCCTAGCGGCCGAGAGAGGGGAGAAAGGGGTGCAGGAGAGGAAAGAGATCGAGCGGCTTTTATAGGCGCCGGGGTGCGATAAAATCGGCAGGGGATCAACCGAATCAAGGGGAGAGGAAATCACGGCTCGGGGAGAGTTTGCCGGCAAAATTTCCGGCCGGGGTTAGGGATGACACCCGGGCCCCACTTGCACAGAGAGAGAAGCAAAACAGATACTGGTTCGGGAGATAATCTGGGATGGGCCGCGGCTGCTTCCGTTACTGGGCCGAAATCGTTGCCCCGGTCCGTTTCTAATTTTTTTCCTCTTTCTTCTTTTCCTTTTCTGTTATTTTGATTTATTTATAACTTTTGCATTTTGGATCCAAATTGCTTCAATTCAATTTCTAAATTTTTCTAAAAATCAAGGCGACAAATGAGGGCAGTAATGAACATGTTTTATAATTAAAACAAGATTTTATTAAAGCTCTATAAATTTGACCTAATAGCTTTATTGCATAAGGTCAAATTATAATTTTGGGTTTTCAAAATATTTCCTTTTAAATTAGAGAATAAACTCTAATAATAATTGAACTTTATTTTAAACATACTTTTGGAAGTGCAAGCCTCATTTGACATAAATCATTTTGGAATCATTCCCTTTGCAGAAAGTTGCTTGCATAGGATTTGAATGAAAACAAAATGGTATTTTGAAATTCTTTTTCCTCAAAGAGTTTTTTGAGGATTATAGAAGTTTGAAATGGATTTTTCTAATAAGGTTTTAAATTAATCAAAAGTTATAATTCCTTGTGAAATTTTAAATCGGTACAAACAAACATGGATCCTATTTTGTCTATTTTCACATTCCAAAGTTTTGGGATGTGACAGACTACCAGCCTTAAAAGAAATCTCGTCCCAAGATTTGGAGAGGCTAGAAAGAAAATGGGTTTGGGATACTAGGTGGGCTACCACCCTTAAAAGAAAACTTTGTAGGTAGTCTAGGTTTTGGGTTCATGGTAGGCACATCTTGGATATGACTTGGCACTGGGTCATCTTTTGAATCCATAGTTGGCTTCTTTCTTCATTTCCAATAGGTGGGTATCTATTCACAAACTTGGACACCAACCTTCTTCAAGGGTTGCTTGGGGATAACCTTGCTCCATTGTAGGGCTTCTATCCGGCAGGGTAGTTGTTGAACTACTTTGGACACTGAAGAATCACTCTTCGGTTCAATCAGAAGACCAAGTTAAGCGGTCTCCTGTCTTTATTTCATCCTCTCAGTAGGCATCCTTGGTGGTCCTTCATCTTATAGTTCATTCCTTTGTAAGCACTTTTGGTTCCACTGGAGTTATCCAAGTTGGCAAAACATCTTCCATTGCAAGTCTTCTTCAAAGGTAAGCTTGTGGTTCATCCTCACCGGATTCCTACATTTTGGCAACACTTGCCTTTTATAAGGGTATAGTATTTTATCCTCCTAAGGTTCAGGCTTAACGACGTCATCTCTCTTGTAGGTATGTCACTTAAGATTTACCATTCCTCGTAACAAGAGCGAACAATATGAATGATCGTCATGGGGGCCAATCCACGTTGCACCCAATCATTACCTTGTATTTGGCTTGGTGCATCTCGCATTCTAACTCTTGGTCATCCTCACTAGTTTTGACAAAAGATTCTATGGATATTGAATCCATGTTTCAATTCCTGTTAAGAATTTTAGAAAACAAATCTATCAATCCTTAGCTAGTGGTTTGCGTAAACTCTCATATGGCAAAAATCTCTTAGCTTGCAGATCCTTCGGTTTTCCATCTCTTGTTCTATGCTTCTTATTCTTGATACTGAGCATCTTAGCTGGAGCTGTCAATGTTGTTATCTTCATGGAGGCTTGTCAAGAAAACACTTGTTGGGTTTGGATGTAGATGATAATAGATAGAAAGATTCTAAAGAAGTATCCTACCCATACACAACAGGTCAATGCAATTCATCTCACAAACAAGATCTAACAAGCATTCATCACATCAAGCAACATTGTTCAACCACAAACAAACTAGTATGGTCATACCACAATTTGATATGATCATAACGTATTACGATGTCATTCTTACATAGATCTTAAATGGGGGTCCAACTAAAGCTTCTTGGATGTCTTCGATGTAGTAGTCTACTCTTTTCATCTTTGAGGTCCTTCTAGGTGCTCTGCAGTCATTACTTGAGTCTTCCTCCAAGCTCTTCGATAGCTTCCATGTAGTGCTTCTTGCAGAGTCGAGGAATAATATATGGAGCATCAGTCTCTTCTTGATGTTTTTATGAGATATGAACTCTAAAGAAAGGGGAATATTTTTTTAGATGAAGTAGATGGGAATGGAAGAAGTTAAAATTGCAAACACCCCTTGAATAAAAACTAAATTAGTTAGATTTTTTCATCCTAGGGTCTTTCATCTCTCTCATCTTCTTATGCTTCTCTCGAACATGAACTTGTCTTCTTGCTCCTAGAATGTCGTCTCCTTGAGTTGGGCAGGTAGTTCATCATTTGCTAAATAGTTCGTTGGTCCTATTGCTATAATGATCCTTCATAAGAATTTCTAAGTCCTAGAACTATTGATGCTTAGACTTCTTCTTCTAGACTTCTTCAATTTGCTTCCTTTGATGATAGAGGTGGGTGGATCTTGAAGTCCTTTGAGTTGTTGAAGTTGAAGCTCTTCGTCTTTGAGTTGGAATGAAGAGAAGTAGAGACAAAAATGACTAAGGGAAGAGTTTACGAGGTAATGAGTGTGTAAATTTTTAACTTAGAAATAAAAGCAACTCCTATATTTCTAAGGGTTTTTGTCCAATCCTAGGGTCATGAACCTAAGGGCAACACAATGCTCTGATACCATCTGTAGTGACCTCAACATTTAAAGATGACGATCCCTGTGCTTTTCAGTGCTAGTGCCTGGATCAAAGCTAGCACACACAGTTTAAGATGTAATATAAGAAACAAAGGTCATTTTATTACATCGCATGATCCAGCAATTACATAAAGAACTTTACAATACTTGTAGCATAAAGCTTTCAGAGTTTACAACAAAATCAAAAATAGCATGAAGTCCTTCTTCATGTGCCACAGGCGAACATTCTGCGGTTAGACTCATAACCCTTTCGTACCTTTCTTATCGTCAAAACCTGCAACATGAAACGTTGCAGCCACAAAGGGTCAATACATTTGAATTGTATTGGCAACATGTCATTGTTTGGTGGACACAAATGGAACCTAACACTTAAATGAATATTTGGCTAGGTGGAGCTTCAGGCCTATTTGCGCTAAGCAATTTTATCCTATCATTTTCTCAAAGCAAAACTTCTCCTGGACAACTTGACTTGGGTGATCTACCCCTGTAGCCACAGGCCGTAGTTGTCGTACGGGACACACTGGTCGATAGACACTTACATCAAATGTCAACCTAAATTACTACATATGGACAACTTGGTTTGGGTGACCTATTCCTGCAGACACTGGCTATGGACACTTGCACCAATTGCCATATTCCCAGTTCAACCCACAAGTTTTAATTTTAAGAAATTGGCATGAGGAGATCCTTGAACAACTTCAAAATCATGTCGCTCAAAATTGTCCATAACCGGGGACACGACTAAGTACTTAGTTTTTAACAGTCTGCAGAGGTTGTGCACTTTTCCCACAAGACTCAGTCAACCCCTTTTGCCATGATGCTCATTTTGCTCAAATGGCCAAGTGAAGACTAAGACGAGACCTTTCAGAAGCAATCCCTCAGACCAACCCGGACGCGTTCCATCCTATCATCATCTACCACCCTCTGTCCGTCTGGCTGAGTTCTCGCAACTTAGTTAGTCAAGACAGAGCCCATATGACTCGTGGTTGCGCTGGAAGCTTCACGACTTGAACATCCCCAATCTCTTTGTTCCTGGGTGGCCGTCGACAAGTGAGATACACCTGGTGGTTCAGAGGTTTGACAACATAACCCCAGGGAACCACTCAACATAAATCCATCTTACCACTTCCACCCAGGTGTTTCATTAACTTAGTTGTTTTTCTTGGTTTTTGCAAAACAAGGTTTTCAACACTTAGCCAAAACATGTGAAGATCCCTTCCCAAAAACATAAGGGTAAGACAAGGTAACCTATAGCAGCAGCAAATCTACTAAGGAGATGCAAATGCTAAACAAAGTGACTTAAGCAAAACCTAGCAAGGCTCTTAAGACAAAAACTCTTAAACAACCTACTCATGCATCTTCTACAAGAAAAGCTACAAGTGACAAACTTTAGTAGGACAATAAGATGATGACACTTGCCTTAGTAATTTCTGAAGATTGTACTTCGCTTAATCAACACACATGGCTCTCCGTACAACTATAAGATAGAAAAGAATGCAACATAAATACATCATTCAAGACAACATAATCAAACAAGACAACAAGTGTTTATTTGTTTTAGCTTAGTCTTGATTTGTCTTAGTGATATATGGACAAAAGATGGTGGCATGAAGTTGGCTTGATATGGATGGAGAGAACGACTAAGTCAAGGACTTAAAGATTGATGGGGGTTTTCTAAATTGTTAAGGAGTGTCAAACACTTAGGAAAATAGCTTAAGGATATTCTTAGGCTTGGTTTGAGAAGTTGGATGAATATATTCTAAGTCTTGAGGTCTATCTCTTTCATCTTCTTGACTTGGGCTCTCTCCTCTTGATCTTCTTGTTTTCCCTTCATCTCCTTATCTTCTCTTTCTTCTTGTTTTGCCTTCAACCCTTGTCTTCTCTTCAACTTCTTCTCCATGGTCTTGATGTGGGAACTTCTATGTCATATAGTTGGATTGGGGTAGTCAAATACTTAGAAGAATTTGGGTAAGATGGGGTTGATGGTTTTGCACTTGGCAAAGATAGAGAGTAGATTTTTACTAAGTCATGGTAGGTTTTATGTGGTCATTAGGACTTAGTATATTTCACATCTTTTGGTTTTAGTGGGACTAAACAAATATCACAAAGTGCATGATAGGAATTTTGGGTTGATATTTGCAAGGTGCCCAAATAACACAAATCATGCAAAAAGGATGTGTTAAAGGAGTTTGACTTTGAATACCTAAGATATGTGTGTGAAGTGTTCTGGTGGTTTTATATTATCAAGATATTCAATTTTGTAAAAGGAATTATACCTAAAAATAATTATAGAATTAGATCTAGATAGAAAATGCTCAAATCTCCATTTGAATTTGAATACTTGATAAAGTTGGTTCAAATAATTTGTGAAAAGGTTCTACTGGATAGAGGATAAAAATATGATCCTACTACAAAAAGAATCAATTAAAAAGGGTTTATAGAATTTGAATTATATAAAAAATACTCAAATTCACATGTTTGAATTTGAATGTTTTTAACTATTTCAAAAGTCAAAATTTATTACAGAATAGTGTTCTACACATTTTTAGGAATCCATAGACATATTATTTGCATTTTTTGGATTAACAGATGTCGTGGGGATGACTTATGGGGCATGCCAAGGGCTGAGCTATCTGCCGGCTGGCGTCCCAGGAGTCTCCACGGCTCTAGAACGAGAAGACCGGCTCCGCCCGAAGGGCCGGCTGCACCAGCAGCCGGCTGGCGATTCCACCGAGGATAGCTGGAGCCAGGCGATGAAGATAAAAGCCCTCCAACGGTTGGATCGCCAAAAGTGGCCTGGCCCCGACAAGATCGACAGAGGCAAAGGACGGGAGTGACGAAAGCCACGACCGGGCTCGACCAATCAGCGACCAAGGAGCCTTCCCCACGAAAGGATCCGAGGCAAAAGGGAGGGCATATGCCTCCCAGATGCTGGTCCAAGGGGGAAAGGCGCTTTATAAAGTGTGATCGTCTGAGCGGGGCCAGAGGATCACGCCGAGGACGCAGCCAGGGAGGAGCCGGCAGCCGGATGAGCCGCTACCTAACCTGTAACCAGACCCTCACCTATATAAGGGGGTCTAGACCCTTACACTAGGGGGATATGATCTTCTTCTTCCTCCTCTAGCCCGAACAGCTCGAGGAGCATTGTAACAACTGTCAAGTTAATCCAAAGCAGGCAGGAAGTAGGGGTTTTACCTCCACCGGGGAGGGCCCTGAACCTGGGTAAACCGAGGTGTCTCCGTTGGCACAATCCCGAGCCGGACCCATCGTCACCACCGTCGAGCCCCTTCAATAAGCCACCCCATGGCTACTGTCTCTAAATTCCCATGAAAGTTGGCGCCCACCGTGGGGCAAAGCGCGGCGGCGAGCGGAGTCAAGTTCCAGCCGGGACCCTCATCGGCTCTCGGCGAGAAGGTCGCCTCCGGCCTTGTCTGGAGGTTCGGCAACTTCGACTGCGTCAGCGACAACTTGGCCTACTTCAAGAATGGCCTCGATGATAGCGGCTCCTTCCTCGACGTTGGCAGCCACCGCTTCTATGTCGCCAAGCCCTTTACGAAGGAGGTAACCAATGTGCTTGACCCTCTCTGCGACACAGACTCCGATGACAGCGAAAGCAGCGACTTTTGCACCATGGTCGAAGTGCTGGCCCTGGAGGAGGATGGTGGCGGCGACCCACCATGCTCCGCGCGCCCACCGCTCGAACGCCCACCTCCACAGGAACAAGATCTTCAACCTCCAGAGCGGGACGTGTTGGACGCAGCCATCACGGACCTGCGCGCTCCACTTGACCTCACCGCGGATCCAGCCAAGATCTCCGAGGATCTTGAGCAGACGCGCCGTAACCTTCTCAAGGAAGCGGTCAACGTCGAGGACACTCGTCGGCATGTCCTCTCCACGATCCATGAGTACAACACCGCCCACGGCTTCACTCCGGCTGGAGACGGCCCTAGCCGGGCGGGACAAGTTCGTCAACGAGGCCGTGAGCTGGGCGCGGAGCTGAACCAGGCATCACCCTCGGCGAAGCTGCCTCCAATCATCACCAAGCCCACCTACAGCATGCCCACGAAGAACCTCCGTGCCGCGCGCTACATCACCTCTGAATTGGATGGACTGCAAGGCAAGGACTTGCAAGAGAAGCAAGCCCGGATCCAAGAACTCTTGGACGCCACCGATCTGCAGCAGCAGGCGATGGAGCCGCGTGGAGAAGCGAGTGGCACACGGCACGACAACCACATCATCGTAGCCGGCCAAAACAAGTCGCAGGGGCAAGCTTCGTCGCCCAACCATGGCCCGGCGGAGCACAGCCGGAGCAACTGAGCTCCTGGCAAAAGCGGTGGAAACCATCGCACCCAGCATTCTGGCCACCACAACCAGCAGCCCAGAGATCCAGCTGCGGTCACCAGCAAGCCGCGTCATCCTCCTCGGATGGACGCAGCGGAGCCGATGTGCGGCAAGTCTGCGGCGCCAGCCTAGCCGGCCCAGGGAGCCAGCCAAGGCGCTCAGGGTCATCAGCCCGCTCGCTCGCATGTGAGCCTGAGGATCGGGGAGCGCATCGACCCGCCGAAGGATGAAGCTCGCCATCGGCTCAACCAGCTGGCAGACTCCAAGTTCGACGAGGAGGAATCTTTAGCGGGGCTAGTCTTTTTCGGTCCTCGCATCCGCAACGAGCCCTTCCTGGCCAAGTTCGTGCTCCCACGAGACATGCCCAAATACACTGGGGTGGTGAAGCCGGAAGACTGGCTATCGGACTACGTCACCGCCATCGACATCACGGGTGGCAACAAGAGGACAGCGGTGCGCTACACGCCGCTCATGCTGACAGGATCTTCTCAGACGTGGCTCAACAGCCTGCCGGCTCTGCAGATCAACTCCTGGCATGATTTCCAAGAAGCATTTATCAAGAACTTCACGGGAACCTATAAGCGACCGCCCCACCCACGACAACTGGCCCTCTGCAAGCAAGGCCCAGATGAGCCAGACTGTGACTAACTCACAAGATGGTCCGAGCTGCGCAACTCATGCGAAGGAGTGGGCGAGGAGCAAGCCATTGGCTACTTCATGGACGGATGTAGAGAAGGAACCTTGTTGAAGCATAAGCTCCACTGGGTCGATCCGAAGACAATGGCGGATTTCATGGCGATAGCGGACAAGTACACTTCTGCCAACTCCACTGCAAGGGTGCAATATGTTGAGCCAGCGCCGGCCGGAGGCCAGTCTCAGCCGGCAACCGGCCAGGGTGGACATCACAACCGTGATCGACACGGCAAGAGGAAAGACGAGCGCCGTGACAACAAGTACGGCTCCCAGCAAGTGGCCACTATTCAAGGAAGCCCGGGGGCTATGGGTGGAAGCCAGAAGCGCAAAGGAGACAAGTTCAGCAAGGACAAGTACACCATCGAGGTGATGCTAAACCAACCCTGCAAGTTCCATAGCGTCTCAGGCAAGCCGGCAGCGCATACCACTCGCCAGTGCAGTTTCACCAGAGACCTGGAGCAGGGTAACCACCAACTGCCTGGCCCTCCGCCAGGCCTGCTAGCTGAAGCGCAAGGAAACAAGAATCGGCAACTGGCTAAAGCGACTGGGGACTATCCCTAGGAAGCCAATGTGGAACAATATCACGTGTTCACTTCCCAGACGGAAGATCCAAAGGATGAGCCGTGGTTCAGTGTCGAGGTGAACACAGTCATGCAAGTTGGACCGGAGTACATGCACTGCTCCGACGCGTCCATCACCTGGGGACGCGAAGATCACCCGCCACTCATGCCGAGACCTGGGGCTACACGCTGGTCTTGGACCCGATTGTGTTCTCAGAAACGCATACCTGCCGATTCTCGCGCGTGCTCATCGATGGAGGCAGCAGCATCAACTTGCTCTATCGAACTTCGATGGAGAAGCTCGGGATCCCAGCAATCCAGTTGAACCCAACCAAGCTCACCTTTCATGGGATCGTGCCGGGATACTCTTGTACACCGATGGGGAGGATCGAATTGGAAGTACTGTTTGGTGAGAAGGACAATCATCGTCGCGAGCCAATCTGGTTTACCTTAAAAGCCCCTACCATGCGTTGCTTGGTCGACCAGCCCTGGCCAAGTTCATGGCAGTCCCGCACTACGCCTACTTGAAGATGAAGCTTCCGGGCCCCCGTGGGGTGATTACTGTCACTGGATGCTACAAGAAGTCGATAGAGTGCGCAAGGGCCAGTCCTAAGCTGGCAGAGGCTCTGGTCATCGCTGAGGAAAAGCGTCAGCTGCTGCAGCGGGTGGCGGCGGTCCAGCCGGGTCGCCCGGCATCGAGCCAGCCAGCTTCTCATCTCAAGCCGGCAGGCGGAACCAAGGAAGTCCCGCCCGAAGCGGGCAAGAAGGCAGAAGCTCTTGTCTCGGGGGCTGGCCCTTCCTCGAGGTAGGAGGGAGCACCTCACAGCTTCGCCCGAGACAAGTCGAGATGTCGATCGCTTAAGACCTTCGGCTAAGCCAAGGCAAAAACCTTGTATCCCGAACAAGTGCTAATGAATAAAAGAAAGTTGGGCGGCATACGGCTGATCCCAGGAAAAAGTGCTTTAAAGTACCTTTTATCTTTCTAAGTGTTATTCACGGGGGCTGGAAACCGGCTTCAAATGGGAGCCGGCAGCCCCAACCCGACGAACCCATCCTCTTGTCAGACAAACGAGTACTGTGTACAGACCGGACCCCGAGCCCAACCTCCATCTCGCATCGCAGGAGATGGAGCTGGCAGGTCACCCACCTAGGAAAATCGCTAAGAGGAAACACCCGAAACCCAACGAACCGAGCCTCTTGCCAGACGAATGAGTACAGTGTGCGGATCGGACCCCGAGCCCAACCTCCATCCCGAGCCGTGGGAGATGGAGCCGGCAGGTCACCCACTTAGGAAAATCGCTAAGAGGACAGAATGCAAAAATGTTAACAAGCGTTCACCTACGAACCGTGTGTGTTGGTTAATAGTTGCGCGTGGGCTGGACCAAGCCAGATCTCTTACACACCGAAGTACTACTCCTCATCCCACGGCACGCTCCCACCCTAGACTGGCATTCGGCTGCCAGTCCAAGGGAGACAAACCGGCACCAGGCTGCCGGTTGGGGGTAGAAGGGCCGAAGGATGGGAGATAAAGGAAAAAGTCGAAAGAGGTCAGGCTAAATCCGGTTCATAAACAACTAGAAACCAATATATAAGGGACTTAGGGTGAAATGTCATCAGTGTACATGAATGAAATGTCATTGGGCATGGCATAAGTTCCGTACGTGTACAAACGAACAAGGAAGTCTTGATACAATTCAGGGGGTGCTTGGCGAGCCAGCCGGCTCCAGCAGGGCAGCATCGCCGGTCCTGGCGGCTAAAACAAAGTCATCGCCGCTGGGGGATGGAGGGATGGAGTTGTCAACGGGATCCTCGGGGGCTTTCTGAGGTACCTCCGCAGAGCTGGGTTCTTCAAAATCCGCACCGTCCAAGGACTCGTCGCTATCCCCAGCGTCGATGAGCACGTCATTATCGGCGCATTCTGCGATGGCGCAAGCGCGTTGAAGAATCTTGGTTTTGTCAAGGCCTGCCGATCCGCCCTCGCGAAGGTGCTCTAGTTGGTCCAGGCTAATGCCTGGATACCACAAGAGCACAAACTCCAAAGCTTGCGCAGCGCCGGCTCAAGCCGCGGACTCCTTCCAGACGTCGACCCGATTGGACGTGAGCGGAATCCACTTAAGGAGCGTCTGGACATCATCAGGCACCGCTCGCCCAGGCCACAGAGCCTTGAAGATAGAAACAACAGCTTGGCGGAGATCCCAGCCCAGCAACTGTGTGAAGCCGGTCATTGACCGACGCCATCAATTCCCCCGAGGAAAGTGGGGCCTGGGGGTCGCCGCTAGGGATGATCTCTTACTCTGCCCTATACTCCTCCAGCGCAGCTGCCGCAGCTCTGTCGGAATCGGAAAAGCCTCTGCGAGAGCAATCAGAGAGTGAGGAAACAGCGTGAAAGAGCAGAAGCTGGAAAACAGAGAGGCAAACATACCGTGAAGAGCGTGCTCCAATCCCAGCAGGCCGGACTAGAGTTTGCGGTCCCGGGCGTGCCAAACGCCGATTTCCCTGTCATGCCACTCACTGTCAAGCTTTCGAAGAGCTTTCAGCTCGTTGATCTCAGCATCGCGGCCCTTGACTTTGCTCTCCAGAGACGCGCGAAGCTCGTCCACCTCGCTATCAAACTTCACAGAGAGGATTCCTTGCTCCTTGGCCAGCTGGTGGTCAAACTCTAGCCGCAGCGATGACTCTGCCTCTCGAGCCTTCGTCAGTTCCATATCCAACTCCCGAGCCCGGGCAGCTTGAGTTCGCAGGCCTTGAAGCTCCTTCGCATGCTTTTGTTTGACCAGCTCAACCGCGTTGGCCGACACCGAGTTGGCCAACCGGGACTCAAGCGAGGCAATAAGCGAGGCAGCATCTAAGAATGGAAGTATGAGAGCGGAAAGGGCAATAGTAGCATTTCGAAGCGGAGGGTCCCGAGCTTACCTGACAGCTTCTCTAGCTCCCTTTTTAAACCCTGGTATTGAACCTTGCTGGTGCGATACTTCGCTAGTAGCTTCTGGAAGACGCTGGCTCGGAGCGCATTCAGATCCTACGGAAGATAGAAAGGCAATGCTTCTTAGCGAGATTCATTTTCAAGCCAGCTGCCACTGCAGCTACCTTGAAACTCAGGGGCTAGGGTGCATAGAGAAATTGGCCACAGAGCTATGGGCCTCGCCTCCCAGCCAGCAGAAGAAATCAAAGGCTAAAGGTGCGGTACTTACATCGGTCGTCCGTACTGCATCGAGGAACTGGAGGCTGACGTTCCTCAGCGATTCGTTGACGATAGAGAACTGCTTGTTCAGCTTCGCTAGGGTCAGTTTGCTACCCTTGACCTTGAGTTTTCCTCTGGCCTCGGCGCTCAAAGCGGTGTCCGCCCATTCTTGCTGAAGTTGGCCGGCAGAGCTTAAACTCCCAATGCCAGACCCGGCTGCAGTAGCAGGAGCTTTCCCCCTTGAGGCGTCCCTGGTCGCAACATCAGGAGCCGGAGAGGTTTCACCACACTCACTCCCCACTACCCGAGTAGTGAGGGGTCCTTGAGAAACCTCGCCAGAGTTGGAGGCCAGCCCAAAGAAATGGGGACCAGCGGCCACACCAGCCCCTGCCCCAAATGCAGGTGCTATTGCCCGCGTGTTCGATGCAACCTCAGGGCTGGAAGGGGTCTGGGCAGCCGGCTCCGAAGGCTCCAACGACCGCGCATGCGCTGGGGTCTCTTCCATCGTTTTCGCCATGGCCTCTTATGGGTCTTCTTGGCCGGGCGGGTCAGAGGACGCACTGGCGGCGATGACATCCCCCGCCGCAATCTCGTTGATGGTGGGGGGAGACGTGGCGGCTTCCGCCGAGGCAGTTTCCCCGGCTTGCGTAGGTTCGGCCTCGGCCGCGGTAGCCAGGCTGGAAACAGCATTCGCCGGTGCCTCCGGGCGGGCAGGCTCCTCCACCCTAGCTTCGCTCACGACAAGCTCCAACCGCGGGGAACGGCGGTCCTCTTCAGCGCGACCCAGGTCGCTGCCGGCATCCTCCCTGCGCGCCCTCTTGCTGCATGGGAGGTCAGGAGCCGAGGTCACAACTTCCCCGGAGGCGGAAGCAAGGGGAGGCTGTGTAATCAGATCAATGGAAATGGGAGACCTATGAAGAAGGCACCCCACAATTGAGTCGATCAGAGCTGCAGCGGCCAATAATGGCAAGAAGCACTAAGGCGGAAAGCTTACCCGGCTATGGTGGTAGCTCGCTGTTTGGTCACCTTCTTCATCTTAGGACGGAGCAGGTTCTTCGTTGCCGGCTCCGGTCTCCTACGCTTCTCAGCCGGCTCGGTCAGAGCTAGCTGACTCCCTCTCTTGGCGCCAGCCGACCTGCCTCCAGTCCCCTCAAGGCCTGCCAGCTCAGAAGCAACGGGATGTTGCTTCGGAGACTCTGGCAAATCCACGATCGGAGGAGCCTGAGCTCTAGCGGTGGCTGCGGCGGCTACATGAAGGGCTGCGCCCCCGGGGGTGGCAACCGATCCTGTTTTGTCATCATCATCCTCGGACCAGTCTCTTATGAAGGAGGGGCCTAGAAACTTACTGGAGTGGCTGAGGGGCTCGCCCGAGTCTACGAGCTCTTCACTTTCTTCGTTGCCATGGGTGGCGCTTGAGCTCTCGACGGCGGCATGGGAGCCAGCATCCTCCTCCTCCTCGGCATCGTCCCAAACGAGCTCGTCGTCCGACTCCGCTCTGTCAGCGGCAAAGCCGGCTCGGCGCTGCGCCGAGTTTTCTGCAGTCTGCAGAGCAAGCAAGTTCTGCCCGAGCCAAACAAACAAGGGTCAGATGATCAGAATCGCAAGGGGAGAGAGGCAGAAGCCAAACCCGGCAAGCGTACCTCAGCAATCGGATTATCCCGGTCGTAAGGCTTCAGGCCCCACTTCCACGAGGCCTGAAGCTTGACATCAGCAACGCGATTCGCCTTTTGTGCCACCTTCGTCGCTGACAGTGTCCTGGAAGAGTGACGAGTTGGATCCCTGGCCGATCCCAGGAAGCACATCTTGTGCGAGCGGCGCTGGAGGGGTGACATGCGGGCGACCAGATAGGCGAGCAGGAGGTCGGGCGGCCTCAGGCCGCCCTCCTTCTATAGAGCGGAGATCCGCTGAAGAATCTTCTCCACGTCCGGCGTGGGATGGGGGAGAGGAGCACTCCAGCTGTCCCGCTCAGGCCCATTTGCTTCAAAGGGCGGCAGATTGATATGGTCTGCGCCCTCCTTCATATTCTTCACATAGAAGAAGGAGCGCTGCCACTTCTTGCAAGACTCTTTCCCCTTTATCCCAGGGAAGTCCGCGGTCTTGCGCGCATAGAAGGAGGCGGTACCGCATACCACCGGGACGGTTTCCGCCGTCTGGGTCTTGAAGTAGATCAGTCGGCGGAACAGCTCAACGTTGGGCCAGATGCCCAAGTACGCCTCGCAAAGGGCCGCGAACGCGGCCAACATCATCATCGCGTTCGCCCCGATGTGGTGCGGCTGCGGATGAAAATGATCCAGGAATTGGCGCAGGAAGCTGTTGGCGGGCAGCGCGAAGCCCCGGGGAGAAATGGTCGTAAAAGACCACCGTCTCCCCGGGCTCAGGAGCGGGGACTCGCTCGCTGCCGGCGGGATGGCAGCCCACGAGATCCGCGGGCAGAAGCACCCGACCTTGGCGCAGCAGTTCGATCTGCTTCTCCTTCACCCAAGAGCCTTCCCAGGATCCCTTCGGTAAAAGGGATGGAGCGGCGTCCTTGTCCGAGGCCGCCCCCTTCCCTTTGGGCCGGGATGCTTTGGGAGCCATCCGGGTGCGGATCTGGATGAGCGGAATGGTGGCAGAGCGAGCAGAAAACCCTAAATCCATGGGGATGAAGCTTGGGAGCAGAGGACTTCGGGTGGAGCGAATGCCGAAGGAGGAAGAGAAGCGGGCGACCGGGGCTTCGCCTCAGGAACGGTTCCCGAATTAAAAGTAAGGGGGCGGGTCAGTTGCGCATTTCGCCCATGATGAGCTGGCAACTGACCCCTCTCGTCGTGAGCCACGATCACATAAGGATCGGGCAACCGCCGCGGTTGTCACAAAGGATCGTGGGGCCGGAGCCGATTGGACGTGACGTTGCAGTGCGCGGACAAGTGGTGCTTCGGTCCAGTCCCCGAGGGAGCAAGTCCCGAGGAGCCGGATACCGGCAGGTGGCCGCGCGGCGGTCGCCAGCCGGATCGGTCTTGGAGCCAGTTCATCTCGAGACGACCGGCAACACTCCGTAGGACTTGACCTTGAGGCCAACAACCTCCAGACCAGACAAAGAATCCTGGGACTTCGACAGAAACGAGCAAGACTTCGGCGAGAAAAAGAACCCGCCGAAGCCCCATGCTAACCCATGAGACTTCACCAGTTTTGGGGGCTAGTGTCATCGGGATGACTTATGGGGCATGCCAAGAGCCGAGCTATCTGCCGGCTGGCGTCCCAGGAGTCTCCATGGCTCTAGAACGAGAAGACCGGCTTCGCCCGAAGGGCCGGCTGCGCCAGCAGCCGGCTGGCGATTCCACCGAGGAGAGCCGGAGCCGGGCAATGAAGACAAAAGCCCTCCAATGACTGGATCGCCGAAAGTGGCCTGGCCCCGACAAGATCGATAGAGGTAAAGGACAGGAATGACGAACGCCATGACCAGGCTCGACCAATCAGCGACCAAGGAGCCTTCCCCACGAAAGGATCCGAGGCAAAAGGGAGGGCATATGATGAAGATTGTTTGGCCCGATCTTTCATGATGCACCTCATGATCCAATGGATCTGATAAGATCTTCCAATCATGTGAGCGATACACGTAACCTGAAGACGGGGGAACATCAATCCTGCGAACAACTCGTCGATGTAGACGAACCTCACGCTGAACAGATGAATCCAACGAGCAACTCGATGATGAACAGCGAGCCTCACACCGAAGCACGACAATACTTGTATAACAAGCACCTTCACACAAAGTATACTGGATAACTAGACGAACGTCGGAGACGCCGTCTCAATACGCCAACCCCGGAGGGATGGTACACACACGTGGGAACTATAAGTTCTACATAATTTTCAGCCTCCCTAAACCCTAGCCACCCAGCCTCCTTATATAGACGGCCAGAAAACTATTGGGCTTGGACAGGCCCAAACCCAAAACATAAAATAAAACCTAAGTGCTAAGAAATAACATGAGCATAGATACAAATTAATGACACAGCCTTAGACTTAATTATCCCATATCGTAGGTCGTCATGGCGTGCCAATATCCTCATCTGCATATGCCTCCCAGATGCCGGTCCAAGGGGGAAAGGCACTTTATAAAGCGTGATCGTCAGAGCGGGGCCAGAGGAACACGCCGAGGACGCAGCCACGGAGGAGCCGACAGCCGGACGAGCCGCTACCTAACCTGTAACCAGAGCCCCGCTTATATAAGGGGGTCTAGACCCTTAGACTAGGGGGATCCGATCTTCTTCTTCCTCCTCTAGCCCGAACAGCTCGAGGAGCATTGTAACAACTGTCAAGTTAATCCAAAGCAGGCAGGAAGTAGGGGTTTTACCTCCACCGGGGAGGGCCCTGAACCTGGGTAAACCGAGGTGTCTCCATTGGCACAATCCCGAGACGGACCCATCGTCACCACCATCGAGCCCCTTCGATAAGCCACCCCATGGCTAATGTCTCTAAATTCCCACGACAACAGAACAGAAGATATGAATTTTTGAAGGTTAGACCATTTTCTGAAATTTTAAAACGAAATTGAACCGGGGCTTATCCAGAGACGACCACATGCAGGCTTCCGATTGGTAGATACCGCTTCGTGCTGATCAGGGTTTTCGGCCGTCAGATCTAAAGAGATCTGAACGGCTCAGATCTGAGCATACCGGTTTAATGAGTGATCTAATCTACTCTGTTGGATCAAGATCTAACGGTGCAGGAGTGGATCGGGAGAAGCTCACCAGGATTTGGTCAACAGCGGCGATGAGGCGACTCGGGGTTCGACGATGGCGGCATTCCGATGGTCTCCGGTGAAGATAGACTCCATGACGAGATTCAGCACGACGAGGCAAACTCGATGGTGTGCATAACACAGGTCCTCATTTCCTATAACAGTGAAGGGGGCGGCTGGAGTTTGCAGGCATGGCGGTGATGCCCTGAGCATGGTTAGGAGTGGTGCAGGAAGAGGTTCTTGGGACACGAAGTTCTTACCGGGAGGTGCAGGACGTCGAGGAGATCACGGTGGCGCAATAGGAGGGGCAGGGAGGCTCTGGTGCTCCGGCGATTTCACGTCGGAGTTGCGCCTGCGTTCGGCACGATCTGGACACGGATGGGCCTGTCGTTCTACAGCGCAAGTGGTCACAAAATCATGTCAGGAGGACGCAGTAGAGGTCCAGGAGTCAGGTGGAGCAGACGGGAAGGAACAGGGTGGCCTCATCTCACCGTAATCACCAACGGTGGCCGTCGGTTTCTGCGAGATCCCGAGCTCTGTTGCGGGTAGCCTGGCGGCCGAGAGAGGGGAGAAAGGGGTGCAGGAGAGGAAAGAGATCGAGCGGCTTTTATAGGCGCCGGGGTGCGATAAAATCGGCAGGGGATCAACCAAATCAAGGGGAGAGGAAATCACGGCTCGGGGAGAGTTCGCCGATGAAATTTCCGGCCGGGGTTAGGGATGACACCTGGGCCCCACTTGTCAGAGAGAGAGAAGCAAAACAGATACCGGTTCGGGAGATAATCCGGGATGGGCCACGGCTGCTTCCGTTACTGGGCCGAAATCGTTGCCCCGGTCCGTTTCTAAATTTTTTTCCTCTTTCTTCTTTTCCTTTTCTGTTATTTTGATTTATTTATAACTTTTGCATTTTGGATCCAAATTGCTTCAGTTCAATTTCTAAATTTTTCTAAAAATCAAGGCAACAAATTAGGGCAGTAATGAACATGTTTTATAATTAAAACAATATTTTATTAAAGCTCTATAAATTTGACCTAAGAGCTTTATTGCATAAGGTCAAATTATAATTTTGGGTTTTCAAAATATTTCCTTTTGAATCAGAGAATAAACTCTAATAATAATTGAACTTTATTTTAAACATACTTTTGGAAGTGCAAGCCTCATTTGATATAAATCATTTTGGAATCATTCCCTTTGCAGAAAGTTGCTTGCATAGGATTTGAATGAAAACAAAATGGTATTTTGAAATTCTTTTTCCTCAAAGAGTTTTTCGAGGATTATAGAAAGTTTGAAATGGATTTTTCTAATAATGTTTTAAATTAATCAAAAGTTATAATTCCTTGTGAAATTTTAAATCAGTACAAACAAACATGGATCCTATTTTATCTATTTTCACATTCCAAAGTTTTGGGATGTGACATTTACTTACCAATGAAGTCCTTGAGCACGACTTCAAGCTCAGAGGGCGCGCCCTTAGTGTTGTCGGAGGAATTACCATAAGAGTTGCTATAACCATTACCATTGGTAAAAGGATACGGCCTATAATTGTTGCTAGCAAAATTGTTCCTATAAGCATTGTTGTTGAAATTATTATTTCTAATGAAGTTTACATCAACATGCTCTTCTTGAGCAACCAAAGAGGCCAAAGGAACATTATTAGGATCAACATGAGATCTATCATTAGCAAGCATAATCATAATAGTATTAATCTTATCACTCAAGGAAGAGGTTACCTCAATAGAATTTACCTTCTTACCTTGTGGAGCTCTCTTGGTGTGCCACTCAGAATAATTTACCATCATGTTATCAAGAAGCTTTGTTGCGGCGTCCAAGGTGACGGACATAAAAGTACCTCCAGCAGCTGAATCCAAGAGATTTCTTGAAGAAAAATTTAGTCATGCATAAAAGGTTTGGATAATCATCCAAGTAGTCAGTCTATGAGTGGGACAATTCTTTATCAAAGATTTCATTCTTTCCCAAGCTTGAGCAACATGTTCATTATCAAACTATCTAAACTTTGGAACAATCCTTAGCTCAAAGAGGATAATATTTTCTTGAAGAGTGCCACATTATCAAAGAGGATAATATTTTCCAACAAAAGCATCATTACACTTAACCCAAGAATCAATACTATTTCTAGGCAAAGAAAGCAACCAATCCTTAGCTCTTCCTCTTAAAGAAAAAGGAAACAACTTAAGCTTAATAATATCACCATCTACATCCTTGTACTTTTGCATCTCACATAGCTCAACAAAAATGTTGAGATGAGCTGCAGCATCATCAGTACTAGCACCAGAAAATTGCTCTTTCATAACAAGATTCAACAAAGCAGGCTTGATCTCATAAAAATTTGCCTGAGCAGGTGGCGCAATAGGAGTGTAGATAAAATCATTGTTATTGGTATTAGTAAAATCACACAACTTGGTGTTCTCAGGAGTACCCATTCTAGCAAGACTAAAAGCAGACAAGCAAAAATAACAACTATAAAGGAACTATTTTTTTTGTATTTTCGATAAAAAGATGCAAGCAAAAATAAAATAAAGCAAAACAATAACAAAGTAAAAGATTGGAAGCGAGAGACTCCCCTTGCAGAAATCCTCTTTCTCCCCAGAAACGGTGCCAGAAAAATTGCTTGATGGCGTGTAGATGACCGCCCAGTTGGGAACCCCAAGAGGAAGATATGATGAGAACAGCAGCAAGTCTTCCCTCAGTATGAAACCAAGGTTTATCGAACCAGTAGGAGAAAGAACCAACTTACGAAGGTTGATGCTCGCTGGCTTGGCGACAACTCCAGACAATTTATATATGGCGCCTTATCTGGGGCGTAGCTTTGCACCAACAGCAACTTGGAACCTGCACACAACACAACCAACTACTTTGCCCCAACTTACAGTGAGGTTGTCAATCTTGCTAATAGGTTAGTTCTGGAAAATGCATAAAAATGCCATGAAGTGTAACAAAACACAAAACAAATGGTCTTTAAACAAGCATGGAGCATAAAAAATTATAGATACGTTTGAGACGTATCAGATACGTTTAATCCTTTGTTTACAGCAAACCGGGGAGATTGACAACCTCACTGTAAGTTGGGGCAAAGTACTTTGGTTGTGTTGTGTACAGGTCCCACGTTCTGCTGGTGCAAAGCTACGCCCCAGATAAGGCGCCATATATAAATTGTCCGGAGCTGTCGCCAAGCCAGCGAGCATCAACCTTCGAAGTTGCTTCTCTCTCCTACTGGTTCGATAAACCTTGGTTTCATACTGAGGGAAGACTTGCTGCTGTGCTCATCATACCTTCCTCTTGGGGTTCCCAACTGGGCGGTTAACTACACACCATTAGTCCCGCCTTTCTCTGTCCCTCTGCCTGGTCGCAGGCTACTTTATAAAGTGCCTTTGTTCCCTAGACTGACATATTCGGGGTATATGCCCCCGGCTTGCCTCGGATCCTTTCATGGAAAGGGGGTTTCCTTGGCGCGGTTGGTGGAGGCCGTGCGTGGCTGGTGTCACTCCGGTCTCCAGCCTCTGCCGCTCTTGTCGGGCCCCTGCAACCTTTAATAAAGCGATTGTTAAAGGTTTCGTCGTCTTCACCAGCTTGGGCCTTCGGTGGAGAAGATCTCAGCCGGCTGCTGGCGCAGCCGGCTCTTCGGTCGAAGCCGGGCTCCTCGACCGGATGTCGCGGCGATCCCTGGGACGTCAGCCGACAGGTTGCTCTGCCCTTGGCCTACCCAGATAGTCATCCCCACGATAACCCTAATCCTTTTTGTTCTCACCGTAGGGTTATCCCTACTATGTTTTAGCCTAAACGAGGTGCAATGAGTTACGAAAACGCTGCTTGGGGAGCAAGCTCTACATGTCCATCAACTGGTTCTAAATGTAACATGTCCATCAACGTCAGCGCCCTCGTCGCCTCCTCGGTGCTCGTCTAGCTCCAGATGAACGTCGGCTGAGGGATGGAGATTCGGCGTCCTTGCCGCCGCCATGGCCGTTGCCATCATCAGCTTCCTCTTGGGGAGCAAGCTCTACAAGTTCTAGAAGCCCGGGGCAGCCAGCTTAACAGGATGCTGCGGGTAGATATCCAGTGATCCTATCCTCAAATGCTACCATGATGCCATTTTCAAAATTTCAAAATATAAGTGGCAAAAAAAAATTGGAACAAAATTATGGGTGTTCACAAGATATGTATTTACAATCCCTAGAATTTTCAGAACCAAATTCAAAATATACTAAGAGAAACAAAAAAGAGAAATCAAACATAAATAGTGTCACAAAAAGACAAAATGTCAAAATGATACTATTCACATAGCAGTTTGTCTTTCTTGTTTCTCTTAGTACATTTCAAATTTGGTTTTGAAATTTACAGGGATTGTGAGGACACATATTGTGAACATCTACAAATTTGTTTCAATATTTTTTGCCACTTAGAATTTGAAAATTTTGAATTAGTAGCATGCTAGCATATAAGATCTGGGACCATACGATATTTTCCCGGATGCTGCAAGTCACCATCGCCGCCTGCAGGAAGTCACGTGTCCCACTGCCCGCTGAACCCTTCCTCCTTCACGAGGTGGCATCGGCGAACGGCAAGGCCGCCATCGAGGGCAGCAGGAGGCTGGAGCACACGTAGCAGCTGAGGTGCCTTGACAGGGCGGCGGTGGTGACGGGCACCTATTCCATGGTAAACCCTGACCCCTGGAGGCTATGCACGGTGACGCAGGTGGAGGAGCTCAAGAGCATGGTGTAGCTTCTTCCGGTGTGGGCGACCGGCATCGTGATGTCGACGGTGTACAGCCAGATGACCACCATGTTCGTGCTGCAGGGCAACAAGCTCGACCCGCGGATGGACCCCTTCTTCAAGATCCCCGCCGCCTCCCTCTCCATCTTCGACACCATCGTCATCATCGTGTGGGCGCTCGCCTACGACCGCTTCATCGTCCCGGCCATCCACACCATCATCGGCCACCCGCGCGGCTTCACGCAGCTCCAGCGCATGGTCATCTCCATCTTCTCCATGTTCGCCGCTACCCACGGCATGCTCGACTCAAAGGACTACCTGCCGATTTCCATCTTCTGGCAGGTGCAGCAATACTTCATCATCGGCGCTGCATAGGTGTTCACCTTCGTCGGCCAGGTTGAGTTCTTCTACGACCAGTCGCCGAACGCCATGAGGAGCATGGGCTCCGCGCTGTCGCTCACCACCAATGTGCTGGGCAATTACCTCAGCACGCTGCTCGTTGTCATCGTCACGGCCTTCTCCACCAGGAACGGCGCCCTGGGCTGGATCCCGGATAACCTCAACAGGGGCTACCTCGATTACTTCTTCTGGGTGCTCGCAGTGCTCAGCACAGTCAACTTTGTTGTCTACCTCTGGATAGCAAGTACAAGGCAACAACACCAACTGACAATGCTGTCGTCGGCAACAATTAGAGCACTGCACTATCTTCGTACTGCTGAATTCCAATTTTTCTGTAACTAGTTTGATTATTTTGATGAACAAAATCTTTGAAATTCCTGAATTCGACACAGTGGATTCCTCCCGCATATTGCACGTGTGATAGTTAAAACGGATTTTCTTTTGCTGAAAAACAGTTTGTAATAGGATGATGCATGTTGGACAAATCATAGAACTACTTTATTCTTGTGTAGTTGTAAAACTGTGTCTACATGTTTTTTTATCAAAACCTTCCATCACCGGTTTACCTTGCTTTTGCTCCGTAGAACATGGCAAACAGTTTTTTTTTGCCCAGGACATTTAGCTAAGCTTCTACTTGTTGATCGTAAACACCCTAAGCATGCAATTCTACAAGTATGAACTTGTGGATAGTTAAGTTGAGAAAGATTGCAAACACAAAGATGTAGAACGGTTCAGATTGTTAGCATCTCGTTAAAGCATGACTGGACAAAACGTCATTTAGTTATTAGGAGACACAGCCCAGTTAGAAAATATGCCACCATGGTCTTCAGCCGCATCGCCTACTGAGTTGCTCCCTGCGCCCTCTTCTTGCCAGCGACGGTACGCCCAGGCCTAGCGAAAAGTATGGTAGCCCACAGCAGTGTGAAAAGTGCGCGGGAAAGCGAGATGCGTGGAAGTCTGCCAACCGAATAGATCCCCCTAAGAAATCACGGAATTTTGTTGCCACAGGCTTAGCAACAATGTGACAGTGCGCGGCATGTCTAGCAGGTCAGTTTGTTAGGTTGGTATGCAAGGTCATTCAGCGCACCACCACGCGCTCTAGCTGCTCCAGGTTGCCTGCCGAAGTAGCCTAATAGAAAAACCACAACATTGCAACAAATGGAGCTTCTTCATCCGTTAGAACCATCCTAATACATGCTCCCTACATCACACGTGGTACAAAATGCATGATCCTACAATTCAAAGACGATACATGCATGCATAGCTACCACTAATTATAGCAAATCCGCATTAATATATATATATTAGACAGATTACAACGTTGCCTTGGAGTCCAAAGACTTGTACAACAATAGGAGTCTTAGCTCTATACAAATACAATGTTTAACACTTTCCGTAGTTATAACTTATGTAAATTAAGATTGCATTTAAAAGCTTCTAGTCGACTAGTAGAGAGTGCTTTACTAAATCCATCCGCTAGTTCATCTCCTGAAGGTCCGAATGTCCAATTGATGTGGACATGAGTACTTCGGATACGACCGGAACCCAATGCAATAGATCTAGAGATATTTATCAGGTGACTTCTAGTATTAACTAGCATGTTTACCCGCGTATTTGCGCGGCTAGATTTTATATTTACACAGGTATGTATTTTTGCCACATGTTTAACTTAGACGGATGAAATAATTTTTTCATAATGTTATTGTGTATGCGTAGCTGATGTGATGTTTTGGCCCATTAGTTCATATGTTGAATTTAATTGTTTAGACTTGGAAATAAGTACTTTTGGGTTGCATATCAAAAAAAATGATATTTGTTCTACCGTTACATATCTTGTTTCATCTTCAAAAGTAATAGCACTATTATCTTTTGAATGGAGTATCCTATACTTATGTATATAAATTTTGTATAGGGGTTATCTTTGGCTAAATTATCTTTTGAGTCGGTGTGCACGATGACTTCTTTGCATTCATACGAAATTCATTCTTTCTGTCCTCTCGGTTCTTAAACTTAAATATCCCTGGCCTCACTTATGTTGTTCCGTCTCATGCTAATCCCCTTTTTTTTCCTCTACGGATTCTATTGGACTTTCGATCTAGCTGTGCAAATTCGAGTGGCATCAGTGCGCATCCGGCCATTTGATATGTAAATTCATTCAACTGCTCTCTCAAATTAATTCACCATTTTATATAGACACATCCGCACTGTCAGGATATTCTAATCATCGTTGGCATATTATTGGTTTCCCTGCATTTAATTAGATAATACTTCTTACCTGAAATAATTACAATCGTGTTCCATATATGCATCTATAACCATTTGCATAGTTGCATATTTATGCGTTCAGCCTTCATCGAATTGGCGAATGCACATGCTCGAAGAGAGTATATTAGTATTTGAATCATCAAAGAAAAATCAAGCCCAGCTGATCCGAACTGCATGCCGGGTCAGCAAGTTCTCAACCCCCGTCAGGCGCTGCACCAGTGTTTTGTCCTAGCTTGGGGTCGGCATGTCGCCATCGATTCCAACCTCCTCGTGGGCTTCAGAAATCTTTGCTTCTCGCCCGATTGATATCTTTATATGTCGTGGAAGGCCTTGAGGTAGACTGAAGCCATGTATATATGTTTGTGAGCGCGAGATCGCCGTTGTCGCCTCGAGCTAATTTTGTGAGGCCAGATCGCTGTTGTCGCATGCATCCAGGTCATCGAATGCAAATATACTGGGCTAGGGACGCTGGCACCTCCTGATCCATGGGACGGCCGTGTGGTTGCTGGTTACTGCTCGTCCAGTTGTAAGAGAGACCGATCAACGCCGATTTGTTCATCGAGCTGGGCGACCCGATGGTGTCCATGCTGCGCCGCTGTTGTAAGCGAGACCGATCAACCTCAATATATTCGCCGAGATGCACGACTCGATCGTGTATGCAAGGCGATGGTGGCATTGGGGTGTCCGAGTTTCTGCATCAGGCAACTAAAAGTGGATGAAATCGATCCATGCATGTTGCATGGCTGCATCGATCTATGCATGTTGTATATATGCAGGAGGCATCCATTATTGAAACCTGCCGACAGCTGCTGTTCCTGAGAAGAGTCTGACCGGACGGGAATCAGGTGACGCAGCATGCTTGAGACATGCATGCTTGAGGTTCAGAATACGGCGGCAGCGTGGGAGAAGACGCGATAGATTACCGCGGAGGCGATGGCGGCGCCACGGCATGCTCGCATCTGCCCCAATGGCATGACATGCCGGAAGTTTAACCGTGAATTGTTTCGCCAAGCTGCGCAAGATCAAATCCATGAATTATTCCTCTAAATCCATGGACTCAAATATATTTCTTGAAGTATTGAGGCTAATACAGTACTCGTCAACTTTGTATATGCTATTAGATGCCAGCCTATACATGTCTGATCGGGACTCTGGTCAATCGTGGTGGTTTGTTACCCCTACCAAACCTTATAGTTGTGCAAAGAGAGCAGACGTACGGGAGAAGGATATTGTATATATTTTCTAGCTAATCTTGACCAAAGAGAGTAGACGTGCGGGAGGAGGACATTGTATCTGCGTAAATTTGATGGACACTGGCCGGCGGGATGTGAGAAGTTAATCTTGACCGTTATCTTGCTTTGATTATTTTCTAGCTAGCTAATCTTGACCATTGGTTGTTAGTTGTTTTAATAATATAATAGATAATCGGCTATATTATTTTTGTTTATAAAGATAAATGTACAACATATTTTTTTGTTATGCAGACTTATGAAGTTGTACAAATGACCTACTTGGGGATGTGGCCCAATACACACGTGCATGTTGGAGCATGCTGTTGCTATTTGATGCGTGCAAGACATAGAAATCAAAAAGAAGTGCTTTCGTTTTTGCCACTCCGTTGCATGCCTGCACAAGCTTCATGTATCACGTTCAGCCGCTGTCTTGTGGACTCGATAGGGCACCGAAACCATACATACATCAAAGGATACGGGAGCAATGACCAGTACAAGGAAACGCGGTCCACGGCCTTCCGACTAAGAAGCAGCCCATCAGGACACAGCGACACGGAACCACATCGAGGCGGCGCCGCCGGTCTTCAATAAATAGATATCAGTAAATTAGGGTTAGATGGATTTTGTTTAGATTAAAAAGTTAGCCATTGCTGCAACTACGAGCTCGATTTTTAAGGCCAATGTCCAGAAAAAGATCGCCTATTCAAAATCCTACTTCTTGAATAAAGCTTACATCTTTCATCCGCAATATCTTGATTGCAATATTAGTTCTTGCTTGTTCTTGATTTCAGGTAGGAATTAAGACTCTCTCGTGCACCCGCAAGATCAGTAACTCCCGGAGATTGTCCTAGCGATTGCGTTTGCGCACGAGCTTTGCACGTGTAGTCAGATCGTCAAGCACGAACTCCACCAATAAATCGAACTATTTTCATCTCATCGAAAGATCGGACACCTTTGCCCTATCAAGTGGTATCAGATTTCAGGTTGCTCGGTGAGATATTTATCCCTAGATTAGATTTGTTTTTTACCTACAGTCCAAAAAAAGCCCTACAAAAAGAAGTTAGATTAGTTCATCCTCGCCTAAAACCAGTCTTAGCCTTTTCGCTGTCTCCACTTTGTTTGTTTTGTTGAATTTTTGTTGCATCGTGTGTCAAGTTGCTGGTTTTAGTGTCTAGTCTTTTAGATTTTCGAGTTTTAGTCACGCTTTGTCACGTTTTCCATCGCCCATTGTCTCGAATTTTCATATCTCTTCACAAGTCATTTTTCCGTCATCGCTTCCATCCGCTAGTTTCTGAGCTACCCTCTCACAAACAAAGTGATAATCAACTTCAATATGTTTAGTCCTTCCATGAAACACATGATTAGTAGAGAGATATGTAGCTCCAGTATTATCACACCATAAACATGCTGCTCTTGGCTGTGGTATTCCTATCTCTTTCAACAGGTCTGCAACCATATCACTTCAGCAGTACCATTTGATAATGCCTTATACTCAGCCTCTGTATTGGATCGAGAAACGGTAGCATCTTTTCTCACATTCCACGAGATTAAATTAAAGCCAAAGAACATAGCATAACCCCCATGTAGACCTTCTATCATCTGGACACCCTGCCTAGTTAGCATAAAAAATGCACTAACCAATACTGGATTACATTTACTTAACCATAAACCAATTGAAGCAGTTCCTCTAAGATATCATAGAATACACTTAACTGATATCCAATGCACTGTGAGATGACATCTAATCACTACTTCCGGCAGCTACCTTGACTGCATCAACCGTCGCCTCGTAACTGGGTGACTGAAAAGGCTTTTTCAGGTATTCCAATGGAGTATGTTGAGGCATGTGCATCAAGGGCGGGATTTGTTCATCCGCATGACGGATTGATACTCCAGGCCCACTCGGTGACAATTGCATCTATGAAGCTTGCAAGCATAGTGTGACTAGGTCACAGGGATGCAATGTCATGAGAACGAGTAAAGAAGTTTGTCGGTAATGAGATTGAACATGATGTGGAGATATCAAAGATCGAAACTCGGAAAAATTAAGTATCTTGAAACAAAGGGAATAGGATTCGACGTTTGCGGATCAATGATGATAATCGTGTAGTGCACAGGGATCAACATGGCTTTCTAGATCCCTCTGTTGGTCATTGATCGGAGAAGAGTCTTGATCATGTCTGGAGCACTCCCGACCTGTAGGGTGGCACACTTAAGGGTATATGACGCTTAGGGATTGATTCAGAATTATTGGTGACATGGGTACTCCTGCCAGGGTCCATGGCATTGGTTCCCCGAGTATATATTCGGGTCAAGGCCAATGAAGATTATGGCCCAAGTTAGGAGCCAAAGTATTGTATATTTGAATAAGGAAACTATTGTGTAACCGACATACTCGATGAGTTTGTATCAAACCCGACCAGGACCCCGAGACCTGGCCACCTATAAAGGGGGCCAGGAGGGGCCGTCCGAAGATCATCAAGATGTTAGCTTGTAACCCTAGCTTCTGTCTCAATAATATTGCAAGTTTTGCCTTGTTTGTCTGATCCTTACTTTCGAGTTCATCTGATGCCCTCTTCCCCCGATCTAAGTCCTTCATCTAGGATATTTGTCGAGATTAACCCTCATCAAATGGCGCCGACCGTGGGGAGCCTGGGCGTTGGATTCATGGATGCTGCCTTTTTCATCTTCATCATGGAGCAACTCGACGGTTGACAAAAGCCAGATCTCTTTTGGTTCCGTTGACTTTCGACCACACCAATCCACCCTAGTTCCGATCATTAGAAACCTCGATCGGGAGATGGATCTGATGATCCAAAGCTTCAAATTTTGCATTGGGTCCCTGGGAACTCTTCGCCTTTCAGATCAGATTTCTTCGAGTCCGTCGGCAAACAAAACCACAGCAGCAGAATTTTCGAAAACTTCCGTCAGCTCTTCCAGCAAGGCAAACTCGCTAGTCAGCATCCAGCTTGTGGAAAGCAAGAAAAGTATCGTCAACCCAATCAACAAAATCATGGAAAACTTTGACTCCAAGGAATCGTCGGGTCAATCACTTCAAGACATTGGATCGGAGGAAAACTCTGACAACATCAGCAACTACTCTGAAGAGGATTTCACCGCTCGCTATGGCAGTGTCTCCTACAGTTTTGAGGATGAGTGGATGTCAGGTTTGGAACTCTATGATGATGAGCCGAGAATATTTTCTTTGGAACCCAATAGCAACATCAGCGATCACCATCAGGTGTACACCATACTCGAAGAAACATCAGAAGAGTTCGTCACTGACAACAACCCTGTCATCAACCCGCCAAACCTCAGGAGAGGCGCTAAGCACGTGGGGGAAGAAGAAACCAAAGCAACCATCGCTACTAAGGAAAAAATTTGACTGACATCAGCGCAATGGGAAACAATCAAGACATCCATCAATAACGGTGGAGTCATACCTCTAGATGCGCCCAGGGAAGTACTGATGGGATACCAATACGATCTACATCATCAAGGGAGACGTCTATTATAGGAGCGAGAATATATTCGAGCGCGGCGTGAGTCAGCCAGTGCAACAAGTAGGGCAATCAGAGAGGAGCGTAGTAACGCATCTTACACCAATAGTGGAAGGCACCACATGCATGGTTCTCATGTGGACAATTTGGACCATGGAGAGAGGCAAAATTTGGTGCGGAACCTCGAGTTATCTTTCTTATCAGTCGATGAACAAGGGAACATCATGCCGAAAACACCACAAACAACACGAGTAGCAGCACAAGCCTATTTCTCGACCACGCCGCCAACACATGGAGATCCATGCGAAGGTATGCATCGGGCTGCTCTTTAGGGCCTCGGGTTAGTTGGAAACAGGTTACAACGTATGGACGAAGCCCCGTGACAAAACATGTCACCGCACCATCGCAACAGCCCTTGGCGTGATGGGGGCACTCAAAGATCCAGGTCCCCATATCAGGAAGCGTCACCACGCCGTTGCAACAGCACTCGGCACAATTGGGGAACCCAAAGATCCAGATCTCCGCATGACAATGAATCGCCATGCCGCCGTAGTCTTCGACATGGTGGTGGAGGTCGATGATCAAGACCACCGCGATGGCATTATGATAACTCACGTGTGGGAGACGGGAGAAACACAATCACGCAAGCACGGGTCAATAGGTACCGCTACGAGTGGGATGAGTATAATTATGAGGAAAAGGAAACTTGGATGGGGACTGCCTGCTTTACCCACAGGTTTCGCAGAACGCAAGTACCCAAAGGATTCAAGTTACCCCATGACCAGCAGAAGTATGATGGATCGCAGGAACCTGAAGCATGGCTATCAGATTATCATCAAGCTCTGAAAATACTCGGGGGCTCCAAGGCAACAACAATAGAGTTTGCAACTGTACCTCACAGGCGCTGCGAGATCATGGCTAAGCAAGCTTCCTGCAGGCACCATCGGAACCTGGAGTGAGTTAACATAGTTGTTCATCGGCAACTTTAGGTCCACCTATAAGCGACCAACATCAATCAGGAACTTAAAGCCTGCACCCAAAAACATAATGAGTCACTGTGCTCCTACATCCGACGTTGGAGTGTCATACAAAATTCAGCCAAAGATGTCTCCGACGAGCGGGCAATCGACGTTTTTGTTATAGGGCTCCGTCATTCGGAATTCATCGAGGAGATGGGGGGCATCAAGCAGAGAGTGTCAGAACTCATGGATATAGCCAACAAATTCACAGATGGCAAGGACGCCTACCATAATAAATGAACGCGCTCACCCTAAGATGACCGCTCCAATTGCTATAACAGGCAGAAGCGCAGACCTCGCAACTACGATGGATACAACTCACACAGTCAGGTAGCCACAGGATATATAAGTAGTAACAACAATCAGGGAGATGTGCACCGAAGTAGAGGCTATTGCAATGATAACAGGGATGAATCAGGCCCTAGCAAGTTGTACAAGGCAAGGACGCCAAGGTAATACAATCTTTCACCCGAAGATATCTTGAACAGACCCTACAACATGCACTACACCTTCATCAAGGGAAAAAGGGTCTCCATGATGGGAATATGCCCTAGAGGCAATAATAAAGTTCTACTCCCTCCATTTGGAAATATAAGATGTTTTAGCTTTGTAAAGCAAATGTATCTAGACATCTTTTAGTTCACAAAGATGTCTATGCACTAAAAGATGTCTAGATATCTAGCTTCACAAAACTGAAACATTTTATATTTCCAAACGGAGGGAGTATTATTCAATATTCCTTTGTTCATAACTAAATGTTTATATTTTATGCTATAACTATATATTGGTTCCGAATATGAGATTTTGAGGAAAACCTAATTACACGTGTGGAATAGTAAACAACAAAGAGTTCCCTAATCTTGTCTCTAATATTAGTTCGCATATTATCCGATAGTCTTCTTTTCCTGACTATGGGCATAAGTAAGTTGTTACGAGGTTGCCGATAATAAGTGAGAGCATATTGTTCGGGAGAACAATATGTTTGAAAAGACCCCATTGATATACCATGAAACTAAGTCGTCAATATGTTGTTGGCATTTAATCACGAAAGACATTGTCGTTTATATGTTTCGGAAGACCATGAGAAAAATAGATGTGGGTACCGAAAGATTGCTTTCTCTACACTTAAATTATTTGTAAATGGGTGATTACTAAAGTGATGGTGGAGTACTTAAAAAGTATGCTATAGTTCTATTATCTTGAGACTGGGAATTACTACTTCGACGATGAAGAGATATTCTCTGGGCCTGCTCAGTGTTATGATGTTCGTCATTGTCCAGCCAGACACGTGACTAAGTCGTTAGTCACAAGAATATCAATAACATAGATAGATTAAAGAGAACATGCTGGGAAATGAGATACAACATAACAGTTTCATCTCGGGTGGTGCAAAGTATTGCTAAGTAAATCAAAACCCTAAGGGCATTGTGACCGTTCACATGATATAGATATTCGTGTTATATGTAGGGATCATTGCAGCGTTTCAAGAGCACACATATGATCATTGCCGTGGAAATGTGTCCAGGCAAGTCTACATATATCCAAACCCATTGGGTCACTGTAACGCCCCAAAATCGGCACCTTGCAGATTATAGCGATCACGCCACAATCTACATGATGTTGCTTTGGAAACGCACCACCAAGCGACTCGTGCATGTGCAACATGCACGCGATGCGGGTGGAATCAAGGTAGCAACAGTTACACAAGTTCACGATGGAACCCACAAAAGAATATATAATAACCACGAAGACTCCACGAGTCAAAATATCCAAATATACATACAAAGATCCAAATCATACATAAAGCAAAATAGTATCCGAGTACAGACAAGAATACAAATGGGCCTAAGAGGCCTGAAGGTAACGATGGCGTCCAAACCCTGCCCAGGCCAAGCCGGAAGGGTAACCTTGCTAACGTCGTCGCTCCCATACCTGTCAAAATCGTCGGGCCAAAGGTTGCCGAACAAGGAGAAAGAAAGAGGAAAAGGGAAAAAAACGAGGGTGAGTACCGAGGCACGTACTCGCAAGACTGGAATTCAGCTGTGCTCGCCTACAGGCTATATGGTGGATTTAGCGGCAACAAAAGAAAACAGAGACACTAAAAATTTCGTCTAAATAGAGTAAGATAAGAGAGCGCATCAAAGAACCAACTAGATACTAACACCAAACATAACCCAGCCGATGAATCACCTCCTCGTGACCAAACGAAGAAGCAAGTATCAAAGGCACTCACACGGTTACCAAGTTTTATTGCAGGTTTATTGTTGTAGTTGTGCTAGCTTACTACACAAGTTTATTAGTATTGAAAAAGCAAGTGCAAGTTGTTCTATGATCGAGTAGTACAGCTCCAAGTCGTCCATAACCGCGGACACGGCTTTTCGAAAAGATTTGACCCTGCAGGGGTGCCCAAATGTACCCAAACGTTCGATCAATCCTTCCGGCAAATCTCGCACCCTTAATAAAAACGGGTGCGCCATCAGGATACTCACGACTCGCACTCTCCTTCACTACAAACAAGTCCAAGAAGCCATCTGACTGATTTTAACCTGTATCAAGAGTCCGGCCGAATCTCCGAGACGGACTTAGCTGATGCGTGTACGACTTTAGAAGGGAACAGTGCCCGCAGGATGATCCCAACTTCAGCACTCGATAAACGAACGTACCGCGCCTAGACGGACGTGCAGAACAAGGGGTTACAAGGCACACACGGCTTCCCCAAAAGTAAAATCGGACCAAAAGATACAAGCTACACGCCCGATAAGAACCAAAAGGAAACACCGCGAACTAGTTGTGGCCACTGGACAAGTGTGTAGATTCCGGTAGTGATCGAGAGGAGGCCCGTAAACGTACCCACGTCTGGTTAGAGCGCTCAGTCTCAGAACAGTTCATGCGATCTCGGGGTCCTAGGGGACACAAGTGAGCCGTCGGAAAACTGGCAAAATGACTCACCGATGCCTCTGCTTAATTCAATTTTAAGTATTAACAACAAAGTAAGCCATGATTACCTCCAACAACATATATCTATAAAGTAGAGCATGTGGTAACTTTCCCAACCTGATAAGATAAAACAACTCAAATGACCTGAAGATGCCTACGACTCGCAAAGGCCAACTCAACAACAAGCACATGGTTAATAGGATGTATGGAAGGTTCTACGGCTTTGCTTTGGATAAACAGGTGGATAGGATACGGGACTCGAACAAAGCATCGTGACACAAGGCTAGAATATAGAGCTAGCGAGAGCAAAAATGTTAAATGGGTAGAGAGAAAAGGGCTCGCCTGAAAAGTGTGGTCGAAGAACACCTGAAGAACTTATCGTTGCTCACATCACCACGAAGCGTCCTATTCGCGAAGAAGCAAATCGCTACAACAAACAACGGATGCAACTTACTACTACGACAAAAGAATCGGCATGATCATGTGAAGCATGCATGCATAACATGGCAATTATGATGCAATGCAACTTATCAAAATTTAGCGGAATCGGAATCCCGACAAGCATTTATGGTTCAAGTTGTTTTACTACACGACAATTTATATGTTGATTAGCATGGCAAGAACAAGATATATGTGAGCTAAACAATATTAAATAAAGCGGGAAAGCATTATAAGCATTTCCGAATACTTCATATATTACTTATTAGGTGTGATGCAAAACTACCACGTCACTATATGATGTGAGATGCAAACAAGCATATGAATGTCAGATTCAGATAACATATTTTCTGATAAAATTTCATATAAAATACTTTTTATTTCGAGTTACGGTTTGAAAGATATGAATTTACCAAGATTTGCATATTTGCAGGAATTTTTCAGAAAACAGAGAAATAAGTGGTAAGGCTGAATCGGGCCGGACCTGAGATGAAAGGCAGCGGATATTAACTGCCGCGCGCCAGCGACGGATTGCTCCGGGGAGATCTGGGCTGAGGCCCAACAGGTGCGCCGGATCTGAAACAAAAATAGGAGAAAAAGGGTAGCGTTTATTTGCCAGATAGAGGAATCGAACTCGGGATCTCTCCCAGATTTCTGAAGGAACGAACCACTAATGCTAACGTCTGATCTTGACTTGGAAGCGTCTATGTAGTACTTGAACGGGATCTTCAGTAGGATTTGGACCTGACGAAACTGAATCAAAACTGAATCGAAACAGAGTTGCTGCAACCTTGCGTGAGCGCGCAACTGCGATCAAGAAGAAGAGCACGGCGAGCAAAGGCCTTCAGAGAAAAGACCGGGTGCTCACCAGAGGGCCACCAGCGATGAGGTCCTGAGAAAGAGCACGAATTAACAAAAGGGGAGGCACACAGCTCGCACGTGAGCTTGCCAGGAACGGCCATGGAGGAGGCGAGGTGGGCTCCGAGTGGAACGGCGGCGGTATAGCTCGATTTGGAACGGGTACAGAAGGGGGTTGGAAGGCGGGCTACCCAGGAGGTCATGGGTGTGGTCGGAGAGGATGGGGTTCACCGCAGGCAGCGAATTGCGGCGGTCAGCTGGGAGGATAAAGCTCGAAATTCGGTCACCTCCGGGCGTCCCGGCACGCACGGCTGGACAAAGACACAAAGGGGAACGTGGCGAAGCTCTTGGCGTTCATGGATGGGTGCGGGGTACCCTGCTGTGACGGCGCAACGTCGAGGTGGCATCGGTGGTTGACGAGGACGGAAGCGAGGTCGCTGGAGCGACGGAAACGCGGTGGTCGTTGACGGCGCACGCGACACACGGCCGCGTGATCAGTGGCGAGGAGAACGGCATGGAGGCGAGGTGGAGCACGGCGTTGGCGCGGATGCACAGAAGAACCAGGAGAGGGAAACGAGCGGCGGCGCTGGAGGGGAAAAGATAGGGCTAGGGTTGCAGAGAGGCCTCAGAAGTTGATTTTATAGGAAAGAGCTTGGTGCATGGGAGCCGTCCCATCCAACCATGGCTGACGTGGCTAGCTCGGATGCTCGTCCGTACAAGAAGAAGAAGATCGTTTTCTCGAACAGGTAAGATGGATAACCGGGCTTTGTTGGGCTCAAAGGCAGGATGGCTAGAAACAAAGATTGGGCTTCAAGCTCAAGATAGGGCATGTTTCAGAAACAAGATCTTCTAATTCTTTTAGCGAATTTCGAAAAGGAAGAGATAGCAAAAGAGAGGAAGGAAAGGAGGATTTGAAAGATTTGCAAACAGATCTCGAACCTTGAATTGATTAAAAATATAATTTCAAAAATAGTTTTTGTTTCAATTAGAATAGCAAAAGAGAGAGGAGGGTTTATTATAAAACCATACGAGCAAGAATGAAAATAGATATTATTTCAAATAATTTTTTCGATTTTTTTTACAAAAACATGCAAAGTGATAGAATGCATGATGATGCACACGTCACGATGACGCGAAAAAGAAAACAACAAGGAATTCTAATATTGTGGATTTTTCTGGGTCGTTACAATCGACACCACTAACAAGGGATCTCGCCCCGAGATCCACGATAAGGTGGGGGAGGAGTTGGTGAAACTATCGAGTCTTCGCGCTTCATGTTGACATTCCCGGACCTTAACGTGGATCTATTTTTCTCAACACCACTCACAAGAGGTTTCTTCTCGACACCACAAATAAAGAATTCTTGCTCACATTGACAACGATGAACTTCCGAAGATCGATCCTATTGTGATAAAGGCAAGAGATCGTCCACCCACGTAGAATCCTAAAACTCGAAGAAGGAGGCAAGAGAGAGAACTTAAAACTCGCAAAGGTAAGAAGAGAGAAGCATAGAAGGTAAGGAGTAAAATGCAAAGCTACTTAGAACTATCCAACTCATTTTTAGGAAAATAGTTTTTACACTAGACTCAACAACGTCCGTTGGCAAGGTTATCCTACAGGCAGACTGGACCAGTGGGTATCGACAAAACCTAGGCTCTGATACCACTTGTAACGCCCCAAAATCGGCACCTTGCAGATTATAGTGATCACGCCACAATCTACATGATGTCGCTTTGGAAACGCACCACCAAGCGACTCGTGCATGTGCAACATGCACGCGATGCGGGTGGAATCAAGGTAGCAACAGTTACACAAGTTCACGATGGAACCCACAAAAGAATATATAATAACCACGAAGACTCCACGAGTCAAAATATCCAAATATACATACAAAGATCCAAATCATATATAAAGCAAAATAGTATCCGAGTACGGACAAGAATACAAATGGGCCTAAGAGGCCTGAAGGTAACGATGGCGTCCAAACCCTGCCCAGGCCAAGCCGGAAGGGTAACCTTGCTAACGTCGTCGCTCCCATACCTGTCAAAATCGTCGGGCCAAAGGTTGCCGAACAAGGAGAGAGAAAGAGAAAAAGGGAAAAAAACGAGGGTGAGTACCGAGGCACGTACTCGCAAGACTGGAATTCAGCTGTGCTCGCCTACAGGCTATATGGTGGATTTAACGGCAACAAAAGAAATATACTACAGAGACACTAAAACTTTCGTCTAAATAGAGTAAGATAAGAGAGCGCATCAAAGAACCAACTAGATACTAACACCAAACATAACCCAGCCGATGAATCACCTCCTCATGACCAAACGAAGAAGCAAGTATCAAAGGCACTCACACGGTTACCAAGTTTTATTGCAGGTTTATTGTTGTAGTTGTGCTAGCTTACTACACAAGTTTATTAGTATTGAAAAAGCAAGTGCAAGTTGTTCTATGATCGAGTAGTACAGCTCCAAGTCGTCCATAACCGCGGACACGGCTTTTCGAAAAGATTTGACCCCGCAGGGGTGCCCAAATGTACCCAAACGTTCGATCAATCGTTCCAGCAAATCTCGCACCCTTAATAAAAACGGGTGCACCATCAGGATAGTCACGACTCGCACTCTCCTTCACTACAAACAAGTCCAAGAAGCCACCTGACTAAGTTTAACCCGTATCAAGAGTCCGGCCGAATCTCCGAGACGGACTTAGCTGATGCGTGTACGACTTTAGAAGGGAACAGTGCCCGCAGGATGATCCCAACTTCAGCACTCGATAAACTAACATACCGCGCCTAGACGGACATGCAGAACAAGGGGTTACAAGGCACACACGGCTTCCCCAAAAGTAAAATTGGACCAAAAGATACAAGCTGCATGCCCGATAAGAACCAAAAGGAAACACCGCGAACTAGTTGTGGCCACTGGACAAGTGTGTAGATTCCGGTAGTGATTGAGAGGAGGCCCGTAAACGTACCCACGTCTGGTTAGAGCGCTCAGTTTCAGAACAGTTCACGCGATCTCGGGGTCCTAGGGGACACAAGTGAGCCGTCGGAAAACTGGCAAAATGACTCACCGATGCCTCTGCTTAATTCAATTTTAAGTATTAACAACAAAGTAAGCCATGATTACCTCCAACAACATATATCTATAAAGTAGAGCATGTGGTAACTTTCCCAACCTGATAAGATAAAACAACTCAAATGACCTGAAGATGCCTACGACTCGCAAAGGCCAACTCAACAACAAGCACATGGTTAATAGGATGTATGGAAGGTTCTACGGCTTTGCTTTGGATAAACAGGTGGATAGGATACGGGACTCGAACAAAGCATCATGACACAAGGCTAGAATATAGAGCTAGCGAGAGCAAAAATGTTAAATGGGTAGAGAGAAAAGGGCTCGCCTGAAAAGTGTGGTCGAAGAACACCTGAAGAACTTGTCGTTGCTCACATCACCACGAAGCGTCCTATTCGCGAAGAAGCAAATCGCAACAACAAACAACGGATGCAACTTACTACTACGACAAAAGAATCGGCATGATCATGTGAAGCATGCATGCATAACATGGCAATTATGGTGCAATGCAACTTATCAAAATTTAGCGGAATCAGAATCCCGACAAGCATTTATGGTTCAAGTTGTTTTACTACACGACAATTTATATGTTGATTAGCATGGCAAGAACAAGATATATGTGAGCTAAACAATATTAAATAAAGCGGGAAAGCATTATAAGCATTTCCGAATACTTCATATATTACTTATTAGGTGTGATGCAAAACTACCATGTCACTATATGATGCGAGATGCAAACAAGCATATGAATGTCAGATTCAGATTCTACATATTTTTCTGATAAAATTTCATATAAAATACTTTTTATTTCGAGTTACGGTTTGAAAGATATGAATTTACCAAGATTTGCATATTTGCAGGAATTTTTCAGAAAACAGAGAAATAAGTGGTAAGGCTGAATCGGGCCGGACCTGAGATGAAAGGCAGCGGATATTAACTGCCGCGCGCCAGTGACGGATTGCTCCGGGGAGATCTGGGCCGAGGCCCAACAGGTGCGCCGGATCTGAAAAAAAAAGGAGAAAAAGGGTGGCGTTTATTTGCCAGATAGAGGAATCGAACTCGGGATCTCTCCCAGATTTCTGAAGGAACAAACCACTAATGCTAGCGTCTGATCTTGACTTGTATGCGTCTATGTAGTACTTGAACGGGATCTTCAGTAGGATTTGGACCTGACGAAACTGAATCAAAACTGAATCGAAACAGAGTTGCTGCAACCTTGCGTGAGCGCGCAACTGCGATCAGGAAGAAGAGCACGGCGAGCGAAGGCCTTCAGAGAAAAGACCGGGTGCTCACCAGAGGGCCACCAGTGATGAGGTCCTGAGAAAGAGCATGAATTAACAAAAGGGGGAGGCACACAGCTCGCACGTGAGCTTGCCAGGAACGGCCATGGAGGAGGCGAGGTGGGCTCCGAGTGGAACGGCGGCGGTATAGCTCGATTTGGAACGGGTACAGAAGGGGGTTGGAAGGCGGGCTCACCAGGAGGTCATGGGTGTGGTCGGAGAGGATGGGGTTCACCGCAGGCAGCGAATTGCGGCGGTCAGCTGGGAGGATAAAGCTCGGAATTCGGTCAGCTCCGGGCGTCCCGGCACGCACGGCTGGACGAAGACACAAAGGGGAACGTGGCAAAGCTCTTGGCGTTCATGGATGGGTGCGGGGTACCCTGCTATGACGGCGCAACGTCGAGGTGGCTTCGGTGGTTGACGAGGACGGAAGCGAGGTCGCTGGAGCGACGGAAACGCGGTGGTCATTGACGGCGCACGCGACACACGGCCGCATGATCAGTGGCGAGGAAAACGGCATGGAGGCGAGGTGGAGCACGGCGTTGGCGCGGACGCACAGAAGAACCAGGAGAGGGAAACGAGCGGCGGCGCTGGAGGGGAAAAGATAGGGCTAGGGTTGCAGAGAGGCCTCAGAAGTTGATTTTATAGGAAAGAGCTTGGTGCATGGGAGCCGTCCCATCCAACCATGGCTGACGTGGCTAGCTCGGATGCTCGTCCGTACAAGAAGAAGAAGATCGTTTTCTCGAACAGGTAGATGGATAACCGGGCTTTGTTGGGATCAAAGGCAGGATGGCTAGAAACAAAGATTGGGCTTCAAGCTTAAGATAGGGCATGTTTCAGAAACAAGATCTTCTAATTCTTTTAGCGAATTTCGAAAAGGAAGAGATAGCAAAAGAAAGGAAGGAAAGGAGGATTTGAAAGATTTGCAAACAGATCTCGAACCTTGAATTGATTAAAAATATAATTTAAAAAATAGTTTTTGTTTCAATTAGAATAGCAAAAGAGAGAGGAGGGTTTATTATAAAACCATACAAGCAAGAATGAAAATAGATATTATTTCAAATAATTTTTTGGATTTTTTTTTACAAAAACATGCAAAGTGATAGAATGCATGATGATGCACACGTCACGATGACGCGAAAAAGAAAACAACAAGCAATTCTAATATTGTGGATTTTTCTGGGTCGTTACAGTCACACACTTATGAGTTTCGCGTCTATTGAATATGAGTTCGGTATTAGATAAAAGATAGAGGGAGACTCTGAAAGTGGTTCGGGGAAGTCTCGGAATGGTTCCATTATATCACAAATGGTTCTGATTTCCGACAGGGTCCAAAACCCTATCGGTGATATAATAGAGGTGTCAGAATGGAAAAAGGTCAAACCGATGTATTTATGGAAAGTTTGGAATACACCGGAGAGAAAGAAACCCCCGGGGGCACCATGGGCCATAGTGGACCACATGGGGCCCACCCTAGATGACGCATCAAGGGAGGGGCCTTCTAGAAGGTCTCCCCTCCTAGGTTAGTTTGGGAGGCAGAATTCTTCTCGGTCTCCACTTCCCCCTTAAGTCGGTTTGGGGGGAGTTCGGGTAGAACTTAGATTCCTCCTCCTACTCGGTTTGGGGTAGGGGAGGCTGTCTGACTTGGCCGCCTATAAGAAGGGGGCGGGAGGCGCCCTGGAGCACTCCAAGCTCCCGAGCCCCCTGAGCCCAAACCCTAGCCACCGACCATCGCCACCAAACCACCCGCTGGCCATCGCCTATCCCGCCATCGTCCACCTCCGTTGCCGCCGCCTCGTCATCATCGACTCTCCTCTCTCTCTCTCTCCCGCGGAGTGGTGCCCATCTTCTACACCGATTCCATCGGTGATGCGGAAGCGCTGCCAGATCTTCGCTGACATATTCCGCGTAGTCTATGTGCTTGATCACACATTCGACGCGGCGATGCCAAGCTCGTATGTGTGGATACCATCGGAGGTGTTGCACGTGCGACACTAGATCGTGGGAGCCGGAGAGGGATAATACATCTTCTCGCGACTAACCAAGGTTAGTTGCGGGAATCGACTTGTGACTAGATCAACCTCGTCATCGACAACCTCTTCCGCTAGTTAGATCAACGAGGTATGTGATCCGTTGCCTCCTCCTTGCAAGCTTGATCTTGGTTTAAGCACTAGAAATTTTTTGTTTTGCATAGCGTGATCCCCAAAAATGGTATCAGAGCGTAGCTTGCGTAGGCTGCATGCACGGCTAGAGGTTAATGTGTAACTGGTATAGTAATCTTATTTGTCACCCTCAAATTGCTGATCTTGATCTTGGCGGTATTGTGAGTTTAGCGGTCCGGCCGACCTTACGATCTTCGGATCGAGACTAGTGTGATAATAGTGCATGGAGTGCGGCTAAATCACCTTAGCGGATGCAGGTTTCTCTCACTTTAGCTAAGGATCTAGATCTATGTGATACAAGGGCTAGTGAATTAAGTTGAAAATCACACAAGGGCCAAACGTATTGACAGAGTTTAGTGCAAGCCCTAGATCTTTAGATCTCGGTTTGTCACACCCCGAAAGGTTAAAATACAAACATGAAATTGTGCCCAATGATCTCGTAGGTAGCAACGGTTAAGACTGCAAAACCATAGAGCCATGTAATATAGTAACAACGGATAGATGTGTCTAACTCGTTTTTGCAGGAAGTGATTTGGTATAGCTCAATTTGCAATGTTATATATGCAATGATACTTTATTGGAAATCGTTTGGCATGAGCGGCCGGAGCCGCGGTGTAACATCCCAATTTTTGGGAAAGAATTTAAAAATCTTGCACATGAAATCATACCATCATTCATGCATTCTTTCATCTTTGCGATGCACAGCTTCATTTTGTGAAAATAAGAATTCAAAATACTATTTTGTATCTAATCAAACCTATGCAATCTTGTTTGCAAAGGAAATTTATACAAATGATTTATATTGAATGAAGTTTGCATTACTAAAAACTTACTTGAAAACAAAAGTCTTTATAGAGATTATTCTCTGAATTTTTAAAAGGATTATTTCAAAGTCCTATTTCTATTTTAGATTATGCACATAAAGCCCTTTAAGCCAAATTATAAAGTTTTTCTTAAAAATCTTACTTTGTTTTGAAAACTTGTTTTCTTACTGTTCTAGAATGTTGTCTTGAATTTTAGAAAATTTTACAAACTAGTTTGAAACAAATTGAAGCACAAATGAAAAAGATATGAAATAAAACAGAATTCAGAATAAAGAAAAGGAAAAAGAAATAGAAAAGAAAAAGGGCTGAGGGGAAATGGTTTGGCCTCGCTCCCGAATTGGCCAATGGCCCAGCAAGACTCCATCCCAAATGGGTATACACTTCCCCCTCTAACCAACGCTGACAGGTGGGCCAGACCTGTCAGGTCGTCACCTAGCTCTGGCAGGAGCCCTGGGCGCGCATGGCGTCCCTGCCAGCCGTCGATCGACGCCCCTGCACAAACCCTAACCCTCTCCAGCACGTCACCCCACTATAAAACCCCCCTCCACCGCCTCTTCCTTTTTTCTTGTTTTCTTCGAAACCCTAGCCCCAGATTGTTTTCAAGCCGAACCCTCTGGCCGATGCCTGAAGCTCCGACGAGCAATCTCCCAACCCCCAGACCACCTCGAGCCTGTAGGCTTTGCCAACAAGCTCGCCTCGACATCCCGCGTCCCTATGTATGATCGCCAGCCCCTGCCTTCCTTTGTATTGGAGGCGTTCGTCCGCGCCCACGACCACACTGCCACAGAGCCCAACTCTAGCCGCTCCTTTCCTCCACGACAGGATGCAATCGACGACGCAGCCCACGCAGGAGAACTCGCCAAGCCCTCCCACACCCCGTCGTCCACTCCGTCATCACCGAGAAGCCCCAGAACATCGTCGGAGTTCACCTCTGAGCCGTTCATCACCGGCAACCTCGCCGTAACCCTAACCGGGTGAGCTCTTTCTCCCTTGCTCTATCTTGTCCATCTGATCGCTATCCGATGGTTCATATCAGTCACTTAAACTGAATCGGTACGGTCCGATCTGGGCCGCACGATCTTCTTTTAATCCAACATCGCCTGTTCTGGATCTGGCCGAAATGGTACCGACCAATAGGGTTGTGCCGCATGTCAGTTCCTGGATGAGACCCGATCTATTTTCGTTTTAAAATTTCAGAATATGAGTTAAACTTGTAAAATTCATATATTGAGTTCTGTGCGTCCAAATTTAGCAAACTTTGCGTCTCTGGATTCAGAAAAATGAGTAGATTCTATTTGTGGCATAAAATAATACTTTTGCATCTGTTTTATATAGTGAATTACTGTAAGCTTTAATTATGTGTTTTTGCTATTAAAAATAGTTGTAAAATTTATTTTACAGTAAATTCTTTTGCTTTAGGTCTATATGAAACCTCCCAGTACTGTAGCACGTTCAGAATAATTTTAGTATCTTCTATATTACTTTTGTAGTTTTAGTTTATTTAATTGTTCTTTTTGATCATGGCATCATGCATATAGTTAACAATCAGAGAACTTGTTAAGTGTCTTTGTGGTGTTTAAATCACATATTGCATGCATATTTTCCTTTTATGAATGTTTTATGATTGATATGTGCTTATGGTGCAATATTTTATGTGTGTAGATTGTGCTGAGTGCAATGAGTGCCTTTGTGACGAGTGCACCAACTCCTCTCCTCACCAAGGCAAGTGTCACCATGTTCCCTTGTCCCACTGAAAGATTTGTTATTAGTAGCTTTTTCTAGTAGAAGATGCATGTGTAGGAGTTTTATGAATTCTTGTCCTAGCTTGCTAGATCTTATGCTAAGTTTTTGTCTAGCTTTTGTATAGTCTTTGCATCTCCTAGTAGAATTGCTGCTGCTATAGGACTTTGTCTTACACTTGCTATGGGAAGGGTTAACACATAATTTTGGCTAAGTGTTGAAAACCTTGTTTTGCAAAAACTAAGAAAACAACTAAGTTAATGAATCACCTGGGTGGATGTGGCTTTGTTTGGGTTATTTTGAGTGGTTCCCTGGGGTCATGTCGTCGAACCTCTGAACCACTAGGTGTATCTCACTTCTGTACGGCCACCTAGGAGCAAAGAGATTGGAGACGTTCAAGTCATGAAGCTTCCAGTGCAACCACAAGACATATGGGCTCTGTCTTGGTCAACTAAGCTGCAAGAACTCAAGCCAGGCGGACGGAGGGTGGTAGATGTTGGTAGGATGGAACGCGTCCGTTTGGTCTGAGGGAATGCTTCTGAAAGGCCTCGTCTTAGTTTTCACTTGGCCATTTGAGGCAAAATGAGTCTCATGGCAAAATGGGTTAACTAAGTCCTGTGGGAAAAGTGCACCACCTCTGCAGAGTGTTTAGAACTAAGTACTTAGACGTGTCCCCGGTTACGGACAATTTTGAGTGACATGATGTTGAAGCTATTCAAGAATCTCCTCACCCAAATTTCTCTAAGTTAAAACTTGATGGGTAAACTTGGGTAGAAAAGGTGCTTCTTATCAAAATTTTGCTAAGGAAAACTTGAGTTTTTACAAAGGTAGGGAAAAGCTTGCTTTTGCTAAGTCAAACTTCACCTGGCCAAATAGCATATAAGTGTAGGTGCCTTTGAGTCTACCAAAGTGACATCTTGCCAATACATTCAAAGTATTGACCCTTCGTGGCTGCAACGTATCATGTTGCAGGTGGCTACTAAGAAGATTGAAGGTTGCTGCGCTACGGTCATGAGTCTTCGTCCAACACGTCTGCCTGTGGAGCTATGAAGAGAACAAGACTTGTAGCTCATTTACTTAGTCGTTTCTAGAATTGTATTAGGTTTGTGGCATTGTGCCTTTTGATTTGTAAAAGAACTATGTTATTTGTGGATCAAGCGTTGTAATAAAGACCTTTGTATTCTTGGTATTTCATCTTGTAACTGTGTGTGCTAGCAGTTGATCCGGGACTAGCACAAATAAAGCATAGGTATGCTACAGATGGTATCAGAGCAAAGTGTTGCCCTTAGGTTCGTGACCCTAGGATTGGACAAAAACCCTTAGAAAAATTTAGGAGTTGTTCTTGTTTCTCTTTGTTGCTAACACTTAGGAATAGTTTTGACTTCCCTAAGTTATAAATCTCTTTAACTCTTGTTCAGCTCTTTTGTTAAGTTTCTCTCTTTTGGCTTACTAACTTGTCAAGTTCCAACGTAAAGATGTCAACTTTCCGCATCACCAAGCCCAATAGTTTCAAGGACTTCAGCTTTGGAAAGCGCCTCATCGACATCATCACCGCCTTGTCCCTGCCTACCCCATTCATTAATGGGAGCGAGATGACCAAGTCTCACAAGAAGGGCATCTGGGTCATCCACATCACGCAGCCAGGGTGCGAGACAGAGCCGAAGACTGAAAAGATCAAGTTCAAGACCTTCCACACCAGCAAAAAGGTGGGCGCCCATCTCCTCATGCAAGAACTGATAGCATGTCTCTGCGGACGTCACTTCTCCGAGCTTCAGAACCACTACTCCCACTCCTACGGCCGACGTGATGAGGAGGGCATGGTCATCGGGCTATCTGACAGCAAACAAGACCCCATGCGCACTCACCTCGCCGAGTTAGAGTATCCCGTCAGGGACGTCGACGTTGAGAGGTACAATGAGTTGATTAACAATGACGGGCTATGCGCCCAGCTTGCCAAAAAGGACAAACAACACCTGGAGCAGGAACAGAGGATCAAGCAGATGGAGGCAAAGTTCGAGACTCAAGAGAAGCAGTGGAAGAGCCAAGAGAATAGGATCCAAGCCAGGAACAAAGAAGTTAGAGAGTTGAAGCAGAAGTTAGAGTGCAACGACTTCGAGCTTGAAGCGGACCACGACTTGATCGAGAAGCTGCGCGCCGAAAAGAGGGAGCTTCAAGAGAAGGTCGACACCCTAACTGAAGAATTGGAAGACTACAAGAGGCCACTCAAGGATAATGGCTTCGATGTTGAGGAGGAGGAAGTTGTCATGGAAGAGTAGAGTAGTTAGATAGACTACCCCATTTTATCTTTGAGTTTGCGTTTATGCCTGTGACCGCTTGTGGTATGGCATTAGACATTCTTTTCCCTTAGACTTAAACGTTTGCGTACCTTCAAACTATTTGTGAGTTGCTTATTGCAAGTTTGGTTTAAAAGTTCTCCTATGCTTGTGTGTGTTTATGTATGTGTGTTCTTTTAAGGATTGTTTTTACGCATGTGGGTAGGAAACTTTATTTCTTTAGACCCTATCTCTAAGTCTAACCTCACCTATTCCAAACCCAACAGATGCCTCCTCATCGCGCTCCTAAGGAACAGATGCAGCAGATGATGGAAGCCCAGGCTCAACTCATGCAAGTCATGACTCATTTTTTGGCCAACGCTAACAACAATAATAACAACAACAACCCTCCACCACCACCACCACCACCCCCTCAGGTTGACATGCTTACAAGGTTCCTCAGGCTACGTCCTGCCAAGTTTTCTCATGCTGCTGAACCACTAGAAGCCATGGATTGGCTCTGTTCTGTCAACAAGGACTTGGTGACAACTGGTTGCACTGATGCTGAAAAGGTCAGGTTTGCAAGCTGGTGGGACACTTATCAGATCACTCATCCCATCAAAGGAGTGACATGGGACTCATTCCAGGAAGGATTTCGGGCTGCACACATTTCCTCTGGTGTGATGGGCCTGAAGAAGAAGGAGTTCCGTGACCTCAGACAGAAGTACCGTAGCGTGTCTGAGTACATTGATGAGTTCACCAATCTGTCACGCTATGCACCGGATGACATTGACACTGATGCAAAAAGGAAGGAGATGTTCCTGGAGGGCCTCAATGATGAGTTGTCAATTCCTCTGTCGGTTGCCTACACTCCTACTTTTCAGTCTCTGCTTGATCAAGCTATAACTCTAGAGAGCAAGATGAAGCAGTCTAAAAATAGAAAGAGGAAGCATCATGTTAGCAAGTACCAAGAGCCTGTGCACAAGCGAAGCTATCATAGTGATCATGGGAGCTCTGGATTCCATAAGAATGGAGGAAACCACCACAACCATAATGGTGGAAATGGGCACCAGCAACACAAGGGAAATGGCCACCACCATAATGGCCACAGGAATCACAACAATCATGACTCCACCAGGACAAATGGCCATAACAATGGCAACAACAATGGCAGAAACAACAATGTCCCCGAGAAGAGGGATATTAGTCAGGTGGAATGCTATAAATGCCACAAGACTGGGCATTATGCAAATGATTGCCCATAGAAGAAAGATGAAGGAAACAAGCCCAATCCATTCCAGAAGGGGCATGTCAATCACATCAATGTGGAGGAGATTTATGATGAGCCTGATGCCGTATATGTTATGTTTCTGCTCAATAAGTTTTCAACACTTGTTCCTTTCAAAAATGGTGCATCTCATTCATTCATTTCAAGAGCATTTGTGGTTAAGAATAAAATACCCACTGAAACAATAGGTTGTCCTATCTGTACAATAAAATTGCAATGTGATGTACGTTGGTACGTACATCATGGTCATTTTGCGTTTTAGTCCATGAAAAACGGTAAATCAACCCGCAGTCCATTGTTTTGCAAAATACCCCTCGCACCCTCGCAGCTCTCACGCAGTTGAATTTTCCTCTCGCACCCACCGGCGATGTGTCCTAATGCAGCAGCTGTCGAAATCGAGGCCCTCATGCCGGGAGCCGAGGACCACCGTGCTAGACCGCCGCCTCGCTGGCCCTCCCGCCGAGACCGCCAACAGCATAGGTCCTCCCCGTCCTTCAGCCGCGCACGCCATCTCGTCCCGTCCTGTAGCCACTGATATAAGCTCCTTTGATGAGGCCGTCCCATCTATGCAACCGGTGCAATCGAGCCCGCCGCCGTCTGAATCGACCCTGACTTAGGCGCTGCCACAAGATCTCGCGTCCTGCATGAACTCACCATTGTAAGGTCCTCAGCTTCGTGCTCTACTTTGGAGGCGAGGGGCTCACCGCCGGGGTGGATCCACGGGGGAGCTCACCGAGGGAGGACCATGGCCAGGGGATTTGGGTCATGGTGAAGCTCAGGGGGAGGGGGCTCTGTGAAGGCGGAGCTGAAGGTTAGGGAGACGTAGACCAGAAGGGAGGCTGGGCAGGAGGGAGATCTCTGGCCAGTTCGCGACCAGGCATGCTGGTCCAGCTTGACGAGGTCGCGCACCTGCGCTGCTCGGAGCTCGACCAGATCGCGTACATCGGCTGCGAGGAGCTCGATGGAACCTGTAGGAGAGAAGAGGCACCAGGGAGAGGTCAAAGGGTGGCCTCTAATGGAGACGTGGGGCTGGGAGAAGATCGGAAGGAGAGGCTGGTGGCTTGATAGATGGATCAGAGAGGAGGAGGCGGGGATGAGGAGCGACCATGGCAAGATGAGCATAGGTCAACATCAGCTCAACCGCCGCGACAGAGTTTTTTTTTTCAAACAGCACGCTGCTGCGGACTTCTAGATCATTTGTGATGGCTGCTTGTCAGCGCTACGTGTGCTTGCCAATACGTGGATGCATCATGCATGTAAGGTATCATGTGTGGCAACATGTAACTATTTTTTAATTTTGTAAAAAATCTGCAACAATTTTTTTAGATAAGATCATCATTTGCATATGAGATAATAACTATAGTTAATAAAAAACCATAAATTTAACTCAAAAAATTGTAGACTTCTGATTTGGTTAATTCTGAGCTCATGTCATGCGACTCAATTCCATCATTTTAATTTGTAATTTTATATGTCAATCTCAATACCTAAGGTCATGTCGACCCTTCTCGACAAAACCCCATATGTTTCTGAGGTGCATCTTCATCGATTTCGCTGATTATCATATTACTATCTTATTTAGGTTGAAAGAAATGTTTGAAGTATGTCACTTTTGTCCCAATTAGTATAACATTTTTTGAATTTTGTATAATTGCACTTGACACAGGTATCCAAAGAAATCTTTGTATATAATATATTTACTATCCCGTAGCAACGCACGGGTATTAAGCTAGTAAGGGTAAGTTCTCCAGGGGGAGAGTTGATAGTAAATGCCGGTCGTAGAGATCTAGTTCTGAAAATTGGAAAACATAAGTTTCCGGCTAACCTCATTGTCCTAGACTCACAAGGACTAGATGTCATCCTAGGCATGGATTGGATGACCGCTTTTGAGGGAGTCAGACTGTGCAAACAAAACCATCACCCTCACAACCCCTGAAAAGAAACGCATTCATTTCAAATCAACCTTCGAGCTTAAAGGGTCTAAGGTTAACTCTCTTAAGGGGGTTAGTATGTGTGAAGTGCCAGTTGGAAGTGATCTCACGTATGAAGAGAAGCCCATCAAAATCTTGGAGACATCAGAAAGAGTTACTCGAACCAAGACTATCAAATTCTGCAAAGTTCAGTGGAGTCACCATACGGAAGAAGAAGCAACTTGGGAATGAGAAGATGAACTTCGAGAAGACCATCCGCACCTATCTGCTAGCCAAACCGAATCTCGAGGGCTAGGTTCATCTTAAGGGGGTTAGACTTGTAACATCCCAATTTTTGGGAAAGAATTTAAAAATCTTGCACATGAAATCATACCATCATTCATGCATTCTTTCATCTTTGCGATGCACAGCTTCATTTTGAGAAAATAAGAATTCAAAATACTATTTTGTATCTAATCAAACCTATGCAAGCTTGTTTGCAAGGAAATTTATAAAATGATTTATATTGAATGAAGTTTGCATTACTAAAAACTTACTTGAAAATAAAAGTCTTTATAGAGTTTATTCTTTGAATTTTTAAAAGGATTATTTCAAAGTCCTATTTCTATTTTAGATTATGCACATAAAGCCCTTTAAGCCAAATTATAAAGTTTTTCTTAAAAATCTTACTTTGCTTTGAAAACTCGTTTTCTTACTATTCTGGAATGTTGTCTTGAATTTTAGAAAAATTTACAAACTGGTTTGAATCAAATTGAAGCACAAATGAAAAAGATATGAAATAAAACAGAATTCAGAATAAAGAAATGGAAAAAGAAATAGAAATAGAAAAAGAAAAAGGGCCGAGGGGAAACGGTTCAGCCTCGCTCCCGAATCGGCCCATGGCCCAACAAGACTCCATCCCTAAAGGGTATCCACTTCCCCCTCTAACCGACGCTGATAGGTGGGCCAGACCTGTCAGGTCATCACCTAGCTCTGGCAGGAGCCCTGGGCGTGCACGGCGTCCCTGCCAGCCGTCGATCGTCACCTAGCTCTGGCAGGAGCCCTGGGCGTGCATGACGTCCCTGCCAGCCGTCGATTGTCGTCCACTCCGTCATCACCAAGAAGCCCCAGAACATCGCCGGAGTCCACCTCTAAGCTGCTCGTCACCGGCGACCTCGTCGTAACCATAACCCGGTGAGCTCTTTCTCCCTTGCTTTATCTCGTCCATCTGAACGCTATCCGACGGTTCAGATCAGTCACTTAAACTGAATCGGTACGGTCCGATCTGTGCCGCACGATCTTCTTTTAATCCAACGGTGCCTGTTCTGGATCCGACCGAAACGGTACCGACCAATAGGGTTGCGCCACGTGTCAGTTCCTGGATGAGCCCCGATCTATTTTCATTTTAAAATTTCAGAATATGATTTAAACTTGTAAAATTCATATCTTGAGTTTTGTGCGTTCAAATTTAGCAAACTTTGCATCTCTGGATTCAGAAAAATGAGTAGATTTTATGTGTGGCATAAAATAATACTTTTGCATCTATTTTATACAGTGAATTACTGCAAGCTTTAATTATGTGTTTTTGCTATTAAAAATAGTTGTAAAATTTATTTTACAGTAAATTCTTTTGGTTTAGGTCTATATGAAACCTCCCAGTACTGTAGCATGTTCAGAATAGTTTTAGTATCTTCTATATTACTTTTGTAGTTTTAGTTTATTTAATTGTTCTTTTTGTGTGTTGGAAATAAATTGAGCTTTATAAAGAACTCTAAAATTTTGATCATGGCATCATGCATATAGTTAACAATCAGAGAACTTGTTAAGTGTCTTTGTGGTGTTTAAATCACATATTGCATGCATATTTTCCTTTCATGAGTGTTTTATGATTGATATGTGCTTATGGTGCAATATTTTATGTGTGTAGATTGTGCTGAGTGCAACAAGTGCCTTTGTGATGAGTGCACCAACTCCTCTCCTCACCAAGGCAAGTGTCACCATGTTTCGTTGTCCCACTGAAAGATTTGTTATTAGTAGCTTTTTCTAGTAGAAGATGCGTGTGTAGGTGTTTTTATGAATTCTTGTCTTAGCTTGCTAGATCTTATGCTATGTTTTTGTCTAGCTTTTGTCTAGTCTTTGCATCTCCTAGTAGAATTGCTGCTGCTATAGGACTTTGTCTTACACTTGTTGTGGGAAGGGTTAACACATAATTTTGGCTAAGTGTTGAAAACCTTGTTTTGCAAAAACTAAGAAAACAACTAAGTTAATAAATCACCTGGGTGGATGTGGCTTTGTTTGGGTTATGTTAAGTGGTTCCCTGGGGTCATGTCGTCGAACCTCTGAACCACCAGGTGTATCTCACTTGTGGACGGCCACCCAGGAGCAAAGAGATTGGAGACGTTCAAGTCATGAAGCTTCCAGTGCAACCACAAGACATATGGGCTCTGTCTTGGTCAACTAAGCTGCAAGAACTCAAGCCAGGCGGACAGAGGGTGGTAGATGTAGGTAGGATGGAATGCGTCCGTTTGGTCTGAGGGAATGCTTCTGAAAGGCCTCGTCTTAGTTTTCACTTGGCCATTTGAGGCAAAATGAGTCTCATGGCAAAATGGGTTAACTAAGTCCTGTGGGAAAAGTGCACCACCTCTGCAGAGTGTTTAGAACTAAGTACTTAGCCGTGTCCCCGGTTACGGACAATTTTGAGTGACATGATGTTGAAGTTGTTCAAGAATCTCCTCACCCCAATTTCTCTAAGTTAAAACCTGATGGGTAAACTTGGGTAGAAAAGGTGCTTCTTATCAAAATTTTGCTAAGGAAAACTTGAGTTTTTACAAAGGTAGGGAAAAGCTTGCTTTTGCTAAGTCAAACTCCACCTGGCCAAATAGCATATAAGTGTAGGTGCCTTTGAGTCCACCAAAGTGACATCTTGCCAATACATTCAAAGTATTGACCCTCCGTGGCTGTAACGTATCATGTTGCAGGTGGCTACTAAGAAGATTGAAGGTTGCTGCGCTACGGTCACGAGTCTTCGTCCAACACGGTTGCCTGTGGAGATATGAAGAGAAGAAGACTTGTAGATCATTTGCTTAGTCGTTTCTACAGTTGTAATAGGTTTGTGGCATTGTGCCTTTTGAGTTGTAAAAGAACTATGTTATTTGTGGATCAAGCATTGTAATAAAGACCTTTGTATTCTTGGTATTTCATCTTGTAACTGTGTGTGCTAGCAGTTGATCCGGAACTAGCACAAATAAAGCACAGGTACGCTACACGCGGTGATTGTCATCTTATTGTAAATTTACTAGATTGTAAATAGCAAGAAGCCTTGTTGTACTTTACTTTACTAGTAGTAGTAGTACTTACAAGAAGGCGATGACGACCAAGCAATGATGGACCTAGATGCTATGCCGGAGGCACACAAGGTGGTTTGGGCACCGAGAAGAATGAGTTCTCCAAGACAATATCACTATAATTATGAATTGCATGTGATGTTAATCCCTTTATGCACTTTGTTTACTGCATGGCAGTCATAGTAAATAGGGTGATACATCACTTAAAAATACGAAGAAGTTGTGCTCTCCCTAAGCGTGGCGCTGTCTAGAGTGTTCTTCGAAGTGCGTGGGTCATGCCACATGAGTGCACACATCGATGTTCATAAGACAAGTGAGAATCATTCGAGAAGCCAGAACGCTAAGGTTGTCTTGACATACTAGTAAGATCATCTTAATTATGGGACACAAGAATCAAAAGATTAACATGAATCACAAAGCGTTGTGATTGGCATGATGGCCTACCAGGTATACTCCTCTAACATGTGGTGTCACATCAATGTTAGTGAAGTATGCGTGGATCTCGAATCACTAAAGATCAAGTATGAGGGATATTAATTTTAGTGGGAGCATTGCTCAAAATCTTAAAATTGTTAAAATTATAGTAACATAATTATGAACAAGTAATTAATGAATTTTGCATATGTTTGTAGATCAATGGCTCACGTTAACACCTTTCCGTTAGCCGCAATACTAGAGAAAGAGAAACTGCATGAATCTGGAACAAACTTTGTGGAGTGGTTCTGCAATGTAAGGATTGTTCTGAAAGGTGCTAAGAAGGACTATGTCCTAGATGCAACTCTCGGTGAACCACCAGCTTTCGATGCTACCGATGCCGCTCAGGATGTCTATCAGCAACATAGTGATGACTACATTGCAGTTCAATGTGCTTTGCTTGCTTCACTGGAATCGGAACTCCAAAAGCATTTAGAGAATTGGGGTCCATTTGAAACTATCAGTGAGCTTAAGGACTTGTTCCAATAATAAGCTAGGGTTGAGAGATATGAGATCTCACAAGCTTTGATTTATTGCAAGATGGCCGAAGGAAGTTTAGTTAGTACTCATGTAATCAAGTTACAAGGGTACATCCAAAGGCTAGAGGCGGTAGGTGTCCCCTTCCCTGTGGACTTTGGAAATGATATGATCCATAAATCACTTCCACCAAGCTTTGCTGGATTTGTGATGAACTACAATATGAATAGCATGAACAAATCGCTTGCCAAGTTGTTTTATATGCTAAAGGTTCTTGAGAAAGATATACAGAAGAACACTAACAATGTGTTGTTGGTGAGGCATGGTACTCGGGTTAAGAAGAAGAAGTCTGAGGCCAAGAAGAAGGGTAACTCCAAGGGTGTGGCTTCATCCTACATGCCTAATAAGGAGAGACACAGACCTAATACCGATGCTAAGTTCTTCTTCTATAAGGAGAAGGGTCATTGGAAGAGGAATTGCCCCAAGTACCTGGCAAAAAATAATAAGACTGGAGCCTCAAGCTCAGGTATATCTGATATACATATTATTGATGTTTACCTAACAAGCCCTAAAAGTAATTCTTGGGTGTTTGATACCAGATCGATTGCTAATATTTGCAATACGATGCAGGAAGTACGGGTAACTAGGACGCTTGATAAGGATGAGGTGACGATGCATGTGGGAAACGGAGCAAGAGTTGCGGTGATCGCTGTCAGCAAGCTACCTCTAAATCTACTTTCGGGATTTATTTTAGAACTTAGTAATTATTACTTTGTGTCAGCCTTATGTAAGAATACTATATCAGGATATCATATCTTACAGGATGGTTATTCGCTTAAGTCTGAGAATAATGGTTGCTCGATTTATATGAATAATATCTTTTATGGTCATGTGCCTATTGTTGATGGGTTGTTTATTATGAATCTCGAAAGTGAGACAAATGTCTTTAATACTGATGCCACACATCGAAAGACCAATGATTTGAATTCCACATATTTGTGGCACTGCCAGTTAGGTCATATTAGACTCAAGCGCATGAAGAAACTCCATCAAGATGGACTTTTTGTGGTGACCCAGCATACCATTGCATGTTGTAGTATGCAAGTTGTTGACATAACACTCATGAATTACCATTTCGCAAATTACATCCCTCGGAGTGGTACAATAGAAAGCATTATGTATTTGAAAGGAATATGCCCGAGAGGCAATAATAAAGTTGTTATTATATTATTCTGTGTTCATAATAGATGTTTATTTTTCATGCTAGAATTGTATTAATCGGAAACATTAATACTTGTGTGATTAATAAACTAAAAGGGTTCCTAGTAAAGCCTCTCTTTTATACTAGCTCGTTGATTAACTGATGATCAAGGTTTCCTGATCATGAATATTGGATGTTGTTAATAACGGGGTCATATCATTAGAAGAATGATGTGATGAACACTCACACCCATAGTACGAATAGCAATACGATCAAGTCATCAAGTTCATTGCTATATCAAACTCATGCGAAGTAGTTCTAATCCTTAGACCATGAGATCATGTTAATCACTAATACCGGAAGGGTACTTTGATGATATCAAACGTCACACCATAATAGGGTGATTATAAAGGTTGATTTGGGTACTCTGAAAGTATTAGTTGAGGCTCATGGATCAAGAGTGGGATTTGTCCATCCGGATGACGGAAAGATATTCTCTGGGCCCTTCTCGGTGATATTGCATTGGAATCGCTTGCAAGCATGTGACTAGGTCACAGGAATGCATTATCACCGAACGAGTAAAGAGACTTGTCGGGAACGAGATCGAACTAGGTATGGTTGATACCAAATGATCGGATCTCGGACAAGTAATAATATCGCGAGACAAAAGGAATTAACTATATTCGTTACTGGTTCACACGATCACTAGTTCATCGTTGATGTCGATGGATTTCGTGTCGCAAGAACACGGGGTACCACGCGACGGACCCAAAGATTCGAACGCAGGGGGCTGAACGTGTGAGATCTCGGATCGCAGCGAAGCACGGTGATGGAAGCCTCGAGTCGTCGAACGCACTACGCACTGCAGAGAGAGACACCGAGCTTTACCCAGGTTCAGGGCCCTCGTGGTGAGGTAAAACCCCTACTTCCTGCCTTCTTGCATTGCAACGCGACACCTCGCGAGGAGTACAAGGTCTTGGCTACAAAGCTCTAGCTGGCCAGAGGTTGAAGAACCTGCGTGCCCAGCTAGCAGCCTAAAGAAGATGAAGATCCGATCTAAGGGGTGGCCTCCCCTCCTTTTATAGCGCCAAGGTCCTCCTTCCCCTTATCTTCTTGGGGAAGGGGTTGCCACACACGGCCAAGGAGGGTGGACAGCTGTAGACTACCCTCTTCTGTAGACATGGTCTTCGTAGGGTAGTGGCGCCGGTCCACAGGAGTGGGTGGAGGAGGCTGACGTCCTCCTCTGGCGCCCTGCACCGTCCACGCTATTTTTAGGGGGGTGGCCAACAACCACTGTGCTGCTTTGGGCAGGCACAGCGAAAGTTGGTCTCCTCCCTATCGGGGGTAGCGTGGGCGGTACGCGGTCTTCCGTCCGTTATCTTCTTGCCCTGCACGCAAACATGCCGAGCTGACGTGGGCGTGCTTCCTCTCCTCACCAGCAGGGGCTCGTGAGGAGGTCTTCTGGTCCTTAGCAGTTTTGGTCGTCGTTCTCCTCACGAGGCGCCTCCTCGTGAGGGTCTTCTCCGCAGCTTGGGTCATTGATTCTGAAGATGGGCCGATGACGTGGCCCAGGAGCAGGTGGACCGGGATACCCCGGTATCCAGAACACCGAGAGTTGAGTAAGTGGGAGTCATCATGGATTTCCAGATCCCGCTATTGATTATTGATCGGAGAGGAGTCTCGATCATGTCCACGTTATTCACGAACCATAGGGTGACACACTTAAGGTTCGTCGTCATTTTTGAGTGGATACGATACTCCGATCGAATTACAGGACAGCATAAGGGTTGTTTCAGAAAAGCACCGAAACTGTTTCGGGATATCAAAATAACTCAAGGGTGTATTTGTTAATGTTTGTTAATTGAATGAATTAACAAATATTAAAGAAATAAAAATGTTTTATTAAATCAATAAGTGTGAATTTTAATTAGCATGAATGTCATGCAAAATTAAAATGGGAGTTACCTCATGTTGATGAGGGGGTTACCACCATGAAGGGAATGAAGAGGGGGTTACCACCATAAAGAGGAGGAGGACCTCCTTGGCCGGCCACCCCTTGGGGGCTGCCCCTCCTCCCCTATATAAACCCCTCCCTCTCCTCCATGTGACACACTTCTTGATCCTCCCCTCCCTTGCATAGTTGCTGCCCAATTTCCGTCTCTGCTTAGCGAAGCTCTACCGAAATTGTAGTTCGTAGTTCATACACTTGGAGAAGTGTGTGGTGGAGTGTCCGGCGGATCCCTTCTTCCGCTGCCCCGCTGGACCGAGGGCGTGGAGGAGTCGACGTCGAGCTGTACGTGTGACCGAGCACGGGGGCGCTGCCACTTGTGGCGCCGTGTACACGATCTTGTGATCGTCAAGTGAACCACTACGTCGACTACGTCAAGTGAACAACTACGTCGACTACGTGCGTCTACATCGACTCTCCATCATCAATGTTTGTGCGGGAACGTAATCCCCGCTTACGGTCATCGAGGGTTAGTCTCCGTTGCTACCACCTAGTTTATGTGTTCTTGCGTAGGAAATTTTTTGTTTTCTATGCAACGTACCCATCAGTGGTATCAGAGCCATATCTATGCGTAGTTGGTATGCACGGCTAGAACACATGTGGATGTGGACGTTGATGATCATGTTATTGCAATTTCTTTTGTATTTTGGATCATAGTGGCATAGTGGGATTGAAGCTGCCCGAGACTAACCTTACGTGACCGCGTTCACGAGACTTGTCCCACACTTGACATACTTTGGCATATGTGGCTTTGCGGGTGTACGTTTCTCCCACTATAGTTATGATCTATTTTACAAATAGTTGTTCATAATATTTTTATCACCGTTGTGGTTTCATGTTCGTAGGTAAGAACGTTCTTCCTAGAAAGCCCTAAACCACGTAAAATATGCAAGACAAATTAGAAACGTCTAACTTGTTTTTGCAGGGCATGTGATGTGATATGGTTAAATTGTTTATGTTACAAATTGTATGCGATGATCGTTTTTGTAAGTTATAAACAACCGGCAGGAGCCATATGGTTGTCTTTACATTTAAATGGCCTGCGTGCTAAATATATATATCCAAGTGATATATTGTAATGGAGGAAGACAACCAAGGTGGCGCGCCATGGACCTTGGTGCTACGCCGGTGGAATGATGGAGATCATACCATGACGCACAAGATGGAGATCAAATGCTTGAAGGACCATATCATATCACATTATATATGCATGTGATGTTTATCCTTTTATGCATCTTATTCTGCTTAGATTTGATCGCGCGGTAGCATTATAAGATGATCCCTCTCACATAAATATCAAGATAAAAATGTGTTCTCTCATAACATGCACCATCAAGAAAGTTCGTCGTTTTGAGACACCTCGTGATGATCGGGTGTGATAGACTCTACGTTCACATACGACGGGTGTAAGACAGTTTTACACACGCAAATGTTATGGTTCTACTTGGCGAGCCTAGCATGTACAGACATGGCCTCGAAACACGAACCGAAAGGTTAAGCATGAGTCATATGGTTGATATGATGAACATGGTGATGTTCGCCTTTGAAACTACACCGTTGCACGTGATGATCGGTTGCGGTGTAGTGGATTTGGTTCGTGTAATCACTTGAGATAACTAGGAGGGATGTTATTTTAAGTGGGAGTTCACGTAGAATTTGATTTAACCTGAACTCATTCTATTATGAACTTAGTCTAAATTCACTTTGCAAATAATTTATAGATCATGGCACCACCTGCTCTAAATTTCAATGCGTTCATGGAGAAAGAAAAACTAGCCACCAACGGTAGCAACTTCACCAACTGGGCACTTAACTTGAGGATCCTCCTCAATGCCTCTCAAAAGGGCTATGTGCTTGAGGCACCGCTAGGTAACCCGCCTGCAGAAGATGCTCCCGATGAAGAGAAAAATGTTTTTATGACTCGTAAGGAGGACCACAGTTTAGTTCATTGCGGCATACTGTATGGACTTGAGCCGGAGCTGCGAAAACATTTCGAGAACAACAACGCTTATGATACAATGGGAGAGTTGAAACTGATCTTCGACTCCCATACTGCCGTAGAGAGTTATGATGCTTCAGAAAAGTTCTTTAGCTGCATGATGGAAGAGAACAGCTCCGTTAGTGAGCACGTACTCAAAATGTCTGGGTACGCCGATAAGCTCATCTCTTTGGGAATAATGATTCCCAATGAGTTGGGAATACATCGGGTTCTCCAATCTCTCCCACCTAGCTTCAAAGGCTTTGTGATGAACTACAACATGCAGGGCATGAGGAAGTCTCTCCCCGAGCTTCTCTCAATGCTTAAGACTGCAGAAGTGGAGATCAAAAAGGTACATCAAGTGTTGATGGTCAATAAGACCACTAGTTTCAAGAAAGGTAGAAAGGATAATAAGTCCAAGGGTAGAAACAAGAAGGACGGCAAATCTGTTGCCGGTTCTGAGAGGAAACCCAAGGCTGGTCCTAAACCTGAAACTGAGTGCTTCTACTGCAAGGAAACGGGGCACTGGAAGCGCAACTGCCCAAAGTATCTGGCGGATAAGAAGAACGGGAAGATTAACAAAGGTATATATGATATACATGTTATTGATGTGTACCTTACTAGTAGTCGCAATAGCACCTGGGTATTTGATACTGGTTCGGTTGCTCACATATGTAACTCGAAACAGGGGCTAAAGAATAAGCGGCAACTTGCGAAGGATGAGGTCACGATGTGCGTCGGCAATGGATCAAAAGTTGATGTGATCGCCGTCGGGACGCTACCTCTACATTTACCATCTGGATTAGTTTTAAACCTGAATAAATGTTATTTGGTGCCTGCGTTGAGCATGAACATTATATCCGGATCTTGTTTAATGCAAGACAATTATTCATTCCAGTCTGAGAACAATGGTTGTTCGATTTATATGAATAATATCTTTTATGGACATGCACCTGAGAAGAAAGGTTTATTTCTTTTGAATCTTGATAGTGATGAAACACATATTCATAATGTGAATGCCAAAAGAATTAAGTCAAATGATGATATGGCCGCATACATGTGGCATTGCCGTTTAGGTCATATTGGTGTTAAACGCATGAAGAAGCTTCATTTGGATGGACTTCTGGAATCACTTGATTATGAATCATTTGAGACATGCGAGCCATGTCTTATGCGCAAGATGACTAGAACGCCGTTTTCCAGTTCAATGGAACGGGCGACAGACTTATTGGAAATCATACATACCGATGTATGTGGACCTATGAGTGTGTCGGCGCGTGGTGGATATCGTTATTTTGTTACTTTCACTGATGATTTAAGTAGATATGGGTATATTTACTTAATGAAACACAAGTCTGAAATGTTTGAAAAGTTCAAAGAATTTCAGAGTGAAGTAGAAAATCAACGTAATAGAAAGATTAAATTTCTACGATCTGATCGTGGAGGAGAATATCTTAGTTACGAGTTTGGCGCACATATGAGAGAATGTGGAATAGTTTCACAACTCACTCCCGCTGGAACGCCACAACGAAATGGTGTATCCGAACGTCGTAACCGTACCTTATTGGATATGGTTCGGTCTATGATGTCTCTTACCGATCTGCCACTATCTTTTTGGGGTTATGCGCTAGAAACAGCCGCTTTCACTTTAAATAGGGCTCCATCTAAATCCGTTGAAACGACACCGTATGAATTATGGTTCGGAAACAAACCTAAGCTGTCATTTCTAAAAGTTTGGGGATGCGATGTTTATGTGAAGAAACTTCAGCCTGATAAACTCGAACCCAAAGCGGAAAAATGCGTCTTCATAGGATACCCTAAAGAAACAATTGGGTACACCTTCTATCACAGATCCGAAGGCAAAGTGTTTGTTGCAAAGAACGGATCCTTTTTGGAGAAGGAGTTTCTCTCAAAAGGTGTGAATAGTAGGAAGGTAGAAATCGATGAGGTTATTGAACCTCCTCTTCATGAATTGGCGAGTGGCGCAGCGCCGGAAACCGTTCCGGTGGTGACTTCACCAAATGAAGTGGGAGCTAATGATGAAGATCATGAAACTCCAAAAGAGGATACTATCGAACCTCGTAGGTCGACAAGAACACGCACCGCTCCTGAATGGTACGGTGATCTTGTCGTAAATGCCATTGTTGAGAACGATGACCCTGCGACGTATGATGAAGCGATGATGAGCCCAGATTCCAACAAATGGCATGAAGCCATGAAATCCGAAATGGAATCCATGTATGAAAACCAAGTATGGACTTTGGTGGAACTTCCCAATGACCGAAAGGCCATTGAGAATAAATGGATTTTCAAGAAGAAAACAGACGCTGATGGTAATGTGACCGTCTATAAAGCACGACTTGTCGCAAAAGGTTTCCGACAAATTCAAGGAATTGACTACGATGAGACCTTCTCACCCGTAGAGATGCTAAAGTCTGTTAGGATTATGTTAGCAATTGCTGCATTTTTCGATTACGAAATTTGGCAGATGGATGTGAAAACCGCGTTCCTTAATGGTAACATTGAGGAAGAGTTGTACATGGTACAGCCCAAGGGTTTTGTTTAAGGATGCTGACAAGGTATGCAAGCTTCAGCGATCCATTTATGGACTGAAGCAAGCATCCCGAAGTTGGAATCTCCGTTTTGACGAAGTTATCAAAGGGTTTGGATTTGTCAAAACTTATGGAGAAACTTGTATTTACAAGAAAGTGAGTGGGAGCTCTGTAGCATTTCTAATATTATATGTGGATGACATATTGCTGATTGGAAATGATATGGAACTTTTGAAGAGCATAAAAGATTACTTAAACAGTAAGTTTTCAATGAAAGACCTTGGTGAAGCGGCGTATATTTTAGGCATCAAAATCTATAGAGATAGATCGAGACGCTTAATTGGGCTATCATAAAGTACATACCTTGACAAGATTCTAAAGAGGTTTAGAATGGAAGATAGTAAGAAATGGTTCTTACCTGTAACAACTCAGAAATTGTAATCCACTTCCTATGAATTAAAATACCAAATTTTGGACCAAGATAAAACTTTTCATCTATTATTGCATGTATGCATGTATTTTCCATTATATGACTTCTATAATTTCATGTGTGTGGTTATTTGTTGTGCAATGGTTAGTTAGTTAGAACTTAACCAACAGAGACATTAGAGAAGGATAATACAAGCCAAAGAAACCAGAAATAAAAATAAGAAAGAAAAAGAGAAGAATAAGATGATCTAGAAAATATTATTGACTACCCTACTTTGAGCCTTTAGAATAAGAAATCTGTAACTCAACTGAGGGTTTGGCCAGTTAGTTGAGCTTGACCAAGTTACATACTAACTCAACCAAGAAGTTTCAAACCAAAATTTAAAGTGTAACTCAACACAAACATCAGCCAAACTTTGAATCTGAAACAGAGACAATACCAAAATTTGAAATAAGATTTCTGCAAAACTTATTCTTTCTTGGTAACAAAAATATCACTGGAAACCTTGGCTAGTATGTTGATCACCCAAAGTGAAAAAATTCAAAATTTCGAATTTGAATCTCTTGCGGGCATTTCGTCGAACACCTGGCAGACGAAAATCGAGAGAAATCGAGTTCACTGTGAGCTTCACTGTTCTTGCTCGCTCGAAGCCTATAGCCATGCTCCTGGACGACGCTGCGGTCGAGCCCAGCTCCCTCTGCCCCGACCCGAGCCGTGAGAAAGGGAGGAGAAGAGGAGACAGCACCCAGGACCCCCCCCCCCCTCTCTTCTTCCCCAGCTCACTACACGTCGCCGACCATCGTGACTGCGCCAGAGCCGACCCACAGCACTCCGCGGCCGAGACCGAACCCCTCCAGCACGCGAGCAAGGCCGCTGTGCCCAATGTCGCTCGACGCACGCGCCCAGGGCCCCCGCACCGGCGAGCTACTGGACGCCCTCGCCCTCATCTCTCCGGCCTATAAAAACCCCCATCGATAAAACGAGAGAACTCGCCCCGATCCCAGCTACCTCCCAGACACACTCATCTCTCCCCGCTCGCTCTAGCTCGACGTAGCCAGCCCCGCCGGTGAGGTACTGGACGCGGAGGGTGCCGCCGCGTTCGATCTCAGGGGAGCAAGCCGACGCCGGGAATTGGTGGCAGAGCCTCGCCGGAGTCGTTTCCGCCCGTCGCCGTCGAGTTCTGCTTCCTCTACGCACGCCGCCGTCGCCGTCGTCATCTTCACTGCTCGCAGGTGAGCTCCACCATCGCCGACGAACATGATGCCTCTGAGCCGTTAGATCGCGATCTATCGGTCGCGTACCGATTCGGTGCGGTTAAGTGACCTGACGGGTGGGACCCTCTTGTCAGTTTGTTTTAAAACAAATCCCGCCCGGCGCGAAACGTTATCGGGCCGGCCCGTTCGGGTTCTGTAGAGAATCGGCCCGTTTGTTTCGAATTAGGTCCGTTTCGTTTTTAATTATTTTCCTGCCATTCGAATTAATTCAAATAACTTTTAGATATGATTTTCAAACTTAAATTCCAAGAGTTTAAAAATCCATTTTTAGCAAATGAATATGCGTTGGAAAGCTTAGGAAATGCTCTACACTGTAGAACTGGTTAGAATTAAATTTGAGTTAGGAATTTAAATAAATAAGAATAGTGTGACCATAGCTTTATTAATCATAGAAAAATTCTAGAAAATAGTTTAAACCTCCTAAAATTATGAAATTGGGTTTGTGAACTCACTAATGACCCCCCTACTGTTTAGTCAACCTTAACCAACTCAAACCTTGTTAGTGATATCAATTAGACCTTAATCCAATTCTAGTTAGTAACATAAAATGATAGAACTCTATCTTACACTTAGAATTAATTTGCCCTCAATACCAATTCACTTAATGAGTCAATCCTCATTGGAACTAGTACTAATACCCTTAGTTCAATACCCATACTTAAAAAAGTAAACCACACATGGCATATGGTAGAAAATTTAACTTGCACACTCAATGCAAACTTGGAAGAAAACTTGCAAAACAATTCAAATAAAATCCAATAGGAAGGCTATTGTTTGAAAACAAGTATGTGTGCTTGGTGTGTTGTTAGCATTGTGTAGTGATGATGTGCTTTGTGTTTATTCGTTATTAGACGCTAGTGTTGCTGAGGAGGATATTGAGGGGGAATATTATCAAGAAGAAGAAGAATACCCCGAACACTTTGCCAACCAAGGCAAGCCATCTTTTGAATCATACTCCACATACCTAGTTTTACTTTTGCATCCTACTTGTTTTAAGTAAATTGCATGATTGAATTGATACAGTAGAATGATAGATGTGTAGTGATATCTGGCTTAGCAAGAGCATCAAGCTGAGTTTATCCAACCTTATTTTAGTGGTATCATCACTCCATGTAGTTGCTTAGTCGCTAATAAAATTGGTGCTATCTCTAAGAGGAACCCCATTTGAACTTGGTGACTTGAACTTGAAAACTTGAATTGGGGACCTCTCATACATGATGGTTTTATGAAGAAAACTAATCTTGACTAAGGACTATGGAATGTATTTGCCAAATGATAATAAGTGATGTACCATGTGAGCCAACCATTACCGTACGACCACATTACCCCTAAATGGGAAGGGGCTTAGTCCGTAGCTTGTTTACCCTAGTGTGGGAGGCCTTGTATCATCCTTTATAGAAGTGCACCATGCGCGGGAACTTCTGAACCGAGTGGAAATTCCATTCATCCGGCATCCCGGAGCGGGCAAAACTAGAGGCGCCGGAACGGGGATTTCCGTATCTCGGGCTCTAGGGAAGGATCCTATACTAGAGTGAGCAAGTGAAAGAGTTTGTTTGATTATCTGAACCTCGCATACTTTGTGTATGACGAACCGTGGATTTCTCCCGGCAGATGTATCGAATCTTGTGGGTAAAGTGTACCCCTCTGTAGAGGTTTCAAACTATTCGAATAGCCGCGTCCTCGGTTATGGACAGTTGGCAAACTGTACTTGACTTTTGTCAAGAATGATAATAACCTATGGTGACCTTGGTGAATGACATGACTTGACTTGACATTGATATTGACACATTTGAAGTTCCTTTAGATTGAACTTAGAGAACTAAACCTCTTTTCCACCAATGAACATTCTTGGGAAATAAAACTAGCGTTTGCAACTAAACTTAGTGCTTAGTCCACCATATCAACCTTGCATATCTACTTCAACATTTCATTTATAAGATGGTTTGCGAGTGCATCCAATGTACTCACGGCTGTGTCCCTGGCTATCAACTTGGCCAGACCATGGGGAAGAGTATCCGGAGGAAGGGTATGAAGAAGAGTATCAGAACTAAGATCTTCCACTGAGTCGCCATTGCCTGTAGGGTGAAGGCATGGACCCGAAGATGTTATTTCCGCTGCTATATTGTGTTGTAATATGAACTTGGTCTCTATTACCATTGTATTTGAACCATCGTATTGTAATGTCTATGGAACTGGTTACCAACTACGTTATGTGTATCACAACAATGATTCTGGGATTGTGGTGGAATACATAACGGGCACTTCGAATTTGTGATAAATTCGGGGTTGTCACATTACCTATGTTGCAAGGAAAGATATTGAGTAAGACTCAAGGTCCGGCTACAGCTGAAGATAGAGAAGAAATGAATAAGATTCCCTATGCCTCTGCCATAGGCTCTATCATGTATGCCATGTTATGTACAAGACCGGATGTGGCACATGCTATTAGTTTGACTAGTAGGTACCAATCTGATCCAGGTTTGGAACACTGGACGGCGGTCAAGAATATCTTTAAGTACTTACAAAGGACTAAGGATATGTTTCTCGTATATGGCGGTGAAGAAGAGCTCGTCGCAAGTTGTTATGTCGATGCTGGCTTCGACACTGACCCGGATGACTCTAAGTCTCAATCCGGGTACGTATTTGTTATGAATGGAGGAGCGGTAAGCTGGAGGAGTTCCAAGCAAAGCGTGGTGGCGAGATCAACTACAGAGGCGGAATACATTGCTGCTTCAGAAGCGGCAGAAGAAGCAGTTTGGATGAAGGAGTTCATATCCGAACTGGGTGTGGTTCCGAGTGCATTGGATCCAATGGTTATCTATTGTGACAACAATGGTGCCATAGCCAATACTCAGGAGCCAAGGTCTCACAAGAAATTCAAGCATGTAAAGCACCGATTTCACTCCATCCGTGAACATGTCGCGGATGATGATGTAAAGATTTGCAAAGTGCACACGGATCTGAATGTGGCAGACCCGTTGACTAAAGCTCTCCCCAAGGCAAAACATGATCAGCACCAGAACTCAATGGGTGTTAGATTCATCACTATGTAATCTAGATTATTGACTCTAGTGCAAGTGGGAGACTGAAAGGAATATCCCCGAGAGGCAATAATAAAGTTCTTATTATATTATTCCGTGTTCATAATAGATGTTTATTTTTCATGCTAGAATTGTATTAATCGGAAACATTAATACTTGTGTGATTAATAAACTAAAAGGGTTCCTAGTAAAGCCTCTCTTTTATACTAGCTCGTTGATTAACTAATGATCAAGGTTTCCTGATCATGAACATTGGATGTTGTTAATAACGGAGTCATATCATTAGAAGAATGATGTGATGAACACTCACACCCATAGTACGAATAGCAATACGATCAAGTCATCAAGTTCATTGCTATATCAAACTCATGCGAAGTAGTTCTAGTCCTTAGACCATGAGATCATGTTAATCACTGATACCGGAAGGGTACTTTGATGATATCAAATGTCACACCGTAATAGGGTGATTATAAAGGTTGATTTGGGTACTCTGAAAGTATTAGTTGAGGCTCATGGATCAAGAGTGGGATTTGTCCATCCGGATGACGGAAAGATATTCTCTGGGCCCTTCTCGGTGATATTGCATTGGAATCGCTTGCAAGCATGTGACTATGTCACGGGAATGCATTATCACGGAACGAGTAAAGAGACTTGTCGGGAACGAGATCGAACTAGGTATGGTTGATACCAAATGATTGGATCTCGGACAAGTAATAATATCGTGAGACAAAAGGAATTAACTATATTCGTTACTGGTTCACACGATCACTAGTTCATCGTTGAGTAAGTGGGAGTCATCATGGATTTCCAGATCCCGCTGTTGATTATTGATCGGAGAGGAGTCTCGATCATGTCCACGTTATTCACGAACCGTAGGGTGACACACTTAAGGTTCGCCGTCGTTTTTGAGTGGATACGATACTCCGATCGAATTACAGGACAGCATAAGGGTTGTTTCAGAAAAGCACCAAAACTGTTTTGGGATATCGAAATAACTCAAGGGTGTATTTGTTAATGTTTGTTAATTGAATGAATTAACAAATATTAAAGAAATAAAAATGTTTTATTAAATCAATAAGTGTGAATTTTAATTAGCATGAATGTCATGCAAAATTAAAATGGGAGTTACCTCATGTTGATGAGGGGGTTACCACCATGAAGGGAATGAAGAGGGGGTTACCACCATGAAGAGGAGGAGGACCTCCTTGGCCGGCCACCCCTTGGGGGCTGCCCCTCCTCCCCTATATAAACCCCTCCCTCTCCTCCATGTGACACACTTCTTGATCCTCCCCTCCCTTGCATAGTTGCTGCCCAATTTCCGTCTCTGCTTAGCGAAGCTCTGCCGGAATTGTAGTTCGTAGTTCATACACTTGGAGAAGTGTGTGGTGGAGTGTCCGGCGGATCGCTTCTTCCGCTGCCCCGCTGGACCGAGGGTGTGGAGGAGTCGACGTCGAGCTGTACGTGTGACCGAGCACGGGGGCGCTGCCACTTGTGGCGCCGTGTACACGATCTTGTGATCGTCAAGTGAACCACTACGTCGACTACGTCAAGTGAACAACTACGTCGACTACGTGCATCTACATCGACTCTCCATCGTCAACGTTTGTGCGGGAACGTAATCCCCGCTTACGGTCCTCGAGGGTTAGTCTCCGTTGCTACCACCTCGTAGAGTATCTTGGCTAGTTTATGTGTTCTTGCGTAGGAAATTTTTTGTTTTCTATGCAACATACCCATTAGTATTACAAGCCATAACTGCACAAAGGACTCCAGTTCCTCCTCGGTCCAGAGAGGAACACTAGTAGGTTGTAACCTAATGCTACCAGCCTTAACTAGAACAGAAACTATAAGACTAAATATGATAATCTACTCAAGCAACTTTATTCTATAGTGTTTGGTGCTGCTCAAGTTACTAAGCTACTAGTCTAGTTGTTGGACTCCTCCTCGTGACACCCGCTTATTCGATAGGCAATGGTGTATTCCACGCCTTTGACTCCTCCTGACAAGTCTGGTTCCTTGTAGTAGACATCCTAGATGTCCTCCAGAGTCCCTTCAGTCTCCTTATGTTGGTTCTCTGAGTCTAAGCATGGGATTTAAGGTGGGATGAGTATGAGCGTACTCAACAAGTTCATTTTAAAGGTAGAAAGTGTTTGATGCACTAGCTATAGCCGTGGACCAAAGAGTACTAGGCAAATGCAGGTTTTTGTAATCATTTCTTCAAAAGGTTGCTTTTATTTTGAAGAACTATGTCCGTCAGTCTTCACAGGTTGATTAGAGCTTTGATGAGATCATTTCGTGCCGCATTTGTTGCTCCTTCCCGGAACAGAGAGTATCTTGATACTTTCTTACACTCTGCAGAGGTGGTCACTTATACCCATAAGAGATCAAAGCCTTGCTGCTCAACCAGGCATACTTTCCCGTCCACACTTCCTTACTGTGGGGCACAGTCGATGATCCAAGCCAATCATTGTCCTTCTCCGCGTCCCTGCATACCCACCCTTTTGTAAGCCTGCCCTCTCCTTATCTATAGGTAGACCTGGTGTTGTATTTTGAGGACAGTAGCCATAGGGATGGCTTATCGGAGGGGCTCGTCAGAGAACAGTTATGGGTCCGGCTCGAGATTCAGGTAGTGATGACACAGCACGTACACAGGTTCAGGGCCCTCCACGCCGGAGGTAAAACCCCTACTTCCTTCCTTAGTCTTTATTCTTAGCACACGGTGGCTTACAGTGCTCCTTGAGCTGTGTTGTCTAGAGGAGGAAGAAGAAGTGTTCGATCCCCCTATTCTAAGGGTCTAGGCCCCCTTATATAGGCGGGGGCCTGGTTATAGAGTATCGTCCGGCTGCCGGCTACCCTGTGGCTATGGCCTTGGCGTGGGTCCCACTCTCCTCTCTCCCTCTGCCTGGGCGCAGGCTACTTTATAAAGTGCCTTTTCCCCTGGACTGGCATATCCGGGGTATATGTCGCCGGTTTGCCTCAAATCCTTTCGTGGAGAAGGGGTTTGCTTGGTGCGGTTGGTGGAGGTCATGCGTGGCTGGCATCACTCCGGTCTCCAGCCTCTGCCGCTCCTGTTGGGCCCCTACAACCATTAATAAAGCAATGGTTAAAGGTTTCATCGTCTTCGCCGGCTTGGGCCTTTAGTGGAGAAGATCTTAGCCGGCTGCTGGCGCAGCCGGACCTTTGGTCGGAGCCGGCCTCCTCAGCCAGGTGTCGCAGCAATCCCTGGGATGTCAGCCAGCAGGTTGCTCTGCCCTTGGCCCACCCAAATAGTCATCCCCATGACACTAGCTCCCAAAACTGGCAAAGTCTCATGGGACAGCGTGGGGCTTTGGCGGGTTCTATTCCTCGCCAAAGTTAATTCGCATCTGTTGAAATCCCAGGGCTTCTCATCCGTCTAGAAAGTCATCGAGTTTGAGGTCAAGTTCCATGGAATTTCGCCGGCCGTCTCAGGACGTGCCGGCTCCCGGACCGAACCGGCTGGGGCCTTGTAACCGCCAGCTGGTGTCTGGCTCCTCGGGACTTGATCTCTCGGGGTTTGGACCTAGGCACCACTTGTCCGCGCGCCGCAGTGTCACGTCCTATTGGCTCTGGTTTCCTGATCCTTTGCGGCAACCATGGTGGTTGCAATCTTTGAACATCGACGTGGCGCATGACAAAGGGTGTGGTTGCCAGTACATGGTGGGTGAGGTGTGCATCCGATCCGTTGGTGCCCGCCCTCCTCCTTTTAAACAGGGGGACCATTCGTGGGCGTGGGTCACCGGTTGCTTGCTTCTCCCCTTCCCTTGGCTGCCTGCTTGCCCCAAATCTCCTTGGCTCGAAACCTTCGCCAGACCAGGTTAGGGTTCCAAACACCCTCCGCCGCCATTCCATTCATCTAGATCCAGACCAGGATGGCTCCGAAGGTGCCTCGGCAGAAAGGCAAGTGTGCCGCATCGAGCGGGGGTGCCGCACCGACCACTTTGCCCAAGGGATCCTGGGAAGGATCCTAGGTGAAGGAGAGGAGAATCGAGCTGTTGCGCCAAGGTCGGGTAATCCCGTCCGAAGATCTCGTGAGTTGCCGCCCTGCCGGCAGCGAGAGGGTGCCCACGCCCCAGCCCGAAGAAGCGGTGGTCTTCTTTGAGCACTTCTGAATGGGCTTTGTGCAGCCCGCCAGCAACTTCCTGCGGCAGTTCCTGGATCATTTCCATCTACAGCCGCATCACATCGGGGCGAATGTGATGATGACTCTATCTGCATTCGCCACCCTCTGTGAGGCATATATGGGTATCTGGCCAAGCGTTGAGCTGTTCCGGCGGCTCCTTTACTTCAAGACCCAGACGAAGGACTCAATTCCAGTGACGTGCGGGGGGGCCTCTTTCTATGCTCGCAAGACTGCTGGATTCCCGAAGCTGACGGGGAAGGAGTCCTGCAAGAAATGGTATTGCTCCTTCTTCTATGTGCAGAATCTCGAGAAGGACGTCGACTGTGTCAACCTACCTCCCTTCAACGCGGGAGGACCTGTCAAGCGCGACAACTGGAGTGCCTCTTTTCCAGGCCCTGGCACTGACATGGCCAACATTCTACGGTGGATCATCGCTTTGCAAGCGGAGGGCAGCCTCAAACCACCGGACCTCTTGCTTGCCTTCCTTGACAGGTCCGACGGTTTGCACCAGATGTGCTTCCTGGATCCAACAGAGATCCCACCCGGCATTCCTCCAAGGTGTTGTCACTGGCAGTGGTGGCGCAAAAGGCGAACAAGATTGCCAAGGTCAAGCTCCTCGCCGAATGGGCGTGGGGTTTGAAGCCTTACGACCGCAACAACCAGATAGCGGAGGTATGTTTCCCCGGCTTATCGTTTCACTTCCCCGACCTTAGGATGTTGTATGGCAGACTGGCTTCCTGCCTGGCTTCGCACGCGCTGCCCTGCCGGCTTGGGCAGAACTTGTTTGCTCTGCAGCCAGGCTACAGCGGTGGCTAGGTAAGGTCCTCGCCTTCGCCCTCTTTTTCGCTTCCTCTTCTCGCATTTTTGACATACTTCACACGGGACATCTTCCATACAGGGTTTCCATCTCCATCGATAAGCTCCTGAAGCCCCTTCCCGCAACGACGACGAAGAGGACTGAATCTTCAGCCTACGCCCTGTTGCGCATCAAGAGGGTGCGCAAGGGGGACGACAGCGGTGACTTGGGTCGTCCCGAAGAGAAGGACCACGCCTCGCAAGAGGAGGCCCGCAAGGTCAAGGAAGACGCGGCGGGACCTATCCACCAGAGGGTGGCAACAGAGGATGCCGCCACCGACGCACATGCCGATGCGAGGCCAGACCTGTGCAGACGGAGGAAGCTGCCATGGAGGAGGTTACTGCGATAGAGGTCGTCGCACCTCGCACTGCCACTGACGAGATTGTGGCGGGAGTGCTGCCGCCGCTGGGGCATCTTCTGGCCCAGCTGGCCAGGAAGAACCGCGTGAGGGCATGGAAGAGGCAATGAAGGAGGCCTCGGCTGGTGCAGAGACACCAGAGCACTTGAAGACGGCTGCGCAAGCTTCCTCCAATGCTGCCAATGTCGATGGATTTTGTGTCGCAAGAACACGGGGTACCACGCGACAGACCCAAAGATTCGAACGCCGGGGGCTGAACGTGGGAGATCTTGGATCGCAATGAAACATGGTGACGGAAGCCTCGAGTCGTCGAACGCACAACGCACTGTAGAGAGGGACGCCGAGCTTTACCCAGGTTTAGGGCCCTCGTGGTGAGGTAAAACCCCTACTTCCTGCCTTCTTGTATTACGATGCGATACCTCGTGAGGAGTACAAGGTCGTGGTTACAGAGCTTTAACTGGCCGGAGGTAGAAGAACTAACTTAGCCTAGCTAGGAGCCCGGAGATGAAGATTTGATCCCCTCTAAGGGGTGGCCTCCCCTCCTTTTATAGCGTCAAGGTCCTCCTTCCCCTTATCTTCTTGGGGAAGGGGTTGCCACACACGGCCAAGGAGGGAGGACAGCTGTAGGCTTGATTCTTCCGTGGACGTAGTCTTCGTAGAGTAGTGGCGCTGGTCCACCGGAGTGGGTGGAGGAAGCTGACGTCTTCCTCTGGCACCCTGCATCGTCCACGCTATTTTTAGGGGGGTGGCCAACAACCACTGTGCCGCTTTATGCAGGCACGGCGAAAGTTGGTCTCCTCCCTGTCGGGGGTAGCGTGGGTGGTACGCGGTCTTCTGCCCTTATCTTCTTGCTCTGCATGCAAATGTGCCGAGCTAACGTGGATGTGGTCCTTCCCCTCACGAGGAACAGCTCGTGAGGAGGTCTTCTGGTCCTTAGCCATTTTGGTCATCGTTCTCCTCATGAGGCGCCTCCTCATGAGGGTCTTCTCCGCTGAGCTTCGATCGTCGTTCCTCCCCTGGGCCGAAGTTGGGCCGTTGAAGGGGCCTAGGAGCAGGCGGACTGGGATACCCCGGTATCCAGAACACCGATAGTAGCCCCCAGGAGCCTGGCCCACGAACGCGCCCTCCTGAGGGAGCGAAGGGCCAGGGGCCCCCAGAAGCTGTTGGGCCCTCCAATGGCACGCGTCAACCGTGCAGTCAGAGGACCATGTGAAGATGCAGAGGTCGTGGGCATGTGGCGCCCTTGCAGTTGGCGAAGCGAAGCGGCGTGGAGATCGTGGGTAGTGGGTGGAGTAACGGGCGTTTTTCGAACCGTCGCATCAAGGGCGACGCTTCGGAAACCGCGCCCTCCCTGCCCCCTTTAAAGCTTGGCAGAGAAGGCTCATTTCCCCCTTCCACAGCACATCACCGCTGCCACCTCCCTTCCGAAGATCTTGCGCACCCAAATCCTCTTAGCCTTCGATCCTCCCGCTGCAACTCACCCCTGCCCAGAGCCATGGCACCACGCTGGTCCACCAGAGCAGCGAGGTCTTCTGAGGCGGCGCCGCAGCTGGCGGCGCCCCTGCTCAACTCCCGCATGAAGAGCAGCCGCGAGCTCTAGACCGTCCGAGAGATGGTCGGGAGCAAGAACAGCGAGTGGGGCGCCACTCGCATCTGGCATGGCCGCGCGCCGCGGGACACTCTGCCCGCGACAGTGCAACCCTTCTTCCTCTTCTCCATCTTCGCCGGCCTAGTGCCGCCGTTCTTCCCCTTCTTCCTGGCGATCCTGGAGACCTACGGGATCCAAGCCATCCACCTGCACCCCAAGTCTGTCACCCTGCTGGCGGTCTTTGCCTACTCCTGTGAGGCGTGGATTGGCATTAAGTCGTCGGTGGCGTACTTCCGCCACCTCTTCTCCCTTCGGTCTTCTGGGCTGAACCAGAGCTCTGGCTATGTCTCCTTCATCGCCACCGCCGGGACGGAGGGCGACTTTATTGAATTGAAGTGGATGAAGAAAGTTGAAGACTTCTGGAGCCGCTGGCTTTTCGTTGACATCCTGGAAGAATCCGAGCTCTTCCTTGTCACCGAAGTGCCTCCCACCAAGCTCACCACCTGGGCCAGTGAGGCCCTTCCTGAGGAGGCCCTGAAGACGCTCCGCCCGCGAATCCAAGATCCCCGGAAGGCCGGCGTCACGGGAACCATGGTCAGAGTGGAGTTCATCACCCGACGCATCGCCCCTCTGCAAGACCTCCACCGGGAGATTTGGAGGCGCAGGGCCGGAGACGACCTCCGGCTTCATGTTAGCGAGCTCAACGCCGACGCTCGGGAGGAGGTAATCAGAGCTTTCTTCTCTTCTGCTACCATCCCCGCCATTCCGCGCACCGCCCTGCCGATCTACGATCTGGGTGCTCGAGAGACCAGCCGCGTCACGGCGGGGATCCTGAAGTTCAACGCCTGGGGCCCGTTCCTCACCGACGGCGTCGTGCCCGGCCCTCTTCCGAGCGCACCGGCGGCCAGCTCGGAACAGGACTCAATGGCACGAGGGGCTGGGCCCTCAGCTTCTGGAGATCTTGACGATGACGGTGCCGAATCTGGCGAGCGGCTGGCCCATCGGAGGCGTCCTGAGGGTACCGTGGTACTCTCGGACTCCTCCGACAGCAAATCCGCCCAGCCCGATCAGCCCACCGGAGGAGACGCTAGCGCGTCCTCCTCGCGAGGCCTAGAGGAGGAGGAGCGCCACGCCCGCCAGGAGGCTGAGCGCCGCTCCAAGTTCAACGACGAGCGCGCTAGCCGACGTCCCGAGGCAGGGACTTCCCACGGCAAGAAGCCGGCCGGTGAGCCCTCTGCGCCCCCACCGCCGGCCTCAGCCCTCCCGACCAAGAGGGGGTGGGTGGAGCGCGACGCCTCGTGAGTATTCCTGCAAAAATCCTTTACTCTTGGCTTACCTTTTTCCTAATTTCCCCCTCCTTCCTCCTTCCCAGGGATGCCGAGGAGAAGAAAGAGGAGAAGAAGAGGAGGAAGAAGAGGAAGTCCAGCCAGTCGACGCCGGGCCCTGACCCGGCGTCCACTGCCATACCGGCAACGCCGCCATGCGTCGCCGGAGAAGAAGAAGATCGCGCGTCCGCAGATGCGCCATCCACCACGGGAGCTACGCCGGCTCCCGGCACGACCGAGCCCTCCAGCGCAGGGGGCACACCAGAGACCACGGGGGTAGCGCCTGCCGCCCCCATGACAGCCAGTGCCACAGGCACCCCCGAGGCACCTCCAGCCGCTCCAGCCGCGCCGACCGGAGCAAGGATAGCCCCCTCGCCGAGCAGTGAAAGGAGGGCGACCTCCACAGAGCCGGGGCCCTCCAGAGCCCCATCGCCGCCCTTGCCGGAGATCTTGGGGAGGCCACCGAGGATCGCCGTGGAACCCCACATCGACGCAGATGATGCATGGACGGGGGTGCTCGCGGCCATGAACGGCATTCTCCGAAGCGGGGTCGCCAAGGCGCGCGCCACCGACGAAGCGCGCCTCAACAAGGGCTAGGCCCTCCTGCACCAGGCCATAGAGAGGTGCCGCCTCCTAGACTAGCGCGCGGCCGAACGCCACGAGCAGGCGAGGAAAGAGGCGGAGGAGATCCGCGCCAGCGCGGCCGAGGAGGCTAAAGAAGTCCTGGCAAACGCGAGGGAGTCGGCGAGGGAGGTCCTGGCCAGGGTGCACCACGAGGCCATGGAGATCATCTCCGAGGCGCGCCAGAGGCTTCCCACCACCGTTGGGCCTCCCAACCCATCCCTGGCTGGAGAAGAGGCGAAGCGAGCGGCTCAGCACCTCCTGGACCAAGCCAGGGCCAACGCCGACGGCCTCCTTGCCAATGCAAGGCAGAGGCTGGAGGAAGCCGAGGACCGCGAGACCCTCCTTCATGCCCGCGAGGAGAGCGCGGACTCCCGCGCGGAGAGCCTGAGCCTGCAGGAGGCTCGGCTTGCCGTGCGAGAGACCGAAGTTCGCGACAGCGAACGGGAGCTGCGCAGCCGAGAAGAGCAGCTCCACGCCCTCGAAGACCGGCTCAACAGGGAGCGAGAGGCCCTCAAGAGCAGGGAGGAGCTGGTCAACCAGGCCAACACCGACCTGGCCCGACGCTGCGAAGAGCTATAGCAGCGTGAGGACTCCCTCTAGGAGCGCATGGACCGAATGCTGGTCCAGCGGCGGGTCACCATGGAGTAGGAGTTTGAGCGGAGGCGCAACGAGTACATCGAGTCGTGCCGCGCTGACTTCCGCTCCAAGACCGACACCGCCCTGGCCAGGTACAAGCAAGCGCGCGAGACCCTGGAGCGGAAGATCCGTGACCTGGAGGCCGAGCTGAAGGAGGCGCATGAGGTGCGCCGAGGCGCCGAGCGCGCCCTGGCCGAAGCCGACGCCACGATCCGCATGCTCCAAGGAAATGTGGGGCGGCTGGAGGAGGAGAACTCGGCGATGGTCCAGCAGATCGTGGAGATCTCTCGAGAGCTCCAGGAGGCCAGGGACTCCAAAGCCGAAGCACGCCTGCTGCGCAGGCAGCGCGTGCAGATGTTCCGCGAGTTCTCAGCCTGCATCATGGGGGCGGCGCACCGCCTGGGCATCCACGGGCTGAACCTGCCCACCATCCCTGAGGACGACGGGTTGATCATCCTCTTCTTCAGCCAACTGGCTGAACAGCTGGATGACGCATCGGCCAAGGTCTTGGAGCTCATCGACGCGGAGTGCCGGGAGCTCCTAGGGCTGGTGGGGACGTGGATCTTCTCCAACCTCCAGCACCTACTCCCTGACCTTAATCTGGAGGACGTCCTGCAGAGGAGGGAGCCACCACCGCCCGGGACTCCTGATCGCGCGGTGGTAGCCAGGGCGGCCCGACTGGAGATAGCCCTGCGACGACTACAGGCCATCTACGCCCACCCAGGAATGTCCGTAGCCACGGGCCAGGAGAGCTCTTCCAGCGACGACACCACAAGCTCCGGGGAGTCCAGCGGTGAAGAAGCTAGAGAGGCCGATGGCGACGACGCGACGGGGTCCAGCAGAGAGACCTCCTCAGGCTCCAGCCACAGCGCTGGCGACGGCGAGGGCTCCGAGGAGAACGCCCAGTGAGCTCTCCCTCCTGATTTCCTCCTGAAGTATCTGTATCAGCTGCACACTTGGTGACCGTCAGACATTGCCCTACTGGGCCCTTTTTAATTTGTAATCATACTTAAGGCGTCTATTCGCCAAGTTATCCTTGTCTGCACCCTTGTGAGTTTGTCCTTGCCTTGCCTTTGCCTAGAAGGTGTTCTACGCCGTTCGGGGGCCAGCCTCTGAGCGGGACAGCAGCCTAACGCTTAGTATGCAGCTCGTGGTGCAAGGCTAGCGGGCACTGGCACTCGAGAGGTGGCTATGATGGCATACAGGACTATCTCCCTGCAGCCCCCTGGTGTTCAAACACAACAAAGGCAATTCTAGGAGAAGAAATGCAAGGCTGTAGACGGGGATAGCCAGAGGTTCGCAAGATTTACACCAACTGCGCGGCTCTTGCGCGCTCACGCGCCTTCATCCAAGTGTCACTCGAGAGGAGAGAGCACCATGGACCATATGAGGTGACTGTAGCAGGTCCCTTGCCTAGTCAGAGCTCGATCCATTCTGGGTTTTGCGGGCCTGCTGTTTTCCGGGCGAAGGCCCCAGCACGGACACCGTGCTCTGGCTCTTTCTCGAACGGCAGACGAGCGAAAACTCATGTTCGCATTAGGCCGCGATCCAACCAAATTCGCTGGCTTGAACAAAGCCAAGACTCAAAAATTTCAAGTAGTTTACGCAGATTAGAAAAGGTTGATGATAAGCGAAGTTTGCCGTTACACTTTTGTTCCTTGCGTAGCTGAAGATTCCTCTTCCTCAGCCGAGGGAGAGGGGGTGGCGACCCCTGAGCCCCCCTGCCCAGTCTTCATGCACCTAGGGATGGGGCCATCGAGGGCGGCGTAGGCCTACGCGCCCTCTGGCTCAGGTCCCAAGGATGCGTATCTGTCAAGGAAGCACTCGCAGAGGTCCCTCCAGAACGAAATGGACCTTGGGGGTAGCCTGCAGAGCCACCAGCGAGGCTCTCCCTTTGTAGCCATCATGAACCAGTTGGCCATGACACGCCCGTCGCCTCCAGCCGACCGAATACTGGCCGCGTATTGCTGCAGGAACTCCACGGGATCGGAGGTCCCGTTGTAACACGCACCAATATCCGGCCTGAAGCGAGGCGGCCATGTCGCGCAGCGAAGGGGCCCATCGAGCGCCGCGAAGCCCTCAAAGCCCAGATCACCGACCGCTGGCTCACCCTCTCCAATGGCCTCCAGGCCATCGAGGACTTGAAGACGCTCTCGGCGACGGCTCACGTAGATAGCACAAAGGCGAAGACGGTGGTGATGATCGTCACCCATGTCGAAGCAGATCTAGAAGAAATCACACCACAGCCCCCTACCTGGTGCGCCAAATGTTGATGGATTTCGTATCGCAAGAACACGGGGTACCACGCGACGGACCCAAAGATTTGAACGCAGGGGGCTGAACGTGGGAGATCTTGGATCGTAATGAAACACGGTGCCGGAAGCCTCGAGTCATTGAACGCTCAACACACTGCAGAGAGGGACGCTGAGCTTTACCCAGGTTCAGGGCCCTTGTGTTGAGGTAAAACCCCTACTTCCTGCCTTCTTGTATTACGACGCGATACCTCGCGAGGAGTACAAGGTCTTGGTTACAGAGCTCTAACTGGCCGGAGGTAGAAGAACCAACTTAGCCTAGCTAGGAGCCCAGAGATGAAGATTTGATCCCCTCAAAGGGGTGGCCTCCCCTCCTTTTATAGCGCCAAGGTCCTCCTTCCCCTTATCTTCTTGGGGAAGGGGTTGCCACACACGGCCAAGGAGGGAGGACAGCTGTAGGCTTGATTCTTCCGTGGACGTAGTCTTCGTAGAGTAGTGGCGCCGGTCCACCGGAGTGGGTGGAGGAAGCTGACGTCTTCCTCTGGCGCCCTGCACCGTCCATGCTATTTTTAGGGGGGTGGCCAACAACCACTGTGCCGCTTTATGCAGGCACGGCGAAACTTGGTCTCCTCCCTGTCGGGGGTAGCGTGGGCGGTACGCAGTCTTCTGCCCTTATCTTCTTGCTCTGCACGCAAATGTGCCGAGCTGACGTGGATGTGGTCCTTCCCCTCATGAGGAACAGCTCGTGAAGAGGTCTTCTTGTCCTTAGCCATTTTGGTTGCCGTTCTCCTCATGAGGCGCCTCCTCATGAGGGTCTTCTCCGCTGAGCTTCGGTCATCGTTCCTCCCCTCGGCCGAAGTTGGGCCGTTGAAGGGGCCCAAGAGCAGGTGGACTGGGATACCCCGGTATCCAGAACATTGACAGCAGACACTACTTCCAGCGGCGGCTCTGGCAAAACCAGCAAAACCAGGGGCAGGAATTTGACTTTGGCGGAAGTGAGCAAGCAGCTCGCCACTGTCAAGGTGTCACTGGGAAACGTTGGCCTCCAGTTCGTCGAGGCAGAGAAGATCGTTAATGTAAGTAATTTGTTCTTAGCTTCAAATTCTTTTGCTGGCTGCAGCGCCATGGTGGCTAGACGACCTGGCGGCTAAGGGCTAGAGGCGGTCACTCTATGACCAATTCCTCCTCCTACTAGCCCCTGATTTTTGAGGTAGCTGTAGAGGAAGCTGGCATTGAACTGACTCTTGCTAAAAATCATTCCGCTGTTCTCTTAGGGCATCAACGAGCTTCAGGCTGTTGTCTTCCAAAAACTGCTGGCGAAGTATTGTACCGGCAAGTCCCAGTATCAGGCCCTGAAGAAGGACTTGGAGAGGCTATCGGGTAAGCCTAGATTCTTCTAACTTCGTCGCACACTTCTGCTGCTGCTTTGCCTTTAACGTTTCCACCCGCAGGCGCCGCTTCCCACATCTCCTCGCTCGAAGCTCGACTTGCCGGCTCGGTGCCGGTCAGTGAGGTCAGTCGTCTTCAACAGGAGCATGAGGAGCGCATCAAGGGCTTGCAAGTTCAAGCCGGCAGGGCCCAGGAACTAGAGGTGGAGCTGGCGAAGGATAAGGAGGCGGAGTCGACACTGCGGCAAGAGTTCGAGCAGCGGCTAGCCAAGGAAAAGGAGAATCTTGCGGCTAAGTACGACAGCTAGGTGGATGAGCTCCGCGCGGCGCAAGATGTCGAGGATAAGAGACGCGATGCCAAAGTCTAGGAGTTAATTGATCTTCGGAAGTTTGACTACGAGAGAAGAATCTTGCGGCTAAGGTCAATGTCTAGAAGGAGTCCGCGGCCCGAGCCGGCACCGAACAGGCCCTATCCTTTGTGCTTTTGTGGTACCAGGGCATCAGCCTGGACCAGCTAGAGCATCACCGCGAGGATGACTTGAGTGGCGTCGACCTAGTCAAGCTTCGCCAGCGTGCCTGTGCTATTGCGCAATGTGCAAACACCGATTCGCTCTTCGACACATGGGAAGGTGACGGTGATGAAGCCATAGATGTATGGACTTCGAAGTGCCCAGCTTCATGGAGGCGTCTGAGAAGACAACCGAGGACCTTGCTGGCAGTTCCGTTCCACCATCCCCCAGTGGCGAAGATTTCATGCTGGTGGCGAGGACCACTGATAGCGCCCCTCTCGAGCCAGCTGATGCCCCGACCGACCCTTAGCTTGGTCGGGGATCTTTATCATTATTTGTTTGTGTGCTAAACTTATGCTGTATCGAACAATATCGTATTCGCACAAGTTGGTGTCGTTTTATCCCAAGTTTCTTATGTATCGATTTCTAACTATTTGTGGACTGGTCTTAGCCTGATCCGCTCAACCTTTTCCTTTATCTTCCCATCCTTCGGCTCTTCTACCCCCAACAAGCAGGCTGGTGCCGGTTGGTCTCCCTTGGACCGACAGCCAAATGTTGGTCTAGGGTGGGAGCATGCTGCGGGATGAGAAGTAGTACTTTAGTATTTGAGAGACCTGTCTCAGTCCAGTCTACGTACAATCATTAATCGATACACCTAGCGCTTAGGTGAACGACGGCGTTTTCGGGGTTTATGCTTTCTTCTCTTAGCAATTTTCCTGGGCGGGTGACCTGCCAGCTCCATCCTCGATGGTTATCATGAACCTGGGAAGGAGGTTAGGCTCGAGGTCCCATCCACATGAAGTACTCATTCATCTGATAAGATGTTCGATTGTTCGGGATAGCCGGCTCCCGCTTGAAGGTAGTTTTTAGTCAGATGAATAGCGCTTAGAAAGATGAAAAATACTCAAGGCACTTTTCAGGGAACCGGCCGTATGCTGCCCAACTTTCTTTTATTCATCGACACTTGTTCGGGATACAAGATTTTTGCCTTGGCGAACCGAAGGGCTTGGATGATCGATATCTTGATTTTTTGTGGTTGAGGTTTGTGGGCTCGCTTTCCTACTTCGCGGAAAGGCCGACCTCTGGGGCTACGGCCTTAGCCATCTTGTCCACCTCTGGTGGGATCTTCTTGGCATCGTTTGCTGGCTTGAGATTGGAAGCCGGCTGGCTCAGAGCCGACCGCCCAGGTTGGGTCAGCGCCACTTGCTGAAGGAGCTGGCGCTTCTCCTCAGCAACAACCAATGCCTCGACAAGTTTAGAGCTGGCTTTCATGGAGTCCATCAATTTCTTGTAGCATCCCGTGATGGTGATCACCCCACGAGGGCCAGGGAGCTTCATCTTGAGGTATGCATAGTGCGGGACCACCATAAATTTGGCTAGGGCAGGGTGACCAAGCAGCGCATGGTATGGGTTGTTGAGGTCCAGCACTTCGAACTAGATTGGCTCATAGCGGAAGTTGTCCTTCTCTCCGAACAACACCTCCAGCTGGATTCTTCCCATGGGCATGCATGAGTGCCCCGGGACGATGCCGTGGAATGTCAACTTAGTTGGCTTCAGCTGAGCTGCGGGGATTCCCAGCTTCTCCATTGAGGTATGGTACAGGAGGTTAATGTTGCTGCCTTCGTCAATGAGCACGCGTGAGAAGCAGCAGGTGTGCGTCTCGGAGAACATGATGGGGTTCAGGACCAGAGAATAGCCCCCGGGTCTGGGCATGAGTGGCGGATGATCCTTGCATCCCCATGTGATGGACGCCTCATACCAGTGCATGTACTGGGGCTCTACCGGCATGATCGCATTCACCTCGATGCCAAACCAGTAATCATCCTTCACCTCATCTTTCTAAGTTGTGAAGACGTGATACTGCTCGACGTTGGCCTCTTCAGGATAGTCTCCGGCTGCCTTAGCCGGCTGTCGGTCACGATTCTAATTTCCTTGTCCTTCAGCCGGTAGGCCCGGCGGTGGCCCCGGCAGCTGGTGGTTTCCTTGCTCCAGGTCTCTGGTGAAGCTGCACTGGCGTGTGGTGTGTCCCGTCAGCTTGCCTGAGACACTGTGAAACTTGCATGGCTGGTCCAACATCACCTCGATGGTGTACTTATCTTTGTTGGACTTATCGCTCTTGCGCATCTGGCTCCGTCCCGTAGCCCCCGGGCTTCCTTGGACTACAGCCACTTGCTTCGAGCCATACTTGTTGTCATGATGCTCGTCTTTCCTCTTGCCGTGGCAGTTGCAGTTGTGATGCTCGCCCTGGCTGGGTGCCAGCTGGGATTGGCCCGCAGCCGGTCATGACTCAACAAACTTCACCCTAGCCGCGGAGTTGGCTGATGCGTATTTGTCTGCTATCGCCGTGAATTTGGCCATGGTCTTCGGTTCAGCTCTGTGGAGCTTGTGCTTCATCAAGAGCCCTTCCCTACATCCATCAGTGAAGTATCCGATGGCTTGCTCTTCACCTACTCCCTCGCACGAGTGGCGCATCTCTGACCACCTTGTGAGATAGTCATGGTTTGGCTCGTCTGGGCATTGCTTGTAGAGGGCCAGCTGCCGCGGGCGGGGAGGTCGCTTGTACGTTCCGGTGAAGTTCTTGATGAACACCTCCTTGAAATCGTACCACAAGTTGATCTGTAGAGCCGGCATGATGTTGAGCCATGTCCTTGCAGATCCTTGAAGCATGAGCGGCGTGTAGCGCACCACCACCCTCTTGTTGCCGCCCGCGATATCAACGGCGATGACGTAGTCCGACAGCCAGTCCTCTAGCTTTACTGCTCCGGCGTACTTGGGCATGTCCCGTGGGAGCACGAACTTTGGCGGAAAAGGTTCGTTGCGGATGCGCGGGCCAAAACAGACTGGTCTCATCGAGGACTCCTCCTCGTCGAGTTTGGAGTCCGCCAGCAGATTAAGCCGATGGCGAGCGCCATGCTTCGGGGGGTCAACGTGTTCGCCGACTCATAGGCTCACATGCAAGCGAGCCGGCTGGGGGCCTTGAGCGTTGTGCCCGGCTCTAGGAGCTGGCGTGGCATGCGCCATAGCCTTGCCCTGTGCTGGCTCCGCTGCATCAGGCCGAGGTGGATTGCGCGGCTTGCTGGCGACCGCAGCCGGATCTCGAGGCTGCCGGCTATGGTAGCCGGAATGCTGGGTGCGGTGATTTCAACCGCTCTTGCGAGGAGCTCGGTTGCTCCTAAGGCTTGTTCTGGCCTCCTACGACAAGGCAGTTGTTGCGTCGCATGCCGCTGGCCTCTCTGTCCGGCTCAATCGCTTGTTGTTGCAGATCGGCGGTGTTCAGGAGTTCTTGGAGCTGAGCCTGCTTCTCCCGCAGCTCCTCGCCTTGCAAGCCGTCTAGCTCGGAGGTGATGTAGCAAGCAACACGGAGGTTCTTGGTGGGTGTGCTGTAAGTTGGCTTGGCGATGACCGGAGGTGACCTTGCCAAGGGTGCTGCTCGGTTCAGCTCCATGCCCAGATCTCGGCCTCGCTGATGTACTTGTCTGGCCCGGCTGGGGCCATCCCCAGCCGGCGTGTAGCCTTGCACGGTGTTGTACTCACGGAGCGTGGAGTTCACGCTCCGGCGGGTGTCATCGATGTCAACCGCCTTTCCGAGGAGGGAACGCGAGCTTGCTCTAGGTTCTCAGCGATCTTGGCGGAATCAGCGGTGAGGTTGAGGGGCGCGCGCAGGTCCATGATGGCGAAGTCCAAGATGTCCCGCTCTAGAAGCGGAGCGTCTTGCTCTGGCAGAGGAGGGCGTTCAAGCGGCGGGCGCGTGGTGCATGGTTGGCCACCGCCACCTTCTTCCTCCAGGGCCAACACCTCGACCATGGCACCAAGATCACTGCTTTTTCTACAGCTTTAGCCTGAATCAGAAAGGGGGTCAGATACGTCGGTTACCTCCTCTGGGAATGGCTTGGCGATCTATAAGCGGTGGCTGCCGACATCGAGGAAGGAGCCGCTGTTGCCGAAGCCGTCCTCAAAGCAGTCGAGGTTGTCGCTGACATAGTCGAAGGTGCCAAACCTCCAGACAAGGCCGGAGGCGACATTCTCGCTGAGGGTCGATGGGGATCCTGGCCGGAACTTCACTCTGGTCGCTGTGGCACGTTGCCCCATGTTGAGCGCTAACTGTCGTGGTATTTTGAGGACAGTAGCCATAGGGATGGCTTATCGGAGGGGCTCGTCGGAGAACAGCGACGGGTCCGGCTCGAGATTGGGTAGTGATGACACAGCATGTACCCAGGTTCAGGGCCCTCCACGCCAGAGGTAAAAGCCCTACTTCCTGCCTTAGTCTTTATTCTTAGCACACGGTGGCTTACAATGCTCCTTGAGCTGTGTTGTCTAAGGGTCCAGGCCCCCTATTTTAAGGGTCCAGGCCCCCTTATATAGGCGGGGGCCTGGTTACAGAGTATCGTCCGGCTGCTCAGCTGCCGGCTTCCCCGTGGCTGTGGCCTGGCATGGGTCCCGCTCTCCTCTCTCCCTCTGCCTGGGCGCAGACTACTTTATAATGTGCCTTTTCCCTGGACCAGCATATCCAGGGCATATGCCCCCGGCTTGCCTTGGATCCTTTCATGGAGAAGGGGTTTGCTTGTTGCGGTTAGTGGAGGTCGTCTTGGTTGGTGTCACTCCGGTCTCCAGCCTATGCCGCTCCTATCGGGCCCCTGCAACCTTTAATAAAGCGATGGTTAAAGGTTTCATCGTCTTCGCCGGCTTGGGCCTTCGGTGGAGAAGATCTCAGCTGGCTGCTGGCGCAGCCGGACCTTCGGTCGGAGCCGGCCTCCTCAGCCGAGTGTCGCAGCGATCCCTGGGACGTCAGCCCGCTGGTTGCTCTGCCCTTGGCCCGATCCAGGCAAACCCTTACAATCCATCATAGATCAGCTAGTGTGTTTGTACTCTACTTATCTATAGGTAGACCGATCCGAACATTTGTCCTCTCCTTACACTATAGATAGCCCGATCCATACAATCCTCCACCAGTAATCCATTGATATGCGAAAGGGAAAAGATCTAGCTGACTTTCCATCCCACAACAGATCTTATGGTTGACCATTATTTATGGCGCTAGCACTACAAGAAATGTGTTGACTAGCGACCCTCTAATTTCGTCACTAAATCGTCATAATGGTTGATCTAAGATGATTTTATGACAAAAAAATGATCGTCAAAAACGGGGCGTCGTTGATGATCGAACATGACGAATCCACTAGAATCGTCATAATCGTCTATGACGATATTGGACCGTCATGACGCTTATGACGAATTAGTATCGTCATGGGCAATTTGAGGAGGCCAGATCAGCAATCCGACGTGGCATACGCGTGGCATGAGGCCACATCAGCAATCTGATGTGGCATACACGTGGCAGACATGTAAATTGAAATCAGCCCGGTCCATTTCAGTGATCTATATGGGCCAAGCCCAATAACTCAGCCTTTTTTAAAATGTTTATATTTTTTATCCAATTCTTGTTTGGGCCTAGGCCTTTTTACCACCTTTTTCAATTTTGGGCCTTGGCATTTTAGAGACCATTACTTTTGGGCTTTTCTTTCAGCCAATTTATTATTTTCTAATTTGCACACTTTTTCCTAATATTTGTATCATGGCCTTTCAATGGTTTGGGCCCTGACATCTTTATTTTCAGTACAGTGAAAACCAATAACAATCCAGCCCAAATAAAATAACAGTAGGATCACAACATTTTATTAACAGCACAAAACAAGATATTAAACTTCCATCATTGGCATAGTTTACAATCTCGCAACAGTATTACATAGCATGACATAACAGCGAGGTTAATAGGTGCCACACATTATAACATTACAGACTAGTATCTCCCAGCAAAGTATCTCCATCAATGAGCAAAATACATCCATGTACCATCTCGCAACCACCAATCCCAAAACCTTTACCTAAATGATGTTGCTACCAGCGACCTTGGCGAACCACAGCATGATGAGAATCTATTGCCAGGAGTACGAGGATGTCTGCTGTGTGAATGAAATCATTGATCTGCAAAGCACACACAAGCATGAGGTTGTAATGCAATACCTAAATGAAATCATTGACCTGTAGGGTTGTTGTGAAATGGAAGAAGAAGGTTGGTAGTATTGAAAAAACTTGAATGAGAGAAGTAACAGTTTATGACAAACCAGCTGTAATTTAAAAGTAACAAACACAGCACCGAAATCATTTTTAGACCAATTAAAACTGTAGACATAAGTGCCCAAACATGAGTAAGCCCAGACACCCAGGCAGAACCATTACAGAACTCAAAACATTTTTCATCCCAAAAAGCTCTTACATGAGCAAACTATAGGATATAAATAGAAGTGTTATCAAACATCAATTTTTCAGATGCCACCACCGCAAAGTACATTCTATGATACCTGAATCAACATAGTACAGTATTCTAAGCATCCATGTAAAATAACATAGGGTGGTCACTGTCTCCGGCTGAACAAAGCACGTCATGCAGACCATGTGAACATTCAGTTAAGTTAAATCAAGCTTTCAGACTGTGCAGCAGTTGACAACAAGCTAAAGACTGTATAATCCAAGTTTCATGGCTTGAGTATACTGTCCAAGTTTCATGCAGACCCAGTTTGAATGAGTGAGAGATATAACATGGATTACTAAACACAAGCCTACACCATGTCCAAGTATACTGTCCCAAAAATCCTATGTATAGAATTTCAAGATATTGATCAACACAAATACTCCCAGATTTAAAGATAGCACACTACTTTTAAAAGTACCATTGTGCTTACAACTGGATATTGTTCATTCTATCCCTATTTGACTGGAATCATACAATGGCCAAACTTAATCATAGTCACTTCAAAACATATAAATATGCCACAGTCAAAGAAGAATTTCATAGCAACATGTAATGAGAACAAGTTAAACCAAACACTTATCTAATCCGGAGAAGAAAGCACTGTTGCAGTGCCATGGCCGTGGTTGATGCGTTTCAGCACATGAGTAGGCATTATGTCTCCCTTTACGTCTGCAAATAAACAAAAGCTTGAAATAAGCATCATGTCTCAGTTATTCTGTTCCTTTCTTTCCCAAACAGGAAATTTGCAATAAAATGAGACCTATTAAAAGCAGAAGCATAACTGCACAGGACACACTAACTAGTTCCTGGGAGACTCAGGTCTACCACCATCAGAGAGCGTAGATGTTACTAGAAGAATTCTATTACCTCCGTCCCGAACTAGTAGTTTGAACTAGTTAGCTCTCTAAAAAGGCTTACATTTCGGGACAGATGTAGTAGTATTTAAACAATCCAAGGTGTAACTACATAATCATTTTATTAGCATTAGGACAGACAATGTGGCCCATTTGCAAAATTGTAGCCAAATGTTCTTGAAGGCACTAACTACGTCACATTGCCAGCTAAGTTGATACTTATGTAGACCCATATTTGATGCTCGAGCAAACAATATGAACTACACATCTGTATAATCCAAAGCCCCTTCGCTGGCAGCACTCGTAAATTACACATAAAATTATTTAAGTTCTTTCCTGTTACATGAACAACAACCACATAAAAGCATGATTAACGGACAACAGATCCAAAACAACTACTCGTCACTGTGTAGAGAGCACCTGAAAATAAATGGCAGAGTGCTAGCATTTTAACTCGTGAGCAACACATCATGATTTAGTCAGTTTTCAGATATTTTATGAAATGAAAAAGTATCCACAAGCTTATCAGGCATACAAGCATAAATTATACTTCTGATATACGACCATTAAATCAACATGTCTAGCAAAACAGGTTCTATTTGGGGACAAAATAGATTCAGATCTGTTCAAAAGGAGAGGCTGTGCATACTTAATTTCGAGACCATGCGGTGTACAAGATATCTACCAATTCATTCCCCGCCCAGATCATGTCATAGCTCACAATCGCTCAGCAAAAGGTGCACTGCACAACATAAAACAAAAGAAATAACCCAGTTTAGATAATTTGAAAATAAATTACAGTGTTGGTTTTCAGGATTTACATGGTCCAAATCTTGTAAAACAGAGTTTAATAAACTGTAACCTGTCCTAGATATAGAATTGGCACAAAAAACGCAAGCAAAAACATACACTGCAGAAATGAAAATACATTTTCAATGAATGGGTTACTTAAATTCCATTTTTTCAGCATTAAAAATTAGCCAGAGTTTAGCGGGTTATAGTTACAGGCAGAAAACCACATCTGAACGCTCCCAGATGAGCTGACAAAGTGGTTGGCCTAATAGAATTTGGGACTAATAGAATTTTACAAAGCTCCCAGATGTACTGAGTATGTGCGAATTGTACAAGATGTATTGAGTATGTGCGAATTGTACAAGACTGAACCAAAGTAGTATCATGGCACACAATCTCTAAGAAACATCATGTGAGAAGGAACAAGAGCAGGTCAGCGTACCTGGACATGGTGCTTGCGCGAGGTACCTGCACGCTGCCTCGCACAGACGACATGGGAGAGGCCGCGAGGACCCTCCTGATTGCGCTCCCTGCATCTTGATAACGGTGGCCACAACTTGCCCACCGGTCTTGCTCAACCCAACCGGGCTGCCTCCGCCGATAGATCCGAGGGCCGCAGATCTTGTGCAGGCCTCCACCTCCTGTCAATCCCATCCATGTTCGCGTCCAGTGGTGCCTACAGAGAGACAGAGATACTGAGAGAGAGATACTGAGAGAGAAACCCTTAGAGAGAAACCCTAGGGCGGTCAGATCCAGCGAGCACAACCTAGAGGGTGAAAGGGATCTCGTGGCCTGCTGTCGACGGCTCGGGACAACGAACAGGATCAGTGACCCGTCGTTCTTGACCGGGTGCTCCAGCCGATTGAGCTCTGCGGTGGCTGGCGCAGACCGAGATCTTGGAGATCCGCACACACATAGCCTAGAACGGCAGCGCCGCCTTGGCCACCGCCTGCTCCTCGCCCTGACCACACGGGCGCTCGTCAGCTTCCTCGTCCGGCAGCATCTGCTGGCCTTCATCGGTGGCTCACATGCTCAGGAGGCGGCGGTGCAACGATCTAGGGTTCGGGAAGTGGAGGCGCTGGAGATAGGGTGCTGGAGCGCAGGGTGGATCGGGATCTGGCGCTGTGTGGCTCAGGATCTGGCGCGGGGAGAGAGAAGAGGGAGGTGGCGGCGGCGATGGGGGAAGGGGAGGGTTAGGTTAGGGTTTCGGTCGCGCGCTCATATTTATCAAGAACAGCTAGTAACGTTGGATCAAGGCGTGGACGGTCCAGATCAGCTTTAGGGGAGTGATCCGTGGCAGGACTGATTCTGCCTTGTTATTGGACCGAAACAACTATGACAGGACTGGTTCTGCATTTTTTGATATTTTTTCTTTAAACCTTTTCCAATTATTTTAGAAAAGAAATATTATAAAAATCTTTACTATTAATTTTTTATAAGGTGTTGTTTGATCTTCATAACACCAAAAAAGTAAAGTTTTCATTTTCTTAGCATAAAAAACTCATTTTCCATTTTTCATGTTCTAAAAATGGGGTGTTTTGTGAAGCATCTACCAAAAATATGTTTTATAAATGGAACACAACAAATTAAAAAACTATTATACCATATTTTATGCATAATTCACTAGTTGTTTGCATGGAAAAAGATTTCTAGCCACCTCTCAAGAAATAGACAAATATCTGCCGATTCAACTGAAAGCGTGTCAAATTTGAACCATAGGTGCTTAAAATTTGAACTATTGTGCACATGTGTGCATCTTGGAATGACAAAAAATGTTGATTTGGGAAGTTTTAATTTTTGTTACACAAAAAAATGATTTTTCATTTTCTTAGCATCAAAAATGGGTTTTTTTGTGAAGCGTCTACCAAAAATATGTTGCAAAAATAGAACAACCAAATTTTAAATGATATTATACCTTATATTATGCATAATTCACCAGTTGTTAGCATGGAGTAAGTTTTCTAGCCACCCCTCAAAAAATGACAAATATCTATCGATTCTGTTGGAAGCGGGACAAATTTGAACTACAGGTGCTTTATAGTTTGCTTATGTTTTTTTTCAAAAATCATTTTTAGGTACATAAGTATCTATTTTATTAAAGATCCATATAGAGTTTGGCAAGATTCTATCCCGACTTAGGAGCGGTCACGACCACCGTTTTGGCCGCATTTTGAAGTCGGCATAAGAAATACAAAACAATTCAAAAAAAATACAAATCCTTCGCGTTGTGTCATGTTTTGTGACCTAGTTACCATGAAAAATAATAAACTTGGAATATTACAACTATTTTGAAAAAGTGTTCACAACAAAGAGCTATCTCATACGAAGTTCAATGGCTTTCAAGCCAAATGAGCTAGTTATAGCCACAACCACGACATAGTTTGTTCAAACAACCCCATATTATGCATATTTGTGCATCTTGGTATGACAAACAATATTGATTTGAGAAGTTTTAATTTTCTTTACACAAAAAAATGATTTTTCATTTTCTTAGAAAAAAAAATGGGTTTTTTTGTGAAGCGTCTACCAAAAATATGTTGCAAAAATAGAACAACCAAATTTTAAATGATATTATACCTTATATTATGCACAATTCACCAGTTGTTAGCATGGAATAAGTTTTCTAGCCATCCCTCAAAAACTGACAAATATCTATCGATTTTGCTGGAAGCGGGTCAAATTTGAACTACAGGTGCTTTATAGTTTGCTCATGTTTTTTTCCAAAAATCATTTTTAGGTACATAAATATCTATTTTATCAAAGATCCATATAGAGTTTGGCAAGATTCTATCCCGACTTAGGAGCGGTCACGACCACCGTTTTGGCCGCATTTTGAAGTCGGCATAAGAAATACAAAACAATTCAAAAAAATACAAATCCTTCGCGTTGTGTCATGTTTTGTGACCTAGTTACCATGAAAAATAATAAACTTAGAATATTATAACTATTTTGAAAAAGTGTTCACAAAAAAGAGCTATCTCGTACGAAGTTCAATGTCTTTCAAGCCAAATGAGCTAGTTATACCCACAACCACGACATAGTTTGTTCAAACAACCCCATATTATGCACATGTGTGCATCTTGGTATGACAAACAATATTGATTTGGGAAGTTTTAATTTTCTTTAAAAAAATGATTTTTCATTTTCTTAGCATAAAAAATGTGTTTTTTTGTGAAGCGTCTACCAAAAATATGTTGCAAAAATAGAACAACCAAATTTTAAATGATATTATACCTTATATGATGCACAATTCTGCAAAAAATGAACATCCAAAAATGTTTTATAGCCACCTCTCAAAAAATAGACAAAATTCTGTCGATTCGGCTGGAAGCGGGTCAAATTTGAACTACAGGTGATTCATAGTTTGCTCATCTTTTTTTCCAAAAACATTATTAGTTACAAAAGTATCTATTTCATCAGAGATCCATCAAGTGTTTGGCAAGATTCTATCCCAACCTAGGAGCGGTCACGCCCGCCGTTTTGGTCGCATTTTGAAATCGGCATAAGAAATCCAAAAAAAATCCAAAAAATATAAATCCTTCGTGTTGTGTCATGTTATGTGACCTAGTTGCCATGAAAAATAATAAACTTTGAATATTGCAACTATTTTAAAAAGGTGTTCACAAAAAAGAGCCATCCCGTACAAAGTTCTATGGCTTTCAAGCCAAATGAGCTAGTTATGGCCATGATCATGGCATAGTTTGTTAAAATGATCCCATATTGTGCACATGTGTGCATCTTGGGATGGCAAACAATTTTGATTTGGGAAGTTTTAATTTTTGTTGCACAAAAAATTCATTTTTCATTTTCTTAGTGTAAAAAATGGGTTTTTTGTGAAGCGTCTACCAAAAGTATGTCGCAAAAATAGAACAACCAAATTTTAAAGGATATTATACCATATTTTATGCACAATTCACCAATTGTTTGCATAGAAATTTTTTTATAGCCCCCTAAAAAAATAGACAAAATTCTGCCGATTCGGTTGGAAGCGGGTCAATTTTGAACTACAGGTGCTTCATAGTTTGCTCATGTTTTTTTCAAAAAATCATTTTTAGGTACACAAGTACCTATTTTATCAGAGATTCATAAAGAGTTTTCCAATATTCTATCTCGATCTAGGAGCGGTCACGCCTACCGTCTTGGCCATATTTTGAATACACCATAATGGCATTGTAGTAATTAAATTTTGTTTTCTATATTTATTTTTTGAAGAAAAATTTTTAATGTTATTATATATGCAAAAAAAATTACAAAGGTTTTATGAATTTATTTGGCCTTGTTTTGAATCTACCTTAAATCTTTTATGGTAAAATCTGAAAACACTGGAAAAAACAAAAAGGAAAAAACATTCCTGAGAGTCTTTATCTCCAGCGGCCCAAATGGCCCAGTGTTGTCCCAGGCCCAACATACGATCATCTTGTAATTAAAAATGCTTTAGCGTGACCACACATCAAAGGCGTTTGTTTATCTTGATGGTTAATCTGCACTATCCGGTTTGAGGAGGGCGTGAGTTCGACCCCCGGTTCTCCTATTTATTTTGCCCGTTGCCTATATATTTCAAGGTTTCCTGCCCAGATTTGTGGGACCCGCCTGTCACCTGGTTGGTGGGACCGACCCGTCAGCTTCGTGTCCTTCCTGTCCGACTGTGGGACCGGCCTGTCAGGTGCGCCCGTGGGACCGGCCTGACAGGTCCGACCGTGGGACCGGCCCGTCAGCTTGGTGGGATATGACTGTGGGACCCGTCTGTCAGGTCCGACTGTGGGACCCGCCTGTCAGGTCCGACTATGGGACCCACCTGTCAGGTCTGCCCGTGGGACCGGCCCGTCAGCTTGGTGGGATATGATGAAATTCTGAAGAGAAAAAAAATCACACACGAAAGTATAAGAACAATTTCTGCGGGATCATGTCAGAAAGTGATTATAGCTCGGCTGGTCTACTTCACTATTACTAGTAGGAGGTCGTGGGATCGAGTCCCATCGCCTCAACTTTTTGTTGATATTTCCCTCAATTGTGTGCAGGCCCGCATGTCACACATGGAGAGTGGGGGACCCGCTAGTAACGTGGAGACGACGATACTAGCAAAATCGTGACACATAGATGACACGTTGACGAGACCGCTGAGGTGGCAGTCCAATCATTTTAAATATATTTTAAATTAGCGACTATGATGATTTAAATTCGTCGTAAACGGTTTCAGATAAGGTCTGAAACCGCATCGAATAGGTTATGACGATTTGGTGCCGGTTGAATTATGACGTTCCTACTTTAAATCGTCATAATTCTTATAGCTTTTGGCCTCCCCAATCAGCCCATGACGATCTGGTATAAAATCGTCACTATTTTATGACACTTTTCTCTAGGGTCATGATGAAAACGTCAATAGTCAACACATTTCTTGTAGTGTAGAATCACTGGTGACATGTGTTATTAATCCTAGGTGAACTTTTCAGTTGCAGTGGGACCTCCACCAACCACATATATCATACCATGGTCCCACTGCCCACCATCCTAGGTGAACAACCACCATGGTTGATAACCACTAAGCAATTCAATTTAGAAAGTAGAACCTTTTACTTTTAAGGCAGTAGTGATAGACATAATAAAGTTGCAACCAATTTGATAAAAATACTGCAAAGGCATGAGCAAGTGATGAACTTGCCTGCAAACTGCAAGGTGGTGCAATTGGATGCTTTTAAGTGACCCAGGACCTCAGGTTCTGGAAAACAACATCATTGTCTAGTAAGGGCAATGGTTAAAGATTCAAATGATGCAATAATTTTATTGGTGTGTTATTTATAACCCAATGTATTGATTTATTAAAGTCTTAATATATTCTTCTATGATTCTTAAAATATATGTTAGGTTTCAACTCATTCAAGAATAATGACTAAATGATTCCTGAATGGTTTCTTCTTATAAGGTCATGAACTAGCATTGAATTATTTTCCATATTTTTATTAGATTTTAATCAAGCTTTTAAATCATTCCAGAAATCTCTTTGAGTATTTCTTTTATTAAGTGAAACTTCCAAATTTTAGTTTTATAAGTGGGATTCTAAAATTTTATTCACTTTACATCAGAGAATTTTAAGATACTATCTTTTGAACATCTACCATTTTATTTATACTTTTAGGTTTATTGCTTGAGCTTTTCCTAAAATTTAAATTACATTTAGTAAAAAACTGTTTGGCCAATTTAATGGAACTAGGCTAGACCTGGCCCATTTGGCCCAATAGGCCATCCCACCCTGGCTCGCGAGGCCGGGGTCAATCCTACCCCTTGCCTCCCACTCTCTTCACTCCACCACCTCCCCTCGCAGTCACGCATGGCCTGACCCGGTCTCAGGCGATGCCGCAGCCGCCGTGTCCATGGCCGCCCCCGGTTCTGGCCAGTGTCGGTGACGTTGGGCGCTGCTTCTCTCGTCGATCTCTACCTCCCCAACAACTTGATTTGATCCTCGGGGACCCTCGCGCACACCCTCGGTTTTGGAAGCCTAACTAATTCCTCCCTCCTGTGCTGCCCGGTCAGCGCCAGCCTGACCGGCGGTCGATGCTGTCCAATCCCTGCTTCACCTCCGCCCTATTCTTGAAGACCATCGCCTTCCCCCTATTGGCATTGGTCGGATGGCAGAGGCTTCAACCCTGGCGCCCGCTGGTCTGCCACCTCTAGGTGCTGCTGCGGAAGGGGTGCTGTCCTGGCCGCTATTGCCCCGTCCTACTTCAACCTCAACGCTAGTGGGATGGCGCTGCGGTCGCAAGTTCGGTTGCGATCACCCTAACACCGCCCTCTCTAGTGTCTTCCTCGAGTCCCCTCTGTGAGTTCCTCTTCTTCCATGCCTCTCTACTACTGGCAATGGTTGCCTGGCCGCTGAGCCATGGCATAGTTGTGTGGTACTAGTGGTGCTTGGTACTGCTATGTTGCTCTTCATGTTCTACTGACTGAGATGGTTTCTTGGTGCAAGCTTGTTCTGCTTACAATCTTTGAGGCTTAATTCCTTTACTTAATATCTGATGGTTTTCTAAGATAGGCTTCTAGGGATCTTAGACTAGAAACTCATGTGCTGCTAACTAGTATGTTCTCAGGTAATCCTCGTGATGCTCTACACACATTATATGCACCACTAGTTAGTCTAGTGTTGTAGATGGCTAGTCTGGTTTACTCCTCTGAGCTTTTTTTATTTAGACCAAATGATGATGCCCAAGATTCTCCACCCCACTGGATGATATGTGTGAAGAAACATCTTGGCATAGATCCTAGTTGATCTGGGCCAATAGCATGTTGAGCCTATTTTGCTTAAGTTGATTTGTATAGTTACTGTTGCTCTGCTGTTGTAGTAATATGATTCGCTATCTAGAATTTAGTTTCAGTATTATGAACTGAATATTATTTAGTGATGATTTGGAGTGTTAATTTGATATTTGGCTTGAGCTGTTAAAGCTCTGATCCCCGTGATCATTATCACACAATTGATGTGAGGATGACACTAAATAACTGCTTATTTGCCTTTTTTGGTGCCTCAAACAGAGTGTGCACAAAAATCATATGGCATGGTTAAGTTGGCTTGCTAGTTGGTATGGTTAAGATAATTTGGTGGTGCTACTGCCCCTGCCAATGATGCACAGTCCGAGGCCTAAAATAGCTTTGATAAGAACAAAGATTTAAACTTGGGCTTTTAAATTCCTAGGATGAATTTGCATAGCACCTCTCTGGAATACTGAGGAAAATATACCATTTTATCCTCCTATATGATTTTCTAGTTGAAGGGTACTTTGGTGTGGGGTTTGATTGGTATGCTTCTATTTTGAAAGATGTTGATGCACACTTAAGAACAGCTAGGCCTTGACCTAGCTGTGTTGGGTAGCAGGTTCCTACCTGATGCTCTTTGGGCTTCCTCCTTGTGGTTGATTTGGTTGGGTTGATGGAGGTGAGACTGCTTCTTCTTGCTCCTCCTTGGTGCCTAACCTGCTCCTCCTAGCTCTAGTCAGCCTTCCCCTTGCAACTTGGCCTGCTCCTTCTGGTTCTAGGCAACCATGCTGGCTATGGTGCTGAATTGTGGTGTATGAAATTGACTTGGTGATTATCTGGAAGCTTTGCTGATTTGGGTGCGTGTGAGTGTGCTATGCTGGTAGTTCTTTGCTCAAACCAGAACCAGTGATGTGCATGCCACCTATTTATACAATCTCCACTCGCTGGCAAGGAAAAAATAGCGCGCTAAAACGTCGCTATAGCGCCGCTATATCATATTTGGGAGACGAACGCTACGGTTATGTGAATTTACCACGTTATGACGCTACAAGCGTTTTTAGCGCGCTAAACGTGCTATTTTACATAACGCTATAGCGCCGCTAAAACGAAATAGATAAATAGCGGCGATCACGACCATTCAGCCCATTCTACAATTAAGCCCACAATAGCAGGACGAATCCAACACTACTCCATCGTCCAACCCCACAGTGTAGCTCAAGTGGTGACCGACAATGCGAGTGTCAATCAAGCGGCAGCTACGTTGTTGAAAGCCTTTCAAAGCGGCCCAACATTTTTTGGAATGTACTGATCTTATGCTAGAGGATATTGGGAAGCTTCCGTTTGTTGATGAGCTGCAATTTGCGGGTTCTTCTTTTAAATCGAAAGATGCTGCCATGCATTCTCCTTCATCTAATTATTCATCCAAATAATACTTGCTTGTTCCTCGTTAACTATTGATGTTAGACTGTCTTAAAGATATGTTTGTCCTTCATTCTTAGCTTTGTAGTTTTTTTAAGGATTTATGTGATGACCTTTTATGATCTGGACTCTTACCATTTTAAATTTGGTGACCATTGTGATCTAGATTGTGTCATTGGGTCTCCAAATAATAATTTGTTATGCATGTATTACTCTGGAAATAATTTTAGCTGCTAAAATCCTTAATATACAAGGTATACCATGTCATTTTTTTAAACGCTATTTTAAAAAATAGCGTGCTATTAGCACGTTATAACTTGCATAGCGTTTCTGGAAGGGCCGCGCTATTTTAAATAGCGCGCTATTTTTTTCCTTGCTCCCTGGAGGTGTTGACAACACACGGCCATGCATGCATGAGTGAGCAGTGTGCTTGCTTGGTGTCTTCACGGTGGTCTTGATCTTTTAGCTGTGAAGGGGCTGAGGATAGACATGGCTTGCTGATGTATATCACAAACATTTACCTTAATTTCTAACTATCATTTTAGCAATTGGACTTGTTTATTGTATTCCATCACCCAGGTTTCAAGAAAATAAGAAGAGAAGAAAATAGAAGACATAGTTTAGGTCTCTTTTTATTTGTTTTGACATATATATAATTTGTAATTTCTTTTTCTTTATTTCTTTCTTTCCTATTCATTTAATTCATTTGTGAGCAAAATATTGTAAAGACAATGTATTATATGTGTGATATCAATCTCTACTATAAAATCTCTATTCGTTGGTAGGTACGTCTTATGTGTCCTGAGGGAAAAAAAAGTTCTCCATCGTCCGATGCTCGACCGATGCGATCGCTAATACAAGCGGTAAAAGAACCGGTTTCATCAGATTCAATCCCTACCAAAACCAGAACCAGCGTTGCTACGCATCTATCCCATCCCGCCTCCCTGCGGCGCCAACTGAGGGTACATGCGCAGCCGCCATCTGACCTCCACAGGAAGGTCACCTGCGGCGAGTACGCGAGCAATCAAATTGCTGGATCTCAAGAGTCAGGACGTTGTCCTTTTTATGAATCAGTAGTGTTCAAGTAATTTTGCCCTCAACGTCAGAAGCTTTAGTACTCCAGATAGCAGGTGCAAACCGGGGATTAGGATTCAAAGGACCACAAAGAAACAATCGTCAGTGGATTGACATCATAATCCAACGTAAATTACGGGATCAATTTCGTCCGGGAGAGACGGACATTGTAGTCCAGAGATTTGACTACTGAGGACGCACAAATTCATGGGACGAGAATCGGGTTGGACTGTTGTGATGTCACACCGTGTCAGGAAGGCGCTCTTCACATCATACAGAAACGTTGTGGTTTGAGCCGGTGGCAGTACCAGGCAGTTTTGAAAGCTATATTAGATCATCGATGACGCGCGTTGCCGCGCCCATCTATTTGATTATGGAAAGGTCAGCTGATGACCTAGTTTTTTTTAGAAAATGCTTTGATGATTTTGCTTGTTCTGTGAACTTTGAAATTCCATAGAATTTGATCTGTGCATGCAAATGAAGTGATTCAAATTTCCTTGAGTAGCTTAAGTCATTAGCTTTCAGATGGCATAGGTCCCATGATTTTAGGATCACTGTAGAGTAAATGATAAATAGTGGTGTGATATTAGCCTATTTTCTTACTTAATTGGAATTCTTGAGTTTGGTATGTTAAAAATGAGTGAAACCAATTTTAAGTGATAGCTTATCATGATACTTTGCTTGACTCACTGGTTTTGCTATTTTAGGACTTATATTCTTGTAGTAGTAGTTGAAATGGCATTGTGTGTAATTAATCTTAGGAAAATCACCACTTGCAGTAGGAATGGAATTTTGTGATGAATCCAACTTTGTTGGATCATGTTCTAGAAGGGCTTTCCAGAGCACTTTACCTCATATTTTTCTGAGATACAGAGAATATCTGAGGATTATTTTGGTGCTCTATTGTTATTTCCTATTGTTTAATTCATAGGAAATTACCCACAGCTTGTTTTTCAGTAAATCCAACTTTGTTAGGTTATTAAGATTGTTGTCAACCTGCAAATGTGATAAATGTGCTGTTTGGTTCATTGATTGCCTGCATGCTTGAATTGGTTGCTAAGTTGTGGTAATCTCATCAAATAAGAAACCCTAGTTTCTAATAGGGATAAATTGCTAATTAATAACCTTTAAAATCTTGTTTTGTTTCTAAACTTGTTTGCTTCTGATACTCTTTGATGATATGGTATGGAGTACTGCAAGGTTGGTGACTTGTGTATGCTTGTGTATTCATTTGTGCGTTGTTATTTTTCCCGACGATACAAGCGAACGAGGAGTGTACCGAAGAAGGTGAAGTGTACGAGTATCAGGACGAGGAGGACTAGGGACAAGCCACCCAAGGCAAGCCATCTAACTTGATGCATATCTAAACTCCTATTTACACATTTGCATGTCTCCTTCTGTCTTATTAAAGTGCATGGATTTTTACTGCTATAGTTCTTGTAGCAATTATTTGTTGACTCAGGCTCCGCGAGTCAAATTGTTATCATCCATCGAGGTGACCCCCTTGATTACCTATTCCATTACCCCTGAATTAGTGGCTTGTTGATTTGCAACAAAGCCTTTGATAAACCTTCTAGTGGAGCTAAAACTCTAGGAATGGGGACACTCAAAGGAAGTTTACAAAATGTTTCCGAAAACCTTGGGGTAGTACCTACCCCACTGAAATGATTTCAAAAATGGTTTTGATCAAAATGGAGGACAAAGGAGATGGTGGTTTTTATAAGACATTGGTGATCACTAGGCGTTCGCTCAGAACAATTAACCCGTGCAACCACATTACCCCGGTATGGGACGGGGCTTAGTTTGAAGTTTGTCTGCCTTAGTGCGGGAAGCCTCGCACTATATAAGGGTTTGTAGGACCCTGGAATCCGGGTTGTCGCAAGTGGTGGGCAACAGTGTAGCGGGCCCGCCGATAGGCTACCCGTCCGGAAGACACTTGGGTTTCTCCCGCTGTGGCACTGGAACTACGCTCGGCAGAGGTAGACGGCCAGGATTTGCCGGGGATGTATACTCCACAGGGTAGGCGCCCGTATTAAGGTGGATAGATGGAAGGCTATGATCGATTATCCGAACCCCTCATACTTGTGTATGAAGGTCCGTGGTGGTATCCCGGCGGATTTATCGGATGTTGTGGGTAAAGTATACAACCTCTGCAGAGTGTAATTCTATTCGAATAGCCGAGTCCTCGGTCATGGACGGTTGGGATGGCCGTTGCCTAGCCTAATGTCGGTTTTGTTTTCAAAGGTTGATTTCGGAAAAATGGAGAAAGGTGCCGGACAGAGTACTCGGAGGGTACTGCCGTGGCACGGATTTGGTTCGGAGTACTTGCAGGGTACTGCCGAAGGAAGGGAAGTGGTCAAGTGTGATTGACCGGAATTAATAAGGATGGTGGTCATGTTTGATTGACCACCGGCTCTTCTCTTAGAAATGAGTTCCCCCTTTTCTAGAGCTTTGACTAAAGATCCGTTACAAAAACTTTTCTTTAATAAGGATATAGAGATGTCGTATGACATGCTATATCGACAAGAGAAACTATGATATAGAGATGTCGTATGATATGCTATATCGACACAAGAAACTATAGTTAGGATTAAGCACTAGCCTCAAACCAACTTTCCTTGCTATAGCCAAATAGCATGCAACTTGTACCTTCTTAGGTGGTTTGCGAGTACAATTCCAAAATGTACTCACGGCTTTGTCCCTGGCTATTAACATGGCCAGATTATGGAGATGACTACGATGACGATGGTGAGGAGTTCGACGACGCCGGTGCGAACTAGGATCCGTCTCCCGGTCAGTCGCCTGTAGGGTAGAGGCATGACCCGGGCTACCGACGCTGTTTGTGTTTCCGCTGCTATGCTTAGTGAACTTGCCCTGTGAGGCATTTGAATTCGGCCAAGTGGCCATGTAAGACTAAATGACTTATTTATGTAATGGATGATGTACTCTGTAATGCCAACTCTGTTATGTGGATTCATGACGGTCTTCCTGGGATCATGAATTGTATGCTGTAACGACCCAGAAAATACCCCCTATTAGATAATTGTTTGTTATTTTCTTTTTCGCGTCTTCGTGACGTCATGCATTCTCATGCATCTATAATCTTGCATATTTTTGTCAAACCCAAAATTTATTTGGTACAAAATTTATTTTATTTTTGCTCGTATGGTTTTACAAAATCTTCCTTTCTCTTTTCTTATTTTAATACTAAAACTAAAGCTTTAATATTTGCAAACCTTTGTGAATTGTTTTGAAACAAAATCTAGTTTCGAAATTTTTGAAACCTGTTTACAAATCTTTTCTAAACCCTACTTTTCCCCCTCGTGTCTCCAAAATTATTCTGCAAGAGAAGGTAAAAGAAAAATCAGAAGAGAAGAGAAGAAGTCAAGCCAGCAGTCCACTTTTTCCGATCACCAGCCCATCTTTTCGCTTGGTCCAACCTGTCTCCACCGAAGCGGTGCCCTGCTCAGCTTTATCCTCTTCTCCAACCAAGCACGCGTTCAGCGTGACCCCTTCCAGCAGCGAGCACGCCAGGCGCGTGATCCCTCCCCCTCCTCTTTAAAACCAATGGAGGTAGCCCCAGGCGAAACCCTAGCTTCCCCATATCCTCCCAGCTGTGCCGCCGCCATTTTCCCCACCTTTTCCCGGTCCTCCATCATCTGTGTAAGCGACTGAAAAATCACCGAGAACGACCTGGCCATGGCCACCGTCGCCCCGCTCCCGTGGTCACCTGCTCATAGACTCGAGACCTCCAAGATGTTCAGCACGTCGTCCTCTCCGTACGCCATGAAGGAATTGAGCCAAGATCGACCGCAGTAGCGTCCGCATCCTCTTCTTCTTCTATGGTCACCGGCGAAATCCGGCCCCTCAGGTCCTCCTCCGGCCTCCCCGAGCATGTCTCTGATCTCCCAGTGAGCTCCTCTGCCTATTCCCCCTCTTCCCCATCTATTTTTGGTCCTGCAACTGCAGATCCGTCCTCCTTGAGGCCGCCTCCGCCATGGTCCAGTTCGAGCTCTGAAACTTCTATGCTTTTCTTCAGTATTTCGGCATCGTCCCAGGACACCCCATCCGCCGGGTCAACGCGTAGCAGCGCCGTCTCCATCAACCACCTGAGCATCCTCGCTTCCCAGACCGCGCAGCTCTGTCCATTCTGGTCGCCTTCGTGGGATGGAGCTTCCTCGTGAATCTTTAGTCATCTGCATCCTGTCCAAGATCTGCGCTCTGTTTTTGTTTCAGGCATCGCGAACAGAGTAGATTCAAGTCGGGCCCGAGCTATTTTCTTTCAGATCCCAAGCAGCAGCACAGCGGTTCGTACCTATCGTCTCCACACAATCGATCCAGAGTTCAATCCCCAAAGGCAGCGTGAAAACCATTCTTTTTCGCTATGCTTTTGTTCAGATCTCGCATCCAGGGCTGCATCAAGTGGAACTCGAGCTCCCTTTAATCAACATACAAGCAACAGCCATCTGGTTGGGCTTCTGTTCCTCTATTCAGCCGGCCAGAGTTCGAACCCCTCCAGCTGCAGGATTAAACCCCACCTTTTTTCTTCAATTTTTGATCAGAACCGATGCCAAATGGGCCGCAGCCCAGCAGAACTTCTCGTCAGTCGCACACGTGCGACAGCTTGTATCCGTCGCCTCAGGTCCGAACCAGATTCAGCCCTCTCAGTTTTTATTCGCTCTCTGTTTTTCTGAAATTCCTGCCAATATGTTCAAATCTTGCTAAAATTATATCTTCCAAATCGTAAGTCGAAATAAAAAGTATTTTATATGTTTTTGGATCAGAAAAATTAGTAGAATCTGAATATGCCATGCACATGCTTATTTGCATTTTGCATCATGTCATGCCGTGATAGTTTGCATCTCACATAATAAGTAACATATGGAGTATATGGGAAAATACTTATAATGTTTTCCCCGCTTCATTTAATTTTGTGTAGCTCACCTATATCTTGCCTTTGCCATGCTAATCAATATTTAAATTGCTGGGTAGTAAAACAACTTCAACCTAATATGTGTGTTGGGATTCTGATTCCGCTTAATTTGGCTAAGTTGCATTGCATCATTATTGCCATGTCATGCATGCACGCTTCACATGATCATGCCGATTCTTTTGCCGTAGTAGTAAGTTGTGCATCCGTTGTTTGTTGTAGCATTTTGCTTCTTCTCGGGTAGGACGCTTCGTGGTGATGTGAGCAACGACAAGTTCTTTGGGTGTTCTTCGACCAACTTTTCAGGCGAGCCCTTTTCTCTCTACCCATTTAATACTTTTGCTCTCGCTAGCTCTATATTCTAGCCTTGTGTCACGATGCTTTTGTTCGAGTCACGTGTCCTATCCACCTGTTATCCAAAGCAAAGCCATAGAACCTTTGATATAAATCCTATTAACACTGTGCTTGTTGTTGAGTTGGCCTTGCGAGTCGTAGGCATCTTCAGGTTGTTGGAGTTGTTTTATCTTATTGGGTTGGGAAAGTTATCATATGCTCTACTTTATGGATATATGTTGTTGGAGATACTCATGGCTTACTTTATTGTTAATACTTAAAATTGAATTAAGCAGAGGCATCGGTGAGTCATTTTGCCTGTTTTACGACGGCTCACTTGTGTCCCCTAGGACCCCGAGATCGCATGAACTGTTCTGAGACTGAGCGCTCTAACCATACGTGGGTACGTTTCTGGGCCTCCCCTTGACACTGCCAGAATCTACACACTTGTCCAGTGGCCACAACTAGTTTGAGGTTTTCCATTTGTTTCTTGTCGGGCGTGCACCTTGTATCTTATGGTCCGATTTACTTTGGGGGAAGCCGTGTGTGCCTTGTAACCCCTTGTTCTGCACGTCCGTCTAGGCGCGGTACGCATTGTTAAGTGGTCATCCCCTAGTGGGCTCCGATCCATCTTAACCGTTCACGCATCAGCTAAGTCCGTCTCAGAGATTCGTCCGGACTCTCGATACGGGTTAAACTTAGTCAGGTGGCTTCCTGGACTTGTTTGTAGTGAAGGAGAGTGCGAGTCGTGACTATCTTGATGGCGCACCTGTTTTTATTAAGGGTGCGAGTTTTGCCTGAAGGATTGATCGTACGTGTGGGTACTTTTGGGCACCCCTGCAGGGTTAAATCTTTTCGAAAAGCCGTGTCCGCGGTTATGGACGACTTGGAGCTGTACTACTCGATCATAGAACAACTTGCACCTGCTATTTCAATACTAATAAACTTGTGTAGTAAGCTAGCACAACTACAACAATAAACCTGCAATAAAACTTGGTAACCGCGTGAGTGCCTTTGATACTTGCTTCTTCGTTTGGTTACGAGGAGGTGATTCATCGGCTGGGTTATGTTTGGTGTTAGTTTCTAGTTGGTTCTTTTATGCGCTCTCTTATCTTATCTATTTAGACGAAAGTTGTATGTGTCTCTGTAGTTTAGTGCTTTTGTTGCCGCTAAGTCCACCATATAGCCTGTAGGCGAGCACAGCTGAATTCCAGTCTCGCGAGTACGTGCCTCAGTATTCACCCTCGTTTTTTTCCTTTTTCTCTTTCTCCCTCCTTGTTCGGCAACCATTGGCCCGATGATCTTCATAGGTATGGGAGCGACGACGTTAGCAAGGTTACCCTTCCGGCTTGGCCTGGGCAGGGTTTTGGACGCCATCGTGTATCTTCAGGCCTCTTAGGCCCATTTGTATTCTTGTCCGTACTCGGATGCTATTTGCTTTATGTATGATTTGGATCTTTGTATTGTAAACTTGGATATTTTGACTCATGGAGTCTTCGTGGTTATATTATATATTGTTTTGTGGGTTCCATCGTGAACTTATGTAACTGTTGCTACCTTGATTCCACCCGCATCGCGTGCATGTTGCGGCGTGCACGAGGCGCTTGGTGGTGCGTTTCCAAAGCGACATCATGTAGATTGTGGCTTGATCGCTATAATCTGCAAGGTGCCGGTTTTGGGGCGTCACATATGCATAACTGGAATTCCGGATGGTAAACCGGGGTCCCCACAGAGTTGGTATCAGAGCCATCCTGACCTTAGGGGACTTTAGTTAGCATGGGCGTTAGGCCGGACCAAAAACTATTCTCACTATTAAAAAGTTATATTGCTCTCATCTCTCCCCTTTACTCTTTAAGCATTTAGACTACTTGCATCTTAATTCAAGTTTTTACTGTATTTAAAATATTGCACACTTGGGTAAGTTATTAACTCAACCTACCTTAAAATTTTGTGTAGATGGACGCTCCTACTGCACACCGTCAGGTTGGTACCCATGAGGACGTGCTCGTCTTTGAGCGCGACTTAGTGGAGTTGGCCGCGCGTCTCGGACGCCCGCGTCCGGAGGTCCGAGGCTATCGGCTCTTCGAGGAGGGTACCCGCGAGTTGGCGTACCAGGTCATTTGCCAGGTCCGCGGGAAAGAGGTCCCGCCGACCTCTCCAGAGTTCACCTTCGAGGTGATCGAGCGCACGTGGGGCGATGGACTTATGCGTGTCCTCCGACACGCTATCTCGCGCCTCGTCCACCTCCACTACGACGAGCTACTCGGCACCCGCTACGAGCACTATGGGCGAGTCGACTGTGACGGCTTTCCTCACCAGGCCGCCGCGCACACTCCCTTCAGTCGCCACCTTTGCCACATGGAGGCCCTGCTACACCACACCCAGGGGCAGCTGGACCACATCCGTATGGTTGCCGACGAGCGAGGCCTGGAGCTGGCCGTTCTCCGTGAGGACCTGCAGGAGTCCATTTTCTCTCGTCACCGTCTCCTTGCTGCCAAGAGGAGGATCGTGAAGAGGAACAGGGCTCTGTGTCAGCGCGTGTGTGATCTCGAGGATCACCTCGCTTCACTTGAGAGTCACATGTCCGAGTTAGAGGAGGAGACCGCTGAGCTCCGCAAGGAGAACGAGGAGGTACTTGGCCGGGATGACGACCACCAGGAGGCCTACGACAAGGAGCCCGCGAGCACTGATGACGACGACCGTGGTAGCGATGGCGGTGATGACCGCGATGCTATCATGGACTTCTACGCTCCTGTGACACCGAGTGAGGAGGACCCCGAGGAGGTTGTGCCTCACGTTAGCGTCGACGAGTAGGTACCCGGCGCACTGCTATCTCACTTAGGATGTCGCGTAGTGGTTAGGTCGATCCCTTTTACGTTTAGGTGTGTTGTATGGTTCAGTTGAAACCATTTGGTATGTGTTGCATGAGACTTTGTGGTATGTGTGCTAGACTTATGTGGCACCTCTTTTGTATGTATGTATGCATGTGGTGGACTTGGATGATTATGGTTGATGATGTATGCTTATGGATGTTAGGGCCCAGGGTAAACACTGATGCATCAGCCCAAGGTAAGATTTACATTAGATCAATTCCTCTTTTATCTTCATTATAGTGTTTGAGCCTGTAAGTTTTTTGTTACTGACGAGGGTTAACGCGACAAATGTCAAAGATGAAGGACTTAAGATCGGGGGAATAGGGCATCGGATGAACTCGAAGGTAAATCAGTAAAACAAGGTGTGTATCGAAAGTAAACGTGCTGGTCGACTTGGCTTACTTTCAATCTGTCCCTGACCGTCCTCTCCTGGCCCCAATATATAGGTGGCCAGGTCTCAAGTAACGGGAGGGGTCCGATACATATTACAACATCGGTATACGACATGAACTCGTATTTCGACTATGATTACACTTGGGCCTAGCTTAACGGGCCTTAGGGGTACTCAAGTAACTAGCTCTATTATCTATACCCTTGTCAGTAGCCCCCACTATTAGTGTGCAATTAGTCTTCATATATGTAATTTGTACATGTATAATATGTACAATAATATTCATAAGTATAGTCAATGTATATGCTCAACTTGGAGGATCACTAATGCTGGTCAAAAGCTTTGTGCAAAGCCATTTTGCTCAATGTACGAACTCCTAAATGACTTGTACACACGCAGTTGTGCACTGCTTAACTGAAGGCTGATACGTCTCCAACGTATCTATAATTTTTGATGCTCCATGCTTGTTTTTACACCATTTGCCTATTGCTTCGTTACACTTCGTGGCACTTTTATGCATTTTCCAGAACTAACCTATTAACGAGTTGCCACAGTGCCAGTTCCCTGTTTTCTGCTGTTTTTGTGTTTCAGAAGTGATACACAGGAAATATTCTCGGAATTGGATGAAACAAGTTCCTGAAGTCTTATTTTACCTGGAAGCTTCCAGAGATCCGAAGAAGAGTAGGAGGGGGGCCACCAGGGCCCCACACGCCAGGCTGGCGTGGCCAGGGGCCTGGCCGCGCCGCCATGGTGTGAGGGAGCCTGGCCCCTCCTCTGACATCGCCCCTTCGCCTATAAAGACCCCCCGACGGAAAAAACCTAAGCACCTGATCACTTTTCCAGAACACATCGCGATCCGCCGCCGCCGTCGACCCGAAGATTGGGAGGGTCCAGAAGCTCTTCCCGGCACCCTGCTGGAGAGGGGAATCACCACCAGAGGTCTTCTTCATCGCCATGCTTGCCTCCGGAGCGATGAGTGAGTAGTCTACCTTGGACTATGGGTCAATAGCAGTAGCTAGATGGTTGTCTTCTCCACCATGTGCTTCATGTTTAGATCTCATGAGCTGCCCTACATGATTGAGATCACCGTTATGTAATTCTACATGTTTGGTTTGTTGGGATCCGATGAATATTGGTGTTTATGATTAAGTTGCTGTACTGAATATTATCTTTTGTTATCTCTATGTTGTTTATGATCTTGCATGCTCTCCGTTGTTAGTAGCTATCTTGGCCGAGTAGTTGCTAGTGACTCCAAGAGACAACATTGATAGTGGGTTCATGCCTCTATTTAACCTGGGGGAGTGACAGAAACCTCTAAGGTTGTAGATGTACTGTTGCTACTAGGGAGAAAACAACATTGATATGCTCAAGGGCATATGCTTTGTTTACATTACACACTTTGCTTAATGCAATTATCTGTTGTTCGCAACTTAATACTTGTGGAGTTCTCGGATTGATTTGCCACAAGTGGATTATTAGTCATAGATGCAGTTGGATGGCGGTCTATGTATTTTGTTGTAAGGCCCAGAGTAAATCTCATAGTGATCTTCTTGACATATCACGTTTATCTTTATTCTATCAATTGCCCAACTGTAATTTGTTTACCCAGCATGTGTTATTTATCTTATGGAGAGACACCACTAGTGAACTGTGGATCCCGGTCCTATTTCCATCATATTGCTATCACCTGTTTACTTTACTCGCACTGTTTACTTTACTCGCATACTCTATTGTTTTCCACTCGATACGCTCATAACCTTTGTTTCAAGCAAACCGGTGAGATTGACAACCTCATCGCAAGTTGGGAACGAAGTGCTTGGTTGTGTTGTGTGCAGGTTCCGCATTGCAGCTAGCAAGCAAAGCTTAGACGAGGCGCCATATATAAATTGTCCGAAGCTATCGCAAGCTAGCAAGCATCACCTTCAGTCGTTTGTCTCTCCTCTCCAAGAACGATAAACCTTGGTTTCTTAACTGAGGGAAAACCAGCTGCTATACTCATCACACCTTCCTCTTGGGGTTCCCAATGGGCTGGTCATTCACCACGCACAAGGACGAAGCTCCTACATCAACTAGGATCATCATCTATTTTTCTGGCGCCGTTGCCGGGGAGGAAGTAGAAGACTTCTGCGAGGGGAGTTTTCGCACGCACATCCTTTACTTTGTTATTGTTTTGCTTTACTTTATTTATTTTACCTGCATCGTTTTATATCAAAAACCCAAAAAAATTAGAATCCTTGGTAGTTGTTATTTCTTTACTTTTAGTTTATCATGTTGATCCCTAAGTACATTCTAGAGGACCTCTCCGTAGGTAGTGGTTCGATTATTGGCAAAAGTAACATTGAGGAGTTCTTTAATCACATTAGTATGCATGAGGAAGTTGAGGAGAAATCTTTGGTTGAGCTAGCTCCTAGTATTGAAGTTGCTTCTGCTTATTTGATTCACATGTTGAAAACTAGGTTTGCTAGTCTTAATCCTTTTATGCAATACATGTTCCTTAAGCTTCATGAAATTGAGGATCCCGAAAAGAAGGCTTTTATCTTGGAAGCTTTGCGCTTAGAATTTAAAGATGTTGTTATTGAAGCTAGAAAGGTTATTTAACGTTTTAATAAACTTGGTTCGCCTATAAAGGTTATTGGTACTAACAATGAAGGAGCCGAAGTACCTATACCTTGCAAGCTCTTGGGATTGTGTGAAGCTTTCGAAAATAATTTTGACTGGATCTGTCCTGAAAATCTTTTTGATGAAAATATTGTACCAAAGCATGATCACAAAGGGTCTTCTAAAACTTATGTGGATGAAATACAATGCCTTATTGATAAGACCTCTACAGTTGATCTTGATGCTTCATCACTTGATGTTACTTGATTCGCAATTTTCTGCGCCTAGCTCAAAGGCGTTAAAGAAAAGCACTCTTGGGAGATAACCCAATGTTTTCCTTTCAGTACTTTTTCTTTTATTTGAGTCTTGGAAGTCATTACTACTGTAATGACCGCTCCTTATCTTGTTTATTTCATTTTTGTGCCAAGAGAAGCCTCTAATTTGAGTGAGGTAAAGATTTGGGGATGTTGCAGTCCTGAAACTGTTTTCGGTGCTAAACCGTAAAAATTCGTATAAATTCTCTGTATATTTTTTGGACCTGCGATTTCTTGTGCATATGCCCCAGGTTATATCCAAACTTTTGTTAGTTGAACACTTTTTGATTTGAGCAACAGAAAATCCCTCAAAAATTCGTCCTTTGTCAGCTGTTCAGTTTTGACAGATTTCTGCCAATATTTGTGTTTGCCACTTTATCACTTTATTTTGAGTTCTTTTGATCACGGAACTTTTGGGGAAGTTGCTACAGTAGTACTTACTATATATGTGGTGGTTTTGAGTTGAAACCTGAAGCAAAAAGAGGTTGATTATATGTTATGCTTGCACTACTGTTGCTAATAGAATTGTGTTTAGTTTTGTATGAAGGAAGTTTTCAAGTGTAGGGATTGAAGAATGTTGAGATGAGTTGAAGAATGGACAAAAGCTCAAGCTTGGGGATGCCCAGCACCCCAATAAATATCCACGAAGTTCAAGCATCAAAGCTTGGGGATGCCCCCGAGGCACCCCTTCTTCATCGGCAAAAATCAGGTCACCTTTCAAGATGCTATATTTTTATTGCTTCATGCACTATGTGTTTTTCTTGGAGCGTCAGTTGTTTTAGTTTTCTTAGTTAATTTAGTTTGTTTGTTTGCTGCAATAAATGGTTGGACCCCAACAAATTTCTTTTGGAGAAGTTGCCTTGTTTTCATTTGCAAAGAACACTCCGTTTTCACTCTTATCGTTCATCGGGTGTTCTTCTTTTTCTGCTACTGCTTTTGGTTTTTATTTTCGCCTTGATTTGCGTTCAGACCTTGCCATATCTTTTCATCAAGGTGTATTTTTGCCTCTGATCTTTATTGGTTTTCATCAAAAGAGGTCTCTTTAAAAATTTCAAATGGTGTTGGAAAAGAGAAAAAGCTTTGTGCAAAATAGTGGTACAAGAAGGAGCTTGTGTAGACTGCGGCTTAGACTTTTTCATGTCATGCTTGATATCTTTTTGATAGTATGCTTAGTAGTTTTGCTGTAGCATGACTTGTCTCAAATAACTGAGATTGCTTAATGAGCCTTTGAAAAAAATCATGCGTTGTTTTTATTGTATGGAAGCATTATTTTGGTTTTCTCCTTGATGCTTTATTTGGGTTGACTTGGCGTATGCTCACACATGTTAGACTCTTACAAAGTCACCAATAGCCTTCATGATCATTTAGTTTTTGAATTTTGATGCCATCTTATGCTTCTTTTAATGTCGCTTTGCATGATTATGGCCATTATTGCTCTCTTAGTTGGTCGCTCCCAGACTTTTGCTAGCCCTCGCCTTGTACTGAGTATGAGCTCTACTCGTGCATCCAACTCCTAAAAGCCAAAGTTTTCCAAAGTGTCCACCATACATACCTACTAGCAATTTGCTATTCCAAGTAAATTTGACTTGCTTTTATTTTCTCTTCAAATTAAACTCTTACCAGTGTTATGTGAAATTCGGTCAGTAAAGCTCTCACGAACTGGAAGGCACACTTTACTTTTTCCTGTTCTTAAAATTTTGACATTGTGGTCTCTTATGTTGAGTTGTTATGCTTGCAAGTTGTAAGTTGGATTCTAGCCCAGCCATGCTGTCATGGGGCAAGCTTTCACATTGCACTTCTTATTTGAGTTGATATCGTGATCTTTTGTTTATGGATGCCCGCGGTGTGAAATGAATTGGGAATCTTGTGGGGATCATGGAGTTTGTATATGTGTTAGGGAAACGTCGGGCCGCTAATCTAAGCCATGCATAATTCATGGTGGAAATTTGCAGCATACCCATGGTGAACATTCGACGATGCATCTCACAATAAAAAGCTAAACAAAAGGCAAATAAAAGAGATGTCGAGGTGTTCATTGTCTGCTTGTCCTGTCATTTTGGTGTGGGCTTGTTCCATGTCATCGGGCACAGAGGTACCCCATTGGCGGTTCTCAATGATATGCATATACTTACAATGACAAGAGCCTTGCTTGGGACTCTAAGTAAAGTAGCATGAGGTTTGGGTACTCGTATTCACGGGGCACGAGGTTTTCAACTTATGATTTGTCAAGCATATGCATCATAATTGTTCTCGCATTAACTTTAACCATTCAAGATGCTTATGATGGGGGCAATGAGAGCTCAAAGCCGGTAAGTACCATAATTTTTGAAGGTTATAAAACTTGCAATCACTGCTTCCCTCTGCGAAGGGCCTTTCTTCTACTTTTATGTTGAGTCACCACCTTCTTTCTTTATGCACCATTAAGAGAGCATAGTTGTCATTCTTAGTGTAATATGCATTGTCCCAAAGTTCATTGATTGATTCATATTGTTGGTTTCACTTGTTCTCAAATTATTTGTATCTAGTCGCCCTCTTAAACTTGAAGGTGTCCTATGCATTTATGTTTTGCTCTCTTTGAAGGACAAGCTGAAAACCATTTGTATGTTTTCCTTATGATTTGAACACACGTTTGACTTTCATTGTTTCATTTTCATGATCTTTTGTTTGTGTTCATTTGCATGTTTACAACATGGTTGCTAAGTTCTTATTGTCAAGATTATATCTTCATGCCCATGTTTTAAGTTCTTATGATCCCAGCTCACAAATGCTTACATATGTGATCAAGATTGTGTAGGTGCATGTCACCTCAAAAATTATTCTTTTGTTATCACTTACCTACTCGAGGACGAGCAGGAGTTAAGCTTGGGGACGCTTGATACGTCTCCAATATATCTATAATTTTTGATGCTCCATGCTTGTTTTTACACCATTTGCCTATTGTTTCGTTACACTTCGTGGCACTTTTATGCATTTTCCGGAACTAACCTATTAACGAGTTGCCACAGTGCTAATTCCCTGTTTTCTGCTATTTTTGTGTTTCAGAAGTGATACACAGGAAATATTCTCGGAATTGGACGAAACAAGTTCCTGAAGTCTTATTTTACCTGGAAGCTTCCAGAGATCCGAAGAAGAGTAGGAGGGGGGCCACCAGGGCCCCACATGCCAGGCTCGGCCAGGGGCCTGGCCGCGCCGCCATGGTGTGAGGGAGCCTGGCCCCGCCTCTGACATCGCCCCTTCGCCTATAAAGACCCCCCTACGGAAAAAACCTAAGCACCCGATCACTTTTCCAGAACACATCGCGATACGCCGCCGCCGTCGACCCGAAGATCGGAGGGTCCAGAAGCTCTTCCCGGCACCCTGCCGGAGAGGGGAATCGCCACCGGAGGTCTTCTTCATCGCCATGCTTGCCTCCGGAGCGATGAGTGAGTAGTCTACCTTGGACTATGGGTCCATAGCAGTAGCTAGATGGTTGTCTTCTCCACCATGTGCTTCATGTTTAGATCTCATGAGCTGCCCTACATGATTGAGATCACCGTTATGTAATTCTACATGTTTGGTTTGTTGGGATCCAATGAATATTGGTGTTTATGATTAAGTTGCTATACTGAATATTATCTTTTATTATCTCTATGTTGTTTATGATCTTGCATGCTCTCCGTTGTTAGTAGCTATCTTGGCCGAGTAGTTGCTAGTGACTCCAAGAGGGGGTATTCATGCTCGATAGTGGGTTCATGCCTCTATTTAACCTGGGGGAGTGACAGAAACCTCTAAGGTTGTAGATGTGCTGTTGCTACTAGGGAGAAAACAACATTGATATGCTCAAGGGCATATGCTTTGTTTACATTACACACTTTGCTTAATGCAATTATCTGTTGTTCGCAACTTAATACTTGTGGAGTTCTCGGATTGATTTGCCACAAGTGGATTATTAGTCATAGATGCAGTTGGATGGCGGTCTATGTATTTTGTTGTAAGGCCCAGAGTAAATCTCATAGTGATCTTCTTGACATATCACGTTTATCTTTATTCTATCAATTGCCCAACTGTAATTTGTTTACCCAGCATGTGTTATTTATCTTATGGAGAGACACCACTAGTGAACTGTGGATCCCGGTCCTATTTCCATCATATTGCTATCACCTGTTTACTTTACTCGCACTGTTTACTTTACTCGCATACTCTATTGTTTTCCACTCGATACGCTCATAACCTTGGTCGAGGCGCCATATATAAATTGTCCGAAGCTATCGCAAGCTAGCAAGCATCACCTTCAGTCGTTTGTCTCTCCTCTCCAAGAACGATAAACCTTGGTTTCTTAACTGAGGGAAAACCAGCTGCTATACTCATCACACCTTCCTCTTGGGGTTCCCAACGGGCTGGTCATTCACCACGCACAAGGATGAAGCTCCTAGATCAACTAGGATCATCAAAGGCTAACAAGAAATTGGCAATGGATAGTTCCCAAGAGAAAATAAAATTCAGTGCATAGTGCTTGGATAAGTGAGGAAACCATATGTTAGAAATAAAAAAGGCACAGTTTCTAGTCCTTCCGATCGAAAATAACTGTCAGTAATTTTTGTATTAACTTAGTACAAAGATTGTACTAAGTCACTGACAGTTATTTCTGATCTGAGGCAGTATATTTTTCCGACAGAAAGAAACATCAGATTGCTCTATCTGCATTTCTTCCATAGATTAAACACTGATGCATCAGCCCAAGGTAAGATTTACATTAGATCAATTCCTCTTTTATCTGCATTATAGTGTTTGAGCCTGTAAGTTTTTTGTCACTGACGAGGGTTGACTCGACAAATGTCCAAGATGAAGGACTTAGGATCGGGGGAATAGGGCATCGGATGAACTCGAAGGTAAATCAGTAAAACAAGGTGTGTATTGAAAGTAAACATGGTGGTCGACTTGGCTTACTTTCAATCTGTCCCTGACCGTCCTCTCCTGGCCCCTATATATAGGTGGCCAGGTCTCAAGGGACAGGAGGGGTCCGATACATATTACAACATCGGTATATGACATGAACTCGTATTTTGACTATAATTACACTTGGGCCTAGCTTAACGGGCCTTAGGGGTACTCAAGTAACGGGCTCTATTACCTATATCCTTGTCAGTAGCCCCCGAGATTCTACCAGAATTGGAAATTCGGGTTGAATCTCAAATCTTCGTATCTTCGAATTGATCAATCTTTCGACTTCTTCTTCTCCCTTTATTAAAAAATAAACAACTTTCATTATATTATCTCGCACGGGGTTTTGGTGAACAAGCCTGACAGCTCTGATGGATCAAGAGACCAGTTGTCGGAGTAGATACTTGTCACCTACATCAAATTTAATCCCCTTGGACTTGAGTTTGGGAAACTGGTCAAACCTATTCTTTTGTCGCATTTAGGACTTACAAAGAACGAGTTCCAGTGGTTCTCAGGGTACCCAGTGTGTCCACCAGGATTTTCTTCGCGTTGTAGACACAGAAAGTTACTAGCAGAGAGCATCCAGGTGCATATACCAGGCCACACAGGACAGATCCTGGTGTCTTACCTTCGTGATTTCTATGACCACGACATTCAAGCTTTGTCGCGATGACTTAGCCTGAGAATCATTTGACTTCTTATTGCAAGCCTTGTTTGACTGTTGAAATGTGCAAAATATTCGAGTTGTTCTTCAAATAACTCATGAATAACTCCCGATGGGAGTAATCGATTTTTATTTTGTCGACAATGAAGTCAAGATTGTTGTCGACGGAAGGTAGTCGATTACGCCTTTGATTTTTCTTCAGTGTTATCCATTATCATGGGGTGCACGACCAGTGCTCCCAATGGGAGTAGTCCCCGAGGCTAGAGCCGAAATTTTTTTGGGTATAGGCTCAAAATATACATATTGTCGTCTTAAGTTTTCTCCTGCGATACTCTTGGCACAATTGTGCTTAGATGCTCTTCCAGATCTTCTGGTGATAGTAGCCCCTGAGTCCATGAGGGGGTGCATTGTGCTCTTTTATACACTCCAATGTTGTTCATCCATATTGCTCTTTATCCTTATAACTTTGCATGTGTCTTTTCCCTGTCCTTTATATGTTGTCGCTGCCTTATTTCCTGCTCGGGGCAAAATGTAAAAGCCCGTAGATTTATTTGGACCTGTAACTTGTTGAGGCCCACGAAAGGTTGCTTATAAATAAAGTATGCCTGCTAGGGAAAAACCGTAATTCCTTCATTACCAACTTCCTCCACCGAATCGTCTTCTTCTCCCACATCTCATCTAGGGTTTTCCCACCAAACACATTTTCTCAATGGTGGATGCTGGTGGTGCCAACCTAGACGCCGGTGTGCAGATGGAGAAACAAGGTCGCGGCCGTCCCCGCGGCAGTAAGAACAAACCAAAAGACCCCTCTACAGTGGCCTTGTCATCCGCATCTATGAAATGGCGCCCTGGCTGCCCTGTGGGGAGTAAAAACAAACCCAAGGTATCTGCCGCTACTCCAGGTCCTAGCGCTACTCCGCTTGATGCTTCTCCTCCTCCTCCTCCCAAGATCTACTCCTTCTTCTGCATCGCTGGCGCTCAATGCTGTGAGATTCAGCGTGTGCTGCTGAAATTCATCAAGTTCATGGATGGGCGTGAGCTTCGTGAAGCAATTCTTCACAAACAATCTGGGGGAGGAACTCCCTATGAAGTGGAGGTGTACTATGATGGATGCGGTGAGATGTATTTCAGGGGCGGCTGGCCCCAGTTTGCGGAAGATCATGACCTCCACCAAGGGTTTTTCATGCTCTTCGACTACCACTGCGGTACATCAAAGTTTGATGTGAAGATCTACAACTATACTTAGTGCCAGAAAGAGTACGAGGCTGAAGTGCACTTTCAGTGGATGCTTCTTTGATGTAACCTTTTGTTTTAGTTCTCTCTTGGCGTGCTTCATGTAATAAGTACATGTAATGAACTTTATTTTATGCCATCGTGTTTGTTTATTAATAGACCAGAGGAACTAACATTGTTCCAAGGTATGTTTTAATTTACTGGCGCGTTGCCTTGAACTGTGCTTGCTCTTTGTCGAGTATCAGGTTGTAAACAACCTTGTAAAAATTCTCGAATATTCATCAGTACGGGATCTCAATAATTTTCATTTTCTTTCATACGACTCAAGGGTCGGAGCCCCCGAGTGGAAACTAGGGACATATTGTACATATTGTCGAGTTGGCCTAAAGAACCCGACCTGTGGACTCATGTTCTGGGTACAGAGGGTTATAACTCGAAGTTTTCTATTCCCATACTCCTTCTACGCATAAAACCGTCGAAGTTGCTCTGCATTCCACGGGTTGCTCTCATCTTTCCCTGTCTTCTTGTCTTGTAGTCGATAGGCTCCTCCTGGAATTACTTCAGTCACGATGTAAGGTCCCACCCATGGGGACTCTAATTTCCCATGACCATCTTGCTTGAGTCGTAAGACCAAATCTCCTACTAGGAAAGATCATGGGCGAACTCGACTACTATGGTAGTTTCGTAGACTTTGCTGGTATTGCGTAGCTCTGGCTAGTGCGACATCTCTTGCTTCATCGAGTGCGTCAACATCATCTTGAAGTGCTTCTGTAGAAGTTGCTTCATCGTAAGCCGCAATTCTTGGGGCTTCATGGGTGATTTTGATTGGAAGCACGACTTCTGCGCCATGGACCAGGAAAAAGGGAGTTTCTTGGGTAGCCGCATTAGGCGTAGTTCTAAGACTCCAAAGCACGGAGGGTGGCTCATCTAACCAGGCGTGTTTGGATTTTTCCAGGGGAGCTAATAGCCTCTTTTTTATTCCATTGCATATTAAGCCGTTGGCTTTCTCGACTTGTCCATTTGTTTTTGGATGTGCTACAGACGCAAATTTCAGTTTGATCCCCATACTCTCGTAGTAGCTTTTGAACTCTTTCGATGTGAAGTTTGTCCCATTTTCTGTGATGATGTTGTGTGGTACTCTCAAGCGAAATACTTTAGAATTGATGAAGTTGATTGCTGCTGTGGAATCTTGGGTTGTTACCGGGGCTGTCTCTACCCATTTAGTAAATTTGTCTACTGCTACCAACATGTAGACATGTCCTCTTGGCCAGGATTTGTTTAGTTTCCCTACCATGTCGAGACCCCATTGTGCAAAGGGCCAAGATAATGGTATCGGCTGTAGTTCTACTGCTGGTGCATGTGGTCGAGATGCAAATCATTGACAGGCCTCACATCTTCTAACTATATCCTTTGCATCTTTAATGGCCGTTAACCAGTAGAACCGTGCACGAAAAGCTTTAGCTGCAATAGCTCTGCTGCTAGCATGATGCCCGCACACTCCTGCGTGGATATCTTTTAGTATGTCTTGTCCTTCCTAAGGGGTGATGCATCGCTGTAAGATGCCAGTTATACTTTTATTATACAATTTCCCTTGTAACACGACGAAAGCCTTGGATCGTCGTATTATCCTTCTTGCTTCAACTGTATCTTCGGGTAGTGCCTTGTTTATCATGTATGCTAGGTACGGCTGCATCCATGTTTCCTCGATCATCATAACTTCCTCTCGTTCTACTGTCTTTCTTGTACCAGGCTTGCCAGCCCCCGAGCCCGTTGTTCGGTGTTGGCTTGGCTCTCCTGAAGGGAATATGCCCGAGAGGCAATAATAAAGTGGTTATTATCATATTCCATGTTTATGATAAATGTTTATTTCTCATGCTAGAATTGTATTAATCGGAAACATTAATACTTGTGTGATTAATAAACTAAAAGGTTCCTAGTAAAGCCTCTCTTTCATACTAGCTCGTTGATTAACTGATGATCAAGGTTTCCTGATCATGAACATTGGATGTTGTTAATAATGGGGTCATATCATTAGAAGAATGATGTGATGAACACTCACACCCATAGTACGAATAGCAATACGATTAAGTCATCAAGTTCATTGCTATATCAAACTCATATGAAATAGTTCTAATCCTCAGACCATGAGATCATGTTAATCACTGATACCGGAAGAGTGCTTTGATGATATCAAACATCACACCATTACAGGGTGATTATAAAGGTTGATTTGGGTATTCTGAAAGTATTAGTTGAGGCTCAAGGATCAAGAGTGTAATTTGTCTGACCCGATGACGGGAAGATATTCTCTGGGCCCTTCTCGGTGATATTGCATTGGAATCGCTTGCAAGCATGTGACTAGGTCACGGGAATGCATTATCATGGAATGAGTAAAGAGACTTGTCGGGAACGAGATCGAACTAGGTATGGTTGATACCAAATGATCGGATCTCAGACAAGTAATAATATCGCGAGACAAAAGGAGTTAACTATGTTCGTTATTGGTTCACACGATCACTAGTTCATCGTCGAGTAAGTGGGAGTCGTCATGGATTTCCAGATCCCGCTGATGATTATTGATTTGAGAGGAGTCTCGATCATGTCCACGTTATTCACGAACCATAGGGTGACACACTTAAGGTTCACCATCGTTTTTGAGTGGATATGATACTCCGATCGAATTACAGGATAGCATGAGGGTTGTTTCAGAAAAGCACCGAAACTGTTTCAGTATATCGAAATATCTCAAGGGGGTATTTGTTAATGTTTGTTAATTGATTGAATTAACAAATATTAAAGAAATAAAAATGTTTTATTAATTCAATTAGTGTGGATTTTAATTAGCATGAATGTCATGCAAAATTAAATGGGGGTTACCTCATGTTGATGAGGGGGTTACCACCATGAAGAGGGAGTTACCACAATGAAGAGGACCATGAAGAGGAGGAGAGGCCTCTCCTTGGCCGGCCACCCCCCTAGGGGGCTGCCCCCTTCCTTCTCCTTCTTCACACACTACTTGATGCTTCCCCACTCCCGCAAAGTTGCTGCCCCAAATCCGTGTTAGCTTAGCAAAGCTCTGCCGGATTGTTAGTTTGAGGTTCACACACTTGGAGAAGTGTGTGTTGGAGTGTCCGGCGGATCCCTTCTTCCGCTACCCCGCTGGACCGAGGGCTTGGAGGAGTCGATGACAAGCCGTACGTGTGACCGAGTACGGAGGCGCTGCCGGTTGTGGCGCCGTTTACACGATCTCGAGATTGTCAAGTGAACCACTACGCCGACTACGTCAAGTGAACGACTACATCGACTATGTGCGTCTTCGTCGAGTCTCCATCGACAACATTTGTGCGGGAACATAATCCTCGTATCGGTCTTCGAGGGTTAGTCTCCATTGCTACCATCTCGTAGATGTTCTTGGCTAGTTTATGTGTTCATGCGTAGGAATTTTTTTTATTTTCTATGCTACGAACCCATCAGTGGTATCAGAGCCATCTCTATGCGTAGTTGGTATGCACGGTTAGAACACATGTGGATGTGGGCGTTGATGATCATGTTATTGCAATTTATTTTGTATTTTGGATCATAGTGGCATAGTGGGATTGAAGCTGCCCGAGACTAACCTTACGTGACCGCGTTCACGAGACTTGTCCCACACTTGATATGCTTCGGCATATGTGGCTTTGCGGATGCACATTTCTCCCACTATAGTTATGATATATTTTACAAAGAGTTGATGGAGATCAAATGCGTGAAGGACCATATCATATCACATTATATATGCATGTGATGTTTATCCTTTTATGCATCTTATTCTGCTTAGATTTGATCGTGCGGTAGCATTATAAGATGATCCCTCACACATAAATATCAAGATAAAAATGTGTTCTTCCATAGCATGCACCGTCAAGAAAGTTCGTCGTTTCGAGACACCACGTGATGATTGGGTGTGACAGACTCTACGTTCACATACGATGGGTGTAAGACAGTTTTACACACGCAAGTGCTATGATTCTACTTGGCGAGCCTAGCATGTACAGACATGGCCGCAGAACACAAACCGAAAGGTTAAGCATGAGTCATATGGTTGATATGATGAAGATGGTGATGTTCGCCTTTGAAACTATGCCGTTGCACGTGATGATCAGTTGCGGTATAGTGAATTTGGTTTGTGTAATCACTTAAGAAAACTAAGAGGGATGTTGTTTTTAAGTGGGAGTTCACTTAGTAATTTTGAATTATAGAACTCAATTTATCATGAACTAAATCAAAGTGAATTTGCATAGTTTGTTGTAGGTATTGGCATCCGTTTACTACCTTGTGATTAGCTATAATTGAGATAATAGAACTATAGAATTCTAGATATTAACTTTACGAACTGGTATCGTATTGTTTGAATGTCAATCTAAAGTTTAAAGTCCTATTGCAAACTTTTAGCAAACTGTGGTTACTCGATAAATTTAATAAGTAGTATTAAATCAAGAGTAACAATTCCAGTGTGAGTATCTAAGTATCACACTTGCCTCCATGATCCTTGATATTCAAAAGTTGTTTTTAGTATCAAGGTTATCTAGGAGCTGAAAGAATTGTTTCATAAACTATCATATGTGGCAGATATTTTGATATCTGAAACAATGTTTGGTTGCAATGTGATAGAGTATAATTTAGTAAGACACATGTTCTCGTATTGTATGAGAATTTGTGAAGATTGGAGACGCTAGGCGTCCAGATCTCCTAAAAAGGTTTTAGGAACTAACATTATACTCACAATTCGTCCTCATGAGCTATAGTAGCTTGATCATGAAAGTTGTCATGATAGGATGAATACAAGATGTCGGTAAAACATTTACTACACTAAAAGATTACTAAAAAATGGAATTTGGAAGAATGCCAATTATTTGATAATGGTGATCTACTTCAAAGTGTGAGTCCAAGGGTATTAGTGTTTGACTAATCATGTCTTGAACTATGTGCCATGTGTATGGCGCCACTATTGATGGTGATAGATTCTTCTTAAAAGAAAGGAATTGCTGAAGAGAATCCGAAAATTATTTTGGCGGAAAAAGAAAAGACTGGAAATGTCCAGCTCAGGTATTTAGAAAATATACATGTTATGGGTGTATTCATTGCTTGCTAAAACAATGTGGTTCTTGGGTATTTGATACTAAATTGGTTGGTATGAACTGTCATACAGAACAACGCAATACAAGAACTACAATGGTCTAATTAACTAGCAAATGAATATGGGATGATTCTCATCGAATACAAATAAAGTGTTATTGTGTATCGTTGGCATTAAACCTAGCCTTCAAGATTTGTTTGAATAATTGTTATTTTTTTTCTGGTATTATGAGAACAATGGTTGTTCAAATTATTACCGCATTCATAAAAGATGGATGAACACTTATCTTGTTAGAGAAATCACATCCATAACACTAATGCTAAAAATGTCGCAAGACAAATGATTAGAAGATCAATTATGAGTGACACCACCGTTTAAATCATATTGGAAAGTAAACATGAAGAAACTCCATGTTGATGGAATTTTGGAGTCTTTTGATTTCGAATCAATTGACGCTTGTGAAAATTTCCTAGAGATGATTAAAACTCTGTTTGTAGGCCAAAGAAGAACGGACGACTAACTTATTGGATATTGTACATGTTGATGTATATAGTCCATTATGTCTAGCCGTGTGTGGTGAATTCTTGAACTTTATTTACTGTAACCGATGATTTGAGTAGATATATGTGTATATTTACTTGATAAGGAAGAAGCATGAAATATTTGAAAAATGTTCAAAGTATTTCTAGATGAAGTGGAAAATCATTGTAACAAGAGAATAAAGAATTTATGATTTGATCATAAAGGAAGATATTTGAGTTACACGTTTAGCAAACACCTAAAAGTTGAGGAATCGTTCCATAGACTTGTATTTCTCTAAACACCATAGGAGTATGAAGTGTTCGAGAAATAAAATCAAATTTGTTTGACATCGTTGGATCAAAGGTGTCGTCTATAAAACTGCCATTATATTTTAAGGATAAAGCTTTAGAGACTACCGCTTTTACACTAAAAAGAGCGCCATCATGATCCATTGAAATGACACCATATGAGATATGGCATGGGATAAAACCCAAGTTGTCTTTTCTAAAATTTTGGTATGCTATGCATATGTAAAATGTTTACAACCAAAGTCAGATAAATGCGTCTTTGTAGGTTATCCCAAAGTAATTGTTGGGTATTTCTCCAGAACACCTAAGACAAAAGTGTTTGTCACTGAAAACATCAAGTTTCTTGAGAAGGAATTTTTCGTGAAAAGTTAAGTGGGAGGACAATAGAACTTTGATTGGGTTATTGAACCTAAGCTATATGTGCTCAGTAGCGCAGCGCCAAGAAGTGTTCCGGAGGCGGCCACAATGCACATGGCTATTGTACCTCAAAGGTTGTGGTCACATAGATCTAAGTTCCTATTGAACCACGTGAGTCGGATAACAATCAAATAGTTAGATTTGAGAACAGATCATTATTGTTTGACAATGATGAACCGACTACATGCAAACAAGTGATGATGGGCCCTGACTCCATCAAATGGCTAGAAGCCATAAAAATCTGTGATAGTTCCATACACGACAAACCAAGTTTCTGAACTTGGAAGACCCTCAGAAAGGCATGAAGCCTAGCGAGCGTGTTAGGACCTATAAAGACAGACATGGATGTTTAACATCTATGAAATAGTCGACATATTGTTAAAGAGTTTACGATTATGTTCAAGGAGTTGACTATGACAAGATTTGATCTTTCGTAGTGATATTTTGTCTGGACAAATTATTGTAGCAACCACTACATATGCTAAGTTTGGTATATGTTTGTTGAACAAACAAGACAACATTCTTCTAATAGAATGGTTACCTAGGACATGTACATGACATGGTCCAATGGGTTTTGTAAATTCAAAGGATGCTTAAAAGGCATGCAAACTTCAATGGTTGAAGTAAGCATCGTGGAGTTGGAATATTCACCGTGATGAAATAATTAAAAGGTTTAGTTTCATCAGATACGATGAATATGCTTGCATACGCAAGAAATTAAGTGGGAGCGTTGAGACATATTTTTCAGTACATTATGTAGAAGACATATTGTTAATTGGAAATGATGTATCTTTTATTGACATAGATTAAGTTTTTCATTAAAATTAGATTTCAATGAAAGACTTAGGCAAAACCAAAATATTGGGTCTCGATGTCTATGTAGATAGATCAAGGTGCCAATATGGTTGTGCCAAAGTACATAGATGAAATATTGAATGAAGTTCAATATGGAAACGACGAGAAATGTTCTTGCCGCATGGAAGAGGTTGAAACAAGATTCAGGTGTTTTTGACACTTGATGAGTGGAGCCACTTGTGAAATGGAGTTTCAGTGTTATATCAACGACTTGCGTACTACAACATGCAGTGGTATGCTGGGTCACCGCAATTTGTCATGCTAGAATTGTATTAATCAGAAATATTAATACTTGTGTGATTAATAAACTAAAAGGTTCCTAGTAAAGCCTCTCTTTCATACTAGCTCGTTGATTAACTGATGATCAAGGTTTCCTGATCATGAACATTGGATGTTGTTAATAACGGGGTCATATCATTAGAAGAATGATGTGATGAACACTCACACCCATAGTACGAATAGCAATATGATTAAGTCATTAAGTTCATTGCTATATCAAACTCATACGAAATAGTTCTAATCCTCAGACCATGAGATCATGTTAATCACTGATACCGGAAGAGTGCTTTGATGATATCAAACGTCACACTGTTATAGGGTGATTATAAAGGTTGATTTGGGTATTCTGAAAGTATTAGTTGAGGCTCATGGATCAAGAGTGGAATTTGTCTGACCCGATGACGGGAAGATATTCTCTGGGCCCTTCTCGGTGATATTGCATTGGAATCGCTTGCAAGCATGTGACTAGGTCACGGGAATGCATTATCACGGAATGAGTAAAGAGACTTGTCGGGAACGAGATCGAACTAGGTATGGTTGATACCAAATGATCGGATCTCGGACAAGTAATAATATCATGAGACAAAAGGAGTTAACTATGTTCGTTATAGGTTCACACGATCACTAGTTCATCATCGAATAAGTGGGAGTCGTCATGGATTTCCAGATCCCGCTGATGATTATTGATCGGAGAGGAGTCTCGATCATGTCCACGTTATTCACGAACCGTAGGGTGACACACTTAAGGTTCGCCATCATTTTTTAGTGGATACGATACTCCGATCGAATTACAGGACAGCATGAGGGTTGTTTCAGAAAAGCACCGAAACTATTTTGGTATATTGAAATAACTCAAGGGGGGTATTTGTTAATATTTGTTAATTGATTGAATTAACAAATATTAAAGAAATAAAAATGTTTTATTAATTCAATTAGTGTGGATTTTAATTAGCATGAATGTCATGCAAAATTAAATGGGGGTTACCTCATGTTGATGAGGGGGTTACCACCATGAAGAGGGAGTTACCACAATGAAGAGGACCATGAAGAGGAGGAGAGGCCTCTCCTTGGCCGGCCACCCCCCTAGGGGGCTGCCACCTTCCTCTTCTATAAAAGGACCCCTCTTCTCCTTCTTCACACACTACTTGATGCTTCCCCACTCCCGCAAAGTTGCTGCCCCAAATCCGTCTCAGCTTAGCGAAGCTCTGCCGGATTGTTAGTTCGAGGTTCACACACTTGGAGTAGTGTGTGTTGGAGTGTCCGGCGGATCCCTTCTTCCGCTGCTCCGCTGGACCGAGGGCATGGAGGAGTCGACGACAAGCCGTACGTGTGACCGAGTACGGAGGCGCCGCCGGTTGTGGCACCATGTACACGATCTCGAGATCGTCAAGTGAACCACTACGTCGACTACGTCAAGTGAACCACTACGTCGACTACGTGCGTCTTCGTTGAGTCTCCATCGACAACGTTTGTGCAGGAACGTAATTGTGGGGACCCCGGATTACCCATCCGGAATACCCGATATGCATACAATTCACGATCCCATGATCAGTGTGTCGTGAATCCACATATCCGAGTTGATAACAGAAGTACATCATCCTTTACAATATCGAATAATATACTTACAATTGGTCACATGACCAAGCATGATATTGCCACGCAGGGCAAGTCTATAACTAAGCAGCGGATACTAAGCAGCGTTGATGTCCCAAGTCATGCCTACTACCCTGACTGGGAGACGTTCCCAGTTCGCACCGGTGCCATCGTACCATCACCATCTTCATCAAATTCTCGCTCCAGGTCTGACCAAGTTAATAGCCAGGGACAAAGCCGTGAGTACATTTGAATTGTACTCGCAAACCATCTAAAGGGGAGGGAACAAATATGCAGTTTGGCTGTAGCAAGGAGAAAGGCTCTAATCTAGCTTTTCCTATCTAGTCAATTTCTCGTGTCGATATAGCATGTCTTACGACATTTCTATATCCTTATTAAAGAAAACATTTAGAAAACCTTTTTCGTAAAATCTCTAGGAAAGGGGGAAACTCATTTGATTTTCAAGAGAGAGTCGGTGGTCAATCAAACATGACCACCCTCCTTTATACACCCAGGTCAATCACACATGACCATCTCCATTCCCTCGGCAGTACCCTGCAAGTACTCCGAACCAAAACCGTGCCCCGGCAGTACCCTCTGAGTACTCCGTCCGGCACCTTTCTCCATTTTTCTGAAAACATTCTTGTAAAACCAAAACCTGACACAGGTTAAGTATGGCCATTCCAACGGTCCATGACCGAGGACGCGGCTATTCGAATAGATTACACTCTACAGAGGTTGTACACTTTACCCACACCATTCGATAAATCCACCGGGATACCACCACGGACCGTCATACACAAGTATGCAGGGTTCAGATAATCGATCGAAGCCCTCCATCTATCTACCTTAGTACGGGTGCCTACCCTGTGGAGTTTACCTCCCCGGCACATCCCGGCAGTACCTCCTCCAGAGCGTAACTCCGGCGCCACGGCGGGAGAACCCAAGTGTCTTCCGGCGGCTTGGGATATGCCGTGATATGTGTTGACCTTCGTTAAGCATCAACCCGGATTCCGGGGTCCAGCAGACCCTTATATAGTTGTGAGGCTCCCCACACTAAAGCAAATTAACTTCAAACTAAGCCCGTCCCATACCGGGTAATGTGGTTGCACGGGAGTAATTGGTTTGGCGAACACTTATACACAATGCCACTTTTCAGAAATCCACCAACTTCTACACCTCCCAAGTCCAACTCCATGTTTATAAAATCATTTGAAACATCTCAATGGAGTAGCAACTACTACAAGGTGTTCGAAAACATTTTCGATTTTTTTTTCCAGAGAGAGTATTCCCAATCCTAGAGTTTTTGGCTCCACTACAAGTTTTCCAAAGACTTTGATGCTAATCATCAAGTCTCTACTTTCTGGGGTATTGAGCAGGTGTCAAAGGTGTCATCTTCAAGGATGATATCAGGTCGACTTGTGGAGCTAAGTCGCCAACTATTGCTATATAAGGGGAATAGCAATATAAGAAAACAATGCAATAGTAATGAAGGCAAGAGTAGAACAATGCATAGTGACTTATTAGGATTCAGATATGCAACAAGTAGATGGCTTGCCTTGGTTGGCTTGTCCCTGATCTCCTTCCTCTTGATACTCAAAGACCTCTCCTTCCTCCGCACACTCGTCGTTCGAATCTATCGTCGGAAAAGTGACAACAACACACAATAAGCACACATGCATACAAGCCTCACACTCAATCATGTAACACACTACTCAACATTGAGTATCAGAAGCAAACAAGTTTAGAATTCTAAACAAGTTTTTAGTAGGATTTAAAAAGCAAGTTAAGCCTATTTAACCTAGGGTGTTCATTTATAGCAACAAATACACCACTCAAACCAAACAAGCATGCAAGTGCTAAAATGGGTCAAAGACCACTCTCAGCACACCAGTAGGTAGATAACAAGTTTAAGAACCCAACAAAGTTGGTTTCACCACAAAACACCTTGTGGTTTACTTTCTATGAACTTCCTAGCAACAATTATAGCTATAACACTAGGATAATTCCCAGATATTCTCTGGACATCAGAAAAATGCACCAAAGAATGTTCTGGAAAGCTATGGTTAATCACAACACACAGAAATTGGTTTCACACAAAAATTCCTATCCTACTGCACATGAGAAATTAAACTACACTAAATATACTATTTGCCAAAATAATTGCTACTGCAGATCTATTGTTCCCAAAATAGCAATCTCAGTGGGACAAGCAGCTAAAGATCTCAGAGCATCTCTGAAAATTGGGAACACACCAATTCAATCTACAAAAGTCCAGATTTAGGTTTTTGATTAAAAACTAACTATATTTACCAAATTAAATACAAGTCAACACACAGGGCTTCAATTAACATGCAACCAGTACTATTGGGTAGATAATATTCTCAGGAGTTCACAGAAATTTGAATCATTCAAATTGGGTTCATAATTATTTTTCCACGAATTTTAGAAGTTCATAGATCTGAAACAAATAACAATGGAATTTTCTGTAAAAAAAATGCATCGGGCCAGATCTGGGGCGGACCCGGACAGCACAGTGCCGGGCCAGCCCAGTCTTCCCGGTGCGCGCGTGGGACGGCTATAAAATCGCCCGCAGGCCAGGCCCACGGCCAGCAGCAGCGCGCCGAACCGGTACGAGGGACTCCTGGCCGCCCGATCAGAACACGATCTACGGCGCAGGGTCCTTGTCTTCCCCGCGATGGACTCGCCTCGAGGAAACCCTAGCAGGGGTCGACGGGGGTTCTGGGGCTCACCTACGGGCCTCCTCTAGCCAGGGCGACACGAGGGAGCGACGCGGCAGATTCCGACGAGGTCAACGAGGGGCGACAGCGTCGGGTTGAGCTTCAGGAAGCAGGTCTGCGCGTTGGCCATGGCGAGGTCCACCTCAGGTGCTCTGAGGAGCTCGACTCCAGTGTTCCTAGGTCACAGTAGAGGTAGGTTCAGTTAGCTACTGCCGAGGAGAGTTCAGGTACGCAGAGAGAAAGGGAGGAGAGGATCCAGATCAGTGGCAATCTTCTGCTCTTCCCCGCAGCTCAAATCTAGGGTTTCCCTCTTTTTTATCTGCTAACAAGAAAGGGGGCGATTCCTTGGGCCCTGGGAGGGATTGTGGTGAGAGGGGAGCTATAGGAGCCAGTTTAGAGGGGCTGGGGTGGTCTGCAGCTCTATATACCGTGGGGTAGTGGTGTAGGTCGGTTTTGAGAGGTGTGGGGCCAATGGAGGAGCTCTGGTTGGGGGAGAGGGGCGGTGGAGAGGGTGAGAGAGGTCCAGGAGGTGGCTTGCTCGAGAAGGATCAGAGGGAGAGGTGAGAAGGGCTGCTGCAAGGTGTTTCTTAATTAATGTCCAAGATTGGCATGGATACCTTCCTCCTTCTTCCAAACACATACATTTTGTTGAATAAGAAAGATGAGATAAGGAGATAGTCATTTTGATGGAGGAAGAGTGATATTGTGCATGAATATCATTTCCAAATGCTAGTAGAGGAGAAATGAATTCATGGAGAGATTTTATGATGAGTGCTCAACAATTTACCAAGATGATCAAGGAAAACTAGAAAGTGAAATCAGTTTTTGACTAGGGTTCAAAACCTAGTCACATAAATAGGTGGCATACCTCAAAATGCACATGCAAATGTATAGCTGGTTAGAGTAGATAAAAAATGAGAGGAATAGGTCAAGGAATGGTCTCTGAACAATTAATTTCGAATTCTAGAAGTGTGAGCAAAACTACATATGATAATAGTCAAATGGTCAGTGAGTTGATTAGCCTCAGAAACATAATTGAAGCAAGTTGAAGATGGCCTCAAATGACCAGGTTGTAATGGAAAGAATGGAAGATCACATGCCAAATATGAGTTCTAGGGAGGTACATTGTCATGGATAGAATATATGAGCTTAATATAAGCATTAGAAAACTGAATCTGTTAACAGACACTAAGATAGTCTGCACACTAGGTGTTTGATAAAATGACTGCAAGAAAATATTTTGCAAAAACTGAGAGGAGCCTCCTAAGGTGAGATGTAGAGGACCCTAATAACACCATGGGTGCTTTCCTTGGGCTAGTTTGATTAGTTTTAAGATTCCTCAAAATGGGACTTCCTGATAAGACTAGGGCATTAGAGTTAGGGATTCAGGATTGAGAGGAGAATAACAAGATGTGTTTTATTTGAGGGATAGCATAAAAACAACTTATATGAGACAAAATATTAATGGGAGTATTTTGGATAGGTTAGGCCACAGGCCTATCTAGGGATCATAACTACACACAAACAACACTTCAAACTCAAACAAAGTCACACAAAGTCAACTCACCACACAAGGTCAATCATTTGCAGCTAATCTAGCATCACCAGAAACAATGATTGAACAAGTGCTCAATGATGATCATGCCATGGTCAAGTAGAAAAGAGTTTTCAAATAAAGGAGTGAAGCTTTTGTAGATTTTTCAGAAACTAGTGGAGACATAGCATCTCCCTTAGAAAGTTTCCTTAAAGGTGTTTTGAAATCCTTTTATAAACATTAGCAAAATATAAGTGAGTAAAATAGTGGGACCACTCTACTTTGTAGGTCCAGATAATTTTGTAAATAATTAGTTTTGATAAAAGCTTTGTCTCAAGGATAAATCCTGGCGCTTATTTTGGAAAAATGAAATGATTTGATAAAGGAGAGTTTGCCAAGATAGTGGTTTTAGAAAAATAGCTAAAAGCATAAATAATGGCATGATCACAAGGGCACAAGGATTGTGTTGGTCCACTAACTCACCCAGCAACAACACTCTTGCAAACCAGATTCCCACAATAATTAAGGCAAACAAGCAGGAAATAATATTTTATTTATCTAGTTGCAAAAAGTTTTTGTTGGCCCTCATTTTTGCATTACCAAACTTAGCTTAAACAGGGTTACAAAAAGTGGGGTGTTACAGTAATCCCCGCTACCGGTCTTTGAGGGTTAGTCTCCGTTGCTACCATCTCGTAGATGTTCTTGGCTAGTTTATGTGTTCATGCATAGGAATTTTTTTTGTTTTCTATGCTACGAACCCATCATCTCTAGTAGTCGAAGTCTTGCTATTTTTATTGATCTCTCTATGATTTCTTCTGTGGGAACCCTGGATTACCCATCCGGAATACCCGATATGCATACAATTCACAATCCCATGATCAGTGTGTCGTGAATCCACATATCCGAGTTGATATCATCCATTACAGTACCGAATAATAGACTTACAATTGGTCACATGACCAAGTTTGATATTGCCACGCAGGACAAGTTTACAAATAAGCAGCGGATATCAAACAGCATAGATGGCCCACGTCATGCCTACTACCCTATAGGCAACTGACTGGGAGACGTTCCTAGTTCGCATCAGCGTCGCCGACCTCCATACCATCATCCTCATAACCTTCTTCATAATTCGACTAAGTTAATGGCCAGGGACAAAGCCGTGAGTACATTTGAATTGTACTCACAAACCATCTAGGAAGAAGTGTTGTCATGCAGTTTGGCTGTAGCAAGGAGAAAGCTCTAATCTAGTTTATCCTATCTAGTCAATTTCTCATGTCGGCATAGCATGTCTTACGACATTTCTATATCCTTATTAAAGAAAACATTTAGAAAACCTTTTTACCAAAATCTCTAGGGAAGGGGGAACTCATTTGCTTTTCAAGAGAGAGCCGGTGGTCAATCAAACATGACCACCTTCCTTTATAAAACCAGGTCAATCACACATGACCATCTCATTTCCTTCGGTAGTACCCTGCAAGTACTCCGACCCATAGCCGTGCCACGGCAGTACCCTCCGAGTACTCCATCCGGCATGCCTTCTCTGTACCACCCCAACTTTTCTAACCATGTTTGAGTAGTATTTAGTGAGCCAAAAATGAGGGCCAACACAAACTTTTTATGCTTAATCAGATTTACTTGAATCTATTGCATGTTTGCCTTGCTGCTGTGTAAAATTATGTTTGCAGGAGTGTAGTTTGAAGGGTAAGTTGTGGGACAACTCAATCTTTGTGTTCTTGTGATCAGGCCACCTTTTGTGTTGCAAGCCTATTTCTCAAAATAAAGTATCTTGGCACCTCCTTTTATTTTTAAAAAGTTTTATTTTCAAAACAGGAGCCAAGACCTATTTTAAAACAAAAGCTTTACCAAGACTGTGTATTTCTAAAAGTAAGGGGATATAGTGTTGTGATCCCACTATTTTATAGAACTACTATTTTATAAACCTTTGGTAAGTGGTCTTTCAAAACACCCTTGAAAAAACTTGATAAAGAAGGAGATTATGTCTCCATTTGTTTCTGAAAATATCTACCATAGAATTACTCCTTTCTTTGGAACTCTTTCAAACTTCCCCATGGCTTGATCACTATTTTACACTTGTTCAAGCATTACTTCTAGTGATGCTAGATTAGCTTCAAACGATTGACCTTGTGCGGTGAGTTGAATTTGTGTGACTTTGTTTGACTTTGATGAATTGCTTGCGGGAAGATATGATCCTCAGGTAGGCCTGTGGCCTAACCTATTCAAAACCCATCATTTAATATTTTGTCCCATGTAAGTTGTTATCATTCTATCTTTCAAATAAAACCTATCTTATTATTTTTCCTCTCCATCCTAAAGCCCTAACTCTAATGTCTTAGTCTCACCATAAGACATTAGGAGCCCCTTTTGAGGAATTTTAAAACTAATCAAACTAGCCCAAGGAAAGCACCCATGGTGTTATTAGAATCATCTACATCCCATCTTAGGAGGCTCCTCTCAGTTTTCGCAAAATATTTTCTTGCAGTCATTTTATCAAACACCTAGTGTGCAGACTATCTTCATGTCTGTTAACAGATTCAGTTTTCTGACACTTGTATTAAGCTCATCTCTTCTATCCATGACATGGTACCTTCCTAGAACTCATATTTGGCATGTGATCTTCCATTCTTTCCATTACCACCTGGTCATTTGAGGCCATCTTCAACTTGTATCAATTTGGTTTCTGAGGCTAATCAACTCACTGACCATTTGACTATTATCACATGTAGTTTTGCTCACACTTCTAATTTTCGAAATAAATTATTTAGGGACCATCATATGACCTATTCCTCTTCCTCTTGACCTGCTCTAGCTATACAAGCACTTGTAGGTGCATTTTAGAGTCTACCACCCAATTATGTGACCTTGTTTTGAACCATAATCAAAACTATTTCTGCCCTTAGTATTTTTTTCCTAAATTTCTGAAAACCTACTATCTACCCTCATCATTATTTCTCTCTCTAATGCAACCTTTCCCTAATACCATTGGGTATGTTTTTCTTGCATGATATCATTACTTGGCCTTCGAAAATAATTTCTATATGCACATCTCCATGCTATATTTTTCTTTTCTCTTTTTCTTAATTTGCATGGGAATAACAACCATGCATTCTTCTTGCATATTTTCTCATCAAATAAATTTGATGAAACTCCACCATACTCTCTTATGATTTTAGAATCATCTAGACCCAAAACCCTAGTGGTCTATTCTCAAAATTTCTAGGATCTAGATCAATTAACTATTAGGGCAACCCTTCATGCTACAAATTTTGGTGACCAAGTTTACTTTGCAAAGACTTGGCTAGGTCATCTCCAATATCCTCACCACTCTCTTTGAACCACCTTACCTCCCCATGATTGGAAACAATTAAATCTACCTTTCATATTCAAAATTTATCTATGCATACATCAACTTCTTCTTCCATCTCCAATTGCCTAAACCCATTTGAGACTCCTCCAAACCAGCACATTGTCTAGTCCAGCACCTCCACCACCCTCTGGTCGTGCACTGTAGCACCCCCCCTCTTCTCCTTGTCCTCTTGTGTTTGGCAAAGAGGAAGGGCGGCTATGGCGTGGTATATGGTGCATGTGTGCCATATATCTTCCTCTCTCTCTCATATCTTTCCCACCCAGCTAGCTGCAGCAACCCTAGACCCAACCTCCATCCCTACCCCTCCTACTAGCTCCCCCAACCGACCTTAGACCCTCCTGCTCTCTCTGGTGCCCTGCATGGCCGATGGCATGCCTCATTTCAAAAACAAGCCCCTCCGACCAAGACACCGCGCCATCAGACTCCCCTGTGTGAGCCTAGTCACACCACACCGCTCGTTAGTCCTTGTCCTCTCCCTATCATCCACACTCGCCCGCGCTCTAAGATGCCGACCAACGTCGAACACCTGGCGTGCGGGCACTGGGAACCTTACCGCCCGAGCGAGCCCCGGTCGAGACCACTTCCCCTGCCTTGTCTAGCATGCCTCCACACCTTGGCATCCCCTTTTCTGTCTCGTGCACCGTCCAGTTCGCCCAACCAACATCGCCGCTCCGCTCCATGCCCACCATGGACGCCGCCCACCGTGCACCCGCAGATATCCCATATAAGCACGTCCCACAAGCCTGTGCACGTGAGCACACCCCTCTCCTCCTCCTCAATCTACCCCCTATGAAACATGAGCTCCTCTAGATCTCCCTCTCCTCCGCTCTGACCAATGGCGCCGCCGTGGCCATTCCCATGGCGAGGGCGAGCTGCAGACCTCCCCTCGCCCCTCTTTCTCTTCCTTTAGCTTTCCCTCTCTCTCCTGAAGCTCACCCATCTCTAGATTTCTTTCAGTTCTATAGAACTCGGCGAGTTCGTCGTCAACCTCACCCGCCTGCCGCCCTGCCCCGTCAAGCCCCCTTATGCAACCATTTCCGACGGCCATGGAGCATCTGGGTGCGTCGGCAGACCCCTCCCGAGCCTCCTGGTACAAGCGGCACATCCTCTCGTGCTCCCAAACCTCCGGCGGTGAGCTCTGTCTGTAGGCCACCGTCCTGTTGCACCTCGCCGCCCGAATATGGTCGCCGCCGGTGGTGTACTGACATGGCCGCCTCACACCGCTCCGATCTCCATCCAACGGCGAGGTACCGCTTCGTTCAGTGATCTGATCCGACATGTGGGTCCCGCTCTTCAGGGTTTCAATTTGTTTTTTTTCTGCACTCTGGAACGTGACAATAGGCTGGCCCCTAGCTGCTCGGCCCAGATCTATGAGATTCGGCCTGTTAATGTTTTTTAAGAAACTCTATTAAGTTTAGTTTGTATCTATAAACTTATAAATTGCATAGAAAATTCTCTGGGCATGCAAATCGAGTGAATCAAATTTCTTTGGATTCCTTGTTCAAATACCTACCCAATGGTGCTGGCCCCTTGTCAAATAAATCCCTATAGGTTTATTCATATTTATATTGTTAGATCTTGCCACTTTGGATTCAAAATTCCATATCTATAAATCTATGAGGCCAAATTGGACAAACCCAATTTTCAGAGATGCTCTTATGTGTTAACTTGCATGTCAAATTGAGTTTGGTATTTTAGGACATATATATCTGCAGTAGTATTTAATTTGGCAAATAGTTTAATTAGTATAGTTGAAATTCTCACTTGCAGTAGGATAGAAATTTATGTGTGAATCCAATTTATTTGCATCATGTATTGTGTTAGCTTTCCAGAACATCCTCTGGTACATTTTTCTGATGTCCAGAGAATATCTGGGATTTATTCTAGTGTTTTAGCTTTTATTGTTGATAAGAAATTCATAGAAAATCAACCACAAAGTGTTTTGGAGTGAATCCAACTTCGTTAGGTTCATAAAATTGTTGTCTATCTGTAAGTGTGCTGAGTATATTATTTGACCTATGTGGACACCTGCATGCTTGATTGAAGTGAAGTGGTGTTGTGATTGCTATGTTTGAAAAACCCTAGTTTCTAATAGGATTAACTTGCTACTAAAAACCTATAAAATCTTGATTTGTTTTCTAAACATGTTTGCTTCTGATACTCTTGGATTGTGTGAGGTTGAGCAAGTGCAAGATGTTGTGGCTTGTGTATGCATGTATATTTACTGTGTGCTATTACTTTTCCGGCGATAGAATCGAATGAGGAGTATACCGAGGAGGGGGAAGTCCTTGAATATCAGGAAGAGGAGGACCAGGGACAAGCCACTCAAGGCAAGCCATCTAAACTTGTTGCATATCTGATCCCAATTTTACTTATTGCATGATTTATTACTATTTATGAAAATGCATTGTTTTCTATTGCTATTGCCTCTAAATAGCAATTGTTAGTGACTTGGCTCCACAAGTCAAATCATATCATCCTCATGGATGACCCCTATCTTGACACCTACTTATTCCCCAGAATTAGTGGCATGATGGTTAGCATCATAGCCTTTGGAAAACTTTGTAGTGGAGCAAAAACTCTAGGTTGGGAACACTCAAATGGGACTTTGACAAATGATTTCGAAAACCTTGGAATAGTGCTCTATTCCATTGAAGTGTTTTCAGGAAAATATATTCTGGAAAATGGAGGAAAAAGGAGATGGTTGTAACATCCCAAGTTTTCAAATATAAAAATTCATCATGCATTCATGGCATATTGCAAATCATGGTATTTTCCGAAACTTTGAATCTTATTCCTTCAAAGAATATTGGTTCAATTACCTTTTACCCCAATTTTAGAAACAAAGAGTTTTCAGAAATAAAGTGATTAAAATAAGTTCCATTATTTAGGGGAGCTATTTTAAATTCCTTTAGTAAGTATTTTTTTTGATTTCAAACTTTTACTTTTAGGTGCTTCCAAAGTGTTCAATTGTTTTAGGTTTCAGAAGCACTACTGTTTTAGATACTAACTCAATATTTCCTTGAAAACCAAATAATGTGGGTGGTTATTATAAAATTTAACTTCCTAGTTATTTGGATTCTAGGTTTAAACTCTTGCAATTTATTTCTTTTTCCAACGTATCACAAAACCCTTGGTTTATAAGTTTTAAACACACTTTTTAAAGAGCAAAAGTGGTCAGCTTTGTTTTTATTCAAATCAGAATAGATTAGCATTTGCAAAAACCCAAAACAAAAATCAGAAACAAAAGAAAAAAAAGAAAACAGAAAGAAAAAATAAAAAGAAAGAGCCAGCAGCCCACTTGGGCCGCACCCAGGAGCCAGCAGCCCACTTGGGCCGCACCCAGGAGCCAGCCGGCCCAGATCGCCCCTGAACCAGCCCAACCCCGTTAACCCCTCCTCTCTCTCACTGCCATCACTCTCCTGAAATCTCCTCTCTCCCTCCATTTCTGGTAACACTCGCCGGAGATCACTCCCCTCTTCAATCCGCGAGTAAAAGGCCATCAAAGCTCGACCCTATAAAAGCCCCGGCTCTCCTCTCTCGCTCTCACTCTCCCCTCTGCAAAAGACGCCGCCGGGCTGCTGAAATTCCTCGCCGGAATTCACGGGTTCCGCTGCCAGACGTCGTCGATTCCGACGCGGTGAAGCCTCCCCCTCTCCCCTCGAACCCCCTCTTCTCCTTCCCTCTCTCTGGCGCGTCGAATGATACCTTTGCCCCGCCTTTTCATGCAGCTTTTTGAGCTCTCCGACGATCACCGAAGCCGCCGTCGCCTCCAGTCATCACTCGCCGGAACCTCGCCGACGTTGAACTCCAGTACCTCCTCGCCGGAGCAACTCCACGCCGGTGAGCAATCCTTCGTTGATCGTCCCCATCCCTCGGATCTGAATCCAGCAGCTGAGATTATATCTCTTTACCGAATCGGTACCGGCCAATAGCGCTATGCCACGTCGCCTGCCCAGTCAGCCTCCCCGGTCATTTCAGTCAAATCTCATTTCAAATTCGATTTCAAATTTCAGATTTGGTACAGATCTTGTAAAATCAATGTAAAATCTTCTGTAAGTCCAAAAATTGCAAATAATATCTCGTTGAAATCCTTAGAACGTGTAGAATCCAGTAGTACAATAAAACTTCTTATTTTGTGGGTTCATTTTGAATCTATTTTCAGAACTGAATCAAACCTTTTGTTAACTCAATTAATTCATAACTTTTGTTCTGTGAGTCCAAATGCTACAAATTTGTAGTCTATGGAATCCTTGGAACATATAGAACACTTTAGAATCAAAAGTTTTCAAAGTTAATACGTGCACAAACCTGCTACTATTAAAATTGTTCAAATCACTATTTTCATTGCCATTTGAAATCTAAAAACTATTTTTGAGTTAAACCACTTGCAGTGGCTTCAAGTTACTGTCACCTAACCAGTGGTACCTCAAACATATTTTTACAGTACAGCACCAAACCAAAACCTATTTTCAGAAGTGTTATCATATTTTATCAAATGAACTATTTGTTTAATGCATTGATAATTGTTTATTAAAACTTTTCCAACACCACACTTGTTTTCAAAAACATCATGTTTCATCTTATACAACATTTTCACACACTCACTTAGTGTGTGAAATTAAAATGACATATGCATACATGCATACATGTCTTTGTTTGTCATTAGAAATAGATTATTTATTGCTTGAATGTCTTGTTTGTATAGATTGTGAAGAGGAGCAAAACAACCTTTGTGACTGTTGTGAGTGTGCAAGCTGTTACCAAGGCAAGTGACACACATATCCCCTACCTATTTTTACTACTGCATTAGTGTGTTTCAGTAGTATGCATGATAGGTGGAATATTCAACTGTTTTATAAAATGCTTAGATCCTAGTAGTGTGTAGCTATCCTTCAAACCCCACCTGTTAGGATGCTAAATGCTTTGAAAATTTGATGCCATGCTATGATCACTTGTTAAAAGTGTTTTGTGAACAAATTAAGAACTTCAAGTAAAATGAAACACCTGGGTGGATTGGTTTGATGATGGAGGCGATGTTGAGTGGCTACCCGGGGCTACACGTTGTGTAGTTGCTGCCTGGGCGCTCACTTGTGGATTGCCACTCAGGATTAAAGGGATTAATATGTCTTCCATGCTTAGTGTACTTCCAGTGCAGCCTTATGACAATATGGGCTCTGTCTTGACTGATTAGATGTGAGGGTGCAACTTGTGTGCAAGAAGATGCCTGGTAGTTGAATTGTAGGTTGGGAACGGATCTTGCCAGTTAGTTGCTCTCTCCTCTAAAAAGTTTCATCTCATTTTATGTATGGGCATAAAATGAGTCTTAAGGTGAAAGTGCACAACCCCTGCAGGGTGTCAAAACTAATCGATTAGCCGTGTCCTCGGTTATGGACAATTGAGTCTCTAGACATGGAATGTACGGAAGAATCTCATCACCGTTTCTGAATGACTAAAATCTGTCTAGAAACCCTTAGGCAGGAGCTCAGGGCCATGCACTCTGAGGGGTGGTGGTTGCTGTTGTTCCAACTCTGTTGAATTTCGCCCAGTGCTACATAACTTGCAACTATGTAGTATTTGGGGGTTATTTTGACCCTTGAAAATAAAATCTTTGAAATAAAATCTTGGAAAAGAATAGGACAAAATTGGCTTTATGCAAACTAGCCCAGAGATCCACCAGCCAAATAGCAGGTAGCTAGTTCTTTCACAACTGCCACCAAATAAGTGTCATTTGCCAGTACATCGTTGTACTGACCCCCATTCATGGGGCTGCATAATCCAATGTACAGGTTCTTCTGATGATGAGTGAGGTGTTAGGATCTCGAGTCTACATACCAACATGTCTGCCTGTGGCGCATGGTGAAGATGGAGGCTCGCTACTATTCTAGTTCCATTGTGTTTGAGTTGACAGTCCATGAGACTATGAATATTTGTATTAATTTGGGAGACTTATGTATCTGGATCTGTGTGTAATCATGATACTATGCAATGATTACTATATTTTGTTCTGTGGTGCTATCAATGATCTAGGGAATAGCACATAACACAGGTGTTCCACCTTAATCCAAAGGTGGGGCATTACAAAATGGTATCAGAGCATAGTGTTGCCTGTAGGATCGAGACCCTAGGATTGGAAAACCTTAGGACACAAATTTTATTTCTAAATGCTATGCAAAATAATCATGATCTTATTGCCTTAACCATTTCATTCTTACTTGTACTTCTCATTCTTGGTCTGATCTTTTCTCTCTTCTTTTTCAAAATGTTGTAGATGGACACCTATGACGAGAGAGTTGTAGATGGTGAGGGAGACTACCTCTTCACGGAGGTGCTGCTTGACCTCGCCACCCAGCTTCAAATACCACCTCCAGTTTTCTGTGGGAAGATGCAGTACAAGGAGTATGGTATGGAGAAGTGGTTGATCCAAACCACTATCCAAGGAAGACTTGATGAAGAAGGAGAATCCACAATGGAGTACACCGAAGCATATGTGGACTGGAGGTATTCTATGGAGATTGCCATGTAGGGCGCCATCGCCCGCATTCGCCACAAGTATAGAGCTCTCATCCCACGTCCCTCAGCCTATGGGATGATTGGAGAGCGATCTGTTGGAGGACATGCAGTGGATCGCAGAGGCCAGGAGCTCCACACCCTCCTGAGAGGTTACCTCACTGAGAGGGAGCGCTGCTCAGTCAATCTGGAAGATATGCTGAAGAAGCAGATTATCAACCAGGACCAGTTCAGAGAGCTCATGGATCTTACCACCAAAAAAATAATGGAGACCGAATCTGCACTTGTAGTGATGGATGAGAAAAAGACTCAGCTAGAGAACAAGCTCAAGATTATAGAAGGACCCTTGCAGTTGGGCAGGAAGATCCTTCAAGATGACATCTGGTCTCATCTTCTGGAGAAGACATTACTACTGTAGTATGATAACATGCAGAAGTTGGGAGATGAGAAGAGGCAGATCGAGGAGATCATGCAAATAATGAGATTATGCAAGAGCAGCATATGCAAATGGTATTAAGGAAAGGCAGCATTATAGAGAGGATTAATGGGTAGGGTTGGTAGTAGGTTTTTCAGAAATTTAGGAAGAATACTAAGGATAGAAATAGTTTTGACTATGGTTCAAAAAATAGTCACATAATTAGGTGGCATACCTCAAAATGCACATGCAAGTGTATAGATGGCTAGAGTAGATCAAAAATAAGAGGAATAGGTCAAGGAATGGTCTCTGAACAATTAATTTCGAATTCTAGAAGTGTGAGCAAAACTACATATGATAATAGTCAAATGGTCAGTGAGTTGATTAGCCTCATAAACATAATTGAAACAAGTTGAAGATGGCCTCAAATGACCAGGTGGTAATGGAAAGAATGGAAGATCACATGCCAAATATGAGTTCTAGGAAGGTACATTGTCATGGATAGAATAGATGAGCTCAATCCAAGGGTTGTAGAATTGAATCTGTTAACAGACACGAAGATAGTCTGCACACTAGGTGTTTGATGAAATGCCTACAAGAGATGATTTTCTAAACTAGAGTGAAACCTTTTTATGGTTGGATGAAGATGATTCTAATAACACCATGGGTGCTTTCCTTAGGCTAGTTTGGTTAGTACTAAAATCCTCAAAAAGGGAGCCCCTAATGCCTTATGGTAAGACATTAAAGTTAGGGTTTTAGTGTTGACATCCGAATAGGTTTTTATTTGCAAGATAGGGTGGAAATAACCTACAAGGATATCTCCATGAGACAATATAGTAATTTATGGGTTTTGGATAGGTTGGGCCACAGGCCTATATGAGGATTATAACTACACACAAACAACACATCAAAGTCAAACAAAGTCACCCAAAGTCAACTCACCACACTAGGTCAAACATTTGAAGCTAATCTAGCATCACTAGAAGTAATGTTTGAACAAGTGCTAAATGTTGATCAAGCCATGGTCAAGTAGAAAAGAGAGCCTCAAATAAAGGAGTAAAGCTTTTGTAGATTTTTCATAAACTAGTGGAGACATAGCATCTCCTTTAGAAAGTTTTCTTAAAGGTGTTTGAAATCCTTTTATAAATATCAACAAAATATAAGTTTGTAAAATAGTGGGACCACTCTACTTTGTAGGTCCAGATAATTTTATAAATACTTGGTTTTGATAAAAGCTTTGTCTCAAAGATAAATCTTGGCTCTTGTTTTGGACAAAAAGAATTATTTGCAAAAGGAGAGGTTGCCAAGATAATGGTGTTGGAAAAATAGCTAGAAGCATAAATGGTTCACAATATTCTTCAACAAGCAACTCAATCAGACATCATTAACATCACAACCAAGACAAACAAGCAAGAAATAGGACTTCCAGAGGTTTGCTCAAAAAGTTTTTGTTGGCCCTCATTTTTGGGCTCACTAAACACTACTTAAACAGGGTTACAAAAAGTGGGGTGTTACAGCTCTTCCCCCCTTAAACAGAATCTCGTCCCGAGATTCCTAAGTGTGGTACTAGAGAGTTGAAGAGACTAAGTTAGAGTTAGGCCGCAATGGTTGCTCTTCCAACTCACCGGTGGTAATCTGAGTTGCACCAAGGACTTGTTTTTGCCAAAGGTGTAGATCGTCTTCATTTGCTGAAGTTGATGGCTGAATAGTTGATGTTGCCGGAAGTTTCTTGTCGAAACCCCGTCGAGACACTCTTAAGGTTAGTAGGGTCAAACTACCTAGTATGCACGAAAAGATCCTACAAGAGTTAGAAGGTTGTTAGCTTGCAATTGAGGCCTTGAAGAGCCAAGACTTCTCGGGTAGCTTTTGTTGGCTTAGGGGGGGGGCGTCGCTTCCTTCGTGTAGCTTGATGGAATCTTCAGATCTTGGACTCGTGCCTTGAAGCTTGATATTGGCGTAGACCTTTAATCTCGATCTTGTAGTACTCTGAGGATGGTAGACAAGAGCATTTATGCTTTTGATCTTGATAGGTACGCCAAACCTGTCAACTTAGTCCTCTACGCTTCCTAAATACCAAGGCGCAGGTTAGTCCTAATGGAAACCATTCTTCTAGGTCGTCCTTGTACTTGAGCTGGAAATGCTTCAAGTGGCGGCGCACCACCAACGGTTTGTCTTCTAGTAGTCAATGATCTGTTCCTTCTTGCCTTCGGGTTGGTGGAGACCATTGAAGAACTTCTTGCTTCTCCATCTTCTTGTAGGCTTGAGGATCCTGAGGTGTATTGGGATACCTGGAGTTGACTTCATCTTCTGAGAAATCTTCAGGTGGATTTATACTCGAGGCATAAGTCATTTTTAGTTTCAACCCGTCAAGATTTGAACGAGCTAGTGAGTCAGTTAGAAAATTCTTAGTGAAGTCATTGTTTGCTAGGAATCTTCCGTAGTTCAAGCGGTTCCATCTTCTGCTCCCTTGACGATAGGGAGAGGTCTTCATGGAGCTTGATCACATAGCAAAACTTGTTGCACCTGATCATGGGTAAGTGTTGCAGGAGTAGTTATATTCCACTACTTTAAAGGTTAGATCTTAGCATTTTAGTTTTAACTTATCTATGCTACTCATGCTAACATAAATAGATAAGGGGAAACACATAGTATAGAGAGGTTTCCTAGCCAAGGTCCTTTTACACGCCAGCGGGTTTTTAAGGCTAGAGGCCAAAAACAAACACAAGTACAAGGTAACAATACACACTCACGAAACACTCCAAGCAACTACAAACACTATCAAGAACACATAATGCAAACAACAAACAATTGCAGAAATCACACGAGGTACTTCAAGTACCAACGATGCCTAACAACGCGCGATGTTTGGGGTTAGTCCTATTCATCCTAGGGTCATGGTTGGCCATAGTTGTTGATGTCTTCACTCTCCTTGACTCTCGCTTCAGCAGAAACTTGATGGCAGTTGGTGGTGAAGTTGAAGTGTTGTTGAGCCGTTGATGTTGACTTGAGAAGTGCAGTTTTGTAAGTCTTCTTGTATCACATCACATGGTTGTGAGGTCTTCAGAGGGATTGCTGAAGTGTGCCATTGGTGGCATGCTCGCCCGACAAACCTAATAAATACTAGTCAAGCAACTAAGTACTTGGTCCTTGGCGACTGCAAAAGTGCGAGTCCAGGGAGGAACAAGGTCAAGTTCTTGACAAAGCTGTTGGTGTTAACCAAAAGCGAAATATTTGTCAACATCCTTCTTCCTTTGTAGCTGGAGAGGTTTTGAGGATGTCCTTCTGAAGTTTGCTCCATCTTGTGTTGCTAAGCTCTAGGTCTAATTGGGGACATCGCCCAACAGGTAGTTTTGAAGAAGATGAGGCAGATGGAGTAATAATTTTTAAACATCTTTGGAAACCAGAGAGATAAGATTAAAAGTTTTGAAGAGGTGAGAAAGGTATAAGCCATACTTTTGGCTACTTAGAAGAAATAACCTTTGCAAATAGTCTTAGCAAAATATTACCTTCCTATCTAACGCCCATGCTCACTAAGGTCTCCTACAGTCAGGATGGCTCTGATACCAACTCTGTGAGGACCCCGGATTACCCATCCGGAATACCCGATATGCATACAATTCACGATCCCTTGATTAGTGTGTCGTGAATCCACATATCCGAGTTGATAACAGAATTACATCATCCTTTACAAAATCGAATAATATCCTTACAATTGGTCACATGACCAAGCATGATATTGCCACGCAGGGCAAGTCTATAACTAAGCAGCGGATACCAAGCAGCGTTGATGACCTAGTCATGCCTACTACCCTACAGGCATCTGACTGGGAGATGTTCCTAGTTCGCACCGGCGTCATCGAACTCCTCACCATTATCCTCATAACCATCTTCATAATCTGACCAAGTTAATAGCCAGGGACAAAGCCGTGAGTACATTTGAATTGTACTCGCAAACCATCTAAGAGGAAGTGTTGACATGTAGTTTGGCTGTAGCAAGGGAAATGGTTCAAGGCTAGTTGCTCTATTCTAACTATAGTTTCTCATGTCGATATAGCATGTCATACGACATCTCTATATCAAAGTTTCTCTTGTCGATATAGCATGTCATACGACATCTCTATATCTTTATTAAAGAAGAGTTTTTGTAAAGCATTTTTAGTAAAGGCTCTAGGGAGGGGGAACTCAGTTTCAAGAGAAGCGCCGGTGGTCAATCAAACATGACCACCATCTTTTTTAAATCTGGTCAATCACACATGACCACTTTCATTTCTTCGGCAGTATCCTGCAAGTACTCCGAACCATAACCGCGCCACGGTAGTACCCTCCAAGTACTCCGTCCAGCACCTTTCTCCATTTTCCTTGAAAACCAATTATAAAACCCAAACCTGACATTAGGCAATGTAGTGATCTTCACAACCGTCCATGACCGAGGACTCGGCTATTCGAATAGGTTTACACTCTGCAGAGGTTGTACACTTTACCCACACCATCCGATAAATCCGCCGGGATAACACCACGGACCGTCATACACAAGTATGCCGGGTTCAGATAATCGATCATAGCCTTTCATCTATCCACCTTAATACGGGCGCCTACCCTGTGGAGTATACATCCCCGGCATACCCTGGCCATCTACCTCTGCCGAGCGTAGTTCCAGTGCCACGGCGGGAGAAACCCAAGTGTCTTCCGGATGGGTAGCCTATTGGCAGGCCCGCTACACTGTTGCCCACCACTTGCGACAACCCGGATTCTAGGGTCCTACAAACCCTTATATAGTGCGAGGCTCCCCGCACTAAGGAAGATAAACTTCAAACTAAGTCCCGTCCCATACCGGGGTAATGTGGTTGCACGGGTTAATTGCTTCGAGCGACTACAAAGAAACACAAATGCCATTTTCTAAAACCACCAACTCCTTTCTTCCATATCCCAAGTGTCCAGTTGTCCCAAAAGTCATTTTGAAAACATTTCAGTAGAGTAGATACTACTCCAAGGTTTTCGTAACCATTTTTGAAACTTTTCCAAGAGTTTTCCCATCCTAGAGTTTTTGGCTCCACTACAAGTGTTTTCCCAAAGGCTTCGATGCTAATCATCGAGTCTCTACTTTCAGGGGTAAAGAGTAGGTGCTAAAGGTGTCATCCTTCATGGATGATAACAATACAACTTGTGGAGCTAAGTCGCCAACTATTGCTATCTAGGGACTAGTAGCAATATAAGAAAACAATGCATAGTAGTAAGAGCAAGAGTAGAATAATGCATAGTGCCGTGATAGGATTCAGATATGCAACAAGTAGATGGCTTGCCTTAATAGCTTGTCCCTAGTCTTCTTCTTCTTGATACCCAGAGACCTCCCCCTCCTCCGCACACTCGTTGTTTGGATCTATCGCCGAAAAAATAAAAGCACACAATAAGCATACATGCATACACAGGTCACAAGCACTTTATCACTCAACATCACATACTCAAAGAGTATCAGAAACAAACATGTTAGAAACAAAAATAAGATTTCATAGATTTCTAGTAGTAAGTTATTCCTATTAAAACTAGGGTTTTTCAAACATAGCAAGCACATCACCACTTCACCTCAAACAAGCATGCAGCTGGCCACATAGGTCAAATAACAAATTCAGCATGCTTACAGATAAGCAACAAGTTTTCTGAACCAAGACTTCATCTTATAAAAGTAAGGCTACTATATTAATAGGGAAAACAATTTCTAATAGTAAATAACCCTATACTCAACCCAAACATCATGCAGGCATCAAACTTGCTCAAAACATGCCATCCAGCATAGCATCAGATAGCTAACCTCGATACAAACCCAACAAAATTGGATTTGCAATTTTCTGATTAACAGACAATAAACTATGCATTTTATGGTGAAAATAACTACTGGTTCAGAGATAAATCTACCAGAAAATCATAAAAGCTCAGAAAAATTTATCCTATGGTCAGTAGCAAGAAATAACAATACATGATCACCCAAAATTGGTCTCACTCAAAAATACTGCACAAAATATGTTGTAAAATTCCCTAAAGTCAGATCTGATAGTATTTTGCAAAAACAAGCATGCCAAAAATAAAATCCTATTTGCATCTAGACCAGTGGCACTGAGAAGGTACTGAATATATCTTCCATACAAAGTTGGATTCACTCAAAAAGGTTGGATATATCTCCTGTTATGGAATTTTGAGTGGGAAAGACACATTATACTAGATTAAATGCCAAAAAGAAAAGATACTAAATTTTGGCAAAATACATGTACTACATGTTGGGTAAATAGATATAGAACATGTAGAAAATTGGATAAACAAAATTCCATGCATTTAATGATTTTATTCTGATTTACTCCTTTCAGCAAGTTAACAGATCTGTGGCAAATAATTAAATAGACTCCAAAAAAAACAGTTCGTGGGCTCGATCTAAACGGGTCCGGCCAGCACAGTGCTGGGCCGGCCCAAGTCTCGCCCATGGTGCGCAGGACAGGCGCCTGGTCCGCCCAATAGGCGGGCCCTGTCAGCCAGCGGCCAGGGAGGCCGAAGGGGTACGGAGCGATTTTGACCGCCGGATCAAGTCAACATCGACGGCTGTTGGCCGTCTTCTTCCTCCAGTCATGGAAAACATGGCGGAAACCCTAGCTCATCCACAGATGCACGGCGGCTCACCTGCAGGCCTCCCCGGACCATGGCGAGGTGACGAGGCAGTGCGGAACTCCACGGCGATCTCGGAGAGGTGCGTGATGGTCGGTTTGGCTCCCGGGAAGGTGACCTACGCATGCGCAGCGAAGGTGCTCGGCTCGGCGCTCTCGGGGTTTGACGGCCTGACGTCCCTAGGTCAAGGGAGAGGTAGGGTTAGGTAACCGCAGGTTAGGAGAGCTTGTTCCCAAGGAAATAGGGGGAAGGGAAAGCCTGAATCAGCGGCATTCTTCTCCATCTCCTTGCATAACAAATCTAGGTTTTCTCCCTTGTGTCTCTGCCACGGAGCAAGAGGATAGTTTCTGCGCTCAGGGAGGGTGTGGTGGATGTTGGGGAACAGAATGAGGGTCAAGGAGGAGGCAAAGAGGGGCTGTGGCCTTATATCTAAAGGGATGGTAGTATATGTCGGTTTGGACATGTGGGGTAGATTTAGTGGCCTCTGGTTGGGCAAGGAGGGCGGTGGAGAGGGTGAGAGGGTCCAGTGGGGGTGCCTTGCTCTGGAAGGGTCGCTGCTGGTCTTTTAAGCAAGAGTTGGGCAAGGTTTTTATATTAATACTATCTCCCTCTTCTTCCAAACACTACTAGACAACAACAAGGGGTGTTGCTATAGTGCATTTCGACCAGAGATACGTGAGGGATTAAAGGGTGCTGGCAAGCTCAGATTAGTGGCTTGATGAAGTTTCAAAAGTTTTTGAGTCAATAGGTTGATGTGGTGGTGAATGCATGCATGCATGATCCACTATTTGGAGTCTCTGACAGCTTCACTTATTCCTAACTATGGCAATGCAAGGTTAAATCAGAGGGTTCCATTTGGTATGCCAAATGAGATGGTCAAGTTGGAAAATTTTCTGATACTAAAAAGGATTACCAAAATTCGGCATCTAGATAGTTGATCAAATTATGCTTATCACAAGACTTTCGATTTGTCTCTAGAAATGACAACTAGGGTTTGGAAATCCCGAGGATCTCACATGCATAAGATAACATGGTGGGGTTTCATCAATTCGATTTGATGAGAAGAGAGTTTGCAAGAAAATGCATGGTTGAAATTCTCATGCAAAATTTAGTTAATAAGAAAAGAAATACAACATGGAGATTATGACGACCCCGAATTTATCACAAATTCGAAGTGCCCGCTATGCATTCCACCACAATCCCAGAATCATTGTTGTGATACACATAACGTAGTTGGTAACCAGTTCCATAGACATTACAATATGATGATTCAAATACAATGGTCATAGAGACCAAGTTCATATTACAATACAATATAGCAGCGGAAATAACGTCTTCGGGTCCATGCCTTCACCCCACAGGCAATGGCGTCTCAGTAGAAGATCTTAGTTCTGGTATTCTTCTTCATACCCTTCCTCCAGATACTCTTCCCCATAGTCTGGCCAAGTTGATAGCCAGGGACACAGCCGTGAGTACATTGGATGCACTCGCAGACCATCTTATAAGATGAAGTGTTGAAGTAGACATGCAAGGTTGATATGGTGGACTAAGCACTAAGTTTAGTTGGCAAAAGCTAGTTTTATTTCCCAAGAACGTTCATTGGTAGAAAAGAAGTTTAGTTCTCTAAGTTTAATCTAAGGGAACTTCAAGTGTGTCAAGATCAAGGTCAAGTCAAGTCATGTCATTCACCCAGTTCACACAAGTTATTATCATTCTTGACAAAAGTCAAGTACAGTTTGCCAACTGTCCATAACCGAGGACGCGGCTATTCGAATAGTTTGAAAACCTCTACAGAGGGGTACACTTTACCCACAAGATTCGATACATCTGCCGGGAGAAATCCACGGATCGTCATACACAAAGTATGCGGGGTTCAGATAATCAAACAAATTCTTTCACTTGCTCACTATAGTACAAGATCCTTCCCTAGAGCCCGAGATACGGAAATCCCCATTCCGGCGCCTCTAGTTTTGCCCGCTCCGGGATGCCGGATGAGTGGAATCTCCACTTGGTTCAGAAGTAACCGCGCACGGTGCACTTCCATAAGGTTTGATGCAAGGCCTCCCGTACTAGGGTAAACAAGCTACGGACTAAGCCCCTTCCCATTTAGGGGTAATGTGGTCGTACGGTAATGGTTGGCTCACATGGTACATCACTTATTATCATTTAGCAAATACATTCCATAGCTCTTAGTCAATATTATTTTCCTTCCTAAAACCATCATGTAGGAGAATCTTCATTTCAAGTTTTCAAACTCAAGTCACCAAGTTCAATGGGGTTCCACTTAGAGATGGTCTCAATTTTATTAGCGACTAAGCAATTATATTGAGTGATGATACCACTAGCTATGTTTGGATAAACTCAGCTTGATGCTCTTGCTAAGCAAGATATCACTACACTTCTATCATTTTAACCTAGCAATTCAATCATGCAATTTACTTAGAACAAGTAGTATGCAATAGTAAAACTAGGCATTTGGAGTATGATTCAAAAGATGGCTTGCCTTGGTTGGCAAAGTGTCCGGGGTATTCTTCTTCTTCTTGATAATATTCCCCCTCAATATCCTCCTCGGCAACACTAGCATCTAATAACGAATAAACACAAAGCACATCATCACTACACAATGCTAACAACACACCAAGCACACATACGTGTTTTCAAACCATAGCCTTCCTATTAGATTTTATTTGAATGGTTTTGCAAGTTTCTTCCAAGTTTGCATTTAGTGTGCAAGTTAATTTTTCTACCAGATGCCATGTGTGGTTTACTTCTTGAGTATGGGTTTGCACTAAGGGTATTAGGGCTAGTTTAAGTGAGGATTGACTAATTATGTGAATTAGTATTGAGGGCAAAAATTAATTCTAAGTGTAAGATAGAGATCTATCATTTTATGCTACTAACTAGAATTGGGTTAGGGTCTAATTGATATCACTAATTGGGTTTGAGTTGATTAAGGTTGACTAAACAGTAGGGGAGTTGATTAGTGAGTTCACAAACCAATTTTCATAATTTTAGGAGGGTTAAACAATTCTATAGAATTTTTCTAGAATTAATAAAGCTATGGTCACACTATTCTTATTGATTTAAATTCCTAGCTCAAATTGAATTCTAATCAGTTCTACAGTATAGAGCATTTCACAAGCTTTCCAACGCATATTCATTTGTTAGAAAAGGATTTGTAAATCTCTGGGAATTAAAGTTTGAAAATCATATCTAAATCATATTTGAATTAATTCGAAAACGAGCGGGAAATAAATAAAATCGAACGGACCGAATTCTAAACCGGCTGGGCCTATTTCAAACGAATCCCGAACGGGCCGGCCCAGAAAACGATTCGCACAGGCGGGAAAGTAATAAAACTGAACCTGACAGGAGGGTCCCACCCGTCAGGTCACTTAACTTCCCCGAACCGGTACGCTACCGATCGATCCAGATCTAACGGCTCACAGCCATCGTGCTCGACGGAGAGGGGCGGAGCTCACCTGCGAGCAGTGAAGACGACGACGGCGACGGCGGCGTGCGTATAGGAAGAAGAACTCGACGGCGAGGGGTGGAAACGACTCTGGCGAGGCTCCTCCTCCGATTCCCAGCGGCGGCTTGCTCCAGGGAGGTCGAACGCGGCGGCACTCTCCGCGTCCAGTACCTCGCCGGCGGGGGTGGCGACGTCGAACGAGAGCGAGCGGGGTGAAGTGAGCGTGTGTGGGAGGTAGCTGGGGACGGTGTGTGTCCAGTCGTTTGATCGGCGGGGGCTTTTATAGGCCGGAGCGACGAGGGCGAGGGCGTCCAGTAGCTCGCCGGTGCGGGGGCCCTGGGCGAGTGCGTCGAGCGACACTGGGCACGGCTGCCTCGCTCGCGTGCTGGGGGGTTTCGGTCTCAGCCGCAGAGTGCTGTGGGTCGGCTCTGGCGCAGTCACGGTGGTCGGCGACGTGCAGTGAGCTGGGGAAGAAGAGAGGGGGGTCCTGGGTGTTGTCTCCTCTTCTCCTCCCTTTCTCACGGCTTGGGTCAGGGCAGAGGGAGCTGGGGTCGACCGCGGAGGTGTCCAGCAGCATGGCGACATGGTTTGAGCGAGGAAGAACAGTGCATCTCACAGTGATCAAGATTTGCTCGATTTTCATCTTCCAGGTGTTCGACGAAATGCTCGCAAGAGATTCAAATTCGAATTTTTGAAATTTTCCACTTTGGGTGATCAACATATTGGCCAAGGTTTCCAGTCATATTTTTGTTACAAAGAAATGTTAAGTTTTGCAGAAATCTTATTTCGAATTTGAAGTTTGGTCACTGATTCAGATTCAAAGTTTGACAGAAGTTTGAGTGATGTTCTGATTTGAATTTTGGGTAGCAAACTTTTGGTTGAGTTAGTATGCAACTTGGTCAAGCTCAACTAACTGGCCAAACACCAAGTTGAGTTACAGATTTCTTATTCTAAAGGCTCAAAGTAGGGTAGTCAATAAGATTTCCTAGATCATCTTATTCTTCTCTTTTTCTTTCTTTCTTTGGTTTCTTGTTTCCTTGGTTCTTATAATTTGTCTCAATTGCTTCTGTTGGTTAACTTAGAATTAACTAACCATTGCACAACCAAAAATAACACACATGAAATCATAAAATACACATAATGGAAAAATACATGCATACATGCAATCATAGTTAAAAAGTTTTATCTTGGTCCAAAATTTGGCACTTTAATTAATAGAGAGTGGATTACAATTTCTGAGTTGTTACAATCTTCCCCCCTTAAAAAGAATCTCGTCCCCGAGATTCACCGATTAAGAACTAAAAAGATTGGGAAATTCTTTCTGGAGGTAATCTTCTCGTTCCCACTTAGCTTCATCTTCGGTGTGATTACTCCACTGAACTTTCAGAAACTTGATGCTTCGGGTTCGAGTGGTTCTATATGCTTCCTCGAGGATACGAATAGGCACTTCACGATAGGTCAAATCCTTGTTGATGTCCACAGAACGGTGATCAATATTCTTGAAGACTTCTGGCTTCTCCGGCACTTCAAGACATTTCCGAAGTAAAGACACGTGAAAGACATCGTGTACTTCAGACAATTCAGGGGGCATTTCCAACTGATATGACACTTCTCCTCTGCGGCTTAGCACCTTGAAGGGTCCAATATACCTTGGTGCAAGCTTTCCTTTCACTTGGAATCTCTGCATTCCCTTGAGGGGTGATACTCTGAGATAAACAAAATCTCCAATCTGGAAGGTCAGTTCTCTACGTCTCTTGTCGGCATAGCCCTTCTGTCTAGACTGGGCTGCCTTGAGGTAGTCACGAATCATGCGAACTTTCTCCTCGGCTTCTTGCAGAATATCAGGTCCAAATATCTGACTGTCTCCGGTTTCTGACCAATTCAAAGGGGTATGACACTTTCTTCCATATAAATCTTCAAATGGGGCCATTTGCAAACTAGCTTGATAACTGTTGTTGTAGGAAAATTCTGTGAAAGGCAGACAATCTTCCCACTTAGCTCCATAGGCAAGAACACAGGCTCTCAACATATCTTCAACTATCTGATTTACTTTTTCTGTCTGTCCATCAGTCTGAGGGTGGTAAGCTGTGCTAAAGGCTAATTTGGTTCCCAAGGCTTGGTGCAAACTTTTCCAAAATCTTGAGGTGAATTGGGTTCCTCGATCGGAAACTATGGTTTTAGGGACTCCATGCAGACTAACAATTCTGGATAGATAAAGATCTGCTAGCTGTCCTGAGGTATAAGTGGTCTTGACAGGAATAAAGTGGGCAACTTTGGTCAGTCTATCCACAATGACCCAGATAGAGTCATTTCCACGGCTAGACCTTGGAAATCTAGTGATGAAATCCATGCCAACAGATTCCCACTTCCATTCCGGAACTTGGGAAGGTTGCAGCAATCCCGCAGGACGTTGATGTTCAGCCTTGACTCTTTGACAAATATCACACTTAGATATGAACGAAGCAATCTCACGCTTCATTCCATGCCACCAAAATTGTTCCTTTAAATCTTGATACATCTTGGTTCCACCGGGGTGGATGGAGTAAGGTGTTTCATGGGCTTCTCTCATAATAACTTCTTTCAACTCTGAGTCCGCAGGCACACAAATACGTCCCTTATACCAAAGAACTCCTTGATCATCTTCTTCAAATCCTGGCACTTTGCCGGAACTGATTCTGCGCTTGATTCCGTCAATACTCTTATTTCCCTTCTGGGCTTCTTTGATTTGGCTCATCAAGGTGGGTTGAAACTCAAGGTTGGCTAAGAATCCTTGACTGACTAGTTCCAATCCAAAAAATTTAAACTCTTGGTGCAACAGGGGTTGCTCCTCTTTGATCATCATATTCAACGAGCAGGGCTTCCTACTCAATGCATCGGCCACTACATTGGCTTTACCGGGGTGATAATGGATTTCCAAATCATAATCCTTGATCAGCTCTATCCATCTTCTTTGCCTCATATTCAACTCCTTCTGGGTGAAAATATACTTCAAACTCTTGTGATCAGTGTAGATCTCACAACGGTTACCCATAAGATAGTGCCTCCAGGTCTTCAAAGCTAGAACTACCGTTGCTAACTCCAGATCATGAGTTGGATAGTTTTCTTCATGAGGTCAAAGCTGCCGAGAGAGGTAAGCTATGACCTTGCCTTCTTGCATTAACACACAACCAAGTCCAAGTTTGGAAGCGTCGCAATAGACATCAAAGTTCTTGGGGATATCGGGCATGGTTAGGACGGTAGCGGTCACCAATCGCTTCTTGAGCTCTTGAAAACTTTCTTCACACTTAGGGGTCCATTCAAACTTCTTGTCCTTCTTCAACAGCTGGGTCATTGGCCGGGCAATGCTTGAAAACCCTTCAAGAAACTTGCGGTAGTATCCCGCTAATCCGAGAAAACCTCTAACTTCAGTTTGAGTGGTAGGTGCTTCCCATTCCATGACTAATTTGATCTTCTTTGGGTCTACTGATATGCCTCCAGCTGATAACACATGGCCTAGGAATCCAACTTCTTTCAACCAAAACTCACATTTACTAAACTTGGCATACAGCTGATGCTCTCTCAGAGTCTCTAGGATTAGCCTCAAATGGGTTGCATGCTCTTCTTCGGACTTGGAGTAGATAAGGATGTCATCAATGAAGACAACGACAAACTTATCCGAAAACTCCATGAAAACCTTATTCATGAGATTCATGAAATAAGCAGGGGCATTGGTTAATCCAAAGGACATTACGGTGTACTCATACAATCCGTATCGGGTAGTGAAGGCTGTTTTGGGTATATCAGTTGCACGGATCTTCAGTTGATGGTATCCAGTTCTAAGATCTATCTTCGAGAAGACTCGAGCTCCGGTCAATTGGTCAAACAGATCATCTATCTTCGGAAGAGGATACTTATTCTTGATGGTCACCTCATTTAGCTTGCGGTAATCAGTGCACAGTCGGCTGGAACCGTCACTTTTATCCACAAACAAAACGGGTGATCTCCAGGCAGAAGAACTTGGCTGAATCAATCCCTTACTCAAAAGGTCATCCAATTGCTTCTTCAACTCCACTAGTTCAGCTGGGTTCATACGATAGGGTCGTTGGGCGATGGATCCAGTCCCGGGAATAAGCTCAATGATAAACTCAATATCCCGATCCGGTGGCATTCCGGGTAGCTCATCGGGAAAAACATCCGGGTATTCACAGACGATGGGAACTTCCTCTATGGTTGGCCCTGAGATACTCTTATGACATCTGGGGATTTGGGTGGGTTTAACTGACACATGCTTTACTAAAACTCCATGGCTACTCCTCATGGTGATGGTCTTTTTGGCACAATCTATAATTCCTTGGTGTTGAGACATCCAATCCATACCAAGGACTACTTCCAATCCTTTGGTTCCTAACACAATCAAACTGGCTAAGAATGAGATCCCATGGATTTCTATGGGCACTGCCAAGTAGGTACAACTAGCCTTGGTGATTGACCCAGGTATTTGCACAGACATGATATTTTTCAGGGGTGTGGGTTGAAGTCCACTTTTATCAACGAATAACTTAGTAACAAATGAGTGGGAAGCTCCAGAATCAAACAGAACTCTTGCAGGAACTGAGTTAATAGGGAACATACCAAGCACAACGTCGGTTGCCTCCTGAGCTTCTTCAACATTCATGTGGTTCAGATGGCCTCGGGGGTGAGGCTGGTTCCTTGGGGGATAATTCTTGCCATTTCCAACACGGTGCTGCTGCTGAGCAGGAGCAGTGGTCTTGGATGCGTCATTCAGCTTCTTGGGGCACTCATTGGAGTAGTGCCCTTTGAGTCCACACTCATAACAGGTAACACCAGACTTGTCACCAGGCTTGGGTAGCACAGGGGCGCCATTTGGCCTAGGGGTATTGGTGTTGAAGTTGTTGCCACTAGGTCTTGGAGGTGCACGGTCGAAGTTGTTGCCGGGCGGACGGTTGGGGTAGTTGGGGCGTGGAGCAGGTGCAGATGGCCTCATAGGTCTAGGAGCGAAACCCATAGGTGGATTTCCCCTTGGCTTCTGCGAATTGCTCGAGTTGCCTTGATACATCATACGGCGCTTGCGGTTCTCTGCAGCTTGCCTGAGTTTGCCGTCCATCTGAATGGCAGAGTCAACCAATGACTCCAGGTCGGCAAAGTGAATGCTGACCAAGACACATTGCATCTCATCATGAAGTCCATCCAGAAACCTTTCTTGCTTCTTCTCAGTGGTGTTGGTGTCATCTGGGGCATACCTAGACAAGGTAAGGAACTTGTCACGGTAATCAACCACAGATAGGGAACCTTGCTTCAGATTTCTGAACTCATCTCTCATCCTTTTAACCAATCCCAAAGGAACATGGGCTTTGCTGAACTTGCTCTTGAACTCCTCCCAAGGCATCACGTACCCTTGGGCTTGCATTGCACGAGTGCTATCCCACCAAGCTCTTGCGGCTCGCGCAAGATAGTGGGTGGTGTACAAGACCTTCTCATTTTCACCAACTTCGGCGACTGTCACATTGTTCTCCATCGTGCGAAGCCAGTCATCAGCATCTAAGGGTTCTTCAGACTTAGTGAATATAGGTGGATTGGTGTTTTGGAAACTCCTTAACTTGGATCGGTGATCACCATGGCCATTGTTTTCTCCTTCACCATGGCCATTTCCATTGCCATTGTTGTGGTTCATTGCCATCTGGGTTAACTGCTGAAGAGTGGCAAAGTTAGCTTGGTGCTCAGCTCGGGCTGCTTCCCGGTCTTCCATGATCAACCTTAGTAGTTTGGCCATTTCCGGGTTTGGGGGTGGGGGTGCTCGCGGCATCTGAAGATAAGGTGTGTAAGACAAGAGGGAAAAACTAATTGGCTAAGATTTAATGTAACATATATGATGCATGTTTTTGTCTGACTAAGGCCTTAAGAGCCAAATTCATATTTCATTCAACAAGCATCAAACATAACATACATACATACGAGTTCACACATTACAAATGGTTTACATCAAACCATTGCGACTCGTCTACTAGAGAGGGGGATACAACTCACACCTACACGAAGTGACTCAAGGTGAACTCATAACTAGATAACGTGGAAGTCTCCAATCTAAACATCGGGCTCCTCGGGGTCTTCCTCCTCATCATCCACAATGAATCCATTCTCCTCAGGATCCTCCTCATCATCAAGGTCCTCCATGAAGTCATCCTCATCACTAATGAGGGCATTATCCTCCTTGCGGAGATCAATGCCTTCCTCCTCACCAAGGTGGTCCTCTAGACTCTCAATGTACTCAGTCAGCTCAGCCACATTGGCCTTCAACTCCTCAATGGTGTGATCCCTCTCATCGCGCTGGCGGCGAAGACTCTTGCGATCCCTAGCAAGAATCCTGATAGTGCTCCTTGCCTCCACCAGTGCGAAGTGCTCAAGGTTGGCCTTGGTACGGGCTCGATCTGCCTCTTGCTGAGTGGAGTACAGCAAGAAGTCCATGTGATCGACGTAGGTACTCGGCTCATTCTGCCCGGGCATGTTTGCGGGACGCCCATCCGCATCACGCCGAGCGAAGTTCCTAAAGCGCTCTCCCTGGACCTCCTCAACATGCAGTCCGCACAAGCGGGCGTGCATCTCCTGCATACCTCGGACCAAATCATCGGCCCAAGTGTTCTCCACAAGCTCAAACTTGATCCTTGGAGAACTCAAATCTCCCTTCTTGCCACGGCAACTGGCCCTGACAAGCCATCGTAGCTCTCCATCCGGGTGCTCATTGAGCACGACTCCCTTGAACTCCGGGTACAGACGGTTCAGAAACAAGGTCAGGGTGGTGAGGTCGCGCTCGAAACAAAGGCTGCCACCATGGCCCAACTGGTACTGCTCAGTGAATACCGGTGCCATCTACAACATTTTAGATTAGATTAAGTTAGTGACCAACTCAAGTGTGCAAGTTTTTAAGTAGGTAAAAACTGAAGTAGGTACAAAACTTTGTAAATAGAGAGGAAAAGACTAAGCAATTTCAAACCATTACTTATATCTTTGCTTTTATAAAAGTTTCTGTAACGCCCATTCTAACTAAGGTCTCCTATGGTCAGCCTAGGCTCTGATACCAACTTATGACGACCCCGAATTTATCACAAATTCGAAGTGCCCGTTATGCATTCCACCACAATCCCAGAATCATTGTTGTGATACACATAACGTAGTTGGTAACCAGTTCCATAGACATTACAATACGATGATTCAAATACAATGGTCATAGAGACCAAGTTCATATTACAATACAATATAGCAGCGGAAATAACGTCTTCGGGTCCATGCCTTCACCCTACAGGCAATGGCGTCTCAGTAGAAGATCTTAGTTCTGGTATTCTTCTTCATACCCTTCCTCCGAATACTCTTCCCGATAGTCTGGCCAAGTTGATAGCCAGGGACACAGCCGTGAGTACATTGGATGCACTCGCAAACCATCTTATAAAATGAAGTGTTGAAGTAGACATGCAAGGTTGATATGGTGGACTAAGCACTAAGTTTAGTTGGCAAAAGCTAGTTTTATTTCCCAAGAACGTTCATTGGTAGAAAAGAAGTTTAGTTCTCTAAGTTTAATCTAAGGGAACTTCAAGTGTGTCAAGATCAAGGTCAAGTCAAGTCATGTCATTCACCCAGTTCACACAAGTTATTATCATTCTTGACAAAAGTCAAGTACAGTTTGCCAACTGTCCATAACCGAGGATGCGGCTATTCGAATAGTTTGAAAACCTCTGCAGAGGGGTACACTTTACCCACAAGATTTGATACATCTGCTGGGAGAAATCCACGGATCGTCATACACAAAGTATGCGGGGTTTAGATAATCAAACAAATTCTTTCACTTCCTCACTCTATTACAGGATCCTTCCCTAGAGCCCGAGATACGGAAATCCCCGTTCCGGCGCCTCTAGTTTTGCCCGCTCCGGGATGCCGGATGAGTGGAATCTCCACTTGGTTCAGAAGTAACCGCGTATGGTGCACTTCCATAAGGTTTGATGCAAGGCCTCCCGTACTAGGGTAAACAAGCTACGGACTAAGCCCCTTCCCATTTAGGGGTAATGTGGTCGTACGGTAATGGTTGGCTCACATGGTACATCACTTATTATCATTTAGCAAATACATTCCATAGCTCTTAGTCAATATTATTTTCCTTCCTAAAACCATCATGTAGGAGAATCTTCATTTCAAGTTTTCAAACTCAAGTCACCAAGTTCAATGGGGTTCCACTTAGAGATGGTCTCAATTTTATTAGCGACTAAGCAATTATATTGAGTGATGATACCACTAGCTATGTTTGGATAAACTCAGCTTGATGCTCTTGCTAAGCAAGATATCACTACACTTCTATCATTTTAACCTAGCAATTCAATCATGCAATTTACTTAGAACAAGTAGTATGCAATAGTAAAACTAGGCATTTGGAGTATGATTCAAAAGATGGCTTGCCTTGGTTGGCAAAGTGTCCGGGGTATTCTTCTTCTTCTTGATAATATTCCCCCTCAATATCCTCCTCGGCAACACTAGCGTCTAATAACGAATAAACACAAAGCACATCATCACCACACAATGCTAACAACACACCAAGCACACATACTTGTTTTCAAACCATAGCCTTCCTATTAGATTTTATTTGAATGGTTTTGCAAGTTTCTTCCAAGTTTGCATTTAGTGTGCAAGTTAATTTTTCTACCAGATGCCATGTGTGGTTTACTTCTTGAGTATGGGTTTGCACTAAGGGTATTAGGGCTAGTTTAAGTGAGGATTGACTAATTATGTGAATTAGTATTGAGGGCAAAAATTAATTCTAAGTGTAAGATAGAGATCTATCATTTTATGCTACTAACTAGAATTGGGTTAGGGTCTAATTGATATCACTAATTGGGTTTGAGTTGATTAAGGTTGACTAAACAGTAGGGGAGTTGATTAGTGAGTTCACAAACCAATTTTCATAATTTTAGGAGGGTTAAACAATTCTATAGAATTTTTCTAGAATTAATAAAGCTATGGTCACACTATTCTTATTGATTTAAATTCCTAGCTCAAATTGAATTATAATCAGTTCTACAGTATAGAGCATTTCACAAGCTTTCCAACGCATATTCATTTGTTAGAAAAGGATTTGTAAATCTCTGGGAATTAAAGTTTGAAAAATCATATCTGAATCATATTTGAATTAATTCGAAAACGAGCGGGAAATAAATAAAATCGAACGGACCTAATTCTAAACCGGCTGGGCCTATTTCAAACGAATCCCGAACGGGCCGGCCCAGAAAACGATTCGCACGGGCGGGAAAGAAATAAAACTGAACCTGACAGGGGGGTCCCACCCGTCAGGTCACTTAACTTCCCCGAACCGGTACGCTACCGATCGATCCAGATCTAACGGCTCACAGCCATCGTGCTCGACGGAGAGGGGCGGAGCTCACCTGCGAGCAGTGAAGACGACGACGGCGATGACGGCGTGCGTAGAGGAAGAAGAACTCGAAGGCGAGGGGTGGAAATGACTCTGGCGAGGCTCCTCCTCCGATTCCCAACGGCGGCTTGCTCCAGGGAGGTCGAACGCGGCGGCGCTCTCTGCGTCCAGTACCTCGCCGGCGGGGGTGGCGACGTCGAACGAGAGCGAGCGGGGTGAAGTGAGCGTGTCTGGGAGGTAGCTGGGGACGGTGTGCGTCCAGTCGTTTGATCGGCGGGGGCTTTTATAGGCCGGAGCGACGAGGGCGAGGGCGTCCAGTAGCTCGCTGGTGCGGGGGCCCTGGGCGCGTGCGTCGAGCGACACTGGGCACGGCTGCCTCGCTCGCGTGCTGGGGGGTTTCGGTCTCGGCCGCGGAGTGCTATGGGTCGGCTCTGGCACAGTCACGGTGGTCGGCGACGTGCAGTGAGCTGGGGAAGAAGAGAGGGGGGTCCTGGGTGCTGTCTCCTCTTCTCCTCCCTTTCTCACGGCTTGGGTCAGGGCAGAGGGAGCTGGGGTCGACCGCGGAGGTGTCCAGCAGCATGGCGACAGGGTTTGAGCGAGGAAGAACAGTGCAGCTCATAGTGATCAAGATTTGCTCGATTTTCATCTTCCAGGTGTTCGACGAAATGCTCGCAAGAGATTCAAATTTGAATTTTTGAAATTTTCCAATTTGGGTGATCTACATATTGGCCAAGGTTTCCAGTCATATTTTTGTTACAAAGAAATGTTAAGTTTTGCAGAAATCTTATTTCGAATTTGAAGTTTGGTCACTGATTCAGATTCAAAGTTTGACAGAAGTTTGAGTGATGTTCTGATTTGAATTTTGGGTAGCAACCTTTTGGTTGAGTTAGTATGCAACTTGGTCAAGCTCAACTAACTGGCCAAACACCAAGTTGAGTTATAGATTTCTTATTCTAAAGGCTCAAAGTAGGGTAGTCAATAAGATTTCCTAGATCATCTTATTCTTCTCTTTTTCTTTCTTTCTTTGGTTTCTTGTTTCCTTGGTTCTTATAATTTGTCTCAATTGCTTCTGTTGGTTAACTTAGAATTAACTAACCATTGCACAACCAAAAATAACACACATGAAATCATAAAATACACATAATGGAAAAATACATGCATACATGCAATCATAGTTAAAAAGTTTTATCTTGGTCCAAAATTTGGCACTTTAATTAATAGAGAGTGGATTACAATTTCTGAGTTGTTACAGAGATGTGCATAGAGAGATTATTTTCAAAGGCCAAATAATGAGATCATGCAAGAGCAGCATATGCAAATGGTAGTAAGGAAAGGTAGCATTATAGAGAGGATTAATGGGTAGGGTAGTTAGTAGGTTTTTCAGAAATTTAGGAAGAATACTAAGGACAGAAATAGTTTTGACTATGGTTCAAAACATAGTCACATAATTAGGTGGCATACCTCAAAATGCACATGCAAGTGTATAGATGGCTAGAGTAGATCAAAAATAAGAGGAATAGGTCAAGGAATGGTCTCTGAACAATTAATTTCGAATTCTAGAAGTGTGAGCAAAACTACATATGATAATAGTCAAATGGTCAGTGAGTTGATTAGCCTCAGAAACATAATTGAAACAAGTTGAAGATGGCCTCAAATGACCAGGTGGTAATGGAAAGAATGGAAGATCACATGCCAAATATGAGTTCTAGGAAGGTAAATTGTCATGGATTGAATAGATGAGCTCAATCCAAGGGTTGTAGAATTGAATCTGTTAACTGACACGAAGATAGTCTGCACACTAGGTGTTTGATGAAATGCCTACAAGAGATGATTTTCTAAACTAGAGTGAAACCTTTTTATGGTTGGATGAAGATGATTCTAATAACACCATGGGTGCTTTCCTTAGGCTAGTTTGGTTAGTACTAAAATCCTCAAAAAGGGAGCCCCTAATGCCTTATGGTAAGACATTAAAGTTAGGGTTTTAGTGTTGACATCCGAATAGGTTTTTATTTGCAAGATAGGGTGGAAATAACCTACAAGGATATCTCCATGAGACAATATAGTAATTGATGGGTTTTGGATAGGTTGGGCCACATGCCTATATGAGGATTATAACTACACACAAACAACACATCAAAGTCAAACAAAGTCACCCAAAGTCAACTCACCACACAAGGTCAAACATTTGAAGCTAATCTAGCATCACTAGAAGTAATGTTTGAACAAGTGCTAAATGGTGATCAAGCCATGGTCAAGTAGAAAAGAGAGCCTCAAATAAAGGAGTAAAGCTTTTGTAGATTTTTTAGAAACTAGTGGAGACATAGCATCTCCTTTAGAAAGTTTTCTTAAAGGTTTTTGAAATCCTTTTATAAATATCAACAAAATATAAGTTTGTAAAATAGTGGGACCACTCTACTTTGTAGGTCCAGATAATTTTATAAATACTTGGTTTTGATAAAAGCTTTGTCTCAAAGATAAATCTTGGCTCTTGTTTTGGACAAAAAGAATTATTTGCAAAAGGAGAGGTTGCCAAGATAATGGTGTTGGAAAAATAGCTAGAAGCATAAATGGTTCACAATATTCTTCAACAAGCAACTCAATCAGACATCATTAACATCACAACCAAGACAAACAAGCAAGAAATAGGACTTCCAGAGGTTTGCTCAAAAAGTTTTTGTTGGCCCTCATTTTTGGGCTCACTAAACACTACTTAAACAGGGTTACAAAAAGTGGGGTGTTACAGTCTCGATACTTTCAGCTCAAGATTAGAGAACATGACATTCCCAAAACAGCCTTCGTCACTAGATATGGCTCATATGAATATACGGTGATGCCTATTGGTTTAACCAATGCACCATCATACTTTATGAGCATGATGAACAAAGTGTTCATGGAATTTGTAGATAATTTTGTCGTTGTCTTCATTGACGACATACTAGTCTACTCAAAAGGCAAAGAAGAACATGAAAAACATCTATGTGCAATATTGGAGAAACTCCGAGAGCACAAGCTATATGCTAAGTTCAGCAAGTGTGAATTTTGGCTCAATGAAGTAGGATTCCTTGGACACATTATAACCAAGGAGGGAATTGCAGTCGATCCAGCCAAAGTGACTGCAGTGATGGAATGGGAACCACCCAAGAATGTTGGGGAAATTCGTAGTTTCTTAGGACTGGCCGAATATTACCGGAGATTCATTGAGAACTTATCAAAGATCGCTAAACAAATGACTGAGTTATTGAAGAAAGAAAAGAAATTTGAGTGGACTGAAGCTTGTGAAAACAGTTTTTAAGAGTTGAAGAAGAGATTGATGTCTGCACCTGTTCTGTGTCTACCGGATATAGAGAAAGAGTTCCAGGTGTATTGTGACGCTTCACGTCAAGGTCTAGGAAGTGTGTTGATGCAAGGAGGCAAAGTAGCCGCCTATACCTCTAGACAACTCAAGAAACATGAGCTCAACTATCCTACTCATGACCTCGAGTTAGCCTCAGTAGTTCACGCCTTGAAGACTTGGAGACACTATTTGATGGGAAAAAGATGTGAAGTCTTCACCGACCACAAAAGTTTGAAGTACATCTTTACTTAGAAAGACCTCAACATGAGACAAAGAAGATGGTTAGAACTCATCAAGGATTACGATTTGAGTTTGCAATACCATCCTGGTAAAGCAAACGTGGTAGCTGATGCCTTGAGCCGTAAAGCCTATGTAAACTGTCTATCAACAGAAGTGTTGCCAGAAGATCTATGTAGGGACTTGAGAGACCTCAGCCTGGAAGTAGTGCCAAAAGGTTTTGTAGCCTCACTAGCAGTGCAACCAACCCTGATGGACAAAATACGCTAAGCTCAGAAAGAAGATAAAGAGATAGAGAAGATTAAAGAAAATATGAGGAAGGACAAAGCTAAAGGCTTTAGTGAAGATGAACAAGGAACTATCTGGTTTGAGAAATGTATTTGTGTGCCTAATGACCCCGATCTTAGAAAATTGATATTCCAAGAAGCCCATGAGACCCCATACTCTATTCATCCTGGTAATACCAAGATGTACATAGACTTGAAGGAAAAATTCTGGTGGAGCAATATGAAGGGAGACAATGCTGAATATATAGCCAAGTGTGATGTGTGCAGTAGAGTAAAAGCCGAACATCAGAAACCAGCTGGACTACTTCAACCACTGAAGGTGCCGGATTGGAAATGGGATCAAATTGGTATGGACTTCATCACTGGTTTACCCCGCACAAAATCAGGGTATGACTCAATTTGGGTTATAGTCGATCGTTTGACCAAGGTAGCTCATTTCATACCAGTGAAGACCACTTACACTAGTGCAAAGTGAGCCGATATCTACATGAAAAGGATTGTAAGCCTTCATGGTGTTCCCAAGAGTATTGTGTCAGATAGAGGAACTCAATTTACCTCCCACTTCTGGAAGCAGCTTCATGAATCATTAGGAACTAGGTTGGAATTCAGCACAGCATTCCACCCACAGACAGATGGGCAAACAGAAAGAGTGAACCAGATTTTAGAAGATATGCTGAGAGCATGTGCACTAGACTATGGGTCTAGTTGGGATGACAACTTGCCTTACGCAGAGTTTTCCTACAACAACAGCTATCAAGCTAGTATTGAGATGGCACCATTTGAAGCCTTGTACGACAAGAAATGTACTACACCTCTACTATGGAGTGGTGTAGGAGAACGAAGTTTCTTCGGACCTGATATCATTCAAGAAGCTGAAGAGAAGGTTAAGTTGATCAAGGATAGATTGAAGATAGCACAATCTCGGCAGAAGAGCTACGCAGATAACAAGCGTAGAGACAACACCTATGAAGTAGGAGATAGAGCCTATCTCAGAGTGTCACCCCTTCATGGTGTTAAGAGGTTTGGTATCAAGGGTAAGTTAGCACCCCGATTCATAGGACCATTCAAAGTCTTATCCCGCATGGGAGAAGTAGCCTATGAATTGGAACTACCCAAGATTCTTTCAGCTGTACACAATGTGTTCCACATGAGCCAGCTAAAGAAATGCCATCCAGAGATGTCAGAAACACCGTTGAACGATATGGTACCCCTCGAGGAAGTTCAACTAGAAAGTGACTTGACTTATTGAGGAGAAACCCATTAAGATACTCGAGACAGCAGAAAGAACTACACGCACCAAAACCATCAAGTTCTGCAAAGTACAGTGTAGTCACCACACTGAAGAGGAAGCCACTTGGGAGCGTGAAGATAACCTTCGAGAAGATCACCCACACCTATTTGCTACCTTTCCGAAGCTCGAGGGCGAGCTTCATCTTAAGGGGGTTAGTCTGTAACATCCCAAGTTTTCAAATATAAAAATTCATCATGCATTCATGGCATATTGCAAATCATGGTCTTTTCCGAATGAATCTTATTCCTTCAAAGAATATTGGTTCAATTACCTTTTACCCCAATTTTAGAAACAAAGGGTTTTCAGAAATAAAGTGATTAAAATAAGTTCCATTAGTTAGGGGAGCTATTTTAAATTCCTTTAGTAAGTATTTTTTTTGATTTCAAACTTTTACTTTTAGGTGCTTCCAAAGTGTTCAATTGTTTTAGGTTTCGGAAGCACTACTGTTTTAGATACTAACTCAATATTTCCTTGAAAACCAAATAATGTGGGAGGTTATTATAAAATTTAACTTCCTAGTTATTTGGATTCTAGGTTTAAACTCTTGCAATTTATTTCTTTTTTCCAACGTATCACAAAACCCTTGGTTTATAAGTTGTAAACACACTTTTTAAAGAGCAAAAGTGGTCAGCTTTTTTTTATTCAAATCAGAATAGATTAGCATTTTCAAAAACCCAAAACAGAAATCAGAAACAAAAAAAAACAAAAAAAAAATAAAAAGAAAGAGCCAGCAGCCCACTTGGGCCGCACCCGGGAGCCAGCCGGCCCAGATCGCCCCCGAACCAGCCCAACTCCGTTAACTCCTCCTCTCTGTCACCGCCATGCAGGTCCCACCTGTCATCACTCTCCCGAATTCTCCTCTCTCCCTCCATTTCTGGTAACGCTCGCCGGAGATCACTCCCCTCTTCAATCCGTGAGTAAAAGGCCATCAAAGCTCGACCATATAAAAGCCCCGGCTCTCCTCTCTCGCTCTCTCTCTCCCCTCTGCAAAAGACGCCGCCGGGCTGCTGAAATTCCTCGCCGGAATTCACGGGTTCCGCCGCCAGACGTCGTCGATTCCGATGCGGTGAAGCCTCCCCCTCTCCCCTCGAACCCCCTCTTCTCCTTCCCTCTCTCTGGCGCATCAAATGATACCTTTGCCCCGCCTTTTCATGCAGCTTTTTGAGCTCTCCGACGATCACCGAAGCCGCCGTCGCCTCCAGTCATCGCTCACCGTCACCTCGAGAAGCGCAAGTCGACGCCGACCACGGATTCGAGACCGCTGTCGTCTACTGAACCTCGTCCACTACCTCATCGCCATCGTCGCTCGCTGGAACCTCGCCGACGTTGAACTCCAGTACCTCCTCGCCGGAGCAACTCCACGCCGGTGAGCAATCCTCTGTTGATCGTCCTCGTCCCTCGGATCTGAATCTAGCGGCCGAGATTAGATCTCTTTACCGAATCGGTACCGGCCAATAGCGCTGTGCCACGTCGCCTACCCAGTCAGCATCCCCGGTCATTTCAGTCAAATCTCATTTCAAATTCGATTTCAAATTTCAGATTTGGTACAGATCTTGTAAAATCAATGTAAAATCTTCTGTAAGTCCAAAAATTGCAAATAATATCTCGTTGAAATCCTTAGAAGGTGTAGAATCCAGTAGTACAATAAAACTTCTTATTTTATGGGTTTATTTTGAATCTATTTTTAGAACTGAATCAAACCTTCTGTTAACTCAATTAATTCATAACTTTTGTTCTGTGAGTCCAAATGCTACAAATTTGTAGTCTATGGAATCCTTGGAACATATAGAACACTTTAGAATCAAAAGTTTTCAAAGTTAATACGTGCACAAACCTGCTACTGTTAAAATTGTTCAAATCACTATTTTCATTGCCATTTGAAATCTAAAAACTATTTTTGAGTGAAACCACTTGCAGTGGCTTCAAGTTACTATCACCTAACCAGTGGTACCTAAAACCTATTTTTACAGTACAACACCAAACCAAAACCTATTTTCATAAGTGTTATCATATTTTATCAAATGAACTATTTGTTTAATGCATTGATAATTGTTTATTAAAACTTTTCCAACACCACACTTGTTTTCAAAAACATCATGTTTCATCTTATACAATATTTTCACACACTCACTTAGTGTGTGAAATTAAAACGACATATGCATACATGCATACATGTCTTTGTTTGTCATTAGAAATAGATTATTTATTGCTTGAATGTCTTGTTTGTATAGATTGTGAAGAGGAGCAAAACAACCTTTGTGACTGTTGTGAGTGTGCAAGCTGTTACCAAGGCAAGTGACACACATATCCCCTACCTATTTTTACTACTGCATTAGTGTGTTTTAGTAGTATGCATGATAGGTGGAATATTCAACTGTTTTATAAAATGCTTAGATCCTAGTAGTGTGTAGCTATCCTTCAAACCCCACCTATTAGGATGCTAAATCCTTTAAAAATTTGATGCCATGCTATGATCACTTGTTAAAAGTGTTTTGTGAACAAATTAAGAACTTCAACTAAAATGAAACACCTGGGTGGATTGGTTTGATGATGGAGGCGATGTTGAGTGGCTACCCGGGGCTACACGTTGTGTAGTTGCTGCCTGGGCGCTCACTTGTGGATTGCCACTCAGGATTAAAGGGATTAATATGTCTTCCATGCTTAGTGTACTTCTAGTGCAGCCTTATGACAATATGGGCTCTGTCTTGACTGATTAGATGTGAGGGTGCAACTTGTGTGCAAGAAGATGGCTGGTAGTTGAATTGTAGGTTGGGAACGGATCTTACCAGTTAGTTGCTCTCTCCTCTAAAAAGTCTCGTCTCATTTTATGTATGGGCATAAAATGAGTCTTAAGGTGAAAGTGCACAACCCCTGCAGGGTGTCAAAACTAATCGATTAGCCGTGTCCTCGGTTATGGACAACTAGTCATTAACCCATGCCACTGCACGGGCTACCTATATTTTTTTGTAACACCTAAGATATCTTAGAATAATGTTATTTCTACAAAGGCGCTGCACGGGTTAGCTAATTTTTTCCTACACCCAGGATATATTTGAATAATATTTATTTCTACAAAGCCTTACTATATTTATAAATTAACTGCAAATAGAAATATAGGAACATATGTCAGCAATCATTTTTGAAATGTTGTCCCTCTGCAGATTTTTTTCTAGTAAATTTGACATTTGCAATAATTGGTAAAATTTGATCAACATGGAAAGAATAGCTATTTGTAGAAACCATAAAGTAAGAAGAGTTTTTCTATGATTACAGCTGCGATAGGCCAAAAAATGATACTCCTTTATGACCATAGCTTAAAAAGAGATTGCCAAATATGCTAAAATTTCAGCAAGGTGCCCAAGAGTCCAAGAAGAATACAGATTTTAAAACGTAATTTCTGATAATCCTTTATGACCATAGAATTTAATGAATCCGGAGTGTGCATGCTTTGCTGTGGATCATAAAGGTATATAATTCAGAACAACAAAGGGATGGATGGTGAAGATGAGGCGCGTGGACAAACCTGGAAGTAGGTATCAGTTTGTCAGAGTACAAACAACTCAGCCTGTTTGCCTGCAAAAAAAAAGAAAATCAGCATGTGATATCACCGTTGAGACCCTATATTCTCTTAGCTAAGCGTATAGTCAAAAATATTATTAGTCCATACGTTTCATAACATTTCAGCTCAGACAGTTTTTTTCTAAGGAAGATTCAACAGTTCAATTGAACAAAGGGTGCAAGGGTGCATTGTTGTGTACAATTGCAATGGCAAATCCACATTAGATTTTCTCAAAAGTAAATAATAGTAGTAGTGTTGATATACCTGCTATAAGAAATTACATTTTCAGTTTTGAGGGAGAAAACATACCCGTAGCTTCCGATAATGGCAGTGAAGACACTGTTGTGAGGCATTCTTTATATGAAAAAGTGCACCATACTCTAGTAGCCATGCTATTGCATAAATGTGCTAGTCTGACAACCTATTTATTCTAAGATGAATTAAAACTCGAAAGGAAATAAGAAACTATATAGTCTATGTAGATATTTCACTGTAATTAGTAAACATGATCATTAGGCACACATATATTACACAGGACTTAGTTATAGCGAAAATATGGATGGACTCGATGTATTAAACCGCCCCATCCACATGGCATGGTTAGGTAATAGGCTGGAGTTCCATAAATTTTCTCATTGGGTTGAAAGCTTATAAGTAATGAAATTATCAAAGAAAATCATGTTGAAACATCCACTTTGTTTGTTGTATTTCCAGAAAAGTTGCAACAGTAATTCCTGGTTCCTACGTGAATACACACTACAGAAATTGAATGCTTACAAAATAGGCCCCATAAAAAACAGTGAACAAAGAACATTACCTCCGATAGTTAACATTCAAGTATCTGTTGATATATTGATTGGATACATGACCCCTTCTGCAACAGAACACCTGGTTTGTTATCTACCTCAAACTAATTTTTCATGGAGTTTGGGCCACTACGAACCATGTGCTGATCTATTCATCTCTATATTCAGTGTAACATCAGTCTATTCGAGGCTTGACCGTGTAGACAATCTCATCCGCATCAAGCTTGTGTCCCTGGCCCTGCTGGTATAAAATATAGAGGGCTTGTTCAGGGGAACGATACAGCTTTATAGGGTGCAAGGAAACAGCGGATTAGGAATTACACAGAGAAGAAACCCCTGCGTGCCTGCCACAAAGCTGATTTAAGCTATGTTGATTGAAAAGCTATAAACCGGATCTAGCTAAGAAAAATTGATTGGAGCAATATATGCCCACGGGTTCACCTGAGAAGCCAGCACATCTCCATCGGGAGGGGTAGGTATGGTGGATTCCATCAGCTTGGATGAGTGAGGTGCCGCTGGTGTTATGGACGGCGGCTGGTCTTTCGGAGACGATCACGGGAGGAATTCTTCCGCATGGAATAGCGTGGGCAAGTTAGGTCTTCTTTTTTTATCGTGGCAAGTCAGGTCTCGTGGAGAAGGAATCGTACTCTAGAAGGATATTATGGTGACAGGAGATATCTCGGCGGTCCATCTTTTGATCCAAAGGCTAATTACTGGTTAAACGTGGGGATTAACGTGGATGCTTCTATGGTGCTTCCAATTAGTAAATATAAGATTGAGTCTCTAGACATGGAATGTACGGAAGAATCTCATCACCGTTTCTGAATGACTAAAATCTGTCTAGAAACCCTTAGGCAGGAGCTCAGGGCCATGCACTCCGAGGGGTGGTGGTTGCTGTTGTTTCAACTTTGTTGAATTTTGCCCAGTGCTACATAACTTGCAACTATGTAGTATTTGGGGGTTATTTCGACCCTTGAAAATAAAATCTTCGAAATAAAATCTTGGAAAAGAATAGGACAAAATTGGCTTTATGCAAACTAGCCCAGAGATCCACCAGCCAAATAGCATGTAGCTAGTTCTTTCACAACTGCCACCAAATAAGTGTCATTTGCCAGTACATCATTGTACTGACCCCCATTCATGGGGCTGCATAATCCAATGTGCAGGTTCTTCTGATGATGAGTGAGGTGTTAGGATCTCGAGTCTACATACCAACATGACTACCTGTGGCGCATGGTGAAGATGGAGGCTCGCTACTATTCTAGTTCCGTTGTGTTTGAGTTGAATTCTGATATTTGTTTCAGTCCATGAGACTATGAAGATTTGTATTAATTTGGGAGACTTATGTATCTGGATCTGCGTGTAATCATGATACTATGCAATGATTACTATATTTTGTTCTGTGGTGCTATCATTGATCCAGGGAATAGCACATAACACAGGTGTTCCACCTTAATCCAAAGGTGGGGCGTTACAATGGTGGGTTTTAAGAAAAAGGCATTGTGTATAAGTGTTCGCCAAACCAATTTAACCCGTGCAACCACATTACCCTAGTATGGGACGGGGCGTAGTCCAAAGTTTATCTACCTTAGTGCGGGGAGCCTCGCACTATATAAGGGTTTGTAGGACCCCGAAATCCTGGTTGTCGAAGTGGTGGGCAATAGTGTAGCGGGCCCGCCAATAGGCTACCCGTCCAGAAGACACTTGGGTTTCTCCCGCCGTGGCACTCGAACTACGCTCGACGGAGGTAGACGGCCAGGGTTTGCCGGGGATGTATACTCCACAGGGTAGGCACCCGTACTAAGGTGGATAGATGGAAAGCTTTGATCGATTATCCGAACGCCGCATACTTGTGTATGACGGTCCGTGGTGGTATCCCAGCGGATTTATCGGATGGTGTGGGTAAAGTGTACAACCTCTGCAGAGTGTAATCTATTCGAATAGCCGAGTCCTTAGTCATGGACGGTTGGAATGGCCATACTTAACCTGTGTCAGTTTTGGTTTTAAAAGTGGTTTTCAGAAAAATGGAGTAATGTGCCGGACGGAGTACTCGGAGGGTACTGCCGTGGCACAGGTATGGTTTGGAGTACTTGCAGGGTACTACCGAGGAAATGGAGATGGTCATGTGTGATTGACCTGGTTTTATGAATGGAGATGGTCATGTTTGATTGACCTGGGTTTTGAAATAAAAAGGGTTTCCCCCCTTCCTAGAGATTTTAATAAAATTGTTTTATAAATGTTTTTAATAAGGATATAGAGATGTCGTAGAACATGGTTCTGGACTTGCTATATCGACACGAGAAAACCTTGTTTTGAAGCAAGTAAACTAGACTAGAGCCTATCCTCGCTACAGCCATACTGCATATCAACCTCTCTCCCCTTAGATTGTTTGCGAGTACAATTCCAAAATGTACTCACGGCTTTGTCCCTGGCTATTAACTTGGTCAGACCTGGAGCAAGTTTTCAATGAAGATGGTGATGGTATGATGGCGCCGGTGCGAACTAGGAACATCTCCCAGTCAGTTGCCTGTAGGGTAGTAGGCATGACGTGGGTCATCAACGCTGCTTGGTATCCACTGCTTAGTTGTAGACTTGCCTTGCGTGGCAATATCATACTTGTTCATGTGACCAATTGTAAGTATATTATTCGGTACTGTAATGGATGATGTAATTCTATTATCAACTCGGATATGTGGATTCACGACACACTGATCATGGGATCGTGAATTGTATGCATATCGGGTATTTCGGATGGGTAAACCGGGGTCCCCACAAAGTTGGTATCAGAGCCATCCTAACTGTAGGAGACCTTAGTTAGCATGGGCGTTAGATAGGAAAGTACTATCTTGGATAAAACTAATTTCAAAGTTTATTTTCCTAATCGGCCAATAGAGTGGCTTATACTCCTCTTATCTCTTCAAAAACTTCTAATCTTATCTCTCTGTTTGCCAAGGTTTTCACCGCTTTTACTATCTCGTCTCATCCCCTTCAAAATCTAAATACTCAACATTGTACCCCAAATAGACCTAAAGTTTAGCAGCACATGATGGAGCCACTACTCAGAAGGACGTCTTCAAATCCTCTCCAGCTGCAAAGAAAGAAGGACATTGACAAATACTTTGCCTTTGGTTGACACCAACGGCTCTGTCAACAAGTTGACCTTGTTCCTCCCTGGACTCGCACCTTTGCAGTCGCTAAGGATCAAGTGATCAGTTGCTTGACTAGAAATTTTTAGGCCTAACACGAGACATTGTCGCACATGAAGGACTTTAACAACCTTAAAGACCTCACTTCCTTGTGATGTGATACACGAAGACTTACAAAACTGCACTTCCCAAGTCAACATCAACGGCTCAACAACGCTACAACTTCACCACCAACTACCATCAATTTTCTGCTAAAGCGAGAGTCAAGGAGAATGAAGACATCAACAACTATGGCCAACCATGACCCTAGGATGAATAGGACTAACCCCAAATATCACGCGTTGTTAGGCATCATTGGTACTTGAAATACCTCATGTGATTCTTGCAATTGTTTGCAGTTGCTTTGTGTGTTTCTTGAGTGTGTATTGTTACCCTGTGCATGTGCTTGTTTTTGCCCCCCCCGGCCTTAAAGACCCTTTGGTTTGTACAACCCAATTAGGAAACCTCACTAAAATGTGTTTTCCCTCTCACCTATTTATGTCAGCTCGAGTAGCATACATAAGGTATTAGGAAAACACTAATTCTAACCTTGATAATAGTGGGTTATGACTCTTCTCGCAACACATACCCGAGATCTCATACAACAGTTTGTGCTGAGTGTCTCAAGCTTCGTCAAGACCTCTCTACAACATCAGGGAAGCAGAAGATAGACCCGCTTGGACTACAAAGGACTTCTAGAAGACAAAGATTTCACTAACCCGGATCGCCTAACCTTAAATCTAGAGTTTCGCTAACATTGATGATACTCTCTTGACACCCCAGCACATGCAAATCTTCTAACAAGCCAGCTAACCTGGAGCATGGAAGTGTCAAAGCCAAGCCTAACTTTTGAAGATCAACCCGTTATCGCCACTTGAAGCCCGAAGACTCACGTGCTTGATCTCCACTGAGCAAATAGAAGGATGAAGGCTCTCCAAAATCAAGCCATCTATGTCGACTCTGCATTTAGGAGATATCCATGGGGGTAGCAATGAGAAGAAGTGAAGACTGTTCAAACTAACTCGCTCGCTCGTCCAAATTTTTGACGGGTTTGAAACCAAAACTCACTTATTCCACGGGTAGAAATCCACATGAAGATTTCTCAGAAGATGAAGGCGACTCAAGGTATCCCAGTATACCTCAAGATCGTCAAGGCTACAAGAAGATAGGGAAGCAAGAAGATCTTCAATGGTCTCCACCAACCCGAAGACAAGAAGGAACAGATCATTGACTACTGGAAGACACAGCGTGGGTGGTGCGCCGCCACCTGAAGAGATTTCAGCTCTAGACCGAGACTACTCCAAAGAGTACTTCTGGTTAAGGGATATCATATGCCCTCGACAGTTAGGAAGTGTAGAGAGATTAAGTCTATGGATCTGAAGCACTCCAACAAAATCGAAGCTTAAGTGCCATTATCTGTGACCTCTAGAGCACTACACCTTAAGACAGAAGGGTCTACACCAACATCGAGATTCAAGGCGCAACACCAATAATTGAAGACTCCATCAAGCTACTTGAAAGGAAGCAACAACCCCAAGCCAACGAAAGCGACCCGAGAAGCCTCGACTCTTCAAGATCTCATTTGTGAGCTGAAAACCTTCTAACTCTTGTAGGATCCTTTTCGTGCATACTAGGTAGTTTGACCCTACTAACCTTAGAAGTGTCCCGACAAGGTTTCGACAAGATACTTTTGGCAACGTCAACTCTTCAGCTGCCAACTTCAGCAAATGAAGACGAACTACATCTTCGGCAAAGTTCAAGTCTTTAGCGCAACTCAAAGTATCATCGGTGAATTGGAAGAGCAATCGTTGAAGCCTAACTCTAACGTAGTCTCTACACCACTCTAGTACTATGCTTAGGAATCTCGGGATGAGATTCTATTTAAGGGGGGAAGAGTTGTAACACCCCAACTTTTCTAACCATGTTTGAGTAGTATTTAGTGAACCAAAAATGAGGGCCAACAAAAACTTTTTATGCTTAATCAGATTTACTTGAATCTATTGCATGTTTGCCTTGCTGCTGTGTAAAATTATGTTTGCAGGAGTGTAGTTTGAAGGGTAAGTTGTGGGACAACTCAATCTTTGTGTTCTTGTGATCAGGCCACCTTTTGTGCTGCAGGCCTATTTCTCAAAATAAAGTATCTTGGCACCTCTTTTTATTTTTAAAAAGTTTTATTTTCAAAATAGGAGCCAAGACCTATTTTAAAACAAAAGCTTTACCAAGACTGTGTATTTCTAAAAGTAAAGGGATATAGTGTTGTGATCCCACTATTTTATAGAACTACTATTTTATAAACCTTTGGTAAGTGGTCTTTCAAAACACCCTTGAAAAAACTTGATAAAGAAGGAGATTATGTCTCCATTTGTTTCTGAAAATATCTACCATAGAATTACTCCTTTCTTTGGAACTCTTTCAAACTTCCCCATGGCTTGATCACTATTTTACACTTGTTCAAGCATTACTTCTAGTGATGCTAGATTAGCTTCAAATGATTGACCTTGTGTGGTGAGTTGAATTTGTGTGACTTTGTTTGACTTTGATGAATTGCTTGTGGGAAGATATGATCCTCAGGTAGGCCTGTGGCCTAACCTATTCAAAACCCATCAATTAATATTTTGTCCCATGTAAGTTGTTATCATTCTATCTTTCAAATAAAACCTATCTTGTTATTTTTCCTCTCCATCCTAAAGCCCTAACTCTAATGTCTTAGTCTCACCATAAGACATTAGGAGCCCCATTTGAGGAATTTTAAAATTAATCAAACTAGCCCAAGGAAAGCACCCATCGTGTTATTAGAATCATCTACATCCCATCTTAGGAGGCCTCTCTCAGTTTTCGCAAAATATTTTCTTTCAATCATTTTATCAAACACCTAGTGTGCAGACTATCTTTGTGTCTGTTAACAGATTCAGTTTTCTGACACTTGTATTAAGCTCATCTGTTCTATCCATGACATGGTACCTTCCTAGAACTCATATTTAGCATGTGATCTTCCATTCTTTCCATTACCTGTATCAATTTGGTTTCTGAGGCTAATCAACTCACTGACCATTTGACTATTATCACATGTAGTTTTGCTCACACTTCTAATTTTCAAAATAAATTATTTAGAGACCATCCTATGACCTATTCCTCTTCCTCTTGACCTGCTCTAGCTATCCAAGCACTTGTAGGTGCATTTTAGAGTCTACCACCCATTTATGTGACCTTGTTTTGAACCATAATCAAAACTATTTCTGCCCTTAGTATTTTTTTCCTAAATTTCTAAAAACCTACTATCTACCCTCATCATTAATTCTCTCTCTAATGCAACCTTTCCCTAATACCATTGGGTATGTTTTTCTTGCATGATATCATTACTTGGCCTTCGAAAATAATTTCTATATGCACATCTCCATGTTATATTTTTCTTTTCTCTTTTTCTTAATTTGCATGGGAATAACAACCATGCATTCTTCTTGCATATTTTCTCATCAAATAAATTTGATGAAACTCCACCATACTCTCTTATGATTTTAGAATCATCTAAACCCAAAACCCTAGTGGTCTATTCTCAAAATTTCCAAGATCTAGATCAATTAAGTATTAGGGCAACCCTTCATGCTACAAATTTTGGTGACCAAATTTACTTTGCAAAGACTTGGCTAGGTCATCTCCAATATCCTCACCACTCTCTTTGAACCACCTTACCTCCCCATGATTGGAAACAATTAAATCTACCTTTCATATTCAAAGTTTATCTATGCATACATCAACTTCTTCTTCCATCTCCAATTGCCTAAACCCATTTGAGACTCCTCCAAACCAGCACATTGTCTAGTCCAGCACCTCCACCACCCTCTGGTCCTGCACTGTAGCACCCCCCCTCTTCTCCTTGTCCTCTTGTGTTTGGCAAAGAGGAAGGCAGCTATGGCGTGGTATATGGTGCATGTGTGCCATATATCTTCCTCTCTCTCTCTCATATCTTTCCCACCCAGCTAGCTGCAGCAACCCTGGACCCAACCCGCATCCCTACCCCTCCTACTAGCTCCCCCAACCGACCTTAGACCCTCCCTCTCTCTCTGGTGCCCTGCATGGCCGATGGCATGCCTCATTTTAAAAACAAGCCCCTCCGACCAAGACACCGCGCCATCAGACTCCCCTGTGTGAGCCGAGTCACACCACACCGCTCGTTTGTCCTTGTCCTCTCCCTGTCGTCCACACTCGCCCATGCTCTAAGATGCCGACCAGCGTCGAACACCTGGCATGCGGGCACTGGGAACCTTACCGCCCGAGCGAGCCCCGGTCGAGACCACTTCCCCTGCCTTGTCTAGCACGCCTCCACACCTTGGCATCCCCTTTTCTATCTCGTGCACCGTCCAGATTGCCCAACCAACATTGCCGCTCCGCTCCATGCCCACCGTGGATGCCACCCATCGTGCACCCGTAGATATCCCATATAAGCACATCCCACAAGCCTGTGCACGTGAGCACACCCCTCTCCTCCCCCTCAATCTACCCCCTGTGAAACATGAGCTCCTCTGGCCCTCCCTCTCCTCCGCTCTGACCAATGGCGCCGGCGTGGCCATTCCCACGGTGAGGGCGAGCTGCAAACCTCCCCTCGCCCCTCTTTCTCTTCCTTTAGCTTTCCCTCTCTCTCCTGAAGCTCACCCATCTCTAGATTTCTTTTAGGGCTATAGAACTCGGCGAGTTCATCGTCGACCTCACCCGCCTGTCGCCCTGCCCTGTCAAGCCCCCTTCTGCAACCATTTCCGACGGCCATGGAGCATATGGGTGCATCGGCAGACCCCTCCCGAGCCTCCTGGTGCAAGCGGCGCATCCTCTCGTGCTCCCAAACCTTCGGCGGTGAGCTCTATCTGCAGGCCGCCATCCTGTTGCACCTCGCTGCCCGAAAATGGTCGCCGCCGGTGGTGTACTGACGTGGCCGCCTCACACCGCTCCGATCTCCATCCAACGGTGAGGTACCGCTTCGTTCAGTGATTTGATCCGACATGTGGGTCCCGCTCTTCAGGGTTTCAATTTGTATTTTTTTGCACTCTGGAACGTGATAATAGGCCTGCCCCTGGCTGCTCGGCCTAGATCTATGAGATTTGGCCTGTTAATGTTTTTTTTAAGAAACTCTATTAAGTTTAGTTTGTATCTGTAAACTTATAAATTGCATAGAAAATTCTCTGGGCATGCAAATCGAGTGAATCAAATTTCTATGGATTCCTTGTTCAAATACCTACCCAATGGTGCTGGCCCCTTGTCAAATAAATCCCTGTAGGTTTATTCATATTTATATTGTTAGATCTTGCCACTTTGGATTCAAAATTCCATATCTATAAATCTATGAGGCCAAATTGGACAAACCCAATTTTTAGAGATGCTCTTATGTGTTAACTTGCATGTCAATCTGAGTTTGGTATTTTAGGACATATATATCTGCAGTAGTATTTAATTTGGCAAATAGTTTAATTAGTATAGTTTAAATTCCACTTGCAGTAGGTTAGGAATTTATGTGTGAATCCAATTTATTTGTGTCATGTATTGTGTTAGCTTTCCAGAACATACTCTGGTACATTTTTCTGATGTCCAGAGAATATCTGGGATTTATTCTAGTGTTTTAGCTTTTATTGTTGATAAGAAATTCATAGAAAATCAACCACAAAGTGTTTTGGAGTGAATCCAACTTCGTTAGGTTCATAAAATTGTTGTCTATCTGTAAGTGTGCTGAGTATATTATTTGACCTATGTGGACACCTGCATGCTTGATTGAAGTGAAGTGGTGTTGTGATTGCTATGTTTGAAAAACCCTAGTTTCTAATAGGATTAACTTGCTACTAAAAACCTATAAAATCTTGATTTGTTTTCTAAACATGTTTGCTTCTGATACTCTTGGATTGTGTGAGGTTGAGCAAGTGCAAGATGTTGTGGCTTGTGTATGCATGTATATTTACTGTGTGCTATTACTTTTCCGGCGATAGAATCGAATGAGGAGTATACCGAGGAGGGGGAAGTCCTTGAATATCAGGAAGAGGAGGACCAGGGACAAGCCACTCAAGGCAAGCCATCTAAACTTGTTGCATATCTGATCCCAATTTTACTTATTGCATGATTTATTACTATTTATGAAAATGCATTGTTTTCTATTGCTATTGCCTCTAAATAGCAATTGTTAGTGACTTGGCTCCACAAGTCAAATCATATCATCCTCATGGATGACCCCTATCTTGACACCTACTTATTCCCCAGAATTAGTGGCATGATGGTTAGCATCATAGCCTTTGGAAAACTTTGTAGTGGAGCAAAAACTCTAGGTTGGGAACACTCAAATGGGACTTTGACAAATGATTTCGAAAACCTTGGAATAGTGCTCTATTCCACTGAAGTGTTTTCAGGAAAATATATTCTGGAAAATGGAGGAAAAAGGAGATGGTGGGTTTTAAGAAAAAGGCATTGTGTATAAGTGTTCGCTAAACCAATTTAACCCGTGCAACCACATTACCCTGGTATGGGACGGGGCGTAGTCCGAAGTTTATCTGCCTTAGTGCGGGGAGCCTCGCACTATATAAGGGTTTGTAGGACCCCGGAATCCGGGTTGTCGCAAGTGGTGGGCAATGATGCTACCGATTTGATGAAGTAAATAACCGGCCAGTTGGGAACCCCAAGAGGAAGGTGTGATGAGTATAGCAGCTTGTTTTCCCTCAGTTAAGAAACCAAGGTTTAATCGTTCAGGAGAAGAGCAGACAATTACGACTGAAGGTGATGCTTGCTAGTTTGCGACAGCTTCGGATAATTTATATATGGCGCCTCATCCAAGCTTTGCTTGCTAGCTGCAAAGCGGAACCTGCACACACACAACCAAATACTTTGTTCCCAACTTGCGATGAGGTTGTCAATCTCACCGGTTTGCTTGAAACAAAGGTATGAGCGTATCGAGTGGAAAACAGTAGAAGTATGCGAGTAAAGTAAACAGTGCGAGTAAAGTAAACAGGTGATAGCAATATGATGGAAATAGGACTGGGGTCCACAGTTCACTAGTGGTGTCTCTCCATAAGATAAATAACACATGCTGGGTAAACAAATTACAATTGGGCAATTGATATAATAAAGATAAACGTGATATGTCAAGAAGATCACTATGAGATTTACTCTGGGCATTACAACAAAATACATAGACCGCCATCCAAGTGCATCTATGACTAATAATCCACTCACGGGGATATCGTCCGAACACCCCATGAGTATTAAGTTGCGAACAACAGATAATTGCATTAAGCAAAGTGTGTAATGTAAACAAAGCATATGCCCTTGAGCATATGAATGTTGTTTTCTCCCTAGTAGCAACAACACATCTACAACCTTAGAGGTTTCTATCACTCCCCCAGGTTAAATAGAGGCATGAACCCACTAGCAAGCATAAATACCCCCTCTTGGAGTCACTAGCAACTACTCGGCCAAGATAGCTACTAACAACGGAGAGCATGCAAGATCATAAACAACATAGAGATAACAAAAGATATATTTCAGTATAGCAACTCAATCATAACACCAATATTCATCGGATCCCAACAAACCAAACATGTAGAATTACATAACGGTGATCTCAATCATGTAGGGCAGCTCATGAGATCTAAACATGAAGCACATGGTGGAGAAGACAACCATCTAGCTACTGCTATCGACCCATAGTCCAAGGTAGACTACTCACTCATCGCTCCGGAGGCAAGCATGGCGATGAATAAGACCTCCGGTGGCGATTCCCCTCTCCGACAGGGTGCCGGGAAGAGCTTCTGGACCCTCCCGATCTTGGGTCGATGACGGCGGCGGATCGCGATGTGTTTCTGGAAAATTGATCGGGTACTTAAGTTTTTCCCGTCAGGGGGTCTTTATAGGCGAAGGGGCGATGTCAGGAGTGGCCCCAGGCCCCCTCACACCATGGCGGCGCGGCCAGAGCCTGGGCTGCGCCAGCCTGGTGTGAGCCTGGCCTGTGGCCCCTCTCCTACTCCTCTTCAGATCTCTGGAAGCTTCCGGGGAAAATAAGACTTCAGGAACTTGTTTTGTCCAATTCCGAGAATATTTACTGTGTATCACTTCTGAAACACAAAAACAGAAGAAAACAGGGAACTGGCACTGTGGCGACTTGTTAATAGGTTAGTTCCGGAAAATGCATAAAAGTGCCACTAAGTGTAACGAAACATTGGGCAAATGGTGTAAAAACAAGCATGGAGCATCAAAAATTATAGATACGTTTGAGATGTATCAGGCAACAGTGTAGCGGGCCCGCCAATAGGCTACCCGTCCGGAAGACACTTGGGTTTCTCCCGCCGTGGCACTGGAACTACGCTCGATGGAGGTAGACGGCTAGGGTTTGCCGGGGATGTATACTCCACAGGGTAGGCACCCGTACTAAGGTGGATAGATGGAAGGCTTTGATCGATTATCTGAACCCCGCATACTTGTGTATGACGGTCCGTGGTGGTATTCCGGCGGATTTATCGGATGGTGTGGGTAAAGTGTACAACCTCTGCAGAGTGTAATCTATTCGAATAGCCGAGTCCTCGGTCATGGACGGTTGGAATGACCATACTTAACCTGTGTCGGTTTTGGTTTTAAAAGTGGTTTTCGGAAAAATGGAGGAATGTGCCGGATGGAGTACTCGGAGGGTACTGCCGTGGCACAAGTATGGTTCGGAGTACTTGCAGGGTACTGCCGAGGAAATGGAGATGGTCATGTGTGATTGACCTGGTTTTATGAATGGAGATGGTCATGTTTGATTGACCTGGGTTTTGAAATAAAAAGGGTTTCCCCCCTTCCTAGAGATTTTACTAAAATTGTTTTATAAATTTTTTTAATAAGGATATAGAGATGTCGTAGAACATGGTTCTGGACATGCTATATCGACATGAGAAAACCTTGTTTTGAAGAAAGTAAACTAGACTAGAGCCTATCCTCGCTACAGCCATACTTCATATCAAACTCTCTCCCCTTAGATGGTTTGCGAGTACAATTCCAAAATGTACTAACGGTTTTGTCCCTGGCTATTAACTTGGTCAGACCTGGAGCCCATGCATCACCCCAAGAAATATTCAAGAAGTACAAGCGTCAAAGCTTGGGGATGCCCCCGAGGCACCCCTTCTTCATCGGCAAAAATCAGGTCACCTTTCAAAACACTATATTTTTATTGCTTCATGCACTATGTGTTTTTCTGGAGTGTCAGTTATTTTAGTTTTCTTAGTTAGTTTGTTTTGTTTGCTGCAATAAATGGTTGGACCCCAACAAATTTCTTTTGGAGGAGATGTACTCGTTTTCATTTGCCAAGAACACTCAGTTTTTCACTCTTATCGTTCATCGAGTGTTCTTCTTTTTCGCTACTGCTTTTGGTTTTCATTTTTTCCTTGATTTGCGTTCAGACCTTGTCATATCTCTTCATCAAGGTGTATTTTTGCATCTGATCTTTATTGGTTTTCATCAAAAGAGGTGTTTATAAAAAGGTTGAATGGTGTTGGAAAAGAGAAAAAGCTTTATGCAAAAAAATGGTACAAGAAGGAGCTTGTGTAGACTGCGGCTTAGGCTTTTTCATGTCATGCTTGATGTCTTTTTGATAGTTTGCTTAGTGGTTTTGCTGTAGCATGACTTGTCTCAAATGCTTGTTTTATGCATTTTCCGGAACTTGTCTCCCACGTATCTATAATTTTTGATGCTCCATGCTTGTTTTTACACCATTTGCCTAATGTTTCGTTACACTTCGTGGCACTTTTATGCATTTTCCAGAACTAACCTATTAACAAGTCACCACAGTGCCAGTTCCCTATTTTCTGCTATTTTTGTGTTTCAGAAAAGCTACACAGGAAATATTCTCGGAATTGGACGAAACAAGTTCCTGAAGTCTTATTTTTCCCGGAAGCTTTCAGAGATCCGAAGAGGAGACGGAGAGGGGCCACAGGCCACCCTCACACCAAGGCGGTGTGGCCCAGCCCCTGGCCATGCCCCCTATGTGTGAGGATGCCTCGGTCCACTCCTGACGATGCCCCTTCGCCTATAAAGACTTCCCGACGGGAAAAACCTAAGTACCCGATCAATTTTTTAGAAACACATCGCAATCCGCCGCCGTCGTCGACCCAAGATCGGGAGGGTCCAGAAGCTCTTCCCGGCACCCTGCTGGAGAGGGGAATCGCCACCGGAGGTCTTCTTCATCGCCATGCTTGCCTCCGGAGCGATGAGTGAGTAGTCTACCTTGGACTATGGGTCCATAGCAGTAGCTAGATGGTTGTCTCCTCCACCATGTGCTTCATGTTTAGATCTCATGAGCTGCCCTACATGATTGAGATCACCGTTATGTAATTCTACATGTTTGGTTTGTTGGGATCCGATGAATATTGGTGTTATGATTGAGTTGCTATACTGAAATATATCTTATGTTATCTCTATGTTGTTTATAATCTTGCATGCTCTCTGTTGTTAGTAGCTATCTTGGCCGAGTAGTTGCTAGTGACTCCAAGAGGGGGTATTTATGCTCGATAGTGGGTTCATGCCTCTATTTAATCTGGGGGAGTGACAGAAACCTCTAAGGTTGTAGATGTGCTGTTGCTACTAGGGCGAAAACAACATTCATATGCTCAAGGGCATATGCTTTGTTTACATTACACACTTTGCTTAATGCAATTATCTGTTGTTCGCAACTTAATACTCATGGGGTGTTCGGACGATATCCCCGTGAGTGGATTATTAGTCATAGATGCAGTTGGATGGCGGTCTATGTATTTTGTTGTGATGCCCAGAGTAAATCGCATAGTGATCTTCTTGACATATCATGTTTATCTTTATTCTATCAATTGCCCAACTGTAATTTGTTTACCCAGCATGTGCTATTTATCTTATGGAGAGACACCACTAGTGAACTGTGGACCCCGGTCTTATTTCCATCATATTGCTATCACCTGTTTACTTTACTCGCACTGTTTACTTTACTCGCATACTTTCACTGTTTTCCACTCGATACGCTCATACCCTTTGTTTCAAGCAAACCGGTGAGATTAACAACCTTATCGCAAGTTAGGAACAAAGTACTTGGTTGTGTGTGTGCAGGTTCCACGTTGCTGCTCGCAAAGCAAAGCTTGGACGAGGCGCCCTATAAATTGTCCGGAGCTGTCGCGAAGCTTGCAAGCATCACCTTCGGTCGTTTGTCTGCTCTTCTCCTGATCGATAAACCTTGGTTTCTTACTGAGGGAAAAGACTTGCTGCTGTGCTCATCATACTTTCCGCTTGGAGTTTCCCAACTGCCTGGCCACAATAATCATTAACTACACGCCAGACATCAGAAAACTGAATCTGTTAACATACACTAAGATAGTCTGCACACTAGGTGTTTGATAAAATGACTGCAAGAAGATATTTTTGCGAAAACTGAGAGGAGCCTCCTAAGATGGGATGTAGATGATTCTGATAACACCATGGGTGCCTTTCTTAGGCTAGTTTGATTGGTTTTAAAATTTCTATAAAAGGGGCTTCTAATGTGTTATGGTGAGACTAAGACATTAGAGTTAGGGCTTCAGGATTGAGAGGAAAAGTAACAAGATAGACTTTATTTGGAAGATAGGATGAAAACAACTTACATGGGACAAAATATTAACTGATGGGTTTTGAATAGGTTAGGCCACATGCCTACCTGAGGATCATACCTACCCACAAGCAACTCATCACTATCAAACAAAGTCACACAAAGTCAACTCACCACACAAGGTCAATCATTTGTAGCTAATCTAGCATCACAAGAAACAATGATTGAACCAGTGCTCAATGATGATCATGCCATGGTCACATTTGAAAAGAGTTTCAAATAAAGTAAAGCTTTTGTAGACTTTTCAGAAACTAGTGGAGACATAAACATCTCCTTTTAGAAAGTTTTCTTAAAGGTGTTTGAAATCCTTTTATAATATCAACAAAATAAAAGTTGGTAAAATAGTGGGGCCACTCTACTTTGTAGGTCCCGATAATTTTATAAATACTTAGTTTTGATAAATGCTTTGTCTCAAAAATAAATCTTGGCTCTTGTTTTGGAAAAATAAAATTATTTGAAAATAAAAGGAGTGGTTGCCAAGATAATGGTTTTGGAAAAATAGCTAGAAGCATAAATAAAGGCATGATCACAAGGGCACAAGGATTGTGTTGGTTCACAATAGTGTTCAACAAGCAACTCAATCAGACATCATTAACATAACAACCAAGACAAACAAGCAAGAAATAGTACTCCCATAGGTTTGCTCAAAAAGTTTTTGTTGGCCCTCATTTTTGGCTCACTAAACACTACTTAAACAGGGTTACAAAAAGTGGGGTGTTACAGCTCTTCCCCCCTTAAACAGAATCTCGTCCCAAGATTCCTAAGCATAGTACTAGAGTGGTGTTGAGACTACGTTAGAGTTAGGCTTCAACGATTACTCTTGCAATTCACCGATGATACCTTGAGTTGCGCCGAAGACTTGAACTTTGTCGAAGATGTAGTTCGTCTTCATTTGCTGAAGTTGGCAGCTGAAGAGTTGACGTTGCCAAAAGTATCTTGTCGAAACCTTGTCGGGACACCTTTAAGGTTAGCGGGGTTAGGCTATCTAGTATATCCGAAAAGATTCTATAGGAGTTAGAGGGTTTCTTAGCTGCAATAAAGGTCTGGAAGAGTTGAGGCTTCTCAGGTAGCTTTTGTTGGCTTGGAGTCATTGTTTCCTTCGTGTATCTTGATGGAGTCTTCAATTCTTAGTGTCGTGCCTTTAAGCTTATGTTGGTGGAGATCCTTTTGTCTTGAGCTTGGAGTGCTGTAGAGGTTGCGGATAATGGCGCTCTAAGCTTCGGTCTTGGTAGGAGCTTCGGATATGTAGACTTAACTCTCTACGCTTCCTAACTAGCAGGACACATGTTAGTCCTAATCGGAAGTATTCTCATGAGTCGTCTCGGGCTAGAGCTGAAATCACTTCAGGTGGCGGCGCACCACCAATGGTGTGTCTTCCAGTAGTCAACGATTTATTCCTTCTTGTCTTCGGGTTGGTGGAGACCATTGAAGATCTTCTTGCTTCTCCATCTTCTTGTAGCCTTTGGGATCATGAGGTATATTTGGATACCTTGAGTTCACTTCATCTTCCGAGAAATCTTCATGTGGATTTCTACCCATGGCATAAGTCAGTTTTGGTTTCAAACCCGTGAAATTTTGAACGAGCGAGTGAGTTAGTTAGAAAAGTCTTCTCTTCTTCTCGTCGCTACCTACATTGATATCTCCTAAATGCAGAGTTGACATTGATGGCTTGATTTTGGGAGAGTCTTCATCCTTCTATTTGCCCAGTGGAGATCAAGCACGTGAGTCTTCGGGCTTCAAGTGACGATAACGGGTTGATCTTTGAATGTTAGGCTTGGCTTTGATACTACTATGCTCAATGTTAGTTGGCTTGTTAGAAGGTTAGAAAGTGTTGGGGGTGTTAAGAGAGTATCATCAGTGTTAGCGAAACTCTAGTTTTAAAGTTAGGCGACCCGAGTTAGTGAAGTCTTTGTCTTCTAGAGGTCCTTTATAGTCCAGGCGGGTCTATCTTCTGCTTCCTTGACGTTGTAGAGAGGTCTTGATGAAGCTTGAGACACTCAACTCAAATTGTTGCACCGGATCTTGTGGAGGTGTTGCGAGAAGAGTTATTATCCACCATTTACAATGTTAGAGTTAGAGTCTTACTATTAATTGATCTATGCCACTCGAGCTGACATAAATCGATGAGAGGGAAAACGCATATTAGAGAGGCTTCCTATTCAGGGTTTTACGCACCTGAGGATTTTTAAGGCCGAGAGGCCAAAAACAAGCACAAGCACAAGCACCATGCAACATTACACACTCAAGAAATACACAAGGCAACTGCAGACAATATCTAGAACACACAAGGCAGTCAATGAACAATTGCAAGAATCACACGAGGTACTTCAAGTACCAACAATGCCTAATACTCGCGGTAGTTGGGAGTAGCTCATATGAGACAAATGAGCCTATCCTATTCATCCTAGGGTCATGGTTGGTCATAGTTGTTGACTCCTTCACTTGCTTGACTCTCGCTTCAGTTGAGATTGATGGTAGTCGATGAGGTAACCGCAGTGTTGTTGAGCTGTTGACATTGAGTTCGGAAGTGCAGATCTTGTAGGTACTCTTGCTCACATTACACGGTTGTGAGGTCTTCGGAAAGGTTGTTGAAGTCCTTCATGTGCGACAATGTCTCGTGTCAGGCCTAAAAATTTCTAGTCAAGCAACTGAGAACTTGATCCTTGACGACTGCAAAGGTGCGAGTCCAGGAAGGAACAAGGTCAAATTCTTGATAGAGCCGTTGGTGTCAACCAAAGGCAAAATACTTGTCTACAATCTTCTTCTTTTGTAGTTGGAGAGGTTTGAAGACGTCCTTCTAAAGTTTGCTCCATCTTGTGCTGCTAAGCTCTAGGTCTATTTGGGGACATCGTCCAATAAGTAGTTTTGAAGAAGATGAGACACATGGAGTAATAATTTTTTTTAAACATCTTTGGAAACTAGAGAGATAAGATTAGAAGTTTTTGAAGAGGTGAGAACGGTATAAGCCATACTATTGGCTACTTAGAAGAAATAACCTTTGCAAATAGTTTTAGCAAAATATTACTTTCCTATCTAACGCCCATGCTAACTAAGGTCTCCTACAGTCAGGATGGCTCTGAGACCAACTCTGTGGGGACCCCGGATTACCCATCCGGAATACCCGATATGCATACAATTCATGATCCCATGATCAGTGTGTCGTGAATCCACATATCCGAGTTGATACTAGAATTACATCATCCATTACAGTACCGAATAATAGACTTACAATTGGTCACATGACCAAGTTTGATATTGCCACGCAGGACAAGTTTACAAATAAGCAACGGATATCAAACAGCGTAGATGGCCCACGTCATGCCTACTACCCTATAGGCAACTGACTGGGAGACGTTCCTAGTTCGCATCAGCGTCGCCGACCTCCTTACCATCATCCTCATAGCCTTCTTCATAATCTGACCAAGTTAATAGCCAGGGACAAAGCCGTGAGTACATTTGAATTGTACTCGCAAACCATCTAAGAAGAAGTGTTGTCATGCAGTTTGGTTGTAGCAAGGAGAAAGGCTCTAATCTAGTTTATCCTATCTAGTCAATTTCTCATGTCGATATAGCATGTCTTATGACATTTCTATATCCTTATTAAAGAAAACATTTAGAAAACCTTTTTAGCAAAATCTCTAGGGAAGGGGGAACTCATTTGCTTTTCAAGAGAGAGCCAGTGGTCAATCAAACATGACCACCTTCCTTTATAAAACCAGGTCAATCACACATGACCATCTCATTTCCTTCGGCAGTACCCTGCAAGTACTCCCACCCATAGCCGTGCCACGGTAGTACCCTCCGAGTACTCCATCTGGCACACCTTCTCCATTTTTCTGAGAACACTTTTGTAAAACCAAAACCGGCATTGGGCTAGATAGCGACCATTTCAACCGTCCATGACCGAGGACTCGGCTATTCGAATAGGTTTACACTCTGCAGAGGTTGTACACTTTACCCACAATCATCCGGATACTCATCGTGTGGGCATCTTCCCCGCATAACATCATATGCCACGACAAGCACCCGATCAAAACCTTTCGCTTATCTACCTTAGTACGGGAATCTACCCTATGGAGTATGTACCTCCCCGGCACATCCTGGCAGTCTACCTCCATGTTCGAGTGTAACCCCAGTGCCACGTCAGGAGACCCATAGTGTCTTCCGGCCGGATAAATCCCTCACTGGATCCCGATTCACTATTGCCCATTTACTTGCGGCAATCCAGATTCTGGGGTATCGCGTACCCTTATATAGTTATGAGACTCCCATACTAAAATAAACAAACTACGAGCTAAGCTCCGTCCCATACCAGGGTAATCGTGGTTGCACGGGTTAATTGTTCTGGTGGATACCTAGTGATCACCAATGTCATTTGAAAAGCCACCAACTCCTTTTTCCTTAACTCCCATCACCAGTAGCATAAGATCCATTTTCATAAACACCTCAGTGGAGTAGGGTTTACTCCAAGGTTTTCAAAAACATTTTCGAAACATTTCTTTGAGTGTTCCCATCCTAGAGTTTTTGGCTCCACTAGAGGTTTCCCAAAGGCTTTGCTACTAATCAACAAGCCACTACTGCAAGGATAGAGAGTAGGTATTCAAGGGGGTCATCTCGAAGGATGATAACTCTTGGCTTGTGGAGCTTGAGCCAATCAATATAATTTCTACAAGAGCTATAGCAATATAAAAACATGCAGTTTAATAAACCTTTATGCAACCTGCAAAGTAAGTGAATAGGATTCAGATATGCATCAAGTATAGATGGCTTGCCTTGAATAGCTATGTCCCTTGGCTCCTTCCTTAAAAGAAGTACTCAAAGTGTTCCACTTCCTTCTCATGCATTCTTGAGGTAGTCCTCTTCCTCTCTGATGACGTTCGAATCTAGCGTCGCAAAATGAAAGAAAAGCATTCAATCACCACACAAGCATGCAAAGGAATCAAACATTTAACAAGCCATCTCAAACGCACAACCAGAGAGGGAGGGTGAAAACATTCTCTCTTATAGGAGTGCAATACAACAATATCAAGTTTCCAATTAGTTTCCCTACTTAAAAATAGGGTTTTCACACTAGGACTCAACACTAATAGATAAATACTAAATATAAACAAACAAGGGGTACACTCCTCAATTACAGGTACTAGTGACCTGTAAGATACTAAAACCAGTGACTCTTGGTTCAGAAAATATTTCTCCTATTAACAAGTAATTTCTGAAATACACAAAGCCATTTAAGCACTTTGATTAATAAACATGGCTACAAGAACATACAGCAGGCAAACAAGGTACCTACAGATAGCTAACAACAATACAAACCCAACAAAATTTGATTTGCAATTTTCTGATTAACAGATAATAAACTATGCATTTTATAGAGAAAATAACTACTGATTCAGAGATAAATCTACCAGAAAATCATAAAAGCTCAGAAAAATTTATCCTATTGTCAGTAGCAAGCCTTCACAGTACACGATCACGCAAAATTGGTTTCACTCAAAAATGCTTCACAGAAAAGGTTTTAAAATTCCCTAAAGTCAGATCTAGTATTAATTTGCAAAAGCAACCATGCTAAAAATAAAGACTTAAATGAAACCAGGCCAGTGGCATGTGAAAGGTACTACAGAGGGCTTCTCTACAAAATTGGATTCAATCCAATTGGGTCTCTAGATCTCAAGATATGGATTTATTAGTGAAAAGGATACATTATGCAAGATTAAATGCCAAAAATAATATGGATACTATCTTGGTAAACCAGTGGTGCTGAATGTTGGATAAAAAGTTTTAGAACACTTATAAAATAAGATCTAGTCATTTTCATGCATTTTACAAATTATTTGGGATTTAATCCTAACAGTATACTAAACCGATCTGGGAATAAATAGAATTGAAAATTCCTAAAAAATAAATAAACGGGCCAGATTTCAACGGGCCAGGGCGACACAGCGCCGGGCCAGCCCAGAGCGACCTTGCTGTGCGCGGGCGACGCGCTTAACCGCCCGCCTGGACGGGCCCGCTAGTCAGTGCCTCTGGCACCGAAACGGTATGGAGGGGCCTCGGCCGCCCGATCAAGTTATGATCGACGGCTCTGGGCCATCTCCTACCTCCAGCCATGGCGGATGGGGCAGAAACCCTAGCCGGGGTCAGGTGGGGGCGGCGGCTCACCTAGGGGCTTCCCCCGGTGATGAGGACTGGATGAGGCGACACGGCATACTCCGGCGAGATCAACGAGGGTTTGGACGGTCGATCGGGATGCCGGGATGGATCTCGCGCATCTACGACGAGGGCGGCCGATTCAGGAGCTTGATGGGGGTCGAGGCTCGGGCTTCCCTGGGTCAGGAGAAAGGTAGGGTTAATTAGCTACGGTTTAGGGGAGTGTAAGCAAGCAGAAATAGAGGGACGAGAGGGTCTGGATGAGCGGCATTCCTCCCCTCTTCCTTGCATAACAAATCCAAGTTTTCTGTCATCCTCCTCTGCTACAGCATAGGGAGCGGTTCCTGGTGCTCTGGGAGGGTAAGGTGGAGGTGTGGGAACCGAATGGGGGTTCAGAGAGGGGCTGGAGGGGTCGGTGGCCTTTTATACAGAGGGGGAGTGTGAGAGGGGTGGTTAGGTCGGTTTGGGCAAGGTGGGGTCTAGGGAGAGGCCCTGGTTTGTCGAGCTAGACGGTGGAGGGGTGAGAGAGGGTTAAGGGCATGGCTGGCTTGTCCAGTAAGGCTGGCTGCTACTAGTTTTTAATTTTTTCTAAACATGCATGGATCTCCTCCCTCCTTCATCCAAGCACTAAAAGACAAGGGAGAGGGCCTGCTGCTACAGTTAAACTCGGCCAGAGAGGGGTAAATGTGCTGAAGTGGTCAAAGCTAGGGTTTGGTGGTGATCCAATTTAATTTGAGGAGATAGTGTTTGATGGATGGTTATGCATGCATTGATCAATTTGGAAAAATAAAAAGATATAATAGATTGGTTCCAAGCATGGGTGTGCAAGATGGTTCAAAGAGAGTGGTGAGAAGGTTGGAGATGACTTAGCCAAGTCTTTGCAAAGCAAACTTGGTCACCAATATTTGATTTTGAGTATTTGCACTAATAGTAGTTTGAACTAGATCTTGGAAATTTTGAGAATAGGCAATTTAGGTCTTGGGCTTAGATGATTCTAAAATCAAAGATATGGCGTAGTAGAAGTTTCTGAATTTTATTGGGTAAGTAAGAGGTCAAGAAATAACATGGTTGCCTTTTCCATTCATTTGCTAAATAAGGAAGATGAGATAAGAAAATAGGCATCTTGGATGGAGGAGGGGTGGTATTTAAGCATAAATAACACTCCCAATGTTAGTAGAGAGGGAATGGCTCATGGGGAGAATTTATGGCGAATGCTAAAAAGTGATCCAAAGATTTATGGAGAAAAGGTTAAGGATGGAAGTAGTTTTGATTAGAGTTCAAAACCATCCCACATGAGTGGGTGGCATACCTCAAAATGCACATGCAAGTGCCTAGGTAGTTAGAATAGATCAAAAATAAGAGGAATAGGTCAAAGAATGGTCTCTGAACAATTTATTTCAAAATTTAAAACTGGGAGCAAAAGTGCACCTGATAATAGTCAAATGGTCAGTGATTTGATTAGGGTCAGAAACAGGATTAGAACAAGTAGCAGATGACCTCAAATGATTAGGTGGTAATGGAAAGAATTGAAGAATATATATCAAGGATGATTCCTAGGAAGTTACATTGCCATGGATAGAATAGATGAGCTTAATATAAGGGTTGGCAAACTGAATCTGTTAACATACACTAAGATAGTCTGCACACTAGGTGTTTGATAAAATGACTGCAAGAAGATATTTTTGCAAAAACTGAGAGGAGCCTCCTAAGATGGGATGTAGATGATTCTGATAACACCATGGGTGCCTTTCTTAGGCTAGTTTGATTGGTTTTAAAATTTCTATAAAAGGGGCTTCTAATGTCTTATGGTGAGACTAAGATATTAGAGTTAGGGCTTCAGGATTGAGAGGAAAAATAACAAGATAGACTTTATTTGGAAGATAGGATGAAAACAACTTACATGGGACAAAATATTAACTGATGGGTTTTGAATAGGTTACGCCACAGGCCTACCTGAGGATCATACCTACCCACAAGCAACTCATCACTATCAAACAAAGTCACACAAAGTCAACTCACCTCACAAGGTCAATCATTTGTAGCTAATCTAGCATCACCAGAAACAATGATTGAACCAGTGCTCAATGATGATCATGCCATGGTCACATTTGAAAAGAGTTTCAAATAAAGTAAAGCTTTTGTAGACTTTTCAGAAACTAGTGGAGACATAAACATCTCCTTTTAGAAAGTTTTCTTAAAGGTGTTTGAAATCCTTTTATAATATCAACAAAATAAAAGTTGGTAAAATAGTGGGGCCACTCTACTTTGTAGGTCCCGATAATTTTATAAATACTTAGTTTTGATAAAAGCTTTGTCTCAAAAATAAATCTTGGCTCTTGTTTTGGAAAAATAAAGTTATTTGAAAATAAAAGGAGTGGTTGCCAAGATAATGGTTTTGGAAAAATAGCTAGAAGCATAAATAAAGGCATGATCACAAGGGCACAAGGATTGTGTTGGTTCACAATAGTGTTCAACAAGCAACTCAATCAGACATCATTAACATAACAACCAAGACAAACAAGCAAGAAATAGTACTCCCACAGGTTTGCTCAAAAAGTTTTTGTTGGCCCTCATTTTTGGCTCACTAAACACTACTTAAACAGGGTTACAAAAAGTAGGGTGTTACATCTTCCCAAAAGGCTCCTGGTGGTATAGGCAGGCATTCAGACCCGATATTTGCTAAATTGTCGGCTTCCTCATTGTTGGCCCTGCTGACGTGTGAAACTTCACATCCATCAAATGTTCCCTCTAGATAGTAGTAAAAGTGTCTGTATGCTGTCATGTTGTCGCTGATGGCGTCGCACCGATTCATCACTTGATGAACGATGAGATTCGAGTCCCCGAATATTTTCAATCGAGTTGCTCCACATGCTTTGGCCATTTTCATTCCGTGGAGCAGAGCCTCGTATTCGGCTTCATTATGGAAAGCTTGCGGAAAACTCATCCTTAACACATATTTCAATTTATCGCCTTGAGGTGATATCAAGACTACTCCTGCTCCTGCGCCTTGAACTCTTTTTGATCCATCGAAGTACATTGTCCATATACTTGATAAATCTGGTGGTCCTGTGTTTTGTAGTTCTAGCCACTCTGTTGTGAAATCTGGTAGTACTTGAGATTTGATTGCTTTTCGTTTCTCATATGTGATGTCCAGGGGTGATAATTTGATTCCCCATAAAGAGACACGTCCTGTTGCTGCATGATTGTTCAATATATTGGATAGTGGGGCTTCGTTAACCACTATGATTGGATGAACCGCAAAATATTGCCGTAGCTTACGTGTTGTTGTGAATATGCTGTACGCAAGCTTTTGATAGTGGGGGTACCTCTGCTTTGTTGGAGATAATACTTCACTGAGAAAATATATCGGCCTCTGGACTCCATGCGCCTTTCCTTCTTCGCTTCTCTCGACTACTAATACCGTGCTTACCACTTGATGTGTGGCTGCGATATATAGTAGTAGTGGCTCTTTTTCCTTTGGTGTGACCAACACTGGTGGTGTGGAGAGCACTTTTTCAGTTGCGCAAAAGCTGTATCTGCTTCTTCTGTCCACTCGAACTTGTGATCTGATTTTTTCATGAGTGCGTAGAAGGGAAGAGCTTTTTCTCCTAATCGTGCGACAAATCGACTTAATGCCGCGATGCGTCCTGCGAGTTTCTGTACGTCATGTAACTTTGCCAATTTCCCCATTGTCAGTATTGCTTGGATTTTCTCTGGGTTTGCCTCTATGCCCCTTGCGGACACCAAGAATCCCAGAAATTGCCCTGCGGATATGCTAAAAGAACATTTTGTCGGGTTAAGCTTGAGCTTGTACCTGTTTAGGTTGTCAAAGGTTTCTGTCAAATCGCTGATTAAGGACTCCTCCTTTCTTGTGGTGATGACCACGTCATCGATGTAGACTTGGATGTTGCGTCCTATTTGACTTCCGAGGCTATTTTGCATCATCCGTTGGTAAGTTGCTCCCGTGTTTTTTAGGCCAAAAGGCATGACTTGATAGCAGAACACGCCGTATGGTGTAATAAAAGCTGTTTTTTCTTCGTCTCCTTTCTTCAACTTGATCTGGTTGTAACCAGAATATGCGTCCAGGAAGGAAAGCCTCTCGCACCCCGCCGTTGAGTCTATTATCTGATCAATGCAAGGTAGTGGAAAGAGATCCTTGGGACAATGCTTGTTGAGAGATGTGTAGTCGACACATACTCTTTGTACGTCTGTATTTTTCGTGGGGACGATAACTGGGTTGGATACCCAAGTTGATGCTTTGATTTCTCTGATGAATCCTGCATTTTCTAGACTGTGTAGCTCGGATGCTATTGCTTTTCTTTTGGGTTCATCAAACTATTGCAGAGGTTGCTTGACTGGCTTTGCCTTTGGATCCACATTTAGTGCGTGCTTGATGAGTTCTCTGGAAACCCCTAGCATGTCTGAAGGACACCACGCGAAGATGTCCCAGCGCTCACGGAGGAATTCGACGAGCGCGCTTTCCTATGCGGGGTCCAAGTTTACTGCTATGGAGGTAGTTTTGTTCGGGTCCGTGGGGTGGACCTGGATTTTCTTCGAGTCTTGGGTTGCGTCGAAAGCCTGATCTGGCAGGGATCGACCGACGTCGGGTAGTACATTGTGATCGGTTTCGCCCTTGAGTCTTGCATATTCAGCTGTTATGCCAAAACTTTGCACCATCCTATTGAATTCTTTGTCACAAGTGTTGGATACTTCGAAACTGCCTTGTACCATGATGGTCCCCTTAGGTCCTGGAATTTTGAGTGTTAAGTACGCGTAATGAGGGACTGCTATGAATTTTGCAAATGTTGGCCGCCCCAGGATTGCGTTATACTATGAAGGCCGGTCCATGACTTCAAACTCTAACTTTTCTCTGCGGTAATTGCGACTATCGCCAAAGCAAATGTCGAGTTCTATTTTCTCGAGGGGGTAGTTTGCGCTCCCTGGTACTATGCCGTGGAAAAAACAATCTGTCGGCTTCAGGCTTTCCAATGAGATGCTCATTGCCTTCAGGGTTCTTGCGTATATTAGGTTTATGCCGCTTTCTGCGTCCATGAATACTCGCCCAATATCGTATCCTCCTATTTGCGCCTTCAACACCATTGGCGCGTGCCCAGGCCTGGGCACTTTCCTTGGGTGGTCTGCTCTGCTGAACCTGACTGGTTGGTCGGACCACCTCAAGTAGTCTGTAGTGGCTGGTGGCGATGATATTGCCAAGTTTACTTGTCTTGATATACTCTTCTGCTCTTTTTTGGATTTTGGCACCGACTGGATCATTGCGGATATGTATACTTTTGATTCCAGATGTTTTGCAAGACGTTGCATATGATATCCTTGACTTGTACTCCTTCCTCCCTGACGTGTTCCTTGGTTCGGATTCAGAGCACTTTGCAATCTTAAGAATGTTATGTAGTCCTTCATCTGGTGATTAGAAACTCTCTTCCCATCCAAGTACGCGTAGTGAATGCGACAGGGGCCATGAAACATGTCTTCTACCAACGGGCCGGAGTACTTTGGCTTTTCTTTTCCTCGACTTCTTCTGTCTTGAAACTCTCTGCTTTCGTAGCCTTCCTCTTCCCTTCTTTCATATCCTGCAGCTATCTCGTTTCGCCTTGTGCGACTGTCCTCATTGCGAGATCTTCGCCTTTGCCTGCTTGCTCTGTCGACTTCTGGTGAACGCGCCCTTTTGTTGTTGTACGCGTCTTCTCCATCAGCGAATTTATTTGCTACTTCCATTAATTCCGACACTGTGCTGGGCTTCGTTCTCCCTAACTCTTCCACAAGATCTGAACAGCAAAGGCCAGCCAAAAAAGCATCTACTGCCCATTCATCGGAGATGTCCTCCGCAGAGTTTTTTATTATGCTCCACCTCTGTATGTACGAACGTAGAGTTTTGTCCTTCCTCTGTATGCATGACTCGACTTCTTCTAGCGACGCTAGACGTTTGTATGTCGAACGAAAATTTCTTGTAAATTGGCTCTCTAGTTCTCCCCAACTTCCAATGGAATCGTTGGGTAGGGTGCTTAACCAAGACCGTGCTGCGCCGGTGAGGTGTAACTGCAGGCTTTGCATCGCCGTTGCTCTCGTTCCTCCAAGTATTTGCACTGCTTGTAGGTAGTCTGATAACCTTAGTCTGGGTTCCTGTGACCCATCATACTTTTGCTGATCGTGTGGTAGTTTGAATCCTTTGGGTACTCGCGTTCTGCAAACCCTTCGGGTAAAGCATAGCGCCCATCTCTTTCTCGTCGTCTTCATAGTTTTCTTCTTTCCATGTGTAGCGCGTGTTGTTTACCCTTGCTTGTGCTATGATATTCCTTGTACCCTTCCTTCGTGTCCTACGCTTTTCGTCGCCTGATGACTCACTTGTTTGGCTTTGCGATGGTTTGCGATGGTTTCCTCTCTGGAGAACGTTTCCTTAGTCTATCTTCTACTAACCCGAGGCTTCTTATTGCAGCTTGGTGTATGTGCTCCCGTGGATCTCCGGGTTCTGGTTGTGTAGTTAGTAGGTACGCCTGTGCTGTTACTAATGCTACTTCTGGTGTTTCTTGCAAAAAACCCTCCTCGTCGCCTGATGAACGTAGACTTATGCTCCTTGCATGGTTTTCTTTCCTTGCTCGCGCCGTTGTTCTCCTATTGTCTTTTGGATCTTTATGTCTATCTCTGCTGGATTCTGATGCTTCGTTGTACTCATCCCAGTATTCTCCACTTGATATACTATTGTTTTCTTGGCTCCTTCTGAACTCGTCTTTTTCCTCCCTCAACTTCTTTTTTGTGTTGGTGCAGGGCGTACTGATATCCCATCAGAACTTCTCTTCTTGAATTAGCGGGTACTTCCGTGCCATGATTGATGGCTGACATGATGATTCTCCACTCCCCGGTGGAGACGTGAATTTTCTCCTTCTCCTTCTTACTATTGCTCCTTGATTTGTCGACTTGCATGTCGATTGCTGTGTTGTCGGCATGATCGTTTTCTTCTGCTGCTTCAGTCATGATGACACATAACTGGTGTATATTGCCGGAGACGCCACCGTTTTGGGTGACGAAGTCCTTTTGGCTAGGATATGATTGGCCCATGGTTTCTCCTAAGTCGAGTTTTTCCGCGATTTTGTTGAGTTCTTCGATTTTTCCTCCTGTATCTTCTGCTGTTGTGAAGCTGACCGACGAGTTTACCTTGCTAGAAGAGCCCACCGATGATCCAGTCATTGTAACTGTCTTGACTTTGTTCGCCGACGAATCCAGTTTCGTCGGATCTGAAGGGCGAATCGCACCCGAAAGTCCGACGCAAAAGCTCAAACTCCCGATCGTCAACTCCATCTTCTGGTTTTCGTCGACTTCTGAACTGCTGTTGGCTAAAAGCGAAAAACTCGTCGAATTCTTAATTCCAACACCCCAGCTCCCCACGGTTGGCGCCAATTGACGAGGGTTAACTCGACAAATGTCCAAGATGAAGGACTTAGGATCGGGGGAATAGGGCATCAGATGAACTCGAAGGTAAATCAGTCAAACAAGGTGTGTATCGAAAGTAAACGTGGTGGTCGACTTGGCTTACTTTCAATCTGTCCTTGATCGTCCTCTCCTGGCCCCTATATGTAGGTGGCCAGGTCTCAAGGAACGGGAGGGGTCCGATACATATTACAACATCGGTATACGACATAAACTCGTATTTCGACTATGATTACATTTGGGCCTAGCTTAACGGGCCTTAGGGGTACTCAAGTAACGGGCTCTATTATCTATACCCTTGTCAGTAGCCCCGAGATTCTACCAGAATTGGAGATTCGGGTTGAATCTCAAATCTTTGTATCTTTGACTTGATCAATCTTTCGACTTCTTCTTCTCTCTGTATTAAAAAATAAACAACTTTCATTATATTATCTCGCAAGGGGTTTTGGTGTACTGATTTTTATCTATTAGGGATATTACAACACGATATACGACATGAACTCGTATTTCGACTATGATTACACTTGGGCCTAGCTTAACGGGCGTCAGGAGTACTCAAGTAACGGGCTCTATTATCTATATCCTTGTCAGTTACCCTTTCTAGTTCATTTCTGAGCAAGGTAACCTAGAAAGGCATTTCATCCGCTGCAATATATATGGCTGCTAGCCCATAGAAGAATAAAGATTTGAGAAATTACATATAAGTATATAACCATTAACTCATGGCAACTGGATTTCTGGATGTTCTCCTTCAGCTTCATTTATATCAGACCAATAAGTAACTGAGAGTTTAAGACCACCTGAAACAAATAAACAATGTTTTCAATATTATCAATGGCATTCATATAAATTGTTTCACTCATGAATAAAGTGAGCTTGCTACATGAACTACTTGGTTTAATTCTATAACAGCTGCGACATCAAATCTGTCGGAAATATATTGTTTGTTCACCCATTATTCACATAAAAACAAGATTTTGTGTATACCAAATTGCCTATTTGATAGAACAAAATGAGAACAACGTAGTACGTAAGGGCAGGATGTACATGAATATTGATTACTGCTGCAGCAAAACATCTCTATTGAGTATATGAAATATGACGGTAATTGTTCTGTTTTGCAAGATCAACCCCTAATTGTTCAATTCAAAATTATTATCCCAACCCCAAGAAATTTCTAGTACATATTACAGCAAGCATCTTTTGGGAAATATAGAGAGCTGGCATCAATCAAGCGAATATAATATGTTCCGGTGTTGTTGAATTAAAACAAGTAAAACATAGATTCCTAGTCACTAGATAATTGTATTGAACATTCAGAGTTCTTTTTTCAGTGAGCATTCAGAGTTACCTGAAGAACAAATGGAGTGAGTTGTCTATCTCTGCTTCCACCCGATGGAAACCACCCGCATCACCTTTTTTAGATAGGTCTTGCCATGATTTAGTGATGTTCCCATACATCCTTGGCCACCAGGCACCGCACCATGGTGGCATAATTCCTCACCGAGCGGATCTGGTCGCAGCTCATCGCATGGAAGCGGACAGGTCACCTTTTGCTGGAGGCTGGAGCTAGGATTTGATGGCCCACAGTAGAGAGAACAAAGAGAGAGTTTCACATGGCTAGAAGAACGACGGCGGAGGATGAGAAAGGGTGAGAAGTCACCGTCTCATGATTCACATGATAGAACACGAACAGATACAGGCAACGCCCCTGTCAAATACCCGCGCCGCAGACCTCCTTTCTCTTTCCCTCCAGGAGGCGGCGACGCCATCAAGAACAATAGCGGCTTCGGCTAAACACGGGACGGGTAGGGTGCGGGCGTGCGGGATGGGGCAGAGTGGGGAGGTCCATTACTTGTCGCCGCCGGTGGCTTGAGGACTGCAGCCTTATCCCCTTTCACATCTCCATTTCGTGTGTCTCTCGCTCTCGGTGGCTATGGCGGCTGAATGGTTCGAGGAGGTGAGCATCGCCCCGCACCGATTCTGTTGATGAACACGCGGCCCAATCAAGACCATCCATCTGAGATCGAAGGGGAGACCTTCGCTTTGATATCCAGAGTAGCGGGCCTAGGGTGGCCCAGGAACATCTGGCCCAGGAGCAGCCCACGCGGGAGCAGCTGTGTCATCGGACGGCCGAAACGAGCGAAACGCATAATCGCATAATCTAACGGCTAAAATCGTTGATAGCCTCAGAGCGCTCCGTGATGTCTCAGTTATAATATCCCTAGCACATAACAGCCACCCGCTGTATATGAATATTGCTAGAAAGGGCGTAGAACTGGACACTCGTTGTGCTGTCTGCCACAAATACTTTGAGGATGGAGGCCACTTATTTTTGAAATGCAAGTTTGCTAAACAAAGATGGCGCACTCTGCTACTGGAAGACGTCCGCCTTAAACTGCTCCCCTGCAGGTCATCTTTAGAGGTTCTAGAGGAAGTCCTTGAGCTACCAAAAAATGAACAGCTGCTGACAGTTGCTTTTCTTTGGAGCTGGTGGTCTGAAAGAAATAAAGGAAACCATGGTGAGCAGCGCCAATCTATAGACCAGTTTCAGTTCAGTGTCCGTCGTCATGTGAATGAGTGGGAGATTTTTCTTCAAAAAGAGCAGTCAGCAAAGGAATTGACTGAATGCAAATGGAGGAGACCGCCTAACAATGTTCTAAAAATCAATATCGATGCTTCCTTCCATCAGTTGACTAGAAGTGGAGGGTGGGGTGCAATCTGTAGGGATAGCACACCAGACATCTGTTTTGCTGCAGCTGGATCCTTGACGTCAATCAATGACGCTTTGCATGCCGAGGCTGAATCTTTATCTCATGCTATTCAGGTTGCTGAACAACAGGGTGTTGGAAGAGTAATTTTCGAGACTGATTGCATCAATCTTCAGCAAGCCATGACAACAACAGAATATGATTATGCGCCACTGGGTATCTTGTTCAGCGATCTAAAGTTTCGGCTTAGTATGAATTTTATTGAGGCTAGTGTTGTTTATACACCGAGATATTGTAACAAGCCAGCTCATGAGTTAGCGTCTTTGGGTGGTAGGGTAGCTCATGGAGAACATAATTTATGGGTGTCAAACTACCCTATTTCTGTAACCCGTTTGGTGACCGGCGATCTCACCGTGTCGTAATGGTATAAAAGTGTTCCATGTCAAAAAAAAAAATCCCTAATAGATAAAAATCAGTACATTGTAGAGGACGTTATTACTGCTGTGTGGACGTGATGGGGTGGATGATTAGTACAATCGGTAAAAGATGAGGTAGATGTCTAGAGTTACGTTGAGTTCCAGTCGAGAACAACTCAGCGTCCTGCCGTCCTAGCCTGTATGTGACACCAGCTCTGTTCTTCTGCCCCGCTCTATTTTGCTGCGAGAAAGATATTGCGTGCATACATCGAGCGCTAGAGATTGTAGAGTGCTTTGTAGCGGTTTTCGGGGTGCCACTTAGCCATAGAAAGCCACCGAACTGATTAATTGGCGGACACATAATCTATGAAACTTGAAGCTATGAAAACTATCCAGCGGACATGTAATAAAATTAGGGTTTGCGGTCTATCCCCTATTCCCTTGCGCTTATCCATGGTGCCGCTCACTAATCGCATATTTGAGGCTAGGGGATAGGGACCTTCTTATATTGTCTTTCCAAACAGTCCACCTCTTATACAAATATAAGATTTCTAGTCGAACTAGTTTCCGGGATACAGTCCAGATCAAATTACCAACCACGATACAATTTGTCTATTAACGGACTTTACCCGTTCGTCCCTGGAACACGCACTTGTGAGCAATGCGCCATGATAATGTCCAAAGTCCATTAATCATGTAGGTCGCTATTAGGGCCGTAACCTAATCCATGACCTAGTTCCTTCCAATTATCAATGTACCCGGGTAGTCTTTCCAGTATAAACATAAAGTATACTGTATTCCATTGATAATCCACCAGCTTCCTTAAGCTCTTAACACCTAAGTATATTCCAACAAGCAATAATTCCATAGTAAATATGTAGAGTAATTCCATGTACAAACACATATATATTTCCATAATGAGGTATTCCGAATATTAAAAAATTCCAAATAACTTTGAATATAGTTGCAGGACACATATAATTCCAACATCTCCCACTTGTCCAAAACGATCATTCAAACATTCGTAAACCCATAGTGTTAACATGCTTACCAAATACCACCCAACTAAGAAGCTTAGTCAAGGGATCAGCGATCGTATTAACACTTGGTAAAAACAATTGAAAGAACCATATGGCAATTTGTTCCCTCAAAATGTTTGCTTGTTGTACCTTAATTTCCGCCATAACATTCCAAGGCGGCCGTACTCGGCACCTCAAGTCTGAATTCCTCGAGTGAAATTCCACATTTATTGGCACCTCGAGTATTACTTCCTCGAGTAAAATTCCGCATCAGTTATTCTTCAATACATAGCATCAGTATTATGAATAGTTCCACATTGAGTTAAGTAGATGATAACCATGTTTAATAAATATTGTAAACCACTTAAATATCCAGTGTAAAGAATAAATGAAGTTCCACGTGTAATCTTACTTGAAAATAATTCCTAAATTTAATCAGTGAACCTGTATCATGTTAGTATTAAAAATATATATGTATGTACGTACCTGCGATTATTTCACACCTCATGGATACAAAAATAATTTCCTCAATGTGTTTAAATTCACTATAAATTACAGGACAAGTGACACGTTGTGATGTACTTTCCATGACCTTGAGGATGCGTGAAATTCAATTGATCAATACCATTTATTTTTCCTCATTTTTGTATGAGTTAAATACTAGTACTCATTGAGTATAATTCCCTTTCATATGAAAGTTAATAGATAACCAAGCTTTCATTTCCATCAATGTGACTTTATTATTTCTAACAACAATAAAAAATCATTAACATAGACAATTTAATGAAAAATAATTTACATGTACCTTTATAGACCATCGACCTCCTTCATCTAGAAAGCCATATGACATGCTATTCCATTGATGTGAAGCTTGTTACAAGATAGTCCAATCAATTAGCAAACATGCCTTTATTTTCCTCTTTTCCTAAATTCCAAAAGAAAGAGTTTCCACAAAGTACATTTTCCTTTGTGTAAATACTTAAATAACAAGGGTGACATCAAAATATTCCAATGAGCCAAATTTCTCAAAATAGAATATAATCTACATACAAACAATGGGCATGCGGTTGTTTGGTAAGATATGAAGTTCCCAAACTTTCTTCTTCCTCAAAGATTGTATTATTCCCGCATTGCTTCCACCGGTATAGTTGACAGTAACAATTTAAAGTCATTTGCTTGAGCTTAGTGTACCTCCAAAATATAGAGTGACTTCCACAAGAAAAGATAACAATAACAAAGATATGATGCTTCATATTGATTCCTCCCACTTTTCCTAAGCATGTTAGTGTTGGGAGTTTGACTTGTGTTTTCCTTCAAGGTTGTAATAGTTCCGCATAAAAAATTCCAGCGTGGTATGTCTTCCTATAATTCCAACCTTGATAAAGATATTATATTCCTACTTTCCACCGGGTTTCCTTTTCCAGACCAATTTTGATCCACTATATTCCCCAATTCAAAACATAGGTGTGCTTTGTAGTTATATCATCTCCATACTGTCAAAATATAAATACAAGACTCCCTTCCAAACCACAAAACATAGTAGTGGTTAGGTGTGCTTTGTAGTTATATCATCTCCATACTGTCAAAATATAAATACAAGACTCCCTTCCAAACCACAAAACATAGTAGTGGTTGTGATAGATAATGAACTCAAATTACAGTATGTACTTCTTTTTCCAAAATAATAAACCGAACAACCAAATGTTATATTCCTCCATTCAACCATGGAGTATTGACCATAATAAAATGATAAATATTTTCATGCTCCTTATATAAGATTCAGTTAATATTCCTGAAGTGTACTTCCGCCACCAATCAGTTTTTCAAACCATTAAATCTTTTGATAAACTAATTTTCCACTTCAGTATGTGATGTTCATATAACAAAACAAGACCTTCCGACATAAAAATGTTGATGAAGTGCCATAATCACTAAAATTTAAAAATCCATAATTAACAAGTCACTAAATTTTGTTCCTTGATATGTCACCAAGTCGTAATTCCAGTGAGAGTGTCAAAATAAAATATCACAAGTGCCACATTGGAAAATAAATCCATAATTGATAGTCCTCCCACTTAAAGCTTATAATTCCCAAAATAACATACCTTATAATTCGGTTTATAGAGTACGAATGAGTCATAAATACCATCAATAGTAAAATTCCGAGCATGTGTTCCTATAATTAGTATTCCTCCCAATAGAGTCAATTTCACCAACTAGTTCCTCCCAACGGAGTCATATTCACCAAATAAAAATTTCCACCAACTTCCAATGGATTCTCAAGATCAAAGATAGACCATTGTCACTAATTCCATAATGCACTAATTTCCATTGAGCAATATTTCCACTCTTACCTTTCCAAATAGCATGTATTAATTAAATTCCTTCCCACTTTAGGTGAATATAACATCATGTAACAATAACAATACCTTTCCTCCAAGAGGGAGTTTGATGACAATAATTTCCAATTCCAAAGTATATCGGATTTAGCAGCAATGCCTAAGTACACATACTTATTTTCCTTTGGAGTTGTTTGCATATAAGAAATATATTCCAGAAATGTATAACATCGAAACCAATATCCCAGCTATGTGGAAAAGTAATGATAAACAATATATTCCGTGCATACAACAAAGTTGGACATACCGCTGAGTAAAGAGTAGAATTCCTTTTCCATGGAGTGTTCCTCAATTTCCTCCAAAAAAAAATGATGCCAATTTCACATGATAGAAATACGCTTGATGCATTATCGTCATTGTTATGCCAGAGAATTCCGATCAATTATTAAGTAGTGATAAGCTCCAGAGTACGTCGACGAGTCCCTTGGAGTGTATTCCAATTTCCTCCTTGCTGTTTTCCGTTGCTTACGGGATGAACTGAAGACCAAAACAGATGACAGTAGACCCGAGTCCTCCCCGTGAGCATAAGAATTTTGAGCTTTTCGCGTGAATTCCTGCTAGCTTCATATTTGTTCCGTGATTCCTCGATCACGTGAGTTTCTTTCCAGATCGTGTATGGTAGAAGTTTTAAAACATATCTGCCAGGGAACTAGTACTACTAGTATTTCCTAATCTCTGTATCGGAAGTGACAAAACAACAATGCTAGCTTTCCTTGTTGAACGTGGCTGGCTTGTAGCTTGAATTCTTCAGATTGGCGAGGCTGGAACAGCGAACACCGAGAAGCATGTCGCCGGCAGAGGGCAGACGCGCTGCAGATTGAAACCAAATTCTGAAAATCGCCGTCGATTCGATCTGCCAATCAAAGAGAGAGAATGAGCGTTCGGCGAATTTGTCGTTCCTCCACGCGATGGAGTAATTTATCCAGGTTAATTGATCCACGTGAGAATTAGGGTGGTGCTGGCTTGCTTCCTTGGATTGTACTAAAGCAAAACACCAGAATCAGCAGCGATAATGTGCCTTCTTCCTCAATCTGAGTGGTAGCAATCGTACCCTGTTCCGTGCATGCGGAGCGACAGGAGAGCCTGTTGTGCTTTCAAGATCGAGCACGGGTTTCAGCGACACACGAGGCGTGTGATGCAGCAGAGAGAAAACGATCGGTGGCCACCGCCTGAGAGCGGAGGCGTGGCGCGGCGAAAACCAACCGGCAATCGATTGATCTCACGCAGAGTTCGCAGCGGATTACTAGTAGGCTGCCCGTCGGCGCGTAGGATGGGCAGCCGACAACGGATCAGCCTTCGGTGGACGGTCGACACCGGCCGGTGGTTGACGACGAACCTTGGCTCTGATACCAATGTAATAAAATTAGGGTTTGCGGTCTATCCCCTATTTCTCTGCGCTTATCCGTGGTGCCGCTCACTAATCGCATATTTGAGGCTAGGGGATAGGGACCTTCTTATATTGTCTTTCCAAAGAGTCCACCTCTTATACAAATATAAGATTCCTAGTCGAACTAGTTTCCGGGATACAGTCCAGATCAAATTACCAACCACGATACAATTTGTCTATTAACGGACTTTACCAGTTCGTCCCTGGAACACGCACTTATGAGCAATGCGCCATGATAATGTCCAAAGTCCATTAATCATGTAGGTCGCTATTAGGGCCGTAACCTAATCCATGACCTAGTTCCTTCCAATTATCAATGTACCCGGGTAGTCTTTCCAGTATAAACATAAAGTATACTGTATTCCATTGATAATCCACCAGCTTCCTTAAGCTCTTAACACCTAAGTATATTCCAACAAGCAATAATTCCATAGTAAATATGTAGAGTAATTCCATGTACAAATACATATATATTTCCATAATGAGGTATTCCGAATATTAAAAAATTCCAAATAACTTTGAATATAGTTGCAGGACACATATAATTCCAATAGGACATACCATTTTCATCCTCAGGTGCACGATGGACTAGCGATTCACGCAAAGAAAATATTGGACCGGTTCAAGGAGATTGGATCTGGAAAAGCATGTACTAATTATAGATAGGACTGCTTGTCAAATTGCGGATGGCATGGCAGGCTGAGCAGTGACTTCTACCTTGCACTCTATGCCATCCGTAGTGTATTTTGGTAGTTTATAATAGTCTACTAAAATATTTTACATGTTGGAAGAGCGGCAAAACTATTTTAATGTTGATTTGTTCACTATAAAGGATGTTTTATATATATCATCTTATCATGGCCAGGCCACCAAACTGGCAATCCAATCAACCGTTGGAATCTGAATATTTGGAGGATTTTCTAGGACCCAGGTTGTAGACATGGGCACCAAAAAATCATGATTACGACGAAGTTGAACGGCGGGGAAGAACAACTTTGTCCATCATTGACAAACACGGCATGGTCAACGTCGGTTGGTGGCTCTCCGACATGACAGAACCAGGGATGCATTTAGTTGGGACGCTGGAGAAAAGGCGGTCTGTTGAGGTGGAGGTGGGACAGGGGAAAGAACTAGAGTGACACATTTAAAAGGAGTCGGGCTTAATATCAATGTGCATTTTATGTTTACATATACAACATGCACGGTGATGTTTTCTAGACCCGTGGCAAAGCACGGGCTTTCAGCTAGTAAATCCTAAATTTTCCCTAGTTTAAACATCAATTAAGATTCAAACGTGTACTTCAAATTTACTTTCTTATATTCAAATTTTAATTTGAATTGTATTCTTTTATTTTATTCTTTAAATTAAAATTAATCCCTCCCCACAAGCAATAGATCAAAAGAGGTCATGTTGAAATCTATCTCACTCCGGGAGTTGTACCACTTCCCCCTCAAAGAGAAACCTTGATCCCCTTAGGTTTTTGTGTTATAAAGCGCGAAAAAAATCCTGTAATTTCAGATGCTATGCACAAAAACTCCTCTATTCTACCCCGTAGTTGTCCTACGTGTTAAGATGTTATAGACTTCCCCCCTTAACGAAAACTTTGTCATGAAGTTTGGGGTAATGTGTATTAGAAGAGTTTTAGATAGGATTTCCTTATATCTTCTAGTTTCACTTTCAAGTGATGTTTCCGTTGAACTAGGTAGTACTAAATCAACCTGCTACTTAGTCCCTTCCTGTTCTGTCAATTTCTTTGGGAACACTTACTTGAATTTGTTAACTCCAAGTTTTTCCTCAATCTTTACATCCTTCAGGGTGTTTAATTGCAACTTCACCTCAATCTGGGTGTATGTATCTCCTTGATGGACAATCCTTCCTCATTGGATCTTCTAAGTGACACTGTCTTCTCACTACAATTTATCAAAACTCCATTCTCTTCCATCCAATCTAACCTGAGGATTACGGTTATATCTGTTATAGGTAAGATAAAGAGATTTGCATAGCACACACAATCACAGATCGTAATGACATGCTCTTTATTTGATGTGTGCCACTAAATTTTTTCCCTACGCAAATAGGATGGTAATGGAATATTCTAACTTATTGCAACTATTCCTATATTGATCAATAATTTCTGAGCAATGGATGAGGTAGGAGCACCGGTATCAAAAAGTACTTTCTGGGGTGGGAAAGGATCTGAAGCGTACCTATCACGACTTTGTTCGAGTTGTTTTGTTCCTCTAGACAGTTCAGCTTCCCATAAAGCCTATTCGATCTTTGATTACTACTGTCTCTAGAACCTCCACCCCTTTGTGGTCGTCCTCCATTCCTTCCTGCTCCCCGCGTCTTATTGGGATAGTCCTTGATCATATGCCCATCTTTGTTGCACCCAAAGCAGACCACCTTGGGTTGTTGACAATCCCTAGAAAGATTTCCCTTGGTACCACATGATGACATATAACACTAGCCCTTCCACTGGAATTCTCTCGTGGGTGTTCGTCTCCTCCTGTCCTGAACCGAGGTTTGAATTGTAAATTTGGTGTCGCCTTGTTCTCCGGGGTCCCCTTTGGTTCCAATCTTGCTTTCTTTCGCCTCTCCTCATGGACTTGCTTAAATTCATCTTCCATAGTGATGGCGGCATCTACTAACTCTTGGAAGTCGGAAGCCTTCAACATCCTTAGTTGCATCTCTACCATCGGGTGTAGGCCTCTTAGGAATCGCTAATCTTTTGCAAATATTGCATAGATTCTACCTTAGAAACATCAACAGCAACTCCATATTTGGAGACAACATAACCTAGAAATATCACCTTATCTTTTGCAAATATACACTTCTCGATGTTACCATACAATTTAGCATCTCGCTATACTTGCAAAACAAGTCTAAGATGATCACAATGTTCAGATTCGGTGTGGCTGTAAACTAATATATCATCAAAATACACAACCACAAACTTGCCAATAAAATCATGCAAAATATGGTTCATTAATCTCATGAAAGTGCTAGGTGCATTAGTCAACCCAAAAGGCATAACTAACCACTCATATAAACCATATTTTGTTTTAAAGGCAGTTTTCCATTCATCCCCTTCCTTCATCCTAATCTAATGATAACCACTATGCAAATCAACTTTAGAAAAAACAACAGCAACACTCAATTCATCTAGCATGTCTTCCAAATGTGGAATATGATGATGATATCGAATAGTGATGTTGTTAATTGCTCTACAATCTACACACATGTGCCGTGTACCATCTTTTTTAGGGACCAAAATAATAGGAACAACCCAAGGGCTCAAGCTTACGCGAATATAACCTTTGTCGAGTAGCGCTTGTAGTTGTTTCTGGATTTCCTTTGTTTCATCGGGATTCGTCCTATACGGTGCTCGATTTGGCAACGTCGCGCCTGGAATGAGGTCAATCTAATGCTCAATACCACACAATGGTGGTAGTCCTGCTGGTACCTCCTTCGGAAAAACATCATCAAACTCCTGCAACATAGTGGAAAAGACAAGAGAAAGTGGAGTATTATCCACTACACCAAAAAGGCCTAGTAGTGATGGATGTGTTTTCCCGTACACTGCTGATCTAGCCGCCTGCTGGTGATAACTAGCCACTGGTAATCAAAACCACTGACGGTCTGTCATGTATAGTTCCTTTCGTCTATCAAATTAAGTTCCTTCATCTGACAAGCGGCGCTAGGCAGCAACATTCCAGCAGCATACAAACAATGATTTGCGCGTCAGGGATGTTCCTGATCCGACGAGACGTAACGCGAGCACAACACACATAATGTTCCTATGATGTGGAGAATTCCACACGGATATTCATTAGTATGTTACTGCTGACACAATAGCTGTTAGCCTCGCGCGTCATTAGCATGTCACTTCTGACGAGTATGTTACTAACGCACGCTGTCATCGGTATAGTATGACTGACATTTGTAATTTCTCTTTGCCGTCATGGGTAAGTATTTAGTAATGACGGTTCTCAATTTATGCTCGTCGTTGATTTACTTTACAGTGGGAAAAAACGACAGATCCCGGCTGCCGTATGATCCCGGCTGCAGCAGGATCCCAGCTGTAGCAAGATCCCGGCTGCAGCAGGATCCCAGCGCCGATGTATCATAAATGCTCCCTTCATACTTACAATTGTTTCCTAGCAAGTTTACAAAATCTTAAGAAAATTATTACATACTCCAGTGCAATATTTGAGTCACATATGACATACTTCAAAGTTCATAGAACATCAAATTAAGAAGTGTCAGAACATCACAAACAAGGGATGAAGGGATGAAGGGAAACATGAGTAGATCATTCCACATCTTCTCGCGTCGTCACTGCATGAAGGGATGAAGGGAAATATGAGTAAATCATACAAAAGGTAATTAAGGCCTAGTTTGGCAAAAAAAAGTATGTCTAAAACTAAAGTATTACAAAACTTTAGTATTGAGAGATCCAGAGTTGTTTTCCAATACATCAAAAACAACATGTTTTGAGAGATAATGAAGTATCAATACCACAGTTTTTAGTTATAGACAAACACATCAAAAGTACTTGAAACTGTGGTATTTTAAGAAACTATAGTATTGCTATAATACTTCATAAATACTTTGCTAACAAACAGAGCCTAAACCTCTGCCTCAAAATATGTAAACATTGAGAAGATAAGTAGTTTGTAATAGATAATATTTAGCATGACATAACTGAATACGGACAGACATCCTTCCTACAAACTAGATATGTTCAGAACATAAACCAGAGAGATGAAAAAACAAAGCGTACCCACGAAATAGATCAGGAGTGCTTTGATCCCTGATTTTTTTTAGGAAATCAGATCATCCTGCACAGATATATTTAATAATACAAAAACTATGCGCAAAGTTTTTAGCTTCAAATAACAAATGTATGACATCATTGGTGCATAGATGCATATACTGACATACTGAAAAAACATTAGTTTTTCTCACACCAGCAGTATGTACTGGTCCTATGAAATAGATCATGAATGTTTTATATGTATTCTTTTAAAGAGGCAATCATTTGACATAATATAATGATTCATTATGAACTCAATATTGTAATGCTAAACCACGAGTATTCCAACATAAGGGTGGGTTTGATCCGACGACGCTTACAACGCTATCAGAGATTGGACTAGACGACATGGAGCCACTGTTGAACGGATTGGGATGGTGACAACTTGTTTGATCCATGCGTGCAATTGATATCAAGATGCAAGGGTGGAAGTCCTTGTCCTATACCACTTTTATCCGATGCATATGCCACCGCTTTATTCACTCTATCCTTGATATCAATATCATTCTCCTTGGATCTCCGCATCCGTCTGGCAAGTCCGGGACTTTCAGTGAAACAATATTTCCATGGAGCCCCATACATGGTGGATCTCAGACCATGATGAGTCTCCTTCCGGCCAAGAGCCATGCAGAGATGAGGATCTAGCCACTTATGGCTATCTATGTAACACTGGGACCGCTTACATAGAGGAAAGTCATAGTATCTTTTTGATACGTCTCAAACGTATCTATAATTTTTGATGCTCCATGCTTGTTTTTACACCATTTGCTTTATGTTTTGTTACACTTCGTGGCGTTTTTATGCATTTTCCGGAACTAACTAATTAACGAGATGCCACAGTGCCAGTTCCCTGTTTTCTGCTGATTTTGTGTTTTAGAAAAGTTACACATGAAATATTCTCGGAATTGGACAAAACAAAATCCGAACTGCCTAAAATTTACCGAAGCTTCCAGAAGACCAAAGAGGAGATGGAGGGGGACCACGGGCCTGCCACACCCTAGGGTGGAGCTGCCAGCCCCTGGCCCGCACCCCTAGTGGTGAGGCCGCCCTGGCCCACTCCTGACACCGCCCTTCCGCCTATATATTCCTCCCGACGGGAAAAACCTAAAGACCCGATCCATTTTCCAAAAACACATCGCCGTCGTCGACCCTAGATCGGGAGGGTCCAGAAGCTCTTCTCGGCACCCTGCCAGAGAGGGGAATCGCCACCGAAGGTCTTCTTCATCGCCATGCTTGCCTCCGGCATGATGAGTGAGTATTCTACCTTGGACTATGGGTCCATAGCAGTAGCTAGATGGTTGTCTTCTCCACCATGTTCTTCATATTTAGATCTTGTGAGCTGCCCTACATGATCAAGATCATCTTTATGTAATTCTACATGTTGTGTTTGTTGGAATCCGATGAATATTGGTGTTATGATTAAGTTGATGTTCTGAATTTTATCTTATGTTATCTCTATGTTGTTTATGATCTTGCATGCTCTCCGTTGTTAGTAGCTATCTTGGCCAAGTAGATACTAGTGACTCCAAGAGGGGGTATTTATGCTCGATAGTTGGGTTCATGCCTCTATTTTATCTGGGGGAGTGACAGAAACCTCTAAGGTTGTAGATGTGTTGTTGCCACTAGGGAGAAAACAACATTCTCGTGTCTAAGGACATTCGCTTTGTTTACATTACACACTTTGCTTAATGCAGTTATCTGTTGTTCGTAACTTAATACTCAAGGGGTCCTCGGATGATTCCCCGCGAGTGGATTATTAGTCATAGATTGATATGTCCCAAACGTATCTACTTTCCCGAACACTTTTGCTATTGTTTCTCCTCTAATTTGTGCGTTTTGAATGCAACTAACATGGACTAACGTTGTTTTCAGCAGAATTGCCCTGGTGTCTTGTTTGTGTGCAGAAATCTGACTTTCAGGAAAAATCCCGGAAAATATTGCAAAAATCCTATTTTACCAGAAGACCCACGGAGCCAGAAGAGGAGACGAAGAGAGGCAGGGAGCTGGGCTCACCACCAGGGGGCGCGGCCCAGCCCTGGCCACGCCCACCTGTGGTGAGGCCGCCTCGGCCATCGCCTTGACCCCTCCTTCCGCCTACATATACCCTCTGACCTGAAAGGAGCAGTGGTTGGGGCGTTTTTCCTAGATAGACTTCCGCTGCGCTGCCACTATCAGAAACCGTGATTCGGAACCAGAAACTCCATTCTGGCACCCTGCCGGGACGGGGATTTGGAGGAGATCTTCATCACCATCATCACCGACGTCTCTCCATCAACCATCCATGACACTCCCATCCATGTGTGAGTAATTCCCGCTGTAGGCGAACGGGATGGTAGGGAATGGATGAGATCATTCATGTAATTTGCTATGAGATTGTTAAGGCATAGTGCCTAGTATCTTTTATTAGTGCTTATGACATTGTTGCAACTTGTTGTGCTTAATGCTTGTCACTTTGGGCCCGACTGCCATGATCTCAGATCTGAACTTGTTATTGTTTTATGATGATACTTGTTATTTATGATCTTACCTGCAAGTTGTATACACATATTGTTGTCCGGAACCCGAGGCCCCAAAGTGACAGAAATTAGGATAACCGGAGGTGATGGCTATGATGTGAGGATCACATGTGTTCACCGAGTGTTAATGCTTTGCTCTGGTACTTTATTAAAAGGAGTACCTTAATTACCAGTAGTTTCCCTTGAGGCCCTGCTGCAACAGGCTAGTAGGACAAAAGATGCCGTGCAAGTTTCTCATTGCGAGCACATACGACTACATACGGAACACATGCCTATGATTGTTTAGTACTAGGATGCTTTATCTTATTTATCTGCAATTGCCCATGTCTCACTGATTTCATGAATTATCTTATCCATGCAACGCCCATACATCCATCCCTATGCCTACAATATTTGATCCTACTATTTACTATTGTTACTATTACCGCTTTTATTTTACTATTGTTGTTACTGTTTTGCTACTATCACCACTATAAAACTGTTGCTACCGATAAACCGCTGCGAGCAAATCTGTTTCTAGGTGCAGCTGAATTGACAACTCATCTGTTAAGGCTTATAAATATCCTTTGGCTCCCCTTGTATCGAATCAATAAATTTGGGTTTTACTTCCCTCAAAGACTGTTGAGATCCCCTATACTTGTGGGTCATCAAGACTATTTTCTGGCGCCGTTGCCGGGGAGCATAGATTTATTTGTAAGTTCACTTGGGATTCATATTGTTCGCTGCAATCCTTTCATCATGGGTAAACCTCGTGATGGAAAAAGTTCCTATATTGCCATCCACTACAAGAAGAGGTACGACTTTGAACACCTCTGTTGCTCTTGATTCACCATCTGTTATGAGTAAGTTTCTTACACCAGCACATGCACACGCTACTGCTACTTCTTTTGCTGAGCTTGAAAATGCCACTGATAATTTAGATGATGCTTCACCTGTGCTTGATGAGAGTGGTTTGCTAGGTTCCTTTTTAGATGCTACAATTGCTAGAGCTAGGATGGGAAACACTACTGTTACACCGGTTAGTTCACCTGAGTCTAGGGAATGTCCTAGTGATGATTTTGATGATGCTTATATTGAGCTTGATGATGATTTTATTGCCGAAGCTCGGGCTACTCGTGATGCTAATGTTGTTAAGGAACTTCTAGCAAGACGTGTTGTTAGATATAAGTTATCTCCTGATCCTATGTTTGCTGCTTCTCCCATAAATATTAGAGATAAGGATTATGATTTCTCTTTAGATTTATCTTACATATCTATTGTTGAGAAAGAACCTTTTTGTGGTACTAAGAATGAAAATGCTATGGAGCACATGAATGAGCTTTCTACTTTGAGTAATTTGTTTTCTGATGATATTAAGCTTCGCACTTACCTTGTTGCTAATTTTTTTACTTTCTCGTTGAAAGATGCAGCTAAAACTTGGTTTAATAATTTGTCTCCTGGATCTATTCATGGTCCTATTGCTTTGGTTAATGCTTTCTTTCAGAAATATTTTCCTGCTAGTGCTCAACATGCTGCTGTGTAGAAAATCTTTGACTTTGAACAGGGAAAATGAGAGATATTGCCTGAATCTTGGACAAGGTTTTGTTCTTTAATTAGAGCCTTGCCTAAAGAGCCATTGCCTAAAAATGAACTCCTTGATATATTTTATAATGGACTAACTGATGAATCTAAGACATATCTGGATAGTTGTGCTGGTTGTGTTTTCAGGGAAAGAACTCCGGCTGAAGCTGAAGAATTAATGGCTAAAATAAGCCGGAATAATGATGATTGGACTCTAGTTGAGCCAACACCTGCGCCAGCTCCAGAGCCGACACCGAAGAAGAGAGGAATAATTGAATTAAATGATGAAGTTATGAGGGAAGCCAAGAAATCTCTTAAGGAGAAAGGTATTAAATTCGAAGATGTAAAGAATTTACCTCCTACAGAAGAATTATGTAAGCCAATCCCTCACTCATCTACTATTGAGGTACACTCTCTCCAACGCTTTGATGATAGAGATATTCCTTACTCTAAACCTCCTGATCAATGCTTAGATGAGTTAGATAATTTTATTGTTAAGCAAGATAATTTTAATAGAAGGGTGCAGAATCATTTGTTGGAAAATTTTAGAGCTATTAACAAGTTGCAGGATATTGCGGAGAGAACCTCCAATGATGTAAAGATACTTGTTAAACATTTTCAAATGGTTCAGACTCAAATTGATCAGCTTACCAAGGTACAAAAAGACTTGCTAGTTAATGCCGTAAGAGAAAAACAAGCGTGTGAACTACGCACAAGAGGAGGTGCTACCACTCAAGACCCCTTATATCCTGAAGGACATCCTAAGAGGATCGAGCAAGATTCTCAACACACTTAGAGTGATGATATTCCTTCCAAGAAGAAAAAGAAGAAGCATAAAACAGTTACAGAATCTTCTGGAACAGGTAAAGATCCTAATAGTGTTTCTATTTCTGATGCTGAAACTGAACCAGGTGATGCTTCCGATAAAGAAGAAGTTGAAGAGGAACCAGACAAGCTTGCTAAGAATGCAAAGTACACCAAAGAGGACTTCATTGCCAACAAGCATGGTAATGAGAGAGAACCTTGGGTGCAGAAACCAATACCTTTTCCTGGTAAGAAACATAAATCTAAGGAAGAAGAACACTACAACAGGTTTTGTGAATGGATGAAACCTTTATTTCTGCAAATTCCTTTGACTGATTCTATTAGAATGCCTCCTTATGCAAAGTATATGAAAGATATTGTTACTAACAAAAGGAAGATTCCTAATGAGGAAATTTCCACTTTACTTGCTAATTATTCTTTTGATGGTAAAGTTCCGGAGAAGCTTGGAGATCCAGGTATACCAACTATTCCTTGCTCCATTAAAAATAACTATGTTAGAACTGCTTTATGTGATCTGGGAGCCGGAGTTAGTGTGATGCCTTTTTCTCTTTATAAGAGACTTGATCTAGAAAAATTGGTATCAACTGATATATCATTGCAAATGGCTGATAAGTCTACTACTATTCCTATTGGTATATGTGAAAATGTTCCTGTTCAAGTTGCTAACAGTTGTTTGATATTAACTGACTTTGTTGTGTTGGAAATGCCTGAAGATGATAATATGTCTATTATTCTCGGGAGACCTTTTCTAAACATTGCAGGTGCGGTTATTAATTGCAATCAAGGAAAAGTAACTTTTAATGTCAATGACAAAGAATACACAGTTTATTTTCCCAAGAAGATTGATAGAAAGAATGCTCTAAATTCAATCAAGAATGTTGAGACCATCAGAGTTGGTCAGATTATTTGTTTAGAGCAAAAGCCCAAAGAAGATTATAAAATTGTTATGATTGGGACTATGCCTATCAAGGTCGAGGTAACATTAGCATATAGTGAAATGCAAAGTTTTGCCTCATATAAAATTAGTTTGGTAACAAGACTTGATCAACCTTGTTAACAAAGTGATTTTATATGAATGAAACTTTGTTTTCACCGCATTTACTCTACCTCACTCATTTTTACTTTCACCATTTTTGTTCCATTTGTTAGTTACATGATTAGAGTATCTTAGAGCTGCTACATCTTGGTTTTGATTTGCTTGTAATCATTCCATCTTTGTTTTCCTGAGTTTTTTTAATCTGTTGTCAATTTCTGAAAAATCCTCAAAAATAAAGTTTCTCAAAAAATTCCAAAAAAATCTTTTTAAATTTTTATGTCAAAAATGGGGCAAAGAGGCACCTGGGAGACCTCAGGGGGACCCACCATGCCACCTCACCACCAGGGGGCGCGGCCCAAGCCTGGCTGCGCCCACCTATGGTGAGGGGGGCCCCCTGGCCTCTCACTTATCTCTTCACCCCCAGCTCTTTCTCTCTCCTGAAAAATCACGACACCCTAGCTCAAACTCGTGTTCTTGTTGCTCTCCATCTTGATTTTTCGATCTCCTTGCTCAGCCCATCATTGTTGCTGAGATTTGGAGCATTTGTTCTCCGATATGTGACTCCTTCGATTGTCCAAGTAGAATTTTGTTTAGTGAAGTATTTCTTGAGTATTTTAGCTCTATAGGATGCAGGTGAAATGAGTTTCTCATGCTTGTTCTATTGCTTAGATATGTTATTTTGATGCATGTTAGCCCTCTAGTAAATCCCTATAGTAGTTTCCTACACTTGTTTGTCTTAAAATCATTTTTTATGAGGTTTGCTAAAAAAATAGAAATGGAGGAGAATGCATACCAACTCTTTCAACATGAACTAAAACTGCATGAGGTCATGAGAGTTCACCGTGAAGAGAGGGCCTTTCCCTCAATCTATCTATGCTCAGAGTTTATGAATGTCGCTGGAATCCTGCAGGATTTCCAAACTCTAGTCTCTAATGCAAGATTGGAGCATTTTATTGATGGTGAACCTCCCCAATATGCTAAACTAACGATGTCTGTGGTGCAGGATTTTAGATTCAGTTGGTCCTCACCTAACCCCATGGTTCATTATAAAATCTATAATAAATCTGTGGACTTGCCCTTTGATGTTTTCTGTGCAGCCATTAGAGTACCACAGTGGGAATCGCGCGAAAAGATGAAGGAACGACCTAGGCCATTGACGGACCTTTATGAGGAGATTTGTCAAGGAAGAAGCTTCTTAGGAGAGAGTGGTAAAATTTAAAATATTCATTTTCCATCCATTCGATATTTTGCCTACTTTATTACCAAGTGTGTTCTTGCTAGGAAAGTTGCAAATATGTTGTCCTCCTGTGATCTAGCTTTTATTGCTGCTGCTTTGAGAGGTGATAGGACTTACAATTTGGGTGCTTTAATAGCTTTCCGTCTAGATGCTAACCGTGAGAAAGGGGGAATCTGTGGAGGTCTTGTTGCTTCACGTATGTTAGCTTTGCATGGTGTAGTGCCTCATGTTTTAGATCTTCAGTTTCCAGTAGAGAGACTTGATCTTAATTCTATGATACATCATAAGTTTGTTTCGCCTCATGATTGTTTGGATAACTTAACGTTTGAGATAACCTTTTTCAAGAAATCTACCTGGAAGGTAGTGAAGACTGATCGATCAGTCCATTTGCCTGCACCTCTTTTGTTTAACCTTGATCGCAGGAATGGATGGTCACTCACAGAGGGTGAGCTCGACGCATACATAGAGGAGCACCCGCAGCCCATGCACGATGAAGAGGCGACTGAGGAGTTGGTCTAGCCCTCTAACATTGCAGAGTTTCCATACTAGCAGCCTTATTACGATTATACACCATCTGCTTCATCTTCACAAGGGCCAAGCTATGACTATGCCAATGATGACCCACCAGCATGGGGCATGTATTGGAGATGAAGTTGATCTCCACTTAGGCCAAAAGCCTAAGCTTGGGGGGAGGTACGCCGAAGATCCACTCATCTACAAATTATATTTTGTCGGTCCTTTGTATATTCATGTTTTGCTTTCTTTATTGTTCTCGCTCTTATTTCTTATTTCAAAAACACAAAAAGACCAAAAATATTTCTATTGTTTCTCTTTGTTTGCCTTTTTAGTTTTCTGGCTTTGGTTTGCTTTACTTGCTATTCTCGGTTTGATACTTGAAAAATCCAAAAATATTTTGCTTTGTTTGCTGTTTCATTCCATTCTAGTTTCAAAAATCGAAAACCCAAAAATATTTGTTGTTCTTCTTCGGTTTTGTAAAGTTTGCTGTAGAGTTCAGTCTCCCGTTACTCCATTGGAGCTTGGTATTCACTTCATATTATTCAAGCCACACAAGTGAAAAAGCAATAATGACGACATATGACAATCCGAGATGTGGTAAGAGGCTGGTATGAACTCTATTTGTTTTCATTTTTGTACATATACTCATCTATGTGGACATGCTTAGTCAGTTCATGTAAGGTATATGTTATTTAATGGATGCTTTGTAGTTCTTGCTCTCATATGATTAGTTCCAATTTACTAATAGTTCGTAGCATGTCATGTAGATGCTTGCTTGCATTGTTTTATTCATAATATGGTATGACATTGTGGTATCCACCTCTGAAAGTTTCATTTGAATCGACTTGGCACATGCTCAAGCATGCACATGACTGAACAAAAAGTCAATTAAGCCTCTATGATTTACTTTGCCTCAGAGTTCTTGTATCATTTTTATGCCTATATTAATTTTTTTTTGTCGTAAGCATTATTATGACAGCTATTGCTCTCTTGATTGTCGCTTCCCAGTCTTTTGCTAGCCTTCACTTGTACTGAGAGGGAATACTTCTCGTGCATCCAATTACCAAAAACCAAGTCTACCAAAGAGTCCACTATAAATTCCTATGCATGGTATTTGCAAGCCATTCCAAGTAAATTTTCATGTGCTACCTTTCAAAACTTTCAAATACTTCTCATTTTGTGCCACTATTTTTAGCTCATGGGGACGTAGTGGTCAGAATTGCTATCTTCCATATTAAATTAAGTACCCTTCAACTAGGCAGCTTCATCTGCTCGTCATTAATTTTGCAAGGGAGCTGGTCAGACCATTGTAATCTAATCTGAAAAAGAAAAGAAAAAGAGCACTCCTCCATGGTATGTGAAAGTTGGTGGGCACCCGATGGAATCGGTTAGCCATGGTTTGAGAAAGGAAAAAAGGTGGGGAGGAGTGCCAAAGCTTTATAAAAGAGCACCAATGTGCCAAATTTTCAAAGAACTCGGAACCGCTCTCACTTGTTTATTATGGAAGATAGCAAGTCCCCATTGCCAGTCGTTGACATGAAACAACCACCTCTCAAAAAAAAAATTTATCTCTGTTTTACAAATGAAAAGCTCTAGCACATGTTAAATCACTGCTTCCCTCTACGAAGGGCCTTTCTTTTACTTTTATGTTGAGTCTTCATCTTCTAATTTTAAGCACCTTCTTGAGAGCATAGTTGTTATTCTTAGTGTAATGTGCTTGTCCCAGAACACGGTTAATTGTGGTATAACTTTGATGCTTGTATCTTTCATATTTTTACTTCTAGTCTTCCCTTGAACTTCAGAGGTGCCTCAGCATTTATGTTTTGCTCCACAAATAAAGGCAAGCGGGATACCACTCTTTCATATCATTTATGAGCATTACAATCTTGCAACTTCTTATGTTTCATGTTACTTATTATTAGTATATTGGCACTCTTTCATAGCTTGCATGACTATGAGATAACATTAGCTGCATATTTCTTACTATGAATTGTTTTAGTATTCGATCATATAGTGAGTATATATACATCTTATGAAGCAAATGTGTTCGTGAAAGTTTCTTTTATCGCTTCAGTTGTTAATTGAATTCCTTGAGGACAAGCAAATAGCTAAGCTTGGGGGGAGTTGATATGTCCCAAACGTATCTACTTTCCCGAACACTTTTGATATTGTTTCTCCTCTAATTTGTGTGTTTTGAATGCAACTAACGCGGACTAACGCTATTTTTAGCAGAATTGCCCTCGTGTCTTGTTTTTGTGCAGAAATCCGACTTTCAGGAAAAATCCCGAAAAATATTGCAAAAATCCTATTTTACCAGAAGACCCACGGAGCCAGAAGAGGAGACGAAGAGAGGCAGGGAGCTGGGCTCACCACCAGGGGGCGCGGCCCAGCCCAGGCTGCGCCCACCTGTGGTGAGGCCGCCTCGGCCATCGCCTCGACCCCTCCTTCCGCCTACATATATCCTCTAACCTGAAAGGAGCGGGGGTTGGGGCGTTTTTCCCAGATAGACTTCCGCTGCGCCGCCACCATCAGAAACCGCGATTCGGAACCAGAAACTCCGTTCTGGCACCCTGCCAGGATAGGGATTTGGAGGAGATCTTCATCACCATCATCACCGATGTCTCTCCATCAACCATCCATGACTCTCCCATCCATGTGTGAGTAATTCCTGCTATAGGCGAAGGGGATGGTAGGGATTGGATGAGATCATTCATGTAATTTGCTATGAGATTGTTAGGGCATAGTGCCTAGTATCTTTTATTAGTGCTTATGACATTGTTGCAACTTGTTGTGCTTAATGCTTGTCACTTTGGGCCTGAGTGCCATGATCTCAGATCTGAACTTGTTATTGTTCTATGATGATACTTGTTATTTATGATCTTACCTGCAAGTTGTATACACATATTGTTGCCCGGAACCCAAGGCCCCAAAGTGACAGAAATTAGGATAACCGGAGGGGATGGCTATGATGTGAGGATCACATGTGTTCACCGAGTGTTAATGCTTTGCCCTGGTACTTTATTAAAAGGTGTACCTTAATTACCAGTAGTTTCCCTTGAGGCCCTGCTACAACAGGTTGGTAGGACAAAAGATGTCGTGCAAGTTTCTCATTGCGAGCACGTACGACTATATACGGAACACATGCCTAGGATTGTTTAGTACTAGGATGCTTTATCTTATTTATCTGCAATTGCCCATGTCTCACTGATTTCATAAATTATCTTATCCATGCAACGCCCGTACATCCATCCCTATGCCTACAGTATTTGATCCTACTGTTTACTATTGTTACTATTACCGCTTTTATTTTACTATTAATGTTACTGTTTTGCTACTATCACCACTATAAAACTGTTGCTACTGATAAACCGATGCGAGCAAGTCTGTTTCCAGGTGCAGCTGAATTGACAACTCCTCTGTTAAGGCTTACAAATATCCTTTGGCTCCCCTTGTGTCAAATCAATAAATTTGGGTTTTACTTCCCTCGAAGACTGTTGCGATCCCCTATACTTGTGGGTCATCATAGATGCAGTTGGATGGCGGTCTATGTACCTTGTTGTAATGCCCAGAGTAAATCTCATAGTGATCCTCTTGACATATGCACGTTATCTTTATTCTACCAATTGCCCAACTGTAATTTGTTTACCCAGCATGTCGTTATTTATCATATGGAGAGACACCACTAGTGAACTGTGGACCCCGGTCCAATTTCCTTTATAGTGCTATTACCGTTTACTTTTACTCGCACTGTTTAATTTCTCGCATACTACTATTGCTTTTCACTCGATATGCTCATTCCTTTGTTTACAGCAAACCGGTGAGATTGACAACCTCATTGTAAGTTGGGAGCCAAGTTTTTGTTTGTGTTGTGTGCAGGTTTCACGTTGCTGCCAGTGCAAAGCAAAGCATTGGACGAGGCACCCTATAAATTGTCCAGAGCTATCGCGAAGGTAGCAGGCATCACCTTCTGAAGTTTGGCTTTTTCCTACTGGTTCGATAAACCTCAGCTTCTTACTGAGGGAAGACTTGCTACTATGCTCATCATACCTTCCTCTTGGGGTTCCCAACTGGGTAGTTATCTGCCCGCATCAAGCACTTTTTCTAGCGCCGTTGCCGGGGAGAAAGAAGATTCCTGCAAGGGGAGTCTCGCACGCACAATCTTAACTTTGTTTTTGTTTTGCTTTACTTTATTTTTACTTGCATCATTTTATCAAAAACACAAAAAACAAATTAGTTTCCTTATAGTTGTTATTTTTACTCGTCTGCTTTTAGCTTTGGTAGAATGGGTACTCATGAGAACACCAAGTTGTGTGATTTTACTAGCACTAATAATAGTGATTTTATCTGCACTCCTATTGCGCCACCTGCTCCTGCTACAAATTTTTATGAGATTAAGCCTGCTCTATTGAACCTTGTTATGAAAGAGCAATTTTCTGGTGCTAGTACTGATGATCCTGCAGCTCATCTCAATAATTTTGTTGAGCTATATGAGATGCAAAAATATAAGGATATAGAAGGTGATATTATTAAGCTTAAGTTGTTTCCTTTCTCTTTAAGAGGAAAAGCTAAGGATTGGTTGCTATCTTTGCCTAAAAATAGTATTGATTCATGGGCTAAGTGTAAGGATGCTTTTATTGGAAAATACTATCCTCCTGCTAAGATTATAGCTTTGCGTAGTGATATTATGAAGTTTAGCCAGTTTGATAATGAACATGTTGCTCAGTCTTGGGAAAGAATCAAATCTATGATAAAGAATTGTCCCACTCATAGACTGACTACTTGGATGATTGTCCAAACTTTTTATGCAGGACTGAATTTTTCTTCAAGGAACCTATTGGATTCAGCTGCTGGAGGCACTTTTATGTCCCTTACCTTGGGCGCCGCAACAAAGCTTCTCGACAATATGATGGTAAATTATTCTGAATGGCACACTGAGAGAACTCCACGAGGTAAGAGGGTAAATTCTATTGAGGAAACCTCCTCCTTAAGTGATAAAATTGATGCTATTATGCTTATGCTTTCTAATGATAGAGCTCATGTTGATCCTAATAATGTTCCTTTAGCCTCTTTGGTTGCTCAAGAAGAGCATGTTGATGTAAACTTCATTAGAAATAGTAATTTTAACAATAATGCTTATAGGAACAATTTTGCTAGTAACAATTATAGGCCGTATCCTTCTACCAATGGTAATGGTTATGGTCACTCTTATGGTAATTCCTCCAACAACACTAGGGGCGCGCCCTCCGATCTTGAGGTAATGCTCAAGGACTTCATCGGTAAGCAAACTGCTTTTAACAAGTCTGTTGAGGAAAAGTTAGGCAAAATTGATATTCTTGCTTCTAAAGTTGATAGCCTTTCTCTTGATGTTGAACTTCTTAAATTAAAAGTGTTGCCTAATGATGCGAAGGAGAACAATACTTTTGCCGCCACTAATGCTATCCAAGTTAAAATTGATGAAAATGTTAGGATGTTAGCAGAATTGCATGCCAGGTGGGAAAGAGAAGATGAGATGGCTAGAAAGATGAAGGTATGTACTATTACCACCTCTAATGATGTTGTTCCAAGTGCTAGCAATCCTCTTACTTTGATTGGTGTAGAGAAAACTCCCACTCCTTGTACTAAAATTCCCAAAACTGCAAAAACTTTTTCTCAAAAGAGTGCTGAAATTTTTCTGAGTGTAGGAGATGATAGCTCTATTTATTTTAATGATTTTGATGTTGATGGCTTCAATATATCTGAAGTTATTTTGTTCTTGCAAAATCTTGCTTTGAGTCCCAATGCTAGTTCTATAAATGTTGCTTTTACTAAGCATATTACAAATGCTCTCATGAAAATTAGGGATGAAAAGTTGAAACAAAAGGCTTCTATTCCCAAGAAGTTAGAAGATGGTTGGGAACCCATCATTGATATGCATGTTAATGGTTTTCATTGCCGTGCTTTATGTGATCTAGGTGCTAGTATTTCTATTATGCCTAGAAAAATTTATGGTATGCTTGATTTACCGCCGCTTGAAAAAGTGTTATTTTGATATTCCTCCTGCTGATGTTGCTAAAAAGAAACCTTTGGGAAGGATTAATGATGTCTTATTATGGTTAGCAATAACCTTGTTCCCGTTGATTTCCTTGTCATGGATGTTGAATGCAATGCTTCATGTCCTATTATTTTGGGAAGACCCTTTCTTCGAACTGTAGGTGCCATCATTGATATGAAGGAAGGCACCATTAAATATCATTTTCCACTCAAGAAAGGTATGAAACACTTCCCTAGGAAGAGAAAGAAATTAATTTTTGACTCTATTCTTAGAGCAAATTATGAGCTTGATGCTTCATCACTTGATATTACTTGATTTGCACTTTCTGCGCCTAGCTCAAAGGCGTTAAAGAAAAGCACTCTTGGGAGATAACCCATTGTTTTACTTTCAGTTCTTTTTCTTTTATTTGAGTCTTGGAAGTTATTACTACTATAATAACCACTACTTATCATTTTTATTTCGTTGTTGTGCCAAGAGAAACTTCTAATTTGACTGAGGTAAGATTTGGGGAAGTTGCTGTCCTGAAACAGATTTCGGTGCTGCACCGTAAACATTCGTGAAAATTCTCGGAATATCTTTTTGACCTGCGATTTCTTGTGCATATGCCCCTGGTTATTTCCAAACTTTCATTAGTTTTACACTTATTGATTTGAGCAACAGAAAACCCTCGAAAAAATCGATCTTTGTCAGCTGTTCTGTTTTGACAGATTTCTGCCACTATTTGTGTTTGCCTCTCGATCGCTTTCTTTTTGAGTTCTTTTGATCACGGAACTTTTGGGGAAGTTGCTACAGTAGTATATGCTTTATATGTGGTGTTTTTGAGTTGAAATCTGAAGCAAAAAAGGGTTGATCCATTGTTATGCTTACACTAATGTTGCTAATAGAATTGTGTTGAGTTTTGTATGAAGGAAGTTTTCAAGTGTAGGGATTGGAGAATGATGAGACGAGGTGAAGAATGGACAAAAGCTCAAGCTTGGGGATGCCCACGCACCCTAAGAAATATCAAATAGGTACAAGCGTCAAAGCTTGGGGATGCCCCCGAGGCACCCCTTCTTCATCGGCAAAAATCAGGTCACCTTTCAACACACTATATTTTTATTGCTTCATGCACTATGCATTTTTCTTGGAGCGTCTTTACTTTAGTTTTCAGTTTTCTTTTGTTTTGTTTGCTGCAATAAATGTTTGGACCCAACAAATTTCTTTTGGAGAAGATTTACTCATTTTCATTTGCCAAGAACACTCTGTTTTCACTCTTATCGTTCAACGAGTGTTCTCTTTTTCTAAAACTGCGTTTAGCTTTCGTTTTTTACCTTGATTTTTGTTTAGATATTGTTTTATCTTTGCATCAAGGTGTATTTTGACCTCTGTCCATGTTGGTATTCATCAAAAGAGTTGTTTTAAAAAGGTTCGAATGGTGTTGGAAAAGAGAAAAAGTTTCATGCAAAAAGTGGTACAAAAAGGAGCTTGTGTAGACTGTGGCTTAGGCTTTTGCATGTCATGCTTGATGTCGTTTTGATAGTATGCTTAGGGTGTGTTTGGTAGGTCGGCCCAACTCAGATTTTCTCATCCCAACCGAAATATTGATGTTTGGTAGCCCGGTCTGCTCACTTGGGCACTGCCCAACTCACCCTAAAACTGCCCCTCAGCCCTGCCCACTTGAGTAGCCCGATTCGAGCTTCTCAAGTGAGCTCGGCCGGCCTCGCCCCGAAATTCCCACCTCCTAGCGGGGCCCACGCGATTGGCCTGCAGGGGTCACCGCCCCCAACCCCCACCCCCCCCCCGAACGCAATCTCTCCTCTGCGCCGCACCGCTCGCCGCACAGCGCCGCCAGCTCGCGCCCCCACCTCGCGCCGCCCAACACCGCCGGAGCTCCTCCTCGCGCCGCCCAGCGCCACAGGTGCTTGTCCTCACACCGGCGTGTGCGTGCCCAGCGCCCAACGCCGCCGGAGCTCCTCCTTGCGCCTGCCCTCCGCCCCAAGTCGTCTGCGGCCAAGGTGCTCTGCCGGCCGAGCTCGTCTGCGTCGTGCTTGCTCGCCGGCGTTTGCGTGCTCGCCGGAGCACCCTGAATTGAGCTCCTCTCGCCGGCGTGTGCGTGCTTAGTGACCACGGCCTGCCTCCGCCATGGCCTGCCTCTGCCAGCCACGGGCAAGCCTCAGCCAGCCCCGCCACGGCAAGCCACGGCGAGCCCCGCCACGTCTGCGCCCGGAGCACCCTCGCCAGAGCACGCTCGCCGGAGATTGCTCGCCGACTGGACCGGATTACTTTTACAGGGACCCGATTGCTTTTACAAGGACCCGATTGCTTTTATATTTTGTATACAGGGATCTAATTGGATTTTATTTTGTGTACAGGGACCTGATTGTGTTTCATCTTTGTATTTAGGGCTTTTTGTGTAAATTTTGGGTCTTCTCATCATCTCTCATCACATACAACCTACCAAACACTGGACGCACTAAGAATATCTCAACCAACACAGGCTACCAAACAAACGAGAAAATCTGAGTTCAGCTTAGCTAGGGTCAGCCAAGCTGAGGTGAAATAGCTATTCTCTCTTGGACCGACCTACCAAACACACCCTTAGTGATTTTTTCTATAGCATGACTTGTCTCAAATGACTGAGACTGCTTAATGAGCCTTTGAAAAAAAAATCATTCATTGTTTTTTATTATATGGAAGCATTTATTTGGTTTTCTCCTTTGATGCTTTAATTGGGTTGACTTGGCGCATGCTTACACATGTTGACTACAAAATAAGTCGCCTATAGCCTCTATGATCATTTGGTTTTTGACTTGTGATACCACTTTATGCTTCTTTTAATGATGTTTTGTCGCTATGCATGATTATTCTAACACCCTACTTTTTGTGTACTTGCTTTCTAGACCTAAACCTTGTGTATGAATTTTAGGGCAATTAAAAAACTTTTGAGAATGCATGTTGCATAAGAAATTCTGAGTTGAGCTTGATGTCTTGGTGTGTGTCAAATTTGTGTGATTTGTGTGCATACAAGTTTAGTGCAAATTTTCATTAACCAAAGTCCTTGCATAAATGCTTGTTTGAGTGCTATGATTTTATGTAGCAACCTTTGACCATGATGTGTGTGTGCATGAGACCATAGCACTAGGAAATCCTCTTCACATGCTTGCATCCTTAAGATTTCCTAGATGGTTTATTTTTGCACCTTCATTTGAAAATAGAGACTTCTCCAAAACCCTAGCACATCTAGCTCTAAAAATTTCAAATTTTGGCCATGTGCTCTTGAGCATATTTGACAATTCTGAAAACTATCTTAGACTAACATTCTCTTCTAGTTTGAAAAATTCAAATTCAAATTTGAATTTCGGCCATGACAACCCTAGCTCCCTAACCTCTCTCTTTTTTCTCTCTTTTCTAAACAAACCGACCAGGGGAGGATATCTGCATTGCCTCTCCGTCTCTGAAGCCTAGGAGATCTTGGCAAAAAATTCTCCTTGTCGTATTCAGTTGCACTCGAGGGGGAAGAGGAGCCTGAGACCATCGCCCTCTGCCAAGCCTCTCTCCTCTCTTTCCCTCCATCACCGCCACCCCTGCTAACCCCCAATGGCTGAGTGTCGTCCAACCCAGCTGGAGAACTCGACCCCATCTCCCAGTGACCGATCAATCTACCCCACGCTCGCCCGAGTGCGCCACCATGACTGTCGTGGACGCCCAGCTTGGGCAGCACATCACCGACCATCTCCCGACCGGTCACCTCGCCATCGAGCTTCCCTGCACACCCACGACCAATTCCAGAGACGCCTCCCCCTCGGATCCACCGTACACCGCGCCCCGACCGTGCCACTCCGACGCGATCATGCTGCCCAGCACGCGTAGAGTGGGTGACGCGTTCCCGTGCACGCATGCTTTCACCAGCCTTGCACTGCACGCGCACCTGCACGACATCAAGCCCCCGATGCGACGACACCCTCGCCCTGCACCGCGATGCACCGAGCTGCCCGTGCCGCGCACCGCTTCTTCTACAACGGCGCTGAAACTGCACGCTTCACGGCCAAGCCAGCTAGCCACCGATGCCACTCACCCTACTCCTAGACTTAGTGCACAATGCCGCCTCAGAGACCCGCCCACGACGCCCAATGGCATCCATCGCCGGTGTACCCTAGACCGAACCCATCCGGCAATATAAAAACCGATACCCTCTCTGGAACCCTCTCCTGTCAACCATTTGCTTCCTCTTCACTCCCTCTCACCTGCAGAGCCTCGCCGCCATGTAGCCGAGACAAATCCATCGCCGGAGAGCTCGAGATCATTGGGTAGATCACCGACGGCGACGGTGAAGGTTGCCGTCGATCTAGCCATTTTCTCAGCCCTCTCTCTGGTTTGCGAAACTCAAAATCACCGCCTAGATCTCACCCCTCTCTGCATTTGGTCCAGGACATGCCGTAGCCATTGCCATCGCCAACCTCTGCCGGAGCTGACCTCGATGGCCTCGACATCACTGCGAGCACCCCAGCCCCTACATGCGAGTTCCCTGATTGCATATCACCTTCCACCCCATACAGCCACCGATATAGCCGCCACCGACCACCAGAGCCCCTCGGTGAGCCTCGCCATCCCGAAACCCTAACCTGCAGGGCTCCCTCTCGCGCGCGCATGCAATGCCGCGGAGAAGATGACGCCGTGCCGTCCGATCTGGATCGGACGATGGCTTACCATTTCGGCCAGCCAGGCCCCGGGCAGGCCGCCGGATTTGGGCCGGCCTGGCTCAGATCCGCCGCCTCGGCCCAAATCTTTTTTTTCAGTAATCCATTTTATTGTTTTCACAAATCCCTGCAAGTTTGAAAATCTATAAAAATTATTATATGCATCCAAATTTAGTGATTCAAGTTTTTGCGAGATCCTAATATTGCATGCTATCTATTGCTACTGCATGTATGATTTTTAGTACCATAGAAATTATCTAAGATTTATTTGTTGTAGATCTAGGGTTTCATCACCTTAAATCCAAAAATCTGAAGTTGCATGTCATGAAAAGGTGTGAAACCAATTTTTAGTGGTGCATTGCTGTATTGTGAAGCTAGAGAAACTGGATTTGCTATTTTAGGAGCATTGTATTGCCTGCAGTAATTATTTTGGTGATATTAGGATTTTGCATTGTTTTAATTATTGTGCCTAGTAGGATTATTATTTTTAGGTGATTCCAACTCTGGTGTGTTATGTATTACAGTAGCTATCCAACTTGGTCTCTGGTAGAATTTTAGGAACTACTGAAAAGTTTAGGGAATTAAATTGCTTTTCTAGTGATAAGTGTGATTAGGAAATTCATTATGATTCACCCGAAACTTCTTTTGGATTGATTCCAATTGGGTTGGTTCTGTAATAATGTTAGCTACCTGGAGATATGCTGATTGCCATGCCTTGATTCATATTGATGCCTACAAGTTGTTTGCTTGTGAATAGGACTTAATTACCATTAGGAATTACTTTGCTATTATTAGAGTTGTAAATTCTTTTGTAAAAATAGTTCTTGTTTCTGGATCTGAACATGTTTGTTTCTGATACTCATTGATTGAGTTTTGTGTTGCATGTCTTGTGTGTGGATTATGTATGCATGTATGCTTATTGTGTGTTGTTAATTTTTCCGGCGATAGAATCGAACGACAAGTGTGCGGAGGAGGGGGAAGTCTTTGAATATCAAGAAGAAGGAGATCAGGGACAAGCCACTCAAGGCAAGCCATCTACTTGTTGCATACTTGAATCCTAATAATTGAATTTGCATTGTTTTATTACTGTTTTCTTATTATGCATGGTTTCTATATTGCTATTATTCTCTATATAGCAATAGTTGATGACTTAGCTCCACAAGTCGACTTGATATCATCCATTGGGATGACACCCCCTTGTGACCTACTCAACACTCCTTTCTATTAGAGACTTGATGGTTAGCATTAATGTCCTTCGGAAAAACTTGTAGTGGAGCAAAAAACTCTAGGATGGGAAAACTCTCGGGAAAGTTTTGGAAATTGTTTTCGAAAACCTTGGAATAGTGCTCTATTCCACTGAAGTGTTTTCAAGAAAATATATTCTGGGAAATGGAGGAAAAAGGAGATGGTGGATTTAAGAAAAAGGCATCGTGTATAAGTGTTCGCCAAACCAATTACTCCCGTGCAACCACATTACCCCGATATGGGACGGGGCTTAGTTTGAAGTTTATTTGCTTTAGTGCGGGGAGCCTCACACTATATAAGGGTTTGTAGAACCCCGGAATCCGGGTTGCCGCAAGAGTATGGGCAATAGTGAATCGGGATCCTTCGGGATTTATCCGGCCGGAAGAAACTTGGGTTCTCCTGCCGTGGCATTGGAGCTACACTCGAGATGATGGAGGTAGGCTGCCAGGGTTTACCGGGGAGGTTAACTCCACAGGGGCAAGCACCCATACTAAGGTAGGTAGATGGAAGACTTCATTCGATTATCATAACCCCGCATACCAGTGTATGATGGACCGTGGTGGCATCCCGGCGGATTTATCAAATCTTGTGGGTAAAGTGTACAACCTCTCCAAAGTGTAATCTATTCGAATAGCCGAGTCCTCGGTCATGGACGGTTGGAATGGCCATACTTAACCTGTGTCGAGTTTTGGTTTTATAAAACGTTTTCAGAAAAATGGAGTTTGTGACGGACGGAGTACTTGGAGGGTACGGCCGTGGCACGGGTGTGGTTCGGAGTACCTGGAGGGTACTGCCGAGGAGTTGGGAAATGGTCATTTATGATTGACCATGGTTGGCTTGCAGCAAATAAAAGGAGTTCCCCCTTTCCTAGAGATTTTTATATCAATCTTGTTTTCAAAAATGTTTTTCAACAAAGATATAGAGATGTCGTACGACATGCTATATCGACAAGAGAAGAACTTGTTAGCCTAGAAACACCTCAAATCAAGCCTAACCTTGCTACAGCCAAATAGCATGTAAACACTTTTCTCTTAGATCGTTTGCAAGTATAATTCCAAAATGTAATCACGGCTTTGTCCCTGGCTATTAACTTGGCTAGACTGTGGAGACGACTATGAGGAGGACGAGGATGGTTATGACGACGCCAGTGTGAATTAGGACCGTTTCCCGGTCAATTGCCTATAGGGTAGTAGGCCTGATCTGGGTCAGCTACGCTGCATGTATCCCGCTGCTATGTACTAAGTAAGTGTGTCTGTTGGACTTGCCCTACGTGGCAATTATATTTGGCCAAGCGGCCTATGTAAGACTTTAAGACTCGTTATGTAATGGATGATGTAAATCTGAAATGCCAACTCTATTATGTGGATTCACGACGGTCTTCCTCGGATCATGAATTGTATGCATAACGGGAATCCCGGGTGGTAAGCCGGGGTCCCCACAGAGTTGGTATCAGAGCCATCCTGACCTTAGGAGACCCTAGTTTAGCACGGGCGTTAGACCGGACCAAAAACTATTTTCTAAAAATAAAAGAGATGGCTATATATATCAAAGGTAAGTATATATTGCTCTCATCTCTTCACTCATTCTTTAAGCACCTTTATTTACTTGCATCTTAATTTAAGTTTTTACTTATGTATAAAATCTTGCACACTTGGGTAAGTCACTAATTAATTCTACTCTAAAATTTGTGTAGATGGACGCTCCTACCGCAGACCGTCAGATCGGCACCCATGAGGACATGCTTATCTTTGAGCGCGACTTGGTGGAGTTGGCCGCGCGTCTCGGACATCTGCGTCCCGAGGTGCGTGGTTACCGCCTCTTTGAGGAGGGTACCCGAGAGCTAGCCTACCAGGTTGTTTGCCAGGTCCGTGTGAAGGAGGTCCCGCCGACTTCTTAGGAGTTCACCTTCGAGGTGATTGAGCGCACTTGGGGCGATGGCCTAATGAGTGTTCTGCGACACGCCATCTCGCGCCTCGTCCACCTCCACTACGACGAGCTACTTGGTACCCGCTATGAGCACTACAGGAGGGTCGACTCTGATGGCCTTCCCTACCAGGCCGCCGCTCACACTCCCTTCAGTCGCCACTTCTACCACACGGAGGCCCTGCTACACCACACTCAAGAGCAGCTGGACCACGTCCGTATGGTCACCGACGAGAGAGGGCTGGAACTAGCTATCCTTTGTGAGGACCTTTAGGAGTGCATCTTCTCTTGTCACCGTCTCCTCGCTGCCAGGAGTAAGATCGTGACGAAGAACATGGCTCTTAGGCAGCGCGTCCGTGATTTGGAGGACCACTTGGCCTCTCTTGAGATCCACGTTTCTGAGCTAGAGGAGGAGACCGCCGAGCTCCGCAAGGAGAATGAGGCGGTACTTGGCCGTGACGACGACTACCAGGAGGCCTTTGACAAGGAGCCCACGAGCACTGACGACGACGACCATGGTAGCGACAGCAGTGATGACTGCAACGCTATCATAGACTTCTACGCTCTCGAGACTCCTAGCGAGGAGGACCCCGAGGAGGTTGTCCCCCACGTTAGCGGCGACGAGTAGGTTCCAGCGCCCTACCCCTCTCACGTAGGTTGCCATGTAGTTGCTAGTTACTCCCTTTTGCGCATCTGTGTTGTATGGTCTGTCTGGAACCATTTGGTATGTGTGATGTATGAGACTATGTGGTATGTGTGTGCCTGGACTTGTTTGGCACCCTTTTGCTTGTATATATATGTATGCCTGGACTTGCATGTGCATGGATGTTGTTGGAGCATTGGGATGCATGACAGTTATGTTGTTATGTTATGCATGGGTTGAGTTCTATCTTTCGTTGAAGCATGCCTAAGTTTCACTTGTTGTTATTCTCACAAAACCACTTTTCTCCAGAATGGCTCCGAAAACTCGAGGCCAAGCTGGAGGCAATCCACCCCCGCCACCTGAGCCCAGCATGGAACAGCTGCTGCGGCTCATGCTAGAAGATCACAAAGCCGCACGCGCCGAGTGCCAAGCCAACTTCGCCACTCTTCAGCACCTCGCGGAGATTGCCACCAACCACAACAACAATGGTGGCAATGGCGATGCGGAGCCCCGAACCAAGCTTAGGGACTTCCAGAACTCCAACCCTCCGACCTTCACCAAGTCCACCGAGCCCCTGGATGCTGATGACTGGCTCCGCACCATCGAAAACAAGCTCGAGTACGTGGGAGTTGGAGAGAATGAGAAGGTGCTCTATGCCACTCACTTCCTAGCTGGAGCAGCGGGTGCATGGTGGGAGAATGTCCGCGCCATGCAGCCCGAAGGCCAAGTAATGACTTGGGAAGCCTTCAAGTCAAAGTTTCGCAAAGCCCACATTCCCTCCAGACTCATCAAGATCATGCGTGACAAGTTCCTCAATCTCAAGCAAGGTGGGATGAGTGTCACCGAGTACCTCGACAAGTTCACTACCTGGGGAAGGTATGCCCCTAATGACATTGACACCGACGAGATGAAAAGGGAACGTTTCCTGAATGGACTTCAGGAGGAGCTGCAAACCTATTTGGTAGCCGTACCGTATAATGACCTGGAAGCCATGGTGGATGCTGCCATTATGGTGGAGGATAAGAACAAAGCTGCCCGCGAAAGCCGCAAGAGAAGGATGATGAGTCAGGGTGGACCAAGCAGCCAAAGGTCCCGCAGCATGCCCCTATCTAGGTCTGCGCCACCCCCTCAGAGGTTCGCCTCTCAAGCCCCCAGGCCCAACAACCCTAACCGCCAGTACCAAAGCAACCGCCCTGCAAGCGGGAACTTCTCAGGAGGTAACCGTAACATCTTCAACCCCACCAACCGCAGCCAAGGAAGTGGCTGCTATACTTGTGGCCAGCTAGGACACTTCTCTAAGGAGTGTCCCCTGAAGAAGCCTACTGCGCCGAGCCTCAGCACGCCACGACCCAATTAGGGTCAAGGCCGTGGACCCCCTGGGAGGAACCAGAAGACTCAGGCAAATGCTGCTCGAGGCCGCCTAAACCATGTCAACGCAGCTGAAGCCGAAGAAGCACCCGATGTCGTGCTTGGTATGTTTCTTGTTAACTCCATCCCTGCCCGAGTGCTATTTGATTCTAGTGCATCGCATTCCTTCGTTACCGAGCACTTTGTGAAAAAGGGGAAGTTAGAGTCAACTATGATGGTTAGAGCTATGCTAGTCCAGATCCCTGGATCAGTCGTGAAGACTAAGGAAAATTGCGTAGATGTGCCGGTAGATATTCAAGGAGTGCCCTTTAAAGCGAATCTGATCATCCTTGGTACAAAGGGTTTGGATGTGGTACTTGGGATGGACTGGATGTCCAAGTACCAGCGGCACATAGATTGCACCCGGAAGGCGATATCCATGACCAATAGTGAGGGTGTTCAGATGGAGCACATCGCAACCATGCCATCCCGCAAGGCCTACTACAAGAAGTCTGTCTCTGGACCGACCCTTGACCAAGTTTCGGTGGTATGTGAGTACCCCGATGTCTTCCCTAAGGAGTTGCCAGGTATGCCCCCTGACCGGGATATCGAGTTCGTAATTGAGTTGATTCCCGGGACAGCTCCCATTGCTCAAAGACCCTATCGTATGAACCCCCAAGAACTTGAAGAGTTAAAGAAGCAACTCACTGATATGCTTAGTAAAGGCCTTATCCGACCCAGCGCTTCACCTTGGGGATCGCCTGTTCTCTTTGTGGACAAGCGAGATGGTACCATACGACTGTGTGTGGATTACCGCAGGCTGAATGAGGTGACCATCAAGAATAAATACCCACTCCCGAAGATTGAAGACCTATTTGATCAGCCGAATGGAGCCAAAGTGTTCTCCAAGATTGATCTCCGCACTGGATATCATCAGCTGAAGGTATGAGAGTCCGATATTCCCAAGACCGCCTTCACCACTCGCTATGGCCTATTCGAATACACTGTCATGTCCTTTGGCCTAACCAATGCCCCTGCCTATTTCATGAATCTCATGAATAAGGTATTCATGAAGTTCCTAGACAAATTTGTGGTGGTGTCGTGGGGATGACTTATGGGGCGCACCACGGGCCGGGCAATATGCCGGCTGGCGTCCCAGGAGTCCCCAAGACTCCAGCACCAGAAGACCGGCTCCGCCCGAGGAGCCGGCTGCGCCAGCGGCCGGCTAGCGACTCCACCGAGGAGAACTGGAGCCGGTCGATGAAGACAAAGCTTGCCAACGGTTGTCTGGCCAAAAGCAGGTTGGCCCCGACAAGAGCGGCAGGGGCGCGGGATGGGAGTGACAAGCGCCACGACCACGTCCAGCCAATGAGAGATCAAAGACCCTTCCCCACGATGGGATCCGAGGCAAAAGGGAAGGGATATGCCCTCTAGATGCCGGCCCCGGGGAAAGGCACTTTATAAAGTGCCTTTACCTGAGCAGGGCCAGAGGATGACGCCAAGGACGCCGCCGCCGAGGAGCCGGCAGCCGGCCGAATCGCTACCAAAACCTGTAACCAGGCCCCCATCTATATAAGGGGGCCTAGACCCTTAGCATAGGGGAGATCCAATCTTCTTCTTCCTCCTCTAGCCTGAACAGCTCGAGGAGCATTGTAACCGATACTCTCCAATCAATACAAAGCAGGCAGGAAGTAGGGGTTTAACTACAACCGGGAGGGCCCTGAACCTGCGTAAACCGAGGTGTCTCTGTTGGCATGATCCCGAGCCGGACCCATCGTCACCATCGTCGAGCCCCTCCGATAAGCCTACCCATGGCTACTGTCTCTAAATTCCCACGACAGTTGGCGCCCACCGTGGTGCAAAGCGCGGTGGCGAGCGGAGTCAAGTTCCGGCCGGGACCCTCCGGTGAGAAGGTTGCCTCCGGCCTCGTCTGGAGGTTCGGCACCTTCGACTACGTCAGCGACAACTTGGCCCACTTCGAGAACGGCTTCGGCAACAGCGGCTCCTTCCTCGACGCCGGCAGTCATCGCTTCTGCGTCGCCAAGCCCTTCCCGGAAGAGGTAACCGATGTGCTTGATCCACTCTGTGACGCAGACTCCGACGACGGCGAAAGCAGCGACTTTTGCAACATGGTCGAGGTGCGGGCCCTGGAGGAGAATGGTGGCGGCGGCCTACCGCGCTCCGCGCGCCCGCCGCTCGAATGCCCACCTCCACCGGAACAAGACCTTCCACCTCCAGAGCGGGACGTGCTGGACGCAGCCATCACGGACCTGCGCGCTCCGCTCGACATCTCTGCGGATCCGGTCAAGGCCTCCGAGGATCTGGAGCGGACGCGCCTCAACCTCCTCAAGGAAGCGGTCGACGTCGACGACACCCGTCGGCGCGTCCTCTCCACGATCAACGAATACAACGTCACCCATGGCTTCACCCCAGATGGAGATGGCCCAAGCCGGGCGGGACAAGTTCATCAGCGAGGCCGCGAGCTGGGTGCGGAGCTGAACCAGGCGGCGCCCTCGGCGAAGCTACCTCCGATCATCAACAAGCCCACCTACAGCACGCCTACGAAGAATCTCCACGCCGCGCGCTACATCACCTCTGAACTGGATGGACTGCAAGGCGAGGACCTACGGGAGAAGCAAGCCCGGATCCAGGAACTCTTGGACGCTGCCGATCTACAGCAGCATGCGATGGAGCCACGCGGAGAAGCGAGCGGCACTCGAGGCGAGAACCGTATCGTCGTGGCTGGTTAGAACAAGTCGCATGGAGAAGCCTTGTCGCCGAACCACGGCCCGGCGGAGCACAGCCGGAGCAATCGAGCTCCAGGCAAAAGCGGTGGAAACCACCGTACCCAGCACTCTGGCCACCACAACCGGCAGCCTCGAGATCCTGCCGCGGTTACCAGCAAGCCGCGCCACCCTCCTCGGGCGGACGTGGTTGAACCGGCGCGCGGCAAGTCTGTGGCGCCAGCCCAGCTGGCTCAGGGAGCTGGCCAGGGCGCTCAAGGTCATCACCCAGCCCGCTCACACGTGAGCCAGAGGATCGGGGAACGCGTCGACCCGCCAAAGGATGACGCAAGCCATTGGCTCAACCTGCTGGCGGACTCCAAGTTTGACGAGGAGGAATCCTCGGCAGGGCCGGTCTGCTTTGGCCCTCGCATCCGCAACGAGCCTTTCTCGGCCAAGTTTGCGCTCCCACGAGACATGCCCAAATACACTGGGGCAGTGAAGCCGGAAGACTGGCTGTCAGACTATGTCACAGCCGTCGACATCGCGGGCGGCAACAAGAGGACAGCGGTGCGCTACGCACCACTCATGCTGACGGGATCTGCTCGGACGTGGCTCAACAGCCTGCCGGCTCTGCAGATCAATTCCTGGCATGATTTCCAAGAGGCATTCATCAAGAACTTCACAGGAACCTACAAGCGACTGCCCCGCCCACGACAGCTGGCCCTCTGCAAGCAAGGCCCCGATGAGCCAGATCGTGACTACCTCATGAGATGGTTCGAGCTGCGCAACTCATGCGAATGGGTGGGCCAGGAGCAAGCCATTGGCTACTTCACGGACGGATGCAGGGAAGGAACCCTACTGAAGCACAAGCTCCACAGAGCCGAGCTGAAGTCAATGGCGGACTTCATGGCGAGAGCGGACAAGTACGCTTCCACCGACTCTGCTGCAAGGGTGCAGTGCGTCGAGCTAGCGCCAGCCGGAGGCCAATCTCAGCCGGCAGCAGGCCAAGGAGGACATCACAACCGTAATCGACACGACAAGAGGAAAGATGAGTGCCGTGACAACAAGTATGGCTCTCAGCAAGTGGCTGCCGTTCAAGGAAGCCCGGGGGCTACGGGTGGGAGCCAAAAACGCAAAGGGGACAAATTCAGCAAGGACAAGTACACCATCGAGGTGATGCTGGACCAACCCTGCAAGTTCCATAGCGTTTCAGGCAAGCCGGCAGCGCATACCACTCGGCAGTGCAGTTTCACCAGGGATCTGGAGCAAGGAAACCACCAACTGCCTGGACCCCCGCCAGGCCTGCCAGTTGAAGCGCAGGGAAACAAGAATCGGCAACCGGCCAAGATAGCGGGGGATTACCCCGAGGAAGCAAATGTGGAACAATACCACGTGTTCACTTCCCAAATGGAGGATCCAAAGGATGAGCCGTGCTTTGGAGTCGAGGTGAACGTTGTCGTACAAGTTGGACCGCAGTTCATGCACTGGTCTGATGCGTCCATCACCTGGGGGCGCGAAGATCACCCGCCACTCATGCCGAAGCCCGGGGGCTATGCGCTGGTCTTGAACCCAATCGTGTTCTCTGAGACGCATACCTGCCGATTCTCACGTGTACTCATTGATGGAGGCAGCAGCATCAACCTTCTCTACCGCACTTCGATGGAGAAGCTCGGCATCCCAGAGATCAAACTGAAGCCAACCAAGCTCACCTTCCATGGGATTGTGCCCGGGCACTCCTATACGCCGATGGGAAGGATTGAGTTGGAGGTGCTGTTTGGCGAGAAGGACAATCATCGTCGCGAGCCGATCTGGTTCGAGGTGGTAGACCTCAACAGCCCCTATCACGCACTGCTTGGTCGACCAGCCCTGGCCAAGTTCATGGCGGTCCCGCACTACGCTTACTTGAAGATGAAGCTCCTAGGCCCTCACGGGGTGATTACTGTCACTGGATGCTACAAGAGGTCCATAGAGTGCGCAAGAGCCAGCTCCAAGCTGGCGGAGGCCTTGGTCATTGCTGAAGAGAAGCGACAACTGCTGCAGAGGATGGCGGCAGTCCAGCCGGGCTGCCTGGCGACGGGACTGCCGACTCCACGCCTCAAGCCGGCAAGCCTCCCCAAGGAAGTCCCGCCCGAAGCGGGCAAGGAGTCAGAAGCTCTTGTCTCGGGGGCTGGCTCCTCCTTGAGGTAGGGGGAAGCGTTTCGCAGCTTCGCCTGAGACAAGTCCAAGATCGCTTAAGACCTTCGGCTAAGCCAAGGCAAAAACCTTGTATTTCGAACAAGTATCGTTGAATAAAAGAAAGTTGGGCGGCATATGGCTGATCCCTGGAAAAAGTGCTCTGAAGTACCTTTTACCTTTCTAAGCGTTATTCACGGGGGCTGGAAACCGGCTCCAAACGGGAGCTGCCAGCCCCAACCCGATGAAACGATCCTCCTGTCAGCCGAATGAGTACTGTGTGCGGACCGGACCTCGAGCCCAACCTCCACCCTGCGCCGCGTGGGATGGAGCCGGCAGGTCACCCACCTAGGAAAATCGATAAGAGGAAACGCCCGCGACCCGACGAATCGAATCCCGTGTCAGACGAACGAGTACCGTGTGCGAACCGGACCCCGAGCCCAACCTCCAACCCAAGTCAAGGGCGATGAAGCCGGCAGGTCACTCACACTGGAAAATCGCTAAGAAGACAGAATGCGGAGCCGTTAGCGGGCGCTCACCCAAAAACCGCGCGCATTGGTTAATAGTTGTGCGTGGACTGGACCAAGCCAGATCTCTTATACGCCAAAGTACTACTCCTCATCCCGCGGCACGCTCCCACCCTAGACCGACATTCGGCTGTCGGTCCAAGGGAGACCAGCCGGCACCAGGCTGTCGGCTGGGGGTAGAAGGGCCGAAGGATGGGGAGATGAAGGAAAAAGCCGAAAGGGGTCAGGTCAAATCTGGTTCACCAACAACTAGAAACCAATGCGTAGAGAATTCAGGGTGAAGTGCCATTGATACACACGAACGAAATGTTGTTGGGCACGACACGAGTTCAACGTACATAAGAACGAATAAGAAAATCCTGACGCACTCAGGGGGCGCTTGGCGAGCCAGCCGGCTCCAGTGGAGTAGTGTCACCAGTTTGAGACGCCAAGACAAAGTCATCGCCGCTGGGGGATGGTGGAATGGAGTGACCAGCGAGATCCTCGGGGGCTTTTTGAGGTTCTTCCGCGGAGCCGGGCTCTTCGAAGTCCATGCCATCCAAAGATTCGTCACTATCCCCAGCATCGAAAAGCGCGTCGGTCTCGGCACACTCAGCAATGGCACAGGCGCGTTGGCTTAGCTTGGCCTTGTCGAGGCCTGCTAATCCGCCTTCACGAAGATTCTCCAGCTGGTCCAGGTTGATGCCTGGATACCAGGAGAGCACGAACTCCAGAGCCTGTTCAGCACCGGCCCGAGCCGCGGACTCCTTCCAGATGTCGAGCCGGTTGGACGCGAGAAGGATCCACTGGAGGAGCGCCTGGGTCTCGCCAGGCACCGCCCTTCCCAGCCACAAGGTTTCAAAGACAGAAACAAGGGCTTCGTGGAGGTCCTTGCCCAGCTTGGCAACCGGATGGAGTCGGCCTTTGGCCAATGCTACCAACTCCCCTGAGGAAAGCTCGGCCTTGGGATCACTGCTGGGGACGATCTTCTGTTCCGCCGTGTATTCCTTCAGCGCCGCCGTGGCAGTCTTGTCAGAGTCAGGGAAAGCTCCTGCAAGGGCAATCAGAGAGTGAGGGGATGGCATGAAAGAGCAAGAGCCGAGAAACAGGAAAAGAAGTATACCGCGAAGAGCTTCCTCCAGCCCCAGCAGGCCGGATTGAACCTTGCGGTCGCGGGCGCGCCAAATGCCAATCTCCTTGTCATGACGCTCGCTGTCGAGCCCCCGGAGAGTCTGCAGCTCGTCAATTTGGGCGCCGCGGCTCTTGACTTCGCTCCCTAAGGTCGCGCGAAGCTCGTTCACCTTGCCGTCGTACTCTGCAGAGAGGATTCTTCTCTCTTCAACCAGCTGGCGATCAAACTCTAGCCGCAGCGACGACTCCGCCTCTCGAGCCTTCGCCAGCTCAGTCTCCAACTCCTGAGTCTGGATGGCCTGGGCTCGCAGGCCCTGAAGCTCCTCTGTGTGCTTTCGCTTGAGCGACTCAACAGCGTCGGCCGACACCGAGTCAGCCAACTGGGACTCAAGCGAAGCTATGAGCGAGGCAGCATCTGAGAATGGAGGTGTGAGAATCGAAGGGGCAGCAGCAACACGTCGAAGCAAGAGGCCAGAGCTTACCGGACAGCTTCTCCAGCTCTTTCTTCAGATCCTGATACTGAGCCTTCTCGGCGCGATACTTCGCCAGCAGCTTCTGGAAGACGCTAGCTCGAAGTGCGTTCAGGTCCTGGGAAAGACAAAAAGGCAACGATTCTTAGCGAAGTCCATTTTCGAGTCAGCTCTTTCTACAGCTACCTCGAAACTCGGGGGCTAGGAGGTATGGCAAGAAGGACCATGAAGACGCAGATCATGTCTCCCGACCAGTAGAAGAAGCCAGAGGCTAAGGGCGCAGCACTCACATTGGTCGTCTGTATAGCGTCAAGGAGTTGAAAACCGGCATTCTGTAGCGACCCCTTGACAACAGCAAACTGCTTGTCCAGCTCCGCCAGAGTCGGCTTGCTGCCCTGAACCTTGAGTTTCTCTCCGGCATCGGCGCTTGAGGCGGTGTCCGCCCATTCCTGCTGAAGTTGGCTGGCAGAGCTCAAACTCCCAAAGCTGGGCTCAGCCACGGAGACAAGAGCCTTTCCACGGGAGGCGCCCGTGGTCACTACCTCAGGAGTTGGCAAGTCATCACCACGTTCGCTCCTCGCCACCCAAGTGGTGAAGAGCCCGCGCGAAGCTTCGCCAGAGCTGGAATCAGCAGTCGCGCCAGCCCTTGTCCCAGCCGCAGGCACAGCACCCTGCACGCTCGACACAAGCTCGAGGCTGGAAGGGGCTTGGGCAGCCGGCCCCGGGAGCTCCAGCGGCCTCGCGCGCACCGGGGCCTCCTCCGCGGCTCCCGCCGCGACCTCGCGTATGCCTTCTTGACGGGACAGGTCGGAGGACGCGTGGATGGCGGCGTCATCCCCCACCGTGACTACTCCGGTGGTAGGAGGCGCTGGCGTGACAACCCCGTCCAAAGTAGTCTCCTCGGCGGGCGTGGAGCCAGTCTCAGGTGCGGCGACTGGGTGGGGAACAGCGTCCGCGGGCACCTCTGGATGCGCAGGGTCCTCTGCCCTAGTGTCGCCCGCCACAAGCTTCAACCGTGGGGAGCAGCGAACGTCTTCAACGCGACCCGAGTCGCCGCCCATTTCCTCCCTGCGCGCCCTCTTACGGCAGGAGGGCTCGAGAGCCGGGGCCACAATTCCCCCGAAAGCGACGGTGGGAGGAGGTTGAGCAACCGAATCGACAGAAAGAGGCGACCTGCGAGGAGTACGACCCACGACCGAGTCAATTGGGGCTACAACGCTAAAGTAAGGATGAGAAGCAAGGAAGCAGGAAGCTCACCCGGCTACGGCGATAGCCCGCCGCTTGGCCACCTTCTTTGTCTTAGGACGGCGCAGGTCCCTCGCCGCCGGCTCCGGTTTCTTGCGCTTCTCAGCCGGCTCGGAGGAAGCCGGCTGAGCCCTTCTCTTGGTGCCGGCTGAGTCGTCTCCGACCTCTTCGCAGCCTGCCGGCTCTGAGGCGACAGGGTGCGGCCCTAGAGACTCCGGCAAATCCACGATTGGGGGAGCTTGAGCCCCAGCCGCGGCTGCGGCGGCCACGTGAAGGGCGACGCCCCCGAGGGTGGTAGCTGGTCCTGTTTCACCATCATCATCCTTGAACCGATCTCCTAAGAGGGAGGGGCCTGGAAACTTATTGGAATGATCGAGGGGCTCGCCTGAATCCTCGAACTCCTCACTTCCTTCGTCACCGTGGATGGCGCTTGAGCTTTCAATGGTAGCTTGAGAGCTAGCATCCTCTACCTCCTCGGCTTCGTCCCAAACGACTTTGTCATCCGATTCGGCTCTATCAGCGGCAAAGCCAGCTTGACGCTGAGTCAAATTCTCCGCCGCCTGCAGAGCAAACAAGTTCTGCCCGGGCCAAGTAAACAGAGGACAGTGGATCAGAGTCGCGAAGGAGGAGAAGGACAGGGGCCAGGACCGACGAGCTCACCTCAGCAATTGGATTGTCCCGGTCATGAGGTTCCAGTCCCCACATCCACGAGGCCTGAAGCTTGATGTCGGCGATGCGGTTCGACTTCCGAGCCACCTCTAGTGCGGACAGCGCCTTGGAGGAATGACGAGTAGGATCCCTGGCGGATCCTAGGAAGCACATCTTGTGCGAGTGGCGCTGGAGCGGAGACACGCGAGCGACCAGGAAGGCGAGGAGGAGCTCGGTCGACTCCAGGCCACCCTCCGTCTGCAGGGTGGTGACCCACAGAAGAATCTTTTCCATGTCCGGCGACGGGCGAGGAAGAGCGGCGCTCCAGTTGTCCTGCTCGGGCCCGCCCGCCTCGAAGGGCGGCAGATTGATATGGTCTTCGCCCTCCTTCAGGTTCTTTGCGTAGAAGAAGGAGCGCTGCCATTTCTTGCAAGACTCCTTCCCTTTTATGCCGGGGAAGTCCGCAGTCTTGCGCGCGTAGAAGGAGGCGGTGCCGCATATCACCGGAATGGTCTCCGCCGTCTGGGTCTTGAAGTAGATCAGCCAGCGGAACAGCTCAACATTGGGCCAGATGCCCAAATACGCCTCGCAGAGGGTCGCGATCGCGGACAATATCATCATCGCATTCGCCCCAATGTGATGTGGTTGCAGTCGAAAGTGGTCCAGGAACCGGCGCATGAAGCTGCTGGCGGGCAGCGCGAAGCCCCGGGAGAAATGGTCATAGAAGACCACCGCCTCTCCGGGTCCGGGGGCGGGGACCCGTTCACTGCCAGCGGGACGGTAGCCCACGAGGTCCGCGGGCGGAAGCACTCGACCCCGGCGCAGCAGCTCAATCTGCTTCTCCTTCACCCACGAGCCTTCCCAGGATCCCTTCGGCAAAGCGGGCGGAGCGGCGTCTTTGTCCGCGACCGCCCCCTTTCCTTTGGACCGGGACGCTTTGGGAGCCATCCGGGTGCGGATCTGGATGAGCGGAATGGTGGCGGAGCAAGCGAAGAACCCTAATCCCTTGGGGGCGGAGCTCGGGAGCAGGGGATTCTAAGTGGAGCAAATGCGGAAGGAAGAAGAGACGTGGGCGACCGATGCTCTGTTTCAGGGCGGTCCTTGATTTAAAAGTGTGGGGGCGGGGCAGTTGCCCATCTCACCCACGACGGGTCGGCAACTGACCCCTTTCGTCATGAGCCATGATCGCGTAAAGATCGGGCAACCGCCGTGGTAACCGCAAAGGATCGTGGGCCGGGGCCGAATGGACGTGACGCAACGGCGTGCGAACAAGTGTGCCTCGGTCCAGCCCCTGAGGGAGCAAATTCTGAGGAGCCGGACGATGGCAGACGGCCGCGTGGCAGTCACCAGCCGGGTCGGTCTCGGAGCCGGTTCATCCCGAGGCGGCCAGCGATACGCCGCAGGACCTGACCTCGAGGCCAGATTCTTTCGAGTCAAATAGGGAATCCTGGGACTTCGACGAGAGCGAGCAAGACTTCGGCGAGAGGAGGAACCCGCCGAAGCCCCATGCTAGCCCATGAGACTTCGCCAGTTTCGGGGGCTAGTGTCGTGGGGATGACTTATGGGGCGCACCACGGGCCGGGCAATATGTCGGCTGGCGTCCCAGGAGTCCCCAAGGCTTCAACACCAGAAGACCGGCTCCGCCCGAGGAGCCGGCTGCGCCAGCGGCCGGCTAGCGACTCCACCGAGGAGAACTGGAGCCGGTCGATGAAGACAAAGCTTCCCAACGGTTGTCTGGCCAAAAGCAGGTTGGCCCCGACAAGAGCGGCAGGGGCGCAGGACGGGAGTGACGAGCGCCACGACCACGTCCAGCCAATGAGAGATCGAAGACCCTTCCCCACGACGGGATCCGAGGCAAAAGGGAAGGGATATGCCCTCCAGATGTCGGCCCCGGGGAAAGGCACTTTATAAAGTGCCTTTACCAGAGCAGGGCCAGAGGATGACGCCAAGGACGCCGCCGCCGAGGAGCTGGCAGCCGGCCGAATCGCTACCAAAACCTATAACCAGGCCCCCGTCTATATAAGGGGGCCTGGACCCTTAGCATAGGGGAGATCCGATCTTCTTCTTCCTCCTCTAGCCCGAACAGCTCGAGGAGCATTGTAACCGATACTCTCCAATCAATACAAAGCAGGTAGGAAGTAGGGGTTTACCTCCAACCGGGAGGGCCCTGAACCTGGGTAAACCGAGGTGTCTCTGTTGGCACAATCCCGAGCCGGACCCATCGTCACCATCGTCGAGCCCCTCCGATAAGCCTACCCATGGCTACTGTCTCTAAATTCCCACGACAGGTGGTTTTCATCAATGACATCTTGGTCTATTCCATGACTGAGGAAGAGCATGCAGAACATCTGAGGCTAGTATTGAGGACCCTGCGCGAACACCAGCTTTACGCCAAATTCAGCAAATGTGAGTTTTGGCTGAAAGAAGTTGGATTCCTAGGCCATGTTCTCTCAGCCGGTGGAGTATCTGTTGACCCCTCAAAAATCACCTCCATCATGGAAAGAAAATCCCCAACCAACCCCACCGAAGTCCGAGCATTTCTTGGGCTAGCCGGGTATTATCGGAAGTTTGTAGAAGGGTTTTCCAGCATCGCTCGCCTGTTGACTCAGCTGCTCAAGAAAGATAAGAAATTTGAGTGGACTGAGAAGTGCGAGCAGAGTTTCCAAGAACTCAAGAAGAGACTTGTGTCAGCTCCTATCCTAACCATGCCAGATATCACCAAGAGCTTCGATGTCTATTGCGACGCATCCAAGCTTGGACTTGGAAGTGTCTTGATGCAAGATGGCAAGGTTATCGCCTACCTATCCCGTCAACTACGCCCTCATGAGCTGAACTATCCTACCCATGACCTAGAGCTTGCCGTTGTTGTCCATTCCCTCAAAACATGGTGACACTACCTTATGGGGAACCGCTGTGAGATTTACACCGACCACAAAAGCCTGACGTACATTTTCTCCCAGAAGGAGTTGAACATGAGACAAAGGAGATGGATTGAACTCATCAAAGACTATGACCTAGGCATTCATTACCATCCCGGTAAAGCAAATGTGGTTGCCGATGCCCTCAACCGAGAGCCTTGCTCCCTAAATGCCTTATTGAAGACTAGCCAACCAGCCTTATGTGAGGAGTTCGAGAAGTTTGGACTTGAGCTTGTAAGCCATGGTTTCTTAGCGAACCTTGAAGTCCAACCCACTCTCTTTGACCAGATCAAGGAAGCTCAGAAGGGTCATGAGAGTATTGAAGGAATCAAGCGTAGGATGGGGCGAGAGGAAGTGCCTGGGTTTTCAATTGACCAGGAAGGTGTGCTATGGTATAATGGCCGCCTATGCATCCCTAGCATCGAGGAGTTAAAGCAACTTATTCTGAAGGAGGCCCATGACACCCCGTATTCAATTCATCCCGGAGGCACCAAAATGTACCAAGACTTGAAGGAACAATTTAGGTGGCACGGTATGAAGAGAGAAATAGCCTTCTATATTGCCCAGTGCGACGTCTGCCAAAGCGTCAAGGCCGAGCATCAAAGGCCCGCAGGTTTATTGCAACCCTTGAAAGTGCCCCTATGGAAGTGGGAGGAAGTCAGAATGGATTTTATTACCGGACTACCAACATCCAATCGGGGACATGATTCTATATGGGTCATTGTGGACCGCCTCACCAAGGTTGCCCACTTTATTCCAGTCAAGACCACTGACCATGGGAACCGTCTAGCAGAGTTGTACATCTTGCGCATAGTCAGCCTTCATGGTGTTCCCAAGACCATAGTCTCAGACCGAGGTCCCCAGTTTACCTCTCGATTTTGGGTGAAACTCTAGGAAGCCTTAGGCACCAAGCTATCCTTCAGTACTGCCTATCACCCGCAGACTGGAGGTCAGACGGAACGAGTAAATTAGATCCTTGAAGATATGTTGCGCGCTTGTGTCCTATCTTATGGAGCCAAGTGGGAAGACTGTTTGCCCTTCGCAGAGTTTTCCTACAACAATAGTTACCAAGCTAGTTTACAGATGGCCCCCTTTGAAGCTCTCTATGGATGCAAGTGCCGTACCCCTCTCAACTAGTCAGAAACTGGAGAAAGCCAAATCTTTGGCCCTGGCATCATTAAGGAAGTCGAGGAGCAAGTCCAGCTCATTTGGAATCGCTTGAAGGCAACCCAATCTAGGCAGTAAAGTTATAACGACTCTAAGAGAAGACCTGTTACCTTCAACGTGGGAGATTTTGTCTACCTTCGAGTAACACCGCTCAAGGGTATGCAACACTTCCATGTTAAGGGTAAGCTTGCGCCCCGCTATATCGGCCCATTCAAGATTCTAGAGCGCCACGGAGAGATGTCCTACAGATTGGAACTGCCCATGGAGCTATCCGAGTTCCATGACGTCTTCCATGTTTTGCAACTCCGCAAATGCCTCCAAGTCCCTAACAAGCCTGAGACCTTCAAGGAGATCGACCATAACTCCATCGACCTAAACCACGACCTCACCTATCGGGAGAGACCAATTCGCATCCTTGAAGAAGACGTCCGTCTTACCCGTAGACGCAAGATCAAGATGTATAAGGTGCAGTAGAGTAACCACACCGAAGACGAAGCCACTTGGGAGCGTGAGGATTATCTCCAACGAGAATTTCCCAAATTTCTTCACGCTTAGCTACCGAATCTCAAGACGAGATTCTTTTAAGGGGGGAAGGTCTGTAACACCCTACTTTTTGTGTACTTGCTATCTGGACCTAAACCTTGTGTATGAATTTTAGGGCAATTAAAAAACTTTTGAGAATGCATGTTGCATAAGAAAATCTGAGTTGAGCTTGATGTCTTCGTGTGTGTCAAATTTGTGTGATTTGTGTGCATACAAGTTGAGTGCAAATTTTCATTAACCAAAGTCCTTGCATAAATGCTTGTTTGAGTGCTATGATTTTATGTAGCAACCTTTGACCATGATGTGTGTGTGCATGAGACCATAGCACTAGGAAATCCTCTTCACATGCTTGCATCCTTTAGATTTCCTAGATGGTTTATTTTTGCACCTTTATTTGAAAATAGAGACTTCTCCAAAACCCTAGCACATCTAGCTCTAAAAATTTCAAATTTTGGCCATGTGCTCTTGAGCATATTTGACAATTCTGAAAACTATCTTAGACTAACATTCTCTTCTAGTTTGAAAAATTCAAATTCAAATTTGAATTTCGGCCATGACAACCCTAGCTCCCTAACCTCTCTCTTTTTCAAACAAACCGACCAGGGGAGGATATCTGCATTGCCTCTCCCTCTCTGAAGCCTAGGAGATCTTGGCAAAAAAATTCTCCTTGTCATATTCTGTTGGACTCAAGGGGGAAGAGGAGCCCGAGGCCATCGCCCTCTGCCAAGCCTCTGTCCTCTCTTTCCCTCCATCATCGCCACCCCTGCTAACCCCCAATGCCTGAGCGCCATCCAACCCAGCTGGAGAACTCGACCCCATCTCCCAGTGACCGATCGATCTACCCCACGCTCGCCCGAGGACACCGCCGTGACCGCCGTGGACACCCAGCTTGGGCAGCACAACACCGACCATCTCCCGACCGGTCACCTCGCCATCGAGCTTCCCTGCACACCCATGACCAATTCCACAAGACACTGCCCCCTCGGACCCACCGTACACCGCGCCCCAACCGTGCCACTCCGACGTGATCGTGCTGCCTAGCACGCGTAGAGCGGGTGATGCGTTCCTGTGCACGCACGCTTTCCCCAGCCTTGCACTGCACGCACACCTGCACGGCATCGAGCCCCCGACGCGACAACACCCCTGCCCTGCACCGCGACGCACCGAGCCGCCTGCGCTGCACACTGTTTCTCCTGCAACGGCACTGAAACTGCATGCTTTGCGGCCAAGCTAGCTAGCCATCGACGCCACTCACCCTACTCCTAGACTCAGCGCACAATGCCGCCTCAGAGAGCCGCCCACGATGCCCAATGGCATCCATCGCCGGTGTACCCTAGACCGAACCCATCCGGTGATATAAAACCGACACCCTCTTTGGAACCCTCTCTTGTCGCCCATTTGCTTCCTCTTCACTCCCTCTCACCTGCAGAGCCTTGCCGCCGTGTAGCCGAGACAAATCCATCGCCGGAGAGCTCGAGATCATAGGGTAGATCACCGACGGCGACAGTGAAGGTTGTCGTCGATCTAGCCATTTTCTCTGCCCTCTCTCTGGTTTGCGAAACTCACAATCACCGCCTAGATCTCACCCCTCTCTGCATTTGGTCCAGGACATGCCATAGCCATCGCCATCGCCGACCTCTGCCGGAGCTCACCTCGATGGCCTTGACATCACTCCGAGCACCCCAGCCCCTGCATGCGAGTTCCCTGGATGCGTATCACCTTCTACCCCATACCGCCGCCGATCTAGCCACCACCGACTGTCGGAGCCCCTCGGTGAGCCTTGCCATCCCGAAACCCTAACCTGCAGGGCTCCCTCTCGCGCGCGCATGCAATGCCGCGGAGAAGACGACCCCGCGCCATCCGATCTGGATCGGATGGCAGCTTACCATTTCGGCCAGCTAGGCCCCGGGCAGGCCGCCGGATTTGGGCCGGCCTGGCTAAGATCCGCCGCCTCGGCCCGAATCTTTTTTTTTCTATAATCCATTTTATTGTCTTTTGCAAATCCCTGCAAGTTTGAAAATCTATATAAAAATTTATATGCATTCAAATTTAGTGATTCAAGTTTCTGTGAGATCCTTATATTATATGCTATCTATTGCTATTGCATGTATGATTTTTAGTACCATAGAAATTATCTGAGATTTATTTGTTGTAGATCTAGGGTTTTATCACCTTAAATCCAAATCTGAAGTTGCATGTCATGAAAAGGTGTGAATCCAATTTTTTGTGGTGCCTTGCTGTATTGTGAAGCTAGAGAAACTGGATTTGCTATTTTAGGAGCATTGTATTGCCTGCAGTAATTATTTTGGTGATATTAGGATTTTACATTGTTTTAATTATTGTGCCTAGTACGATTATTATTTTTAGGTCATTCCAACTCTGGTGTGTTATGTATTACAGTAGCTATCCAAATTGGTCTCTGGTAGAATTTTAGGAACTACTGAAAAGTTTAGGGAATTAAATTTCTTTTCTAGTGATAAGTGTGATTAGGAAATTCATTATAATTCACCTGAAACTTCTTTTGGATTGATTCCAATTGGGTTGGTTCTGTAATAATGTTAGCTACCTGGAGATATGCTGATTGCCATGCCTTGATTCATATTGATGTCTGCAAGTTGTTTGCTTGTGAATATGACTTAATTACCATTAGGAATTACTTTGCTATTATTAGAGTGGTAAATTCTTTTGTAAAAATAGTTCTTGTTTCAGGATCTAAACATGTTTGTTTCTGATACTCATTGATTGAGTTGTGTGTTGCATGTCTTGTATGTGGATTATGTATGCATGTATGCTTATTGTGTGTTGTTAATTTTTTCGGCGATAGAATCGAACGACGAGTGTGCGGAGGAGGGGGAAGTCTTTGAATATCAAGAAGAAGGAGATCAGGGACAAGCCACTCAAGGCAAGCCATCTACTTGTTGCATACCTGAATCCTAATAATTGAATTTGCATTGTTTTATTACTGTTTTCTTATTATGCATGCTTTCTATATTGTTATTATTCTCTATATAGCAATACTTGATGACTTAGCTCCACAAGTCGACTTGATATCATCCATTGGGATGACACCCGCTTATGACCTACTCAACACTCCTTTTTATTAGAGACTTGATGGTTAGCATCAATGTCCTTGGGAAAAACTTGTAGTGGAGCCAAAAACTGTAGGATGGGAAAACTCTCGGGAAAGTTTCGAAAATTGTTTTTGAAAACCTTGGAATAGTGCTCTATTCCATTGAAGTGTTTTCAGGAAAATATATTCTGGGAAATGGAGGAAAAAGGAGATGGTGGATTAAAGAAAAAGGCATCATGTATAAGTGTCGCCAAACCAATTACTCGCGTGCAACCACATTACCCCGGTATGGGACGGGGCTTAGTTTGAAGTTTATTTGCTTTAGTGCGGGGAGCCTCACACTATATAAGGGGTTGTAGGACCCTGGAATCCGGGTTGCCGCAAGAGTATGGGTAATAGTGAATGGAGATCCTTCGGGATTTATCTGGCCGGAAGACACTTGGATTCTCCCGCTGTGGCACTGGACCTACACTCGAGATGATGGAGGTAGGCTGCCAGGGTTTGCCGAGGAGGTTAACTCCACAGGGCAGGCACCCGTACTAAGGTAGGTAGATGGAAGACTTCGTTCGATTATCCGAACCCCGCATACCAGTGTATGACGGACCGTGGTGGCATCCCAATGGATTTATCGAATCTTGTGGGTAAAGTGTACAACCTCTGCCGAGTGTAATCTATTCGAATAGTCGAGTCCTCGGTCATGGACGGTTGGAATGGCCATACTTAACCTGTGTCGGGTTTTGGTTTTATAAAATGTTTTCAGAAAAATGGAGTTTGTGCCGGATGGAGTACTTGGAGGGTACGGCCGTGGCACGGGTGTGGTTCGGAGTACCTGGAGGGTACTGCCAAGGAGTTGGGAAATAGTCATGTATTATTGACCATGGTTGGCTTGCAACAAATAAACGGTGTTCCCCCTTTCCTAGAGATTTTGATATCAATCTTGTTTTCAAAAATGTTTTTCAACAAAGATATAGAGATGTCGTATGACATGCTATATCGACAAGAGAAGAACTTGTTAGCCTAGAAACACCTCAAATCAAGCCTAACCTTGCTACAACCAAATAGCATGTAAACACTTTTCTCTTAGATGGTTTGCGAGTACAATTCCAAAATGTACTCACGGCTTTGTCCCTGGCTATTAACTTGGCCAGACTGTGGAGACGACTATGAGGAGGACGAGGATGGTTACGACGACGCTGGTGCAAATTAGGACCGTTTCCCGGTCAGTCGCCTGTAGGGTAGTAGGCCTGATCTGGGTCAGCTACACTGCATTTATCCCGCTGCTATGTACTAAGTAAGTGTGTCTGTTGGACTTGCCCTGCATGGCAATTGTATTCGTCCAAGCGGCCTATGTAAGACTTTAAGACTCGTTATGTAATGGATGATGTAAATATGAAATGCCAACTCTGTTATGTGGATTCACAACGGTCTTCTTGGGATCATGAATTGTATGCATAACGAGAATCCTGGGTGGTAAGCCGGGGTCCCCACAATTATGGCCGTTATTGCTCTCTTATTTGGTCGCTCCCAGTATTTTGTTGGCCCTCATTTTGTACTGAGTATGAGCTCTACTCGTGCATCCAACTCCTAAAAACCAAGTTATTCCAATGTTTCCACCATACATACCTATTAGCAATTTGCTATTCCAAAGTACATCCGACTTGCTTTTATCTATCCTTCAAATTAAACTCTTTTTGGTGTTATGTGAAAATTAGTTAGTAAAGCTCTCACGAACCTCATGGCACACTTTACTTTTCTTGCTTTTAAAATTTTGACATTGTGGCTCTCTTATGTTGAGTTATTATGCTTGCAAGTTGTAAGTTGGAAATTAGCCAAACCATGTCATCATGGGGTAAGCTTTCAACATTGCACTTCTCTTATTTGAGTTGATATCGTGATCTTTTGTTTATGGATACTCGTGATGTGAAATAAATTGGGAATCTTACGGGATCATGGAGTTTGTATATGTGTTAGAGAAACGCCTGGGCCGCTAATCTAAGCCATGCATAATTCATGGTGGAAATTTACAGCATGCCCATAGTGAACATTCGACGACGCATCTCAAAATAAAAAGCTATACCAATGGTAAATAAAAGAGATGCCGAGGTGTTCATTGTCTGTTTGTCCTATCATTTTGATGTGGGCTTGTTCCATGTCATCGGGCATGGAGGTACCCCATTGGCGGTTCTCGATGATATGCATATATTTACAATGACAAGAGCTTGCTTGGGACCCTAAGAAGAGTAGCATGAGGTTTGGGTATTTGTACTTCACAGGACACGAGGTTTTCAACTTATGATTTGTCAAGAATATGCTTCATAATTGTACTCGCATTAACTCTAACCATTCAAGATGCTTATGATGGGGGCAATGAGAGCTCAAAGCTAGTAAGTACCATAATTTTTGAAGGTTTATAAAACTTGCAATCATTGCTTCCCTCTGTGAAGGGCCTTTCTTTTACTTTTATGTTGAGTCTTCACCTTCTACCTTTATGCACCATCTAAGAGAGCATAGTTGTCATTCTGAGTTTAATGTGCACTGTCCCAAAGTTATCATTGATTGATTCATGATTATGGTATTGCTTATTCTTAAATTATTTGTATCTAGTCGCCTTCTTAAACTTGAAGGTGTCCTATGCATTTATGTTTTGCTATTCCATGAAGGACAAGCTGAAAACCATTTGCTATGTTTTCCATATGGTTGAAACACACACTTGACTTTCATTGTTTCATTTTTCATGATCTTTCGTTTGTGTTCTTTTTCATGTTATAACATGGTTGCTAAGTTTCTTCTATCAAGATTATGTCTTTCATGACCATGTTTTAAGTTCTTTGATCTCAGCACTCAATGCTTTACATAGATGATCAAGATTGTGATGGTGCATGTCACCTCAAAAATTATTCTTTTGTTATCACTTACCTACTCGAGGACGAGCATGAGTTAAGCTTGGGGATGCTTTATACGTCTCAAACATATCTATAATTTTTGATGCTCCATGCTTGTTTTTACACCATTTGCTTTATGTTTTGTTACACTTCATGGCGTTTTTATGCATTTTCTGGAACTAACCTATTAACAAGATGCCACAGTGCCAGTTCTCTGTTTTCTGCTATTTTTGTGTTTCAGAAAAGTTACATAGGAAATATTCTTGGAATTGGACGAAACAAAAGCCGAACCTCCTAAAATTTACTGAAGCTTCCAGAAGACCGAAGAGGAGACGGAGGAGGGCCACGGGCCAGCCACATCCTAGGGTGGCGCGGCCAGCCCCTGGCCTGCGCCCCCAAGTGGTGAGGCCGCCCTGGCCCACTCCTAACGCCGCCCTTCTGCCTATATATTCCTCCTGACGGGAAAAACCTAAAGACCCGATCAATTTTCTAGAAACACATCGCGATCCGCCGCCGTCATCGACCCGAGATCAGGAGGGTCCAGAAGCTCTTCCCGGCACCCTACCGGAGAGGGGAATCGCCACCGGAGGTCTTCTTCATCGCCATGCTTGCCTCCGGCGCGATGAGTGAGTAGTCTACCTTGGACTATGAGTCCATAGCAGTAGCTAGATGGTTGTCTTCTCCACCATGTGCTTCATGTTTAGATCTTGTGAGCTGCCCTACATGATCAAGATCATCTTTATGTAATTCTACATGTTGTGTTTGTTGTGATCCGATGAATATTGGTGTTATGATTAAGTTGATGTTCTAAATTTTATCTTATGTTATCTCTATGTTGTTTATGATCTTGCATGCTCTCCGTTGTTAGTAGCTATCTTGGCCAAGTAGATACTACTGACTCCAAGAGGGGGTATTTATGCTCGATAGTTGGGTTCATGCCTCTATTTAATCTGGGTGAGTGACAGAAACCTCTAAGGTTGTAGATGTGCTATTGCCACTAGGGAGAAAACAACATTCTTGTGTCTAAGGACATTCGCTTTGTTTACATTACACAATTTGCTTAATGCAGTTATCTGTTGTTCGCAACTTAATACTCAAGGGGTCCTCGGATGATTCCCCGCGAGTGGATTATTAGTCATAGATGCAGTTGGATGGCGGTCTATGTATCTTGTTGTAATGCCCAGAGTAAATCTCATAGTGATCCTCTTGACATATGTACGTTATGTTTATTCTATCAATTGCCCAACTGTAATTTGTTTACCCAGCATGTCGTTATTTATCTTATGGAGAGACACCACTAGTGAACTGTGGACCCCGGTCCAATTTCCTTTATATTGCTATTACTATTTACTTTTACTTGCACTGTTTACTTTCTCGCATACTACTATTGCTTTCCACTCGATACGCTCATTCCTTTGTTTACAGCAAACCGGTGAGATTGACAACCTAATCGTAAGTTGGCAGCAAAGTATTTGTTTGTGTTGTGTGCAGGTTTCACATTGCTGCTGGTGCAAAGCAAAGCACTGGACGAGGCGCCCTATAAATTGTCCGGAGCTGTCGCGAAGCTAGCAGGCATCACCTTCTGAAGTTTGGCTTTTTCCTACTGGTTTGATAAACCTCGGTTTCTTATTGAGGGAAGACCTTCTACTATGCTCATCATACCTTCCTCTTGGGATTCCCAACTGGGTGGTTATCTGCCCGCATCACTTTTCTGCAGGCAACATGATTCAGGTTTAAATAGGTAGTAACATGCATGTAGACAGTGGCAAAGGACAAAAGTAATTTTAGGTCGGGAGAGATCTTAAAAATTGTGAAGACATTGATGCTATACATCCAGATATTAAACGAAGCTTCCAGAAGACCGAAGAGGAGACGGAGCCAAGCCAGAGGCTGGTCTCACCACCAGGGGGCACGGACCAGGCCCTGGCCGCGCCGCCCTATGGTGAGACCCCCCTGGTCCACTTCTGACACTGCCCCTTCGCCTATAAAGACCCCCCGATGGGAAAAACCTGAAGACCCGATCACTTTTCTAGAAACACATCGCGATCCGCCGCCATCGTCGACCCGAGATCGGGAGGGTCCAGAAGCTCTTCCCGGCACCCTGCCAGAGAGGGGAATCACCACCGGAGGTCTTCTTCATCGCCATGCTTGCCTCCGGCGTGATGAGTGAGTAGTCTACCTTGGACTATGGGTCCATAGCAGTAGATAGATGGTTGTCTTCTCCACCATGTGCTTCATGTTTAGATCTCGTGAGCTGCCTTACATGATCGAGACTACCTTTATGTAATTCTACATGTTGTGTTTGTTGGGATCCGATGAATATTGGTGTTATGATTAAGTTGATGTGCTGAATATTATCTTATGTTATCTCTATGTTGTTTATGATCTTGCATGCTCTCCGTTGTTAGTAGCTATCTTGGCCGAGTAGATACTAGTGACTCCAAGAGGGGGTATTTATGCTCGATAGTTGGGTTCATGCCTCTATTTAATTTGGGGGAGTGACAGAAACCTCTAAGGTTATAGATGTGTTGTTGCCACTAGGGAGAAAACAACATTCTTATGTCCAAGGACATATGCTTTGTTTACATTACACACTTTGCTTAATGCAGTTATCTGTTGTTCGCAACTTAATATTCACAGGGTCCTCAGATGATTCCCCGTGGATGGATTATTAGTCATAGATGAAGTTGGATGGCGGTTTATGTATCTTGTTGTAATGCCCAGAGTTAATCACATAGTGATCCTCTTGACATATGCACGTTATCTTTATTCTATCAATTGCCCAACTGTAATTTGTTTACCCGGCATGTCGTTTGTTTATCTTATGGAGAGACACCACTAGTGAACTGTGGACCCCAGTCCAATTTCCTTTATATTGCTATCACCTGTTTACTTTACTCGCACTGTTTACTTTCTCGCATACTACTATTGCTTTCCATTCGATACACTCATTCCTTTGTTTACAGCAAACCGTTGAGATTGACAACCTCATTGTAAGTTGGGAGCAAAGTTCTTGGTTGTGTTGTGTGCAGGTTCCGCGTTGCTACTAGTTGAAGACGCGCCAACAAGGGTCGTAAAGGGCACCCTTGTTGGAGTGTCACTAGGCTAGCAAGCATCACCTTCTGGAGTTTGGCTTTTTCCTACTGGATTGATATACCTTGGTTTCATAACTGAGGGAAAACTTGTTGCTGTAATCATCAAACATTCTCTTGGGGTTTCCAACTAGCCGGTCATTTACATCATCAACTACACGCCAACAAAATACTAACAAGTTTTCTGGCACCATTCAACACCGCGCCATCAACAAGTTTTCTGGCGCCGTTGCCGGGGAAAAAGAAGACTTCTACAAGGGGAGTTTCGCACGCACATCGTTTAGTTTGTTTTAAGTTTTGCTTTACTTTATTTTTTCTTGCACCGTTTTATCAAAAATACAAAAAAAATTAGTTCCTACTATAGTTGTTATTTTTATTGGTCTGTTATTGTCTTGCTTTATCATGCTTTCTATCAATGGTTGGTTTCTTTGAAACTAAATATTTTTGGCAAGGTGGGTTCACGGAAGAGCAACAAAAATATTATGAGGAACACCGCTTGTTACAAAAAGGGAAACACTTATGGGAGCAAATTGATAAATTATATATCATTGCTCGAAATGTGTGCTCTACTTATAATGTTACTTATTGCTTTGATAAATCTTGTTGCTGTAGGAGGTATAAACACCTCCCTTTTCAATGTGAGTATAATGATGATGTTACCATATCTTCTTATATTAATGGAAATTATGACTTTTATGATGTGGAACAAATTGAAAAATTTATTGCTTAGAAGGGTGCATTCGAACTGGCTTATTTGCTTGAAAATACTGATGATGCACCTTATAAATATGAGGTTTATGATATACTAAAATTTTGCTTTGATAATTACAAGGAAGAAAATGGCTATATTCTTAAATATCTTAATAGATGCTCTCCAACGGAAGAGACTAATGCCTTGAATGAGCCTATGGAAGAAGAAATTGCGGAAACGGGAAGCTCATTGGATGAAAAAGAAGAGGAGAGTGATGATCAAGAGGGGGAAGAATGGAGCTACCCACGTCTACCTCCCAATAAGAGTAACTCTTTAACTAATACCTTATTTGATCGCCCTCCATGCTTAACAAAGGAGGGTGAGTGTGATATTTAGATTGTTGAGTTTGTTCATGATGCTATTGAAAATTATTATGAGAGAGGAAAATATGGTTGTTGGAATTTTCATGTTACTAAAACACCTCTCTTTATATTGAAAGTTCCGAAGTTGCTCTTATTTTATCTACCCATGCTTGTTACTATGTCCTTCTTTGATTTATTTTCTTACAAGATTCCTATGCATAGGAAGTGGGTTAGACTTAAATGTGTCTTATATTTGCTCCTTGATGCTCTCTTTTGTTTCAATTCATATTTCTTATGTGAGCATCTTCTCAAATTACTAAGCCTAGCTCAAAGGCGTTAAAGAAAAGCACTCTTGGGAGATAACCCATTGTTTTACTTTCAGTTCTTTATCTTTTATTTGATTCTTGGAAGTTATTACTACTGTAATAACCTCTCCTTATCATTTTTATTTCGTTTTTGTGCCAAGAGAAGCCTCTAATTTGAGTGAGGTAAGATTTGGGGATGTTGCTGTCCTGAAACAGATTTCGGTGCTGCACCGTAAAAATTCGTAAAAGTTCTTAGAATATATTTTGGACCTGCGATTTCTTGTACATATGCCCCAGGTTATATCCAAACTTTCATTAGTTTAACACTTTTTGATTTGAGCAACAGAAAACCCTCTAAAAATTCGACCTTTGTCAGTTGTTCTGTTTTGACAGATTTCTGCCATTATTTGTGTTTGCCTCTCGATCGCTTTCTTTTTGAATTCTTTTGATCACGGAACTTTTGGGGAAGTTTCTACAGTAGTATATGCTTTATATGTGGTGGTTTTGAGTTGAAACCTGAAGCAAAAAGAGGTTGATTCATTATTATGCTTACACTAATGTGCTAATAAAATTGTGTTGAGTTTTGTATGAAGGAAGTTTTCAAGTGTAGGGATTGGAGAATGATGAGATGAGTTGAAAAATGGACAAAAGCTCAAGCTTGGGGATGCCTATGCACCCCAAGAAATATCCAAGAGGTGCAAGTGTCAAAGCTTGCGGATGCCCCCGAGGCATCCCTTCTTTATCGGTAAAAATCAGGTCACCTTTCAACACACTATATTTTTATTGTTTCATGCACTATGCATTTTTCTTGGAGCGTCAGTTGCTTTAGTTTTCAGTTTAGTTTATTTTTGTTTGCTGCAATAAATGGTTGGACCCCAACAAATTCCTTTTGGAAAAGTTGCCTTGCTTTTCATTTGCCAAGAACACTCTGTTTTTTACTCTTATCGTTCAACGAGTGTTGTCTTTTTCCGCTACTGCGTTTAGCTTTCATTTTTTCGCCTTGATTTGTGTTCAGATCTTGTTATAACTTTGAATCAAGGTGTATTTTGACCTCTGGTCCATGTTGGTTTTCATCAAAAGAGTTGTTTCAAAAAGGTTCGAATGGTGTTGGAAAAGAGAAAAAGTTTCATGCAAAAAAAAGTGGTGCAAAAAGGAGCTTGTGTAGACTGCGGCCTAGGCTTTTGCATGTCGTGCTTGATGTCTTTTTGATAGTATGCTTAGTGGTTTTGCTGTAGCATGACTTTTCTCAAATGACTGAGATTGCTTAATGAGCCTTTGAAAAAAATCATGCGTTGTTTTTATTATTTGGAAGCATTAATTTGGTTTTCTCCTTGATGCTTTATTTGGGTTGACTTGGCGCATGCTCACACATGTTAGACTCATACAAAGTCTCCATAAGCCTCTATGATCATTTAGTTTTTGACTTTTGATGCCATCTTATGCTTCTTTTAATGTTGCTTTGTCGCTTTGCATGATTATGGCCGTTATTGCTCTCTTAGTTGGTCGCTCCCAGTCTTTTGCTAGCCCTCATTTTGTACTGAGTATGAGCTCTACTCGTGCATCCAATTCCTAAAAACCAAGTTGTTCCAATGTGTCCACCATACATACCTATTAGCAATTTGCTATTCCAAAGTACATTTAACTTTCTTTTATCTATCCTTCAAATTAAACTCTTTTTGGTGTTATGCGAAAATTGGTCAGTAAATCTCTCACGAACCTGATGGCACACTTTACTTTTCTCGTTCTTAAAATTTTGACATTGTGGCTTTCTTATGTTGAGTTGTTATGCTTGCAAGTTGTAAGTTGGAAATTAGCCAAACCATGCCATCATGGGGTAAGCTTTCAACATTGCACTTCTTATTTGAGTTGATATCGTGATCTTTTGTTTATGGATACTCGCGATGTGAAACAAGTTGGGAATCTTGCGGGATCATGGAGTTCTTATATGTGTTAGAGAAATGCCTGGGCCGCTAATCTAAGCCATGCATAATTCATGGTGGAAATTTATAGCATGCCTATAGTGGACATTCGACGACGCATCTCGAAATAAAAAGCTATACCAATGGTAAATAAAAGAGATGTCGAGGTGTTCATTGTCTGTTTGTCTTGTCATTTTGATGTGGGCTTGTTCCATGTCATCGGGCAGGAGGTAACCCATTGGCGGTTCTCGATGATACACATATATTTACAATGACAAGAGTCTGCTTGGGACTCTAAGTCGAGTAGCATGAGGTTTGGGTATTCGTACTTCACGGTACACGAGGTTTTCAACTTATGATTTGTCAAGCATATGCTTCATAATTGTACTCGCATTAACTTTAACCATTCAAGATGCCTATGATGGGGGCAATGAGAGCTCAAAGCTAGTAAGTACCATAATTTTTGAAGGTTTATAAAACTCGCAATCACTGCTTCCCTCTGCGAAGGGCCTTTTTTTTACTTTTTTTGTTGAGTCACCACCTTCTACCTTTATGCACCGTCTAAGAGAGCATAGTTGTCATTTTTAGTATAATGTGCATTGTCCCAAAATTTATCATTGATTGATTCATGATGTTGGTTTCACTTGTTCTTAAGTTATTTGTATCTAGTCGCCCTCTTAAACTTGAAGGTGTCCTATGCATTTATGTTTTGCTATTCCATGAAGGACAAGCTGAAAACCATTTGCTATGTTTTTCCTTATGATTTGAACACACGTTTGACTTTCATTGTTTCATTTTCATGATCTTTCGTTTGTGTTCTTCTTCATCTTATAACATGGTTGCTAAGTTTCTTCTATCAAGATTATATCTTTCATGCCCATGTTTCAAGTTCTTTTGATCCCAGTACTCAATGCTTACATAGATGATCAAGATTGTGTAGGTGCATGTCACCTCAAAAATTATTCTTTGTTATCACTTACCTACTCGAGGACGAGCAGGAGTTAAGCTTGGGGATGCTTGATACGTCTCAAACGTATCTATAATTTTTGATGCTCCATGCTTATTTTTACACCATTTGCTTAGTGTTTCATTACACTTCGTGGCGTTTTTATGCATTTTCCGGAACTAAACTATTAACAAGATGCCATAGTGTCAATTCCCTGTTTTCTGCCGTTTTTGTGTTTCAGAAAAGTTACACAGGAAATATTCTCGGAATGGGACGAAACAAAAGCCGAACATCTAGATATTAAATGAAGCTTCCAGAAGACCGAAGAGGAGACGGAGCCGAGCCAGAGGCTGGTCTCACCACCAGGGGGCGCGGCCCAGGCCCTGGCCGCGCCGCCCTATGGTGAGACCCCCCTGGTCCACTTCTGACGCTGCCCCTTCGCCTATAAAGACCCCCCGACGGGAAAAACCTAAAGACCCGATCACTTTTCCAGAAACACATCGCGATCCGCCGCAGTCGTCGACCCGAGATCGGGAGGGTCCATAAGCTCTTCCCGGCACCCTGCCGGAGAGGGGAATCGCCACCGGAGGTCTTCTTCATCGCCATGCTTGCCTCCGGCGCGATGAGTGAGTATTCTACCTTGGACTATGGGTCCATAGCAGTAGCTAGATGGTTGTCTTCTCCACCATGTGCTTCATGTTTAGATCTTGTGAGCTGCCTTACATGATCAAGACTACCTTTATGTAATTCTACATGTTGTGTTTGTTGGGATCCGATGAATATTGGTGTTATGATTAAGTTGATGTGTTGAATATTATCTTATGTTATCTCTATGTTGTTTATGATCTTGCATGCTCTCCGTTGTTAGTAGCTATCTTGGCTGAGTAGATACTAGTGACTCCAAGAAATAGGAAGACCCTAAGATAAAAAAATCTATCTCATCTTGCTTCTATATATATATAAATCGTTTGCATTTTGAACTCTTGTATTCTCTCCTACTCCATCTTCAAATGTTTCCTTTTGCTTTAGATGACCCCACTCTAGAAACCATCAAGAAAGGATAGAAGATTGCATTGTGCCAGAAGTGTGAGACTGATACTTTATATGTCATTCCTTGACTCAACGTGATGCACAACGTGGAAGGCCAACACAGATTTGAAGAAAGACTCAAATGCAGCTTGCACAACACAAGAAGATGAATCAAGGAAGTAGAGGGGAAACTTGAAGTACACAAGCAAGTAATAGACAAGACCACCAATGATTATAGTTTATAGGACAAACAATATTGTGATACCCTATTGGTCATACGAAATTGGGGTATGACCATACTAGATTGTTAGGGTTTGAACTAGCTTGCTTGATGTGATGAATGCTTGTTAGATGTTGTTTGTTGTTATGATGAATTGGCTTGATCCGCTGTGTATGGGTAGAAACTTTTTTAGATCCCTTCTATCTATTCTCATCTTTATCCCAATCCCAAAGAAGTGTTTTATTGAAAAGTATCCATGAAGACAACAACATTATTGACTCCATATAAGATGTTCAGCATCAAGAAGAAGAAGCATACAGCATGAAATGGCAAACCAAAGGATCTGCAAGATAAGAGTTAACACCATATGACAGAGTTTACGCAAACCTCTAGCTAAGAAATGATAGATTTGTTTTCTAAAAATTCAAAATGGGGGTTGGAACATTAGTTCAATTTCCAAGATTTTTTTTAAAAGCTAATGAGGTTGACTAAGAGTTAGGATGCGAGATGCACCAAACCGAATACAAGGTAATGATTGTGTGCGACATGGATTGGCCCCCATGACGACTACTCATATTGTTCGCTCCTGTTATGAGGAATGGTTAATCTAGAGAGACATACCTACAAGAGAGACGATGTTGTCAAGCCGTGACCAAAACGTAGAGATACGATGAGATGAACCACAAGCTTACCGTTGAAGAAGACTTGTAATAGAAGACGTTTTACCGACCTTGAGAGCTCTGTTTGACCCAAGAGTGCTTACAAAGGAATGAACCATAAGATGGAAGACCGCCACAGATGTCAACAAAGAGGATGAAATGAAGATATGAGATCACCTTGACTTGGTCTTCTGATTGACCCAAAGAGTGAACCTTCAGCGTCCAAAGTAGCTCAACAAATGTCATTGTTGGATTGAAGCATTTCAATGGAGGAATGATTATAATCAAGCTATATCGAGGAAGATAGGACGCAAGAGTATGTGAATAGACACCCATCTATCTATTATATTATTAAAACAACTAACAACCAACGGTGGAGATTTCTCACGCTAAAATGTTGGAGATTTAATGGTGACTATTTAATCAGCAAGTCTAAGTTTAGAAATTACACGCATCGTGGAGATTTGACATGCGTGACTTGAGTTCAGAAAGTACACGGGTGGAGAAGACTAGAGTTTAGAAAATACACGTATGGAGAAGACCGGACTTCAGAAAGTACACGTGTGGAGATTAACAAGCCCGTTGAACCAACAAAACGTGCACGCTTGGGCAGCTCGCCAGATTGAATCTTGCCCACAACTCTCGCTTGCACCGGCAAGACGACAGAGCAGCAGGTCACACCATCAACTTCAAGCAAATCGTTTGCATCGGCGAATCCATGGAACGGCAGACCATCAGGACACCAGCAGATCAAAGGCGGGCCTCTCCACCAACTTCAAGCAAATCGCTTGCATGGGTGAATCAAAGGAACAACATGCTAGCAGGACACCAACAGATCAAAGGAAGGCCACGCCATAAATCGCTTGCATTAGCAAACCGACAGAACCGCAGGCCAGCGTGACACCAGCAGATCAAAGGGACATCATTAACTTCATGAATCAACTCCAATCATCAAGTAACTTCATGAACTTCAATAAAATCGCTAGCAGGATGCCAGCAGATAAAAGGCACGTCATTTACTTCAGGCGACAACTGCAATCTTCAAGTAAACATGCAGTCTTCGTGTTTGTTTTGATCTTCTCTCCGCTTGCATCGGCAAATCGATGAAACAACATTGCTAAGCGGATCAAGGGCACGCCATTAACTTCAGGTAACCGTTGCAGTTTTCGTGTCCGTGTAGATCTTCTCTCCCAACATATATTTTCTTATGAAAAACCTATGTTCATGTCATTTATTGATTAGATAGATCACTCACGGGCAAAACATATCTATAGAAAGCAATCGCAACAAAGCTACTATCAGAGGGAAAGATAACGGTTGTGGTAGCATCGTGCGGAATTACCGCACTACTTCTTCAAAGTGGCAGGACAACACATTCAAGGTTCCGCATTCCACTGAGTATCACCGAAGAACAACATGTGAAAACAAGGATCACATATAGCTGAATTGTTAAGGAAGACCTCACTTATACTATGGGAATGAAGCTCATACTGGAAACAAACATTGCTTCAAGGCACTAGATTAAAGCCTTGGAGATATTCTCAGGTTCACATACAAAACAACAACGAAAATCCATTTGGTGGCCTGACGGTGGTATTGGGAGGTGATTTCAGACAAATCCTACCAGTTATAACAAAGGAGAGGAGAGAGCATAATGCAATATTTGAGCAGACATGCGTCATAAGTGTTTTGCCAGATGATCCAATACAAAAATAAAAGGCCACTAAATTTGTAGAATGGATACTACAAATAGGCGATGAAAAGAAAAGATGAAGGAGAGGATTGGATTGGATTAAAATAACAAAGCGCCTACTGCTACAGAAAGGAAAAAATGCAAAATAAGAAATAGTCCAAAGTATATACCCAAAGTTGCTGCAAAGATACCCGTGAGCACGACTTCAATACTATTTCCACGGAATGAATTGTTCAGGGAAATAATCGAGCACAAATTGAGCCAAATACAAGGTGAAAAGATGACATACCTAAACCTGGATATCGTGTGCAAGGCAACAACAAACCAGATTAGAATGGAAAATAATGCATGTTTCCTACTGAGCTCCTTAACAACTTGAAGTTCCCAATAATCCCAGATCATCAGCTAAAACTGAAGTTAGGTTTGGCGGTGATACTACTATGCAACATCAACCAAACTGCAGGTATATGCAATGGTGCGAGAATCACAATAACACGGCCTAGAAACAAGTATATCGAGGCAGAAATGATTACTGGAATGCACGTTGGCGAAAAGGTATGCATCCCTAGGGATCATCATATCACCCAACGAATCAAAATGGTCGTTAATGCTGAAACAAAGGCAACATCCATCATCAGTCTGCTTTACAATGAACAAAACATAGTGCCAAGGTCAATCGTTGAACAATGTAGGAATATATTTGAATAAGGAAGTATACTGCCATGGAAACTTATATGTGTCATTATCAAGAGTCACAAAGAAAGAAGGATTGAAGCTGCTGATGGATGACAATGAGTGTCTAAGTAAAGACATCACAAAGAATATTTTTTATTAGGAGATATTCTAAATTATATAGGACTACAAGACATTTACAATCATTTGTCATGAAGTGGAGCTCTGATGACAACACAGAGTAAACATGCCCAATTATGGGAAAGAAAATTATAAATAGGAGATGCAATGTTCAGTTCAGCATAATTTTTTCTTACTTGCTTACCATGCTTCACATGGACATGATTCTTTCCATAGCTACATACATGTATCTTACATGTTATGACACAAAGTTCGTATTTAAATAGTGTTTCCAAAATATCGAAAACAAGAATGTAGACGGGAACTAGAAAATTTCAGTTCAGCTATGCATGTTTCTGTTTTGCTTCTATTGTACTTCCTAGATGCAATTCAGTTTACATAGCTATGAACATTTAGCAAGTACACCAGATCAAACAATGTAATCAGAAACGAGCTTCTCTTAACATCTCTCCCACGGTGCAGACCTCAAGAACTGACCTCTCTTACGAATGGTACAAAAGTCTAAAATGTTGGAGATTTAATGGTGAAGATTTAATCAGCAAGTCTAGGTTTAGAAATTACACGCATCGTGGAGATTTTACACGCGTGACTTGAGTTCAGAAAGTACACGGGTGGAAAAGACTAGAGTTTAGAAAATACACGTATGGAGAAGACCAGAGTTCAGAATGTACACGTGTGGAGATTAACAAGCACTAGTGGAATGCCCGTGCGTTGCTACAGGCTTGTAAATTTTTTTTGCTACATCGATTGTCGTATGCCCTTAATATTTTTCTTACTAATTTGTTTGTGTGTATGTCTTTCTTTGTTTTGAAGGTTTGAGAATATCTATTTTGAATTAAATTTTATGTTAAATATTAAATTATATGTTTTTTTTGAAACATGCATCGAAGAATAACGATAACACTGTATGCACACTTCTTTTGATTTTTTAAACATGCTTTTTTTAAAAATTAACTAATGTGTGTTTCCCTTACTAAAATGATGCTACATAATTATCCACATTTATATAATAATACTTCATAACATTTTTAAAGTATACATAATTTTTTTATTGATAATAAGTTTATGACCTATAATTTTGGTAATGTATTAATAAAATTTTCATGCGTTGCTGCTACCATTCTAGATGTAATATTTATACTCTTTAACAATGACAATATAAGATTTGTTGACATAATATGTGCAGTCCAAGACATAGTTTTTGAACTATCAACATAATCTTTGTTTTATCATTTTGTGAATCACAAAATTGAATTATGAGTAATTATTACCCATAATATATTTATTATTTGGATATTTTAGACAAAAAAGCATATTAATTGGTTGAATTAAAAATCAACCTTTATGGTCTTACTCTTAGTCGATCCAGTACATTTTGTTAGATGCCAAATGTTTTTTTTATTTGACTTCATTCTAACTATGAGTAGGTTGAATTTTTTTTTTTGTATTAAAAATTCTCTCTTCTTTCACTCTCTCCTCTCTCTCTCACTCACTTTACCTATTCCTGGTTGTTCCCCATGAATCCTCTCGACCTCTGTTATTGATGTAAAGCTTCTCGGTGAATGCGACCACAACATCCGTGTAGCTGCCACTGCCTCTGTAGGCGCCATGGCCGTGTAGCTATCAATCGTTTGGCTGATAGCTTCAGATTTGGTGTTGCCTCAGCTAGGTAAGCTACAAATTTCCGGAGACTTTTTTCTAGTTCTACACTCTTAGCAGGGATGATTTCATAAATACTTTTAGAACAAAAGGGCTCAAATGGAAGTAGTCGAGAGGATAAGATTTCCTCACTCTTCGGTGGATTTCAGATCGAAGCCATATCTAGTTCCAGCGTTACGCATAAAATTGAACATGTTTTACTATGACTCAAACAGTCAAGTTGAGAACTATCTCTGCGATACCCCCAACAGCCAACAGGTAAGCAACTTTGCTAGCTTTAATACCATCAGCTGGCCATCAACAAACAGTGGCTTGCCCTATTTTTTCAACCAAATAATCCGCTGTTAGCACCTCAACATTATCTACAAAAGTCACCCTGAACCAGCATTTTTGTCAAACAACTGTATTTCTATCATTGTCTGTGCAAAATCCTATACAAGTTCAAAGATTTGTAAGGATCAGGTCACGGAAAATGCTTGAGTTTTATGTATTTCTAATTAGCAAAGCCTTTACCTTTTTACTGAATCAAGAAACAGGGCAGAATGAAATGGGGAACAGAACAGATCAGTTTTTCCTTTTAAATTTTTGCTATGATCGGAATATCCACTCATGATGTTATACACTTAACCATTTATTGACCTTCCCTTCGAACTTCCAAATCAATTAATCACATCTAGAAGTCTCTAAAATAGTCAAAACGACTCCCAGTAACCTGACACCAACGAGTCTGAACAGTAGCAGTAATCAATCCAATCAAGCAAAATCGATTCGGATTGAGGTGACAAAGAAAGTACGAACCCAAAGCCGAGCTCATCCATGACTGTCCTGCCGACGCAGGTAGCCCCCTGCTTCAGCAGGTTCGTGACAACCAGCGCCGTCCGGCTCGCCGCCGTGTGGGTCCTCTTCCAGTCCGGGTTCCCAAACCCAGCCACACAGCCCTCGATCTCGAAGCTAAAAACACAATAAAGAGGGGATCAGACCGGGGAAGAAAACCTATGATCCCCGACCAGGAAGCAGAGCAGGAAGCATAAAAAGGCTCACTTGTCGCTGACCGCGAAGGTGAGGCCCGAGAGCAGCTGGCGCGCGGCGGGAGGCGGGGCCTGCGGCGGCGGGGCGAGCTCGAGGGTGTCGCAGAAGGCTCCGGAGTCGGGGGGCGGGGCGGCGGACTTGCCGCGCAGCCACCTCCGGTGGTGCCGCGCGGCCTCCGTCAGGACGATGACTCTGGCTACGGCGATGCCCGTGACGATCCAGGCGCGGGGGTTGGAGTACGCCGCTGTGCCGCCGGCGCCCGATCGCTGCAACGACCCCCCTAGGAACCGGAGCACTCAGATTCGACACCCAGTTCACCGTAGAACGCCGCGCTAGGCTAAGATCTGAAGCTCTTTTATTTAAGGTTTCGATTTGTTAGGAATCAGAGTTCGATACTATCTCGTTTGGTAAGGGTTCGACGTACGACGGTTTTTTACTCGATTCCGGTTGCCACGGATACTCAAGTTTCTTTCTCCACCTGTAAATTTTTAAACATAATTTATGTGATCCATCTAACATTTCAATGGCTATACCATTCAGGACCATTTTTCTCCAAGTCTGAAAAATCACGGCAATCTTTCCCATTGACCGAGATTTCAGATATATTGAAGCAATCATCATCCCATTTTACAAATTAATTTTGTTTTTATTGACTCTAAAAATGAGCAACGAAACACGGTTTTATTTTATTAAAAAATGTACATGAAAAATGTATTGCATAGACGGTGAGACAAAGATACTTACAACCAATGATGTTTAATGATATTTTAAAAAATGCTTGTACTTTTAAATAATTTCTGAATTGAACTTCAGTCAATAGCGGCTTTATTTCTCGTCCACATGAACGTGTATGCTTGGGCAGCTCGCTAGATTGAATCTTGCCCACAACTCTCGCTTGCACCGGCAAGTCGACGGAACAGCAGGTCACACCATCAACATCAAGCAAATCGTTTGCATCGGCAAATCCATGGAACCGTAGACCAACAGGACACCAGCAGATCAAAGGCGGGCCTCTCCACCAACTTCAAGCAAATCGCTTGCATCGGTGAATCAAAGGAACAACATGCTAGCAGGACACGAGCAGATCAAAGGAAGGCCACGCCATAAATCGCTTGCATTGGCAAATCGATTGAACCGCAGGCCAGCATGACACCAGCAGATCAAAGGGACGCCATTAACTTCATGAATCAACTCCAATCTTCAAGTAACTTCATGAACTTCAATAAAATCGCTAGCAGGATGCCAGCAGATAAAAGGCACATCATTTACTTCAGGCGACAACTGCAATCTTCAAGTAAACATGCAGTCTTCGTGTTTGTTTTGATCTTCTCTCCGCTTGCATCGGCAAATCGACGAAACAACATGGCTAGCTTGATGCCAGCGGATCAAGGGCACGCCATTAACTTCAGGTAACCATTGCAGATTTTGTGTCCGTGTAGATCTTCTCTCCCAGAATATATTTTCTTATGAAAAACCTATGTTCATGTCATTTATTGATTAGATAGATCACTCACGGGGAAAACATATCTATAGAAAGAAATCGCGACAAAGCTACGATCAGAGGGAAAGATAGCAGTTGTGGTAGCATCGTGCGGAATTGCCGTGCTGCTTCTTCAAAGTCACAGGACAATACATTAAAGGTTCCGCATTCCACTGAGTATCACTGACGAGGTTCAACCCCGACAATGCCCATGCTTGAGGGCTTTCGAATCATGGAGCGCTTGTGGGATCCGGCAAACTCGACGACGATCAAACGACGCAGAGAGACACAGGTTTTACCCAGGTTCGGCCCCCTTGTTGGGTAATGACCTACGTCCTGCCTGTCTGACTTTATTGATGGGGTGGTTACAATAGTGGTGTTTACAGCGATGGCGTAGATTGGATCTAGCGGAAGGTGGAGAGCTCTCGAGAATTTGAGCGCTCGGGTGGATGATGGCGAAAAATGTCTAGCCGCTATAGGATCTCCCTCCCAACCTTTTATAGGCAAAGGTTGGGTCTCAGGATTGTCCTACACGCAAAGTACAGATAGAGTCGGTTTTAATAAACCCTAATCGAGCCCTAATTCGACTTGGTCTCTTCGAGCCTTGCCTTGTACATCAAGTCTCGCTCCTGGGCCGTGCCAGGCTTATCATGTTTGTGGGCCTTGCCATCCCTTCAGTAGATGCCCTTCTTGGACCAAAAACCAAGTAGGCTAATATCGAGGACCCACAGGTCATTCCTTCATCAATCACCAAAGAACAACATGTGGAAACAAGGATCACATATAGCTGAATTGTTAAGGAAGACCTCACTTATACTATGGGGATGAAGCTCCTATTGGAAACAAACATTGCTTCAAGGCACTAGATTAAAGCCTTGGAGATATTCTCAGGTTCACATACAAAAACAACAACGAAAATCCATTTGGTGGCCTGACGGTGGTATTGGGAGGTGATTTCAGACAGATCCTACCAGTTATAACAAAGGAGAGGAGAGAGCATGCAATATTTGAGCAGAACATGTGTCGTAAGTGTTTGCCAGATGATCCAATACAAAAATAAAAGGCCACTAAATTTGTAGAATGGATACTACAAATAGGCGATGAAAAGGAAAGATGAAGGAGAGGATTGGATTAAAATAACAAAGCGCCTACTGCTACAGAAAGGAAAAAATGCAAAAGAAGAAATAGTCCAAAGTATATACCCAAAGTTGCTGCAAAGATACCCGAGAGCACGACTTCAATACTATTTCCACAGAATGAATTTTTTCGATAAAGAGCGCTTTATTACTTAATAGTTTAAGCTTACACCCGACCTCTGCATAACTAGGATGCACACAGCCCAAATCCAAGTCACATCTGAAGTGAAAAAGGCTAAATTACATATCATAAAGAGCAGTTATAATCTCGCCTAAACAACAGCACCAATACGTAAGCTATGCGGCCATCCATGTTGGGAAAAAGTATCCCTCGCCGTAGCTTCCAATCGTGCACAAACCTCCGTATAAAGGTCGCGATCCTCGAGACGCTGCAGAGACGACCACAAACGGAGTGTACTGATAGCCCTGTAGATAACCTACAAGATGGAAGATTTTTTATCGTTAAACACTTTATCATTTCTACATAGCCATAGCGACCAAATAAAGGCAATCGCTCCCACCCTAATATGCTTTTTAAACCTATTGTCAATTCCATTTAGCCAATTCCCAAAAATGCTGGTAATGCTACATGGTGGAAACAAGGTTGAAGCTACTTTGATGACTGACCATATAGATCTAGCAAAACGACACTGGAAGAATAAGTGTTTTATTGTTTCATCGTGATGACAAAAAACACATTTCTTACTTCCATGTCAATTCCATTTTCCAAGATTATCTTTAGTTAATACAACTCCTTTACGCAGGTACCATCCAAATACCTTTATCCGTAATGGAATCTTCAACTTCCAAAGCTTATTACTACTAATTTTGTTGATTGGCACATCGGGTAAAATAAGTGCATTATACATAGAAGCTACTGAAAACTTGCCATTTTCATGCAAGTTCCAGCTGAATTCGTCATGCCCATCTTGTAGTTGGATGCTAGCCAAACGCTGGAGTAAGGCATTCCAAGCTACAAATCGTTGTCCGGACAAATCCCTTCTAAACGCCACATTTGGTGGAGATGTCTCCATTACTTTGGCGATAGTATCACCTTTGTGGTGCACAATGCTATACAACGCTGGATACTGTTCATGAAGAGTGGCATTACCAAGCCATTTGTCTTCCCAGGACCTTATCTCCGAACCATCCTTAATTGAAAAAGAACCCAGTCCAAAGAAATATTTCTTTGTTGCCATGAGTCCAGCCCAAAAATGCGAATCACCTGGTTTCCAAAGAACCTGAGATAATGCTTTTGGTCCAATGTATTTCCTCTTAAGGATGGTTTGCCACGTTCCCTCCTCAGTGAGCAGCTTAAACAGCCACTTGCCCAGTAAGGCTGTATTTTTGACCTCGAGGTCATGAATACCAAGCCCACCCTGGTCTTTAGGAGAGCACACGACACTCCATTTAGACAATCGGTACTTCTATTTCTCGCTGTCCCCTTGCCAAAAGAATCTAGACCGGTAATAATCCAGTTTGTGTAAGATTCCTTTAGGCAAGAGGAAGAATGAAATCATATGCAGTACCATATTAGTCAGTACCGAATTAATGAGTACTAGTCTTCCTCCTAGGGACAACAATTTACCCTTCCAACTACTAAGACATTTTTGTAGTCTCTCCTCAACGAGTTTCCATTTGGCAAGTGTAAGTCTCCGATAATGGATCGGAATCCCTAAATACCTCATAGGAAAATGTCCTTGCCCACAACCGAACAACTCGGCATAATCATTGACCTCGTCCTAGGCCTCGCCAAAACAAAACAACTCGCTCTTATGGAAATTAATTTTGAGACCAGATAAAAGCTCGAACGCTGAAAGTATCAATTTCAAATTCTGGGCCTTTTCTAGGTCATGTTCCATAAAGAGAATCGTATCGTCGGCATATTGAAGGATAGATAGCCCCCCATCCGCAAGGTGAGGAATTACTCCTTCAATGAGACCATCAGTCTTTGCGCGTTCGATCATGATGGCGAGCATATCAGCCACTATATTAAATAGCATTGGTGATAGGGGGTCGCCCTGCCTCAGACCTTTCAGTGTCTGGAAGTATCTGCCAACATCGTCATTGACTTTGATGGCCACACTACCTCCTGACACAAAGGAATTGATCAAAGCACGCCACTCATCAGAAAAACCTTTCATTCTGAGTGTTTGCTGGAGAAAAAACCATTTGACTTTATCGTAGGCTTTCTCGAAATCTAATTTTAAAATTACCCCATTCAACTTTTTTGAATGCAGTTTGTGAACTGTTTCATGCAACGTAACGACTCCATCTAGTATCGTCCTACCTTGCATGAACACAGTTTGAGACAGCCGAACTACATGATCAGCAACTGTGTTTAGTCTTATAGTGGCCACTTTCGTGAAAATTTTGAAACTAACATTAAGAAGACAGATGGGTCTATACTGTTGGATCCTTTCTGCTTCATTAATCTTAGGTACCAAAATTATCTCACCAAAATTTAGACGAAACAACTCCAATTGTCCAGCATGAAGACAGCTGAACAAGGCTAGAAGGTCCATTTTGATAGTATCCCAAAAAGTCTGGTAGAACTCCACTGGAAACCATCAGGACCAGGTGCTTTGTTGTGTTCCATTTGGAAAATAGTTTTTCTTACTTCCTCTTCCGAGTACTCTGCCGTAAGAAGATTGTTTTCCTCAACGGAAACTTGGGGAATGTCATCCGTTCGAGACTCATCCATGGAGAAGTTACCTTCCTTTGGTGCCCCAAACAGGTTTTTATAGTAATTGGTAATCTACTGTTTGAGGTTGTCGTTGTCCTGACCCTCAATTGTACCTTCATCTTGAACAAGAGTGTGAATACGCTTCTTCCTATGTCTGCCATTGGCAACACTATGGAAGTACCGAGTATTCGAATCTCCTTCAAGAATAAACTGGCTCTTGGAGCGGTTGTACCATTTGAGTTCCTCCTCACGGAGTAGGCTTGCTATCTTTGCATTAGACTGATTTTTTAAATCAATCTGTTGCATGGATAAGGGGCCCACTTTAGCCAAAGCTTCTAGATCATCAATGATAGAAGAAAGCCTCAACTTTTCTTTTCTAAGGATACCCGTTACATGACGTGCCCAACCACTCAGGTGACTACTTAAAGCAAGTATCTTAAAGTTCCACCTTTGTATTGGAGACATAGCATCAACAGGTCTCTCCCATACCGATTTGAGCACATCATGAAAACCCTCACGCTGTAGCTATCCAAGTTAGAACTTGAAACGATGGTTACCAGACAACTTAGGTGTTCCAGTGGACAGTAGTATGGGAGCATGATCGGAAATTCCTTTGATCCGCTCGAGAGCACGTATAGATACCATGGGGAATTTAGATTCCCAGTTAGCGTCCATAAGTACTCTATCGAGTTTCTCATAAGTGGGTTCCGGAAGGCTACTAGCCCAGGTGAACTGTCTTCCGATCATTGAAACCTCTCTCAAATCCAAGCTGTCAATGACAGCATTGAATAGAAAAGGCCAATGTTCATCGAACCGGCCTTTACTTTTCTCGTGACGGAATCTTAGCAAGTTAAAATCACCCCCAATTAAAATTGGGTATGGATTATCCTTTGCCAAATTAACCAACTCACGAAGAAATGCGGCCTTATATTCATCCTGAGCAGCCCCATAAACAGCAACCAGACTCCACGTGAAATTATCGGCTCTATTACGAATATGGAGTTTAATGTGATAATCTCCACTCGAGCGAGCCAACACTTCCATGGAGTCTGTACGTACTCCAAGAAGAATGCCCCCGATCTACCTCGGGGCGGCTGAGACGTCCACTCAAAGTCTACACCACCAGAGAGGCGGTCAAGTAGTCGTTGAGAGAAGTCCCTTCTACCTGTTTCCAAAATAGAAACAAAATCTGAACTATGATCCTGAATACAATGAGCGATATGTAAATGTTTAGCTAAGTCATTTAGACCTCTGCTATTATTAAACATACCATTCATGAGGACACAATTTTCGATTTTGGAACTCTACCCCTTTTCGAGGTTCCACGGAATGAATTAGTCAGGGAAATAATCGAGGACACAATGAGCCAAATACAAGGTGAAAAGGTGACATACCTAAACCTGGATATCGTGTGCAAGGCAACAACAAACAACATCAGAATAGAAAATAATGCATGTGTCCTACTGAGCTCCTTAACAACTTGAAGCTCCCAAGAATCCCAGATCATCAGCTAAAACTGAAGTTAGGTTTGGCGGTGATACTCCTATGCAACATCAACCAAACTGTAGGTATATGCAATGGTGCGAGAATCACAATAACACGGCCTGGAAACAAGTATATCGAGGCAGAAATGATTACTGGAATGCACGTTGGCGAAAAGGTATGCATCCCTAGGGATCATCATATCACCCAACGAATCAAAATGGCCGTTAATGCTGAAACGAAGGCAGCATCCATCATCAGTCTGCTTTACAATGAACAAAACAAAGTGCCAAGGTCAATCATCGAACAATGTAGGAATATATTTGAATAAGGAAGTATACTGCCATGGAAACTTATATGTGGCATTATCAAGAGTCACAAAGAAAGAAGGATTGAAGCTGCTGATGGATGACAATGAGTGTCTAAGTAAAGACATCACAAAGAATATTTTTTATTAGGAGATATTCTAAAGTATAGAGGACTACAAGACATTTACAATCATTTTTCATGAAGTGGAGCTGATGAGAAACAGAGTAAACATGCCCAATTATGGGAAAGAAAATTATAAATAGGAGACGCAATGTTCAGTTCAGCATAATCTTTTCTTACTTGCTTACCATGCTTCACATGGACATGATTCTTTCCATAGCTACATACATGTATCTTACATGTTATGACACAAAGTTCGTATTTAAATGGTGTTGCCAAAATATCGGAAACAAAAATGTAGACGGGAACTAGAAAATTTCTGTTCAGCTATGCATGTTTCTGCTTTGCTTCTATTGTACTTCCTAGACGTGATTCAGTTTACATAGCTATGAACATTTAGCAAGTACACCAGATCAAACAATGTAATTAGAAACGAGCTTCTCTTAACATCTCTCCCACGGTGCAGACCTCAAGAACTGACCTCTCTTACGAATGGTACAAAAGTCCACATCTCTCTTATATTGTGTATCTCAAGAAATGGCTACAGCATGGAGATTTGATCTCCTATTCAATTATCAGTTTCCTAGAGATTACACCGCATATTATTTCTCATATGGAATAAAATTTAGCATGTCTGGCATGGATGTAGGATGATTGATTTACCTATATGCCTCCTCCTGTGCAAAGCTCGATGAGACAAGCGCAATCAGATGAACTGGCTCTATTGCTACTGCTTTGTTGCCCAATGACACTATCATTGTTGCTAAAAATAGATCAAATGCTACAAATAATGACTTAATTATGGATTATCCTATAATAAAAATTGGGAAAAAATACAAAAAGAAATGTGGAAGCAACCATGCACGGTAATACTAGACCAAAAGTCATGTGGCGCCTTCCCTGCTGAATGAGGGCTACAGCTGTCGCCGCTGAACAAGGGCAACGCAAGCAGCGAGCGCCGAGGCAGACGCAACATGCCATGCCGTGTGCGGGGTCTTCAGATCGGCGCTCCACTCGGCTCCTGTTACAGGGGTTGACGCAGCTGCGCTCTCTGCAGGTCGACCTGTCGACAGCGCAGCTCCAGCACTCGTCCCCCGCCTTGGTCAAGCCTCGCCTGCAGTAGCATGGCTTGAAAAGATTTGGAGGTGGACAGAAAAGGCAGTGGATTGGGATTTCGGGGAATAGTCGACTCACTGGAGACTGGAGAGAATAGAAAGGGGATTTTTCTTACTTGCTTTTCACAAGCGAGAGATATGTAGAGATGAGTGTGTCTGGTCCGTGCTTTACAGTGGTTGGACTATTAAAATAATTATTATTTACCACATGGACCAAGTGCATGTATACTTAATAAAGAATTTAGTAAAGGCTAGCAAATTTGCCCGTGCGTTACAACTGCTCAACTATTGATAAATAGTCTAATTCCTTGATAATCAGATTTTTATGATCAGGAGTAGTCGCCTGTATTCAATTTCCTTGGAAATCAGTAGCAAGTCTGAAGTCTCTACCTCACACATGGTTTTTTTCTTAATCTTCCTCGACAACAATGATCAGATCCTCGATGAACATATCTATCTGATTCATAACATATACATTTTTCGTTGTCGCCCCTTGACACCGGTCTAAAGATGGACATCTTTCATATCTTGACAGATCAGCAAGGCGAAGGACCATCAAATTCGAAACTATCCTCGCCATTAATGTTTCACACGGTCTTTATTCGATGTATAGTAGAAATTGATCAAGGACTTCATGTGGCTACACCTATGAGAATGTGAGGCTTCAGAAAACTTAAAGGAGCGGGTCAGCAAACAAAATTAAATCTTTGCAATTTTTTGTAAATATATCTTTCTCAATATAGTTGCGGTGAAGCGTCACAAAAACAAAGAATGGGCAAAACCATGACATTGAACACTATACTACTTAAACCAATAGTTTCTTGCTATTCCAGATTGCATGACTCGTATGAACCAATATAGTAATCTGTATCCGAGAATTGGTCGACCAAATTGCAACGGACAAATAAAATTGCGTATAGAGTTGCAACCTATAAGTTACTAGTTGAATGCCCGTGCGTTGCCACGGTTTTTAACCATTTTGTTATCACACATGCATAGAAATATGAAACACATATAAACATTAATTTGTGATAAAAACATCACCAAATTATGTTCAAAAAATATTAAAATTGTCAATTTCACATAATTCCATGGCCTATGTGTATTACTTAAAAAAATACTACTCTCTTGATCAGAAATAACTGTTAGTGATTTTATCCTAACTTAGTACAAAGTTTGTACTAAGCAATCGACACTTATTTCTGATCGGAGGGAGTATAAAATATCAATCAAAAGATGCTATAATACAATCTAGCCTCTTGTGATCTCCTTACTTCCAGAAATAAAGGCGTGGCTTCATGTGTTATTCCCTCTTTCATAATTTTTTTTGTCATTTTAGTTTAAATTTAATGACGACAAAAATTATTGAACAAAGGGAGCACCATTTATGAAGATATGTTCACACTCCCATTCTCGCTGAAGACAATCATGCAACCTTTTATCTTCATAACGCATTAACGATCAAGCACAACTTATATACATATGGAAGTCTAACAAATAATGCTATAAGAACACACATGCTTTGTGCAATACGTCTTTCACTTTAATGCACACCAATATACTTGATTGTCATATTAACACAACCAAGATGGCAGAAACAACAAGTGGGCTTTCACAAATACAAAAGATTACCAGTCCACCTATATAGCAGCAACATCCGCACCAAAGAGCACCAAATACAGCCTTAAAAGGAGGTGAGAGGGCACAACATCCGCACCAAAGAGCACTTAACTTGGCAATGATAATATCCAACCCTCCTGCCAACAGCCAGATCCTAAAATTCAAATAAGATGAAGAATGTTTTTTAGTGTTGTAAGCAAGGCCTTACAGTCTTCTCTTAATGTACCATAAAAAAATTGTCTTAATCTCCAACTACTTAATCATTTGTATCATGCGAAATTCAAACCAGAGCTCACATTGTTTGAGTTTTGAAATATCACAAGCAAACATTTTAATAAATATCTAGATAGATGGATTCTGAAGCATGTCTGAGCTGAATCACTATCACCTCACCTTCCTGGAGCTTGGTAGCCTATTCAACAACATCCTCTCGCTTAGAATATCACATCTTTTGTCGATAGAAAACCACAGAATTACGCATCAGTGAATACATAAACATTCATAATCATCTTTTGTTGATAGGTTTCACGATGCTTTTTAAGAAGTTCATCTTTTTTATACATCTGTGCATATCGCTCTCGAGAACGTTGCCTCTTGCTTTCTTTGGCGTCTATGGGTTCCTCTTCGTTACTGGATTCGATGACACCTGATGACATAAAAAAATTACATGTAATATTGTTTGAACAAACATAACTTCAAGCTGGCTAAATATGATGTAAACACTACAATCAAAATTCTGAAGATGCTTATTTACAGAACATAACTTCAAATTATTTAACACTGAAGATGCTTAACTATAAATGGCGTGTACCTTGAAATGACTGAAGTGATAAGTTCAATTCCAATCTACCGATGGCTCCCATGTGGCATGGTGGATCTACACGAGTAATAATATCCTCTTGGCATGTATACTTTGTTTTCCCAAAATGACACCACTTTGTCACTTTGTTATTGAGATATCTTGACAACACAAAAAAGAATCTACCTATAATTCATGCCCCAAGTTCTTGTGATCATGTAAATTTATTTATACAATGTATCAGTTAAATCTGGATGATATACAACATTTCAGGTCAGCTATTTTCACATTATATACGTGCTTTGGGACTTTCAAAGATTCTGTATATTTCACAAATCATGGATAGGGTATTGCAGGGCGATGTATATTTTGGTTGTCTCCATAGAAGTCTATCCCAAATTTATATGTTGTTGGGCTAAAATGACTTACCAAAACAGTTGATATTGAGAACTATAAGTCATACATGATATGATCGCAAAAAGTGCTGATATTAAGATAAACTGTATAGAATGCTTTGCTTGATTTAAATGCACACATATGTAATATTTTAAATACTGAACTAAAATAGTAAGCAAAGAGAACCAAGGAAATGACCCATTTTCATGTCATATATTGTATAAACCCTTAAAACAGACCAAGCACGTGCAGACATAGCATAATGTATCTTTCATGTAAATTTTGTTATATAAACTTCTGGTGGTCATCTAGTTGAAAACACAAACATGTTTCCAGGTGAAATAACAAATTTGGCTAGCAAAGAAAGTGTGGATATGCATAAGTCAATACTTACCTGTCAAATTAATCTCCTCGACCCACAATTTCTGGATCCATATCCACAATGATCCTTGTATGTTCTCTCAAAAAAAAAAATGATCCTTGTCTGTGCATTATCCACAATGACACTATTGCCACTGTTTTTTGACTTGGTGTCGTGTACAATGACTGAAAGGAAAGCCTTGCAGCTGGCCAGATATGGTTTCCTCATAGTAAAATTTCTTGGCATGCTCCAGTTATCGCCTTCCCCAGAGGTGCTCACTGTTTACCTAAAAAACAATGAAGTTTGAGCAAGGTATCTGTCCCAAAATCCAGAAAAAAATTCTGTTAAGAAGACAACAAAGTATACATAGATTTAGAAAGCATACCTTCTGCTGCTGCAACATAGTCATAGAATTCAAGACGGGGGCGCAGATCCTGGAAGGCATGCCACATCGATGAGGCCCATAGCCTGCGCGTCCACCAGACCGCCTGCGTGTTGCTAGATCCAGAGTCATGACCACGACGCGCACGTCGGCTGCAGCAACTTCTTCGGACCGAATAAGAACAACTTGGCTGCATGACCTTCGCGACGGCGCGGCACCCTGACGCCAGCGGCCAGCCCAACAAGCTCCTACGATGCGAGCAGTCCATCCTTCAACCGAGCTAGCTCCTGATTGGACTACCAGGCACAATAGAACATGCGCGCGTAGCCGCCCCTCTTCCATGCCCGCTGCAAGCCCTTGATGACGCCCTCTGCCGGCCCGCACGTAGACAGGAGGAAGCCGGGGCGACGGCGGAGGGAGCATTGAGTGGTATATCAAAGCAAAATTATGAAGTTTACCTCAACATTTCCCACTATCCCAAAATTAACCTACAATGACTCAAAGGTCTCTCCCATTTTTGAACAATTAAATCAGAAACATCTGTAAGTTATTTTGCTTCAATTTTCTGTCAATGTAAAATTAATATGGGACAGAAATTCCGTTCCTTGCATTCAACATGCCCAAAAACTGTATCTAATTCAGCCCGAATCCTGCTGCACAAAAATAACAAGGCTATAAATTATTGAATTTAAAACAAGATATGTAAAGTGATTGAATTATACAGGTATGGAGTTAACCTTAACTGGTTGAATTATGCAGGTATGAAGTTAACCTTAACTGACATTTGTATACTGGGCCATGGAGGAATAACCCGAATAGATGTAATCTCTCGAGAAAACATTGTAAACTCCACTCTCGTGTCCAAGTCCCAATCTTTGTGTAATCTTTGAGAGGGATCAAGAAAATAATTAGCAGTACCATAGGCAAAATGCCCACCAGCTAGCTGCCTTTGTTACTCTGCCCAGGCTCCATGTACGGGCTGGCTCTGGCACTGCTTCTTTTGAATTGAGGCACCCACTTAACAAGATCGCCAACTTGTCATAATTTTTTTGCAACATATCTCAGATTTAGAAGGGGAGCGGCAACCAGTAGATCGCAGATAAATAAGTGCACATACAACCTAGCTGAACAATCGAAAAAGAATGAATGACACCGGCCGGACATAGCTAGGTCCGCCCCTATTACAAGCTGTGTTTGGCCCTATCTCCAATCAGATCAATGGATAACATACTTTAAAAAATGAAATAAAATTGCACTGACCTGATGAATTCGCTGAGGAAGTGCTCGTTCTCCTCCGGGCACCCACTTTTTCCCCAGGCATGGGAGCCTTCCTCACTTCTACCTACGAGCGTGGATCTGCTGGATGCAGGGACGAATGACAAGCCGGCAGTATCCCCTCTGTGTCCTCTTCTCGACGGAGCCACCCCTCCTACCACGTTTCATAGATTCACAGATTTCACAGACTTGCGAGTTTAGCTGGGGATCTGGAGGGTGGATCTAGGTGGAGGAGAAACTACGTTGTACTTACCCTTCAGCGAGGCCGAGGAGACCAGGGCGCGTGAGGAAGACGGGAGCGCCGGCGGCGGGCGCAAGCGTCGTCGGCGCCAGCGCGACAGATCCTCCTAGATGGGCCACGTCGAGCTGGAGGCGCTCCAGAAGGCGGAAGGCATCTGGCCTGAAGGTTATCGGGCTGCTAGCGCCGGCGGGAGGGAAGGCCGGGTGAGGAAGACAGGAGCACCGGCGGCGGCTGCCTCTGTGCTAGGGTTTCATAGGAGGAGGTCGCGGGATGATGGGGTCGGGTTGTTCCTTACTTTTGTCTCGGCGGTGGTAAAAGTTGTAATAAGCCTGATTTTGTAGGGACAAAATAGGAAATCAAATGATGTAGAGGCAAAGTGCTTTCACCAACTGCAAACCAATAGTATAGATAGGACTTGTAACTATCACTATACATTATAAAAATATATATTGCTGCTGAACGCGGAGATGCCCCCGTGCTTCATGTTGTGCTGCGTACCGTACCCAGCCGGCTACTAACAATGGAGAGCATGCAAGATCATAAACAACATAGAGATAATCTCTATCTCTACTAATAATACGGCTTGAGGTCGTGATGGTTACAAAACCGTGGTAAGTAAAAAAACCAAAGTTGTCCGTCAAAGAACCATCGTACGTTCAGAAAACCGGTGTGTATGTTTGGTCCGTCAAAAAGATCTAGGTGCGCCTTCCTGTCGTACGTAAAAAAAATCGTCAATAAAACCGTGCACAGCCGGACAAGCCATCAATACTGTTTTCCTCCCGTACGTCTTTTCTATCCGAGCCAAGTACAGAGTCCTCATCGATTTGATTCTCTATTCCCTAAATATAAAGTTCCAATCCCAGAATCCAATTGGTACTCTGTAAAATTAGACAGAGAACTCGATTCGCAACAGCACCACGACCAATATCCATGATCCAACTGGATGGGAGCTTGATAGCTCGGAGAACGCGTCACCAGCCGGTGCTCCCTCTGGAGGTATCCAGGACGTACCGATCAGGCGATCAGCATCCTCGGCATCAAGATCATCGTGGCGTGCTGCCGTCGCACAGTGGCATAGGACACCAAGACGCGCTTTAGACCCACGATCGATGCACAATGGAGGTATCAGGTATGTACTTCATAGTCTTGAAGGCGGAGCAGCATTGTCCTAGGCGCGGACGCGAGCGTCGTCCTCGCCGCTACAGTTGATGGGCAGCGAGGTCCCTGACGAGATAAGCTCTTACGCCGTTCACCCCGACCGCGTGACGGGTGCACCATCTTCGGTGGCCGCACATGCAACTGGCTGTGGCCGCGGCAACGCCCACCATGACGCCTTCTCCCTGGACACTGGCAGCGATGGCAATGCTGACTGGACGCACCTGGGGCGACTGGCTGATGTCGTTCCAGGGCGAGGGCGGTAGGGCCACTGCAACGCCGTCGTAGATGCCTAGGTCACTCACCTGGGTACATGTACATGTGCACCTGCGACGTTCGGTGCCACTCGGCAGCAAGCGCTCGTTTTGACTATGCCCGACTTAAAAGCTCCTGAACATGCCAGCCAGTTCTCGGTGAAACTGGACCTGACTAGCTAGGGGTGACTCGGCAGCTTCGCTTCTGCATGGGCAACATACAGCTCCATCTCACCGAGTTCCTCCTATGGACGACCTCGTGCATGTTCTCGCCAATCGTGCTCTCTCCTGCATAGTATGTGCATCAGTGCACATATTTGGTACTACTACTACTCTGTTTAGCCCACGAGCATTTTACATCCTAATTACAATTAGCTTTCGTGTGTGTTAACGCTTTGGGGCACTCACGTACACGCCACCTTGTTAATATGATGAATTCACATGCTAAAAAAATGATGATTGAGGGTTTACTATGTTGCAAAAGTATCTAATGATTCCAGGCAGAAATTGTATATTTTTGTGCAAAGCAATTGAGGTTGGACCTGATGGCCATGGTCTAATCTTGATGACTATGTTACTCAATGAGATCAAGAAAACAACACAAGAAAACTTTGATACTTGGAGAAGATCAAGATGAGTAAAGAGAAAACGACGCAGGTAGGAAAAGACAATTACAAATTAGAAAAAGGTGTATTTGTACTTTTGGAGTAGATGTACCTATTAGATATAGTTTTTATCATTGTTTTCACGGGGAGATATACTTCCATTTTTGTTTTACGGGAGATATACTTTCTACTTGCAACACTTTTTAGCCCGTGAGCTACGACATCTATGATATCTTACGATGCAACTCACACATTTTTCATGTGAGAAGCGATATTAAAATGTTGTTTACATTTCAATTGTCCCATGCAATGAAGAAAATTTTAACATAAATTATTTAATCGAATACTTTGAAATGTTTGCGTGTATATGATATCTTGTAGATAACCAATGATGAACACAAAGAAGAATGCCAATTAGGCCCTGGGTTTTTATTTTGTCTTTCGAAAGGAGTGATGTACAATGGAGCAAGGCAAATAAATCCAAGTAAAAGGTAAAAAATTTGAATGGTGAAAACCCAAAAAAATGCTAGAGTATATAATATATTTTAGTATGGAAATTATATTGTATCAAATGTCTGTGTGTAGTATGTAATTATTCATTTCTCAATGTCAGGCTCGTTGCAACGCACGAGCAGTTTGCTAGTAAGTTATAGGACTTGTAACTATCACTATACATTATAAAAAAAAATTTCCTGCTGAACGCGGAGATGCCCCCGTGCTTCATGTTGTGCTGCGTACCGTACCCCAGCCGGCTACTAACAATGGAGAGCATGCAAGATCATAAACAACATAGAGATAACATAAGATAATATTCAGCACATCAACTCAATCATAACACTAATATTCATTGGATCCCAACAAACACAACATGTAGAATTACATAAAGGTAGTCTCGATCATGTAAAGCAGCTCACGAGATCTAAACATGAAGCACATGGTGGAGAATACAACCATCTAGCTACTACTATGGACCCATAGTCCAAGGTAGACTACTCACTCATCGCGCCAGAGGTAAGCATGGCGATGAAGAAGACCTCCAGTGGTGATTCCCCTCTCCGGCAGGGTGCCAGAAAGAGCTTCTGGACCCTCCCAATCTTCGGGTCGACAGCGGCGGCGGATCACGATGTGTTCTGAAAAAGTGATCGGGTCTTTAGGTTTTTCCCGTTGGGGGGTCTTTATAGGCGAAGGGGCAGCGTCAGAGATGGACTAGGGGGCCCACACCACCAGGGGGCGCGGGCCAGCCCTAGGCCGCGCCGCCCTATGGTGTGGCCGCCCTCTGGCTCGGCTCCGTCTCCTCTTCGGTCTTCTGGAAGCTCCGTAAAATATCTGGACGTCTGGCTTTTATTTCGTCCAATTCTGAGAATATTTCCTGTGTAACATTTCTGAAACACAAAAACAGCTGAAAACAGGGAACTGGCACGGTGGCATCTCGTTAATAGGTTAGTTCCGGAAAATGCATAAAAATACCACGAAGTGTAACGAAAAACTAAGCAAATGGTGTAAAAACAAGCATGTAGCATCAAAAATTATGGATACGTTAGAGACGTATCAGCATCCCCAAGCTTAACTCTTGCTCGTCCTCAAGTAGGTAAGTGGTAACAAAAGAAATAATTTTTGAGGTGACATGCACCTACACAATCTTGATCATATATGTAAGCGTTGTGCGCTGGAATCAAAAGAACTTAAAACATGGGCATGAAAGATATAATCTTGATAGAAGAAACTTAGCAACCATGTTATAACATGAAAATGAACACAAACAAAAGATCATGAAAATAAAACAATGAAAGTCAAACATGTGTTCAAATCATATGGAAAAACATACAAATGGTTTTCAGCTTGTCCTTCATGAGAGAGCAAAACATAAATGCATAGGACGCCTTCAAGTTTAAAAGGGCGACTAGATACAAGTAATTTAAGAACAAGTGAAACCAACAATATGAATCAATCAATGAAAAGTTTGGGACAATGCACATTATACTCAGAATGACAACTATGCTCTCTTAATGGTGCATAAAGATAGAAGGTGGAGACTCAACATAAAAGTAAAAGAAAGGCCCTTCACGAAGGGAAGCAGTGATTGCAAGTTTTATAAACCTTCAAAAATTATGGTACTTACCGGCTTTGAGCTCTCATTGCCCCCATCATAAGCATCTTGAATGGTTAAAGTTAATGCGAGAACACTTATGCTGCATATGCTTGACAAATCATAAGTTGAAAACCTCGTGTCCCGTGAAGTACGAATACCCAAACCTCATGCTACTTTACTTAGAGTCCCAAGCAAGCTCTTGTCATTGTAAGTATACACGTATCATCGAGAACCGCCAATGGGGTACCTCCGTGCCCGATGACATGGAACAAGCCCACATCAAAATGACCGGACAAACAGACAATGAACACCTCGGCATCTCTTTTATTTACCATTGGTATAGCTTTTTATTGCGAGATGCGTCGTTGAATGTTCACTATGGGCATGCTGTAAATTTCAACCATGAATTATGCATGGCTTAGATTAGCGGCCCAGGCGTTTCTCTAACACATATACAAACTCCATGATCCTGCAAGATTCCCAATTCATTTCACACCGCGAGTATCCCTAAACAAAAGATCACGATATCAACTCAAATGAAAGATAGTGCAATGTTGAAAGCTTGCCCCATGACGGCATGGCTGGACTAATTCCCAACTTACAACTTGCAAGCATAACAACTCAACATAAGATCGCCACAATGTCAAAATTTTAAAACGAGAAAAGTAAAGTGTGCCTTCCGGTTCGTGAGAGCTTTACTGACCAATTTTCACATAACAGCAAAAAGAGTTTAATTTGAAGGATAGATAAAAGCAAGTCAAATGTACTTTGGAATAGCAAATTGCTAATAGGTATGTATGGTGGACACTTTGGAACAACTTGATTTTTAGGAGTTGGATGCACGAGTAGAGCTCATACTTAGTATAAAATGAGGGCTAGCAAAAGACTGGGAGCGACCAACTAAGAGAGCAATAATGGCCATAATCATGCAGAGTGACAAAGTGACATTAAAAGAAGCATAAGATGGCATCAAAAGTCAAAAACTAAATGATCATAGAGGCAATGGCGATTTTGTATGAGTCTAACATGTGTGAGCATGCGCCAAGTCAACCCAAATCAAGCATCAAGGAGAAAACCAAAATAATGATTCCAAATAATTAAAACAACGCATGATTTTTTCAAAGGCTCATTAAGCAATCTCAGTTATTTGAGATAAGTCATGCTACAGCAAAACCACTAAGCATGCTAGCAAAAAGACATCAAGCACGGCATGCAAAAGCCTAGGCCGCAGTCTACACAAGCTCCTTCTTATACCACTTTTTTGCATAAAGCTTTTTCTCTTTTCCAACACCATTCGAACTTTTTATAAACAACTCTTTTGATGAAAACCAATATAGACCAGAGGCAAAAATACACCTTGATGTAAAGATATAACAAGATCTGAACATAAATCAAGGCGAAAATCGAAAGCCAAACGCAGTTCTAGAAAAAGAGAACACTCGTTGAAACGATAAGAGTGAAAAACGGAGTGTTCTTGGCAAATGAAAAGCAAGGCAACTTCTCCAAAAGAAATTTGTTGGGGTCCAACCATTTATTGCAGCAAACAAAACTAAACTAAACTGAAAACTAAAAACAACTGACACTCCAAGAAAAACGCATAATGCATGAAGCAATAAAAATATAGTGTGTTGAAAGGTGACCTGATTTTTGTCGATGAAGAAGGGGTGCCTCGGGGGCATCCCCAAGCTTTGACGCTTGTACTTCTTGGATATTTCTTGGGGTGACATGGGCATCCCCAAGCTTGAGCTTTTGTCCATTCTTCAACTAATCTCATCATTCTCCAATCCCTACACTTGAAAACTTCCTTCATACAAAACTAAACACAAATCTATTAGCAACATTAGTGTAAGCATAACATTGGATCAACCCATTTTTTGCTTCAGGTTTCAACTCAAAACCACCACATATAAAGTATATACTACTGTAGCAACTTCCCCAAAAGTTCCGTGATCAAAAGAACTCAAAAAGAAAGCGTTAAAGCGGCAAACACAAATATTGGCAGAAATCTGTCAAAACAGAACAGCTGACAAATGTCGAATTTTTAGAGGGTTTTCTGTTTCTCAAATCAAAAAGTGTTCAACTAATGAAAGTTTGGATATAACCTGGGGCACATGCACAAGAAATCGCTGGTCCAAAAGATATACAGAGAATTTTCACGAATTTTTACGGTGCAGCACCGAAAACTGTTTCAGGACAGCAACATCCCCAAATCTTACCTCGCTCAAATTAGAGGCTTCTCTTGGCACAAAAGCGAAATAAAAAGGATAAGGAGAGGTCATTACAGTAGTAATAACTTCCAAGACTCAAATAAAAGAAAAATAACTGAATGTAAAAACATTAGGTTATCTCCTAAGAGTGCTTTTCTTTAACGCCTTTGAGCTAGGCGCAGAAAGTGCGAATCAAGTAACATCAAGTGATGAAGCATCAATATCAGCCAAAGACTTTTCCTCAACTTCTTTATGCATACTAATATAATTAATGAACTCCTCAATGTTATCTTTCCCAATAATTGAACCACTACATACTGAAAGGTCCTCCAAAACGTACTCAGGGAACAACATAATGAACTAGAAGTAATAAAGTAACAACTATAAAGGATACTAATTTTTTTGGGTTTTTGATAAAACGATGCAAGTAAAAATAAAGTAAAAGCAAAACTTAAAATAAAGTAAAGGATGTGCGTGCGAAACTCCCCTTGCAGAAGTCTTCTTTCCTCCCCGGTAATGGCGCCAGAAAAACTTGTTGATAGCGCGGTGATGAATAGTGCAAGAGAACTTGTTGGCGTGTAGTTGATGAAGTAAATGACCGGCCAGTTGGAAACCCCAAGAGCAAGGTGTGATGAATATAGCAGCAAGTTTTCAGTAAGAAACCAAGGTTTAATCGTCCAGGAGGAGGATGTCAATACGACTGAAGGTGATGCCCACTAGCTGCGTGATGCTCTAAGAAGGACGCCGTTAACGATAACTTGTTAGCACGTCTTCAACCAGTAGCAACATGGAACCTGCACACAACACAACCAAATACTTTGTTCCCAACTTACGATGAGGTTGGCAATCTCTCCGGTTTGCTTGAAACAAAGGGTATGAGCGTATCGAGTGGAAAGCAATAGTAATATGTGAATAAAGTAAACAGGTGATAGCAATATAAAGGAAATAGGACCGGGGTCCATAGTTCACTAGCGGTGTCTCTCCATATGATAAAATAATACATCCTAGGTAAACAAATTACAGTTGGGCAATTGATAGAATAAAGACAACGTGCATGTCGAGAGGATCACTATGAGATTTACTCTGGGCATTACAACAAGATACATAGACCTCCATCCAATTGCATCTATGACTAATAATCCACTTATGGCGAATCAATCCGAGAACTCCACAAGTATTAAGTTGCGAACAACAGATAACTGCATTAAGCAAAATGTGTAATGTAAACAAAGCATATGCCCTCGAGCATATGAATGTTGTTTTTCCCCTAGTAGCAACAACATATCTACAACCTTAGAGGTTTCTGTCACTCCCCCAGATTAAATAGAGGCATGAACCCACTATCGAGCATAAATACCCCCTCTTGGAGTCACTAGCAACTACTCGGCCAAGATAGCTACTAACAACAGAGAGCATGCAAGATCATAAACAACATAGAGATAACATAAGATAATATTCAGCACATCAACTCAATCATAACACCAATATTCATCGGATCCCAATAAACACAACATGTAGAATTACATAAAGGTAGTCTCGATCATGTAAAGCAGCTCACAAGATCTAAACATGAAGCACATGGTGGAGAAGACAACCATCTAGCTACTGCTATGGACCCATAGTCCAAGGTAGACTACTCACTCATCGCGTCGGAGGCAAGCATGGCGATGAAGAAGACCTCCGGTGGCGATTCCCCTCTCCGGCAGGGTGCCGGGAAGAGCTTCTAGACCCTCCCGATCTTCGGGTCGACGGCAGCGGCGGATCGCGATGTGTTCTGGAAAAGTGATCCGGTCTTTAGGTTTTTCCCGTCGGGGGGTCTTTATAGGCGAAGGGGCAGCGTCAGAGGTGGACCAGGGGGCCCACACCACCAGGGGGCGCGGGCCAGCCCTAGGCCGCGCCGCCCTATGGTGTGGCCGCCCTCTGGCTCGACTCTGTCTCCTCTTCGGTCTTCTGGAAGCTCCGTGAAATATCTGGACGTCTGGCTTTTGTTTCGTCCAATTCCGAGAATATTTCCTGTGTAACATTTCTGAAATACAAAAATAGCAAAAAACAGGGAACTAGCACTATGGCATCTCGTTAATAGGTTAGTTCTGGAAAATGCATAAAAATACGATGAAGTGTAACGAAACACTAAGCAAATGGTGTAAAAACAAGCATGGAGCATCAAAAATTATGGATACGTTGGAGACGTATCAAGCACTAAAAAGTATGGATTTGTTATTCGCAAGTGAATAATGCCACAACCATTTTAGAGAACTCTTTACTATTCGTATTTGACTCCTACAGGTCTTTCCCATTTACCAGGTGTCCAACCTAAGGTCAAAGCTTTTGCTCCATACCAACTGTGGTGACCCAGCATACCACTGCATGTTGTAGTATGCAAGTCGTTGACATAACACTCATGAAGTAACATTTCACAAATATTACATCCCTCGCAATGGTACAACAGAAACATAGCGGTCTTTATTCAAGCACTAAATATTACAAGCCACAACTGTACAAAGAACTCCAGTTCCTCCTCCGTCCAAAGAGGAACACTAGTAGATTCTACCTTAATGCTACAAGCCTTAACTACAACAGAAAGCAGAAGAATAAACATGATGATCTTCTCAAGCCGCTTTATTCTATAGTGTTCGGTGTTGCTCGAGCTACTAAGTTACTAAACTAGTTGTCAGACTCCTCCTCGTGACTCTTGCTGATTCCATAAGCGATGATGTAGTCCACGCCTTCAACTCCGCCTGATAGGTTCGGTTCCTCATAGTAGACATCCTCCATGTCTTCCAGAGCTTCTTCAGTCTCCTCGTGCTGGCCTTCCGAGTCTAAGCATGGGGTTTGAGTACGAGCATACTCAACAAGTTCATTTTTAAAGGTAGTTGTGATTGATGCACTAGCTACGGTCGTGGAGTCAGAAGTCCTAGGCCAAATGTAGGTTTTTGTAACCATTTCTTCAAAGGTTGATTTTATTCAGAAAACTATGCCAGTCAATCTTCACAGGTTGATTAGAGCTTCGATGGGCTCCTTTCCTGCCACGTTCATAGCTCCTTCCCAAAACAGGGAGTATCCAGATACTTTCTTACACTCTGCAGAGGTGGTCACTTGTACCCACAAGAGATCAAAGCCTCGTTGCACATCCGAGCTCGAGCATCGTCCACACTTCCTTGGTGTGAGGCCCAGTCGATGATCCAAGCCAATCACTATCCTTCTCCGCGACCCCGCGTACCCACCCTTTTGTAAGTCTGCCCTCTCCTTATCTATAGGTATACCGGGCCAGACCATGCCTTGTCCTCCCCTTACACTATAGATAGCCCGATCTAGGCAACCCTTACAATCCATCATAGATCTGCCAGTGCGTCTGTCCTCTCCTTATCTATAGGTAGCCCGATCGGACATTTGTCCTCTCCTTACTCTATAGATAGCCTGATCCAGACAGTCCTCCACTGGTGATCCGTTGATATGCGAAAGGAAAAAGATACAGCTGACTTTTCTGTCCCATTCCAGATCTTATGGTTGACCGTTATTTATGGCACTAGAATCACTGGCGACATTGGTTATTAATCATAGGTGAACTTTCTAGTTGCAGTGGGACCTCCACCATCCACATATATCATACCATGGTCCCACTGCCCACCATCCTAGGGTAACAACCATTCCGGTTGAAACCACTACTTCATATTAATTATCAAAACAAAACCTTTTACTTTAAATGCAGTAGTGATATATAACTTTGCAAGTAATTTGATAAAAATACTGAAGAGGTATGAGCAAGTGATGAACTTTCCTGCAAACTGCAAGGTAGTGCAGTTGGATGTGTCGAAGTGACCCAGGACCTCGGGTTCTGGAAAACAGCATCATTGTCCGATAAGGGCAATGGTTAAAGATTCAAATGATGCAATTCTTTAAAGTGGTGTGTTGTTTATAACCCCATGTGGTGATTTATTTCCTAAAGTATTTATATATTCCTTAATGATTTCAAAGAATATATATTAGATCAAATTAATTCATTTGATTTGTTTCTAAAATTTCTCTTATTTTCACAAGTTTTAAATTAATCAAGAAAACCTTTTTAGATAACAATTATTTTTATTTCTACTAAATTTAACTTCAATATGTAGTCTTTATGAATAGTATTCTAAAATTCCATTCCACTTCACACAAGAGTTTTGAATTAATAATTTTGCAAGTCTACTATTTTTGCTTTATTCATTTATTAGGTTTATATTTCCTAAGTTTTTCCTAAATTTAATTTACAATTAGTAGTAAAAAAACTACTAGGCTGAATTTACCCGAGCTCGGCTGGACCTGGCCCATTCGGCCCAATAGGCCGGCCCACTCAGGCTTGCGAGGCTAGGGTCAACCCTTACCCCGTGCCTCCCTCTCTCCTCACTCCCCCACTTCCCCTCGCAGACCCGCACGGTCTGACCCGGTCTCAGGCGCCGCCACCGTGTCCATGGCCGCCCCCGGTCCCCCAAAATGGGATGTTCCATTAATCACTCGATAAGAGCCAAATAAAATACCATCAAGATGCATTAGAGGCTCAAAGCAAACACACAAGTATATGATGTGCCAAACAACCAACACCTACTTGAATACACAAGATAAGTAGGTATAAGGAACAAAATATACAAACACATACTTGGTACAAAACCAAAACATGCAAAGGGGCAAGTAACTTACAATGTAAAGAGGTTAAGTACAATTTACCGCAAAGAGGCACATTGGATATAAAATGATAGTGTCAATGACTTGGCTTGATAAAATAAAATTAATGAAGATCCCTTAAATCTTCATGAGGTAGCCAAGTCTCCAATGCCCTCCACAAACACCTATTGATCAAGTTTTAGCTTGTTGGTCCCCAACCAAGTTGGGTCCTAAGAGGTTAGTCACAATAGGCTTGGCAACCCAAATGGTCCTTTTCTTGGCACCACCTTGAGTTCCAACAAACTTGGCAAATACATTGCCATCCTTATCTTTCCTAAGAGAATAATCATCATCAACCATGATAGATTAGATAAGGTACCGCTTAAGCATGAAGAAGCAAAGTGCCCCTTCTCACGACAAATATAGCAACAAGTGCTTCCCTTTCTCTTCTTCGTTGATTTCTTGATTTGGAAAGCTTCATCTTGTTTCTTCTTGGGAAGTGGTCTATCTTCAACTTGAGGTCACGCTTTGTAACGGCCCAGAAAAATCCCCCTTTTAGATTTGTTTGTTCTTTTCCTTTTGTGCATCATCATGCATTATAACCTTGCATGTTTTGACAAATGTAAAAATTATTTGGAATAAAATCTACTTTCTATTTATCTTGTATGGTTTCTCAATAAAACCCTTCTCATCATTTCTTAGTTTAATTAAAAGCTAACAAACCAAAATATTTGCAAACAATTTGAAAATTGTTTTGAGACAGAATGTTTATTTCACAAATGGCTGAAACCCGTTTTGGAATCTTCCTAAGCTTATCCCTCTCTCCATTCTTTCTTTTTCCTAAAATTCGGTAGCAAAAAGAAGAAGAGAAGAACTCAAAAAAAAGGAAAGAAGAAGAAAGAAGCCCTTTCGGACCCCTTGGCCCATTTCTTTCTTCACCAAATCGACCCACTCCAAGCCCCCCACCTGCTCTCTTGCATATCTTCTTCCTCACCTGTACGACATGGTGATCCTGATGGACACGTAGCTCCTGGCATGATGGGACGGTCCTGGACGTCTCATGCCTCCTTAAAAACACCCCAAACCTGCAACCCTAGCCTCTACTCCACTCCCTACCGCCGCCACTTTCCCCCTCACCTCGCTCTCGTGCTCATCCGACGACAAGCCTCCCGTCCAGCGTAGTCCGCGGCCACGTCCGCTTCGCCGAAATCCATGCCGACCGATGCACCTCGACGTGTCCAGCGCCGGCGCGACGCCCGTCATGCTCTGCTCCAGGCCGATGTCTTGTTCTGCTTCGCCAACGACGTCCCTGTCCGCCGCCTTGTGCACGAGTTTGCCACCGAGCTGCGTTTCCTCGCCAAGCATGGCTTCGCCGCCGCCATGGACTGCCCAGAGGATACCAAGCGCCGCCAACGTCCCCTGCAACCTCCGGTTTCTCCTGTTCGTCTTCAAGCACCTTCGCCTTCTGCGCGTCCTCGCGGTCGTGTCCTCCTCCGGCCGTGCGTCACCGCAGGACACCGACGCCCCTCCCGCTGCTCGCCATGGACGCCCGGCTCAACACCAACCTAGCCACGCACGCACGCGCACCTCCCCGACGACCATTCTTGAGCTCCTCCCATCGTTACGCCTTGCAGGTTACGTCAAACTTCAAGCTTTGCCATCAACATCGATCCGTGTCACAAATTCACAACTTGTCTGATTACTTGCCTGCAGCGCACACCCGTGTGGCTACTCGAGCCGCTTCTGATTCCACCTCGACCAGCACGAGCGCGTCCCTGGCACCAATGCAATCCACGCTGACGAGTACATTCAAGTGCAGCGCGTCCCTCTAGTCTGCAAGCTCCAACACCTAGCCTGGCTGGTCTGTTCTCTGTCCTCAATATGCAGGTTTCGAGTTCGAATCATCCTTCAGGCTTTTAAAGCCAACCCCTTTTTCTTGTTTTTGTTCAGATCTGGCGCTACTTATGGGCCGCGGCCCAGATCCCCCGGAACAAGCCGTCGCTGGCGCGCAACAGCTTGCATCCATCGCCATAGGGCTCAGGTCCGGCCCAGTTCCAGCTGTTTTTTTTCTGCTTTCAAATAAAATTTCTGCAAATATTTGAATCTTGCATAAATTATATCTTTTGAACCATAAGTCGAAATAAAAAGTATTTTATATGAAAATTTATCAGAAAAATGTGAAGAATCTGAATATGACATCCATTTGCCTGTTTGCATTTCGCATCATGTCATGACGTGATATGTTGCATTACACCTAATAAGTAACATATGAAGTATATGGGAAATGCTTATAATATTTTCCCCGCTTCATTTAATTTTGTGTAGATCACCTATGTTTTGCTTTTCCATGCTAATAAACATTTAAATTGCCGCGTAGTAAACAACTTCAACCCAATATGTGTGTGTCGGAATTCCGATTCCGCTTAATTTGCATAAGTTGCATTGCATCATCATTGCCATATCATGCATGCTTGCATATGATCATGTCGGTTCTTTTGCCGTAGTAGTAAGAGTTGCATCCGTTGTTTGTTGTAGCTATTTGCTTCTTCTCGGATAGGACGCTTCGTGATGTTGTGAGCAACGACAAGTTCTTCGGGTGTTCTTCGACAATCTTGCCAGGCAAGCTCTCCCGCCCCTTGTCAACCTATAGGGGTACTTATTACCTATTTGTGTTTATGCTTTCTCTTATTCTTTATGCTAGCCTTGTGTTTCGATGCTTTGTTCGAGTCACGTATCCTATCCACCTGTTTTCCCCAAAGCAAAACTATACACTTGCCACCTCTCGCCTATTACCTTTTGTTGGTTGTTTGAGTTGGCCTTGCGAGTCATAGGCGTGCTTAGGTTGTTTCAAGTTGTGTTATCTCATCGGGTTGTTGGGAAGTTTATCACATAATCTACTTGATATATGAGATGGTTATGAATTGGACATTAGTTGGTTATAAGATGTTGGAGATAAACATGATTTAATTATGTTACAACTACACTTGATTAAGCAGAGGCATCGGTGAGTCATTTTGCCTGTTTTCCGACGGCTCACTTGTGTCCCCTAGGACCCCGAGTTTGCATGGACTGTTCTAAGCTGAGCGCACTAACCACTCGTGGAGATGCCGTGGGATCTCCCTTGACTTACTACTTTTTCTCGAGTTAGTTTACTGGGGGCCACAACACCGTATTTACATTTGGATTTGGATTTGGGTGGAGTCACCTTTGATGGTGGCGGAGTCTCTAAGCCCCCCTCCGATGGGTGTGGTTGCGTCGCCTCCGATGGTTGACGGGTTTATTTGCTTGCGGCACGCTTTGTGAAGCTGGCGGATCCCTCCGATGGGCTCTCTTCCAGTCTTCTCCTTCCTCGCAAACTTCTGAGTCCGTCTTCAGAGCTCGGCCGACTTCGTTACGGGTAGCTTAGTAGGGTGGCCCCCCTAAACTCTCTTGTAGAATTAGCAACGGTCTCGTCGTGATATCCATCCCTTGTCTAGGTTGGATTGATCGAGCGTGTATGGGTACATTGGTGCACCCCTGCAGGGTAAATCTTTTCGAAAAGCCGTGTCCGCAGTTATGGACGACTTGGAGCCGTTCTACTCGATCATAGAATAACTTGCACCTAATTGATGATAAAAAGTGGTATAGTAAATAGTTCTACTACAATATTAAATTGTTATAAAATTGTCAACCGTGTGAGTGCCTTTGATATTGCTTCTTCGTGTGGTTGCGATGAGGTGATCCATCGGCTGGGTTATGTTTGTTGTAGTATTCTAGTTCTTTACTTTATGCGCTCTCTTATCTCTTTCTAATTAGACAGAAGTTGCAGAGTGTCTCTATAGGTTCTTTAGTGCTTGCTCGCTGCCGCTTAACCCCACCATACAGCTGACGTCCTTTTGAGTCTCTCGAGCTTGTCTGCGTACCTCACGTACAAAGGCGGCTTGTTGACTACGCTTTATACGTCTTGAAGTCTTGCTAAGTACTTTGTACTTATTGCTGCTCGTCTCGGATTTTCGCCGGAGCAGGTTTGAAGACAGGTAAATGGAAGCGACGACGTTAGCAAGGTTACCCTTCCGGCTTGGCCTGGGCAGGGTTATGGACGCCATCGTTTATCTTCAGGCCTCTTAGGCCCATTTGTATTCTTGTCCGTACTCGGATACTATTTTGCTTTATGTATGATTTGGATCTTTGTATGTATTTGTATTCTTGACTCATTGGAGTCTTTGCGGTTGTATTATATTCTTTTGTGGGTTCCATCGTGAACTTGTGCAATGTTGCTACCTTGATTCCACCCGCATAATGTGTATGTTGCGACGTGCATATTTTGCTTGGTGGTGCGTTTCCAAAGCGACATCGTGCGAATTGTGGCGTGATTGCTGTAATTCGCAAGGTGCCGATTTTGGGGCGTCACACGCTTGATGTTGACATTGTGGCTGCTTCCCTTTTTGCTTCTCACTCAAGTGCTTCTTCTTCAATGGGCAAGATCTCACATGATGCCCTTCAATCTTGCACTTGAAGCAAACTATCTTTGACAAATTCTTGACTTGGTCTTGGCCCTTCTTCTTCTTGTTGCTCTTAGACTTGTTCTTGTCATTGGCGTTGAATCCAAGTCCACTCTTGTCATTAGGGGATTTTTGCGCACTCAAAATATTATCAAGTATGGATTTCCCTACATGACGCTTCTCCAAACTAGTGACTTGGGCCTTGAGATCTTTGACTTCCTCTACAAGGTTAGTAGTAATACAAGTACTAGAGGAAGTAGAAGCTTCATTTTTAGAGCAACAAGTCATAGCAAGTAATTCATCACAAGATGTAGAAATATTATGCCTAGACAAATTACTAGGACTAGCATATGGTAATATAGCATTTTGGTTCAAAGTAGTGCTAATGTCCAAATGAGGCTCACAAGATGTTTTATTAGTGATACTTGCATCATGGGATAACTTTAGCCCATTATAAGAGATTAGGAGATCCCCATGGGAGCCCGAGAGCTTTTCATGGATTTCCTCCAATTTCTTATAATTGCTTGTTAGCAACTCAAGTTGAGCCCTTAGCTCAACATTCTCCTTTAATATATATGCTTCACAAGAAGTAGAGTTAGTAGCACAAGCACCATTAATATATTTAGCATGTGTAAGCTCATAAGATTTAATAGATTGAGATAGAGAAGAATTAGTATGATTCTCTTCGGATAGCTCTTGCTTGAGGAGATTGAACCTTCGTTTCCCCTCATTAACGAGGGAGTTCAATTCCTTAATGGTCGCCTTGTCTTCAAACAACGTTTCCATTAAGTGTTCGAATTTAGCGTGAGCATCATTATTACCATGAAGAGAGGCATACACAATTCCCATCTCATTCAAGAAAGCTTCATTAACATCATAATCATCATCATCATCATTGTCACTCTCATCATTAGGAGATGTGTCGGGATTCACAGTAGGAGTTACCTTTGACCCACTTGCCATAAGGCACATGTGGACTTGGGTAGATGATGAGGGACCATCAATAGAGGTAGGCTCTTCATTGTCGAGTGTAGGACAAGCTCTTGCGAGATGTCCATACTCATGACATTCATAGCATTGTCTTCTCTTGATAGCAACCTTCTTGGTTCTTCTATTAATTTCTTCTTTAATTATGTGACCCAATTTTTCTTTAATTTCCTCTACATGGATACAACAACTAGAGGAAATAGAATCATTTTGATCATGGTCACAACTAGAGACAAGCATATTATCACAAAATTTAATCAAGCAAATTCTAGGAGATATGCAAGGACCTTTAACACAAGAATGAGTAAAGAAGTTCTTGCAAGAAGTGTTTAGGTCCAAGCTCTCTACACCATTGGGATTTAACAAAGTAGAATCGTTGGTGCAAAGAACAAAGCTACCATCATCAGATATGATTTTTCCACTCATCATATCATTACCTTGTGACGCGTCACATGTTGGTGAAGTGGAAGATATTGTACAATCATCACGACCGGATGTGGAAGCAACTTGGAGATCTTAATGATGTGAAGGTGAAGAGAGCTCCTTGGGTTCACTTTCATCCTCAAGAAAAATGGATCCACCAAATGACTCTTCTAGCTTGGTCCATATGTCATGAGATGTCTTGCACTTTGAACCCATCAAGCAAACATAAACTATGGAGCTCACTGACAATAAAATTTCATTAGATACGTGATCTTCAAGATGTAAATTTTTCTCATCCTCTAAAGATAGATTTTGAGGATCCATGGGAGGAGAAAAACCTACATCTAGAAATCGCTCAGTATTCGGATAGAAGGTCCAAAGATTACAAAGCATGCGATTTCTCCAAAATTTATAATTTGTGCCATAAAAAATAATTGTGTCATTGTGCACTAAATGACTAGCCGACATCTTTACTCTCAAAGCAGTGAAACCTAAACAAGGAGAGACCTTGCTCTGATACCAATTGAAAGGAAGAGATGTTGCCTAAGGGGGGGGGGGTGAATAGGCATTTTAAAAACAACTAGCACACATGCCCGTGCGTTGCAACGGAATTCACAAAAGCTGATAGTAAAATCAATCAGCTCTTCTAACCATGGCATCAATTCTCGTGTCCCACAACACACGCCACATCAGTCCGCATATCGGCAGAATAGCCATGTGTCACCATCGTCACCTCATTCCACTTCGTGGAGGCCTTTGACTCCCTCAATGTTGATGCTCGTTAAAACCCTCCGCTTCAACACCAACAACCCCTAGGACTTTGTCAACGAATTCCCACCAAATTCGACTGATGTCGATATATATAGGGTTTAAAAGAGTACAGCGTATGAAGAAAAATACACATATCTTTTCCCTCCGACCCGCTCGTACTCGTTAGATGAATTCTCATCATAATTTCCACAATATGGAGCATGGCGATACATATTCATGCTCATCTGGCTGATAACTGGCGATAGCTACATTATAAAACAAGTTAATGTGCATTGAGGGAAATCAAGTAATCAAAACATAGGGGAAATTCCAATTCATATGTGTGGTCTGCAAAAGAACATGTATCCATGTACACAGATCTAGCACTAAAAAACTTAGTCTAAAGCTAGCTGGCACTAAGGAGAGATATAAAAAGAATTCAGCTCAGAGAACAACAACAACCCTTCTTGATCTCCTCGGGTATGTTCACGCCGACTTCAATGTGCCCCTGGCTGCGCACTTGGGACTACGATTAGCATATATAAATCATACTACAATTAGTAGTGCATGGCCTGCATGCTGGGCAAACCGATCCAATCAGGTTAGGAACAAAAGGGAGCGAGGCTTGGAAGATCAGATCACTGCCCGTCTGCCGGCACCGGCCTGGAATCGTGTCGCTGAGGCCTCCGTCACTTGGATTCCGGTGAGCTTGAGCCTAGCACGATCTCGGGGGAGGAGGGAGCCAGACATGAGCTGCTCTACCACCGCCCTCTCGGTTGGGGAACAGCTGAAGGGAGCCATCAGCCATCGTCGCCTCTATGGCCGTTGCATGTTTCTCCCCGGCGTGTGTATTGTCCTTGAATTTATAGTTATCTCAGGTGGAAATCTACTCAATCAGTTCTCTCTGGATGCCAGGATGCTATGCAACGACCAAATCATGGGATGCCTGAGGAAATATGCATAGGACTGTGCTCGTAAACATATAGAGCTAGGCTGCGTGGACAGCGGAAGACGTACTGACGCGATTTGCAACACGTTTGTTTGTTGGCCAATGATAGATAACAGCTCGGCCTCGGCTAGACATCCCCACCTCCACCGGTATGTAATGTCGAGAGCTCCCGCAACACAAGGTACCATCCTGCCAGCGCTCGACCACATCCAGTGCACCCTTGAGTTCCTGACCTCCTCTGCCGTGCGCATATCGTGTAGATCCCAACCAACCTCACGTGAGGAAGGATGGTTGCAAACATTGTCCCGGGATCCCGGTGCGTCAGGATGGTGGGCTGCAGCTGCTGCGCGTGGTCGGGATCAATAGGAGTTGTCCCCTCCCCTCGCTTTGCTGCTCTGCATTACATTGTCCCGGGATCCCGGTGCGTTAGGATGGTGGGCTGCAGCTGCTGCGCGTGGTCGGGATCAATAGGAGTTGTCCCCTCCCCTCGCTTTGTTGCTCTGCGTTCTTCTCCATCGCCAGGTGATCTTGTTTTCATCATCGATCTGGTCTCTCCGCCGTGATATCCTTGATGGCGAGGAGTCACCTATATATACAGGGTGTGAGCAGTGAAACGTGCACGCTATGGAGACCTAAACCGATCAAGGTAGAATTGTTTCTAGCGACAGGACTCAGTAGTCTTCTCGAAACATGTGATGTACGAAGCAACTATGACGGACGAAGGCGCATCAACGGACGAAAACGTAAACAGGAACAGACCAAAACGTATTACCATCACGCACCTCTAGTAATCTTATTTGTAGAGATTACATAATTATCTTTAAGGAATGTGCAATTAAACAAACATTTATTTTCTTCAAGCACAAATCTTAAAAATGCTAGGCTGAACTAAGTGCACCACCAACAACTAAATAAAAGCAAGATAGCACAAGATATAATTCAGAAGTGATAGACAAGATATAAATATTTAAAGAACGAAGGCTATCACAAGGAAATAAACTCGGGTATAGAGATAACCAAGGCACACGAAGATGAAGATGTATCCTGATGTTCACTTACATAAAGTAAGATAATCACCATTGGAGAGATGCGGGTAACCACGAAGGCCCCCGAACACCATGAAGGCTCACCTTCTTCTCCGAATCCCCCACGAAGCTAGGACCCCTTCTTATAGTTAGCTTTTCCTCCACACCAGAGATGTCAAGCTCCACAACCACTTCACAAATCCCATGAAGGGAAAAGCTCGGGGGTCTTCAAATCTTCCACAAAGAGGTCACTGCGGCACAATCCGCCAAGCCAACTAGGAGGTCACCTTCCAAGAACAAGCTCACTGTCTCTCACTCGAACAAATGGTAATGGAGAGTTCAACACTATGCAAGGATGCAAAGAAAGAACACAAGGAGAAGTGCTCAGATCCTTCTCTCTCAAAACTCACCCAAGCAACAAATTCAATGGAGGAGTTTGTCGATGGATTTCGTGTCGCAAGAACACGGGGTACCACGCGACGGACCCAAAGATTCGAACGCAGGGGGCTGAACGTGTGAGATCTAGGATCGCAACGAAGCACGGTGACGGAAGTCTCGAGCTGTCGAACGCACTACGCACTGCAGAGAGAGAGATACTGAGCTTTACCCAGGTTCAGGGCCCTCGTGGTGAGGTAACACCCCTACTTCCTGCCTTCTTGTATTGCAACGCGATACCTCGCGAGGAGTACAAGGTCTTGATTACAGAGTTCTAGCTGGCCAGAGGTTGAAGAACCTGCGTGCCCAGCTAGCAACTTGGAGAAGATCCGATCCCCTCTAAGGGGTGGCGTCCCCTCCTTTTATAGCGCCAAGGTCCTCCTTCCCCTTATCTTCTTGGGGAAGGGGTTGCCACACACACGGCCAAGGAGGGTGGACAGCTGTAGACTACACTCTTCTGTAGACGTGGTCTTCGTAGGGTAGTGGCGCCGGTCCACAGGAGTGGGTGGAGGAAGCTGACGTCCTCCTTTGGCGCCCTGCACCGTCCACGCTATTTTTAGGGGGGTGGCCAACAACCACTGTGCCGCTTTGGGCAGGCACAACGAAAGTTGGTCTCCTCCCTGTCGGGGGTAGCGTGGGCGGTACGCGGTCTTCTGTCCTTCATCTTCTTGCTCCGCACGCCAATCGTGCTGAGCTGGCGTGGACTTGGTCTCTCTCTCCTCACCAGCGGGGGCTCGTGAGGAGGTCTTCTGGTCCTTAGCATTTTCCACCGTCGTTCTCCTCACGAGGCGCCTCCTTGTGAGGGTCTTCTCTGTAGCTTGAGTCGTTGATTCTCCCCTGGGCTGAAGATGGGCCGATGACGGGGCCCAGGAGCAGGTGGACCGGGATACCCCGGTATCCAGAACACCGACAGTAGCCCCCGGGAGCCTGACCCACGAACGCACCCTCTTGAGGAAGCGAAGGGCCGGGGCCCCCCGAAGCTGCTGGGCCCTCCAACGGCACGCGTCAATCGCGCGGTCAGAGGACCATGTGAAGAAGCGGAGGCTCCGGACACATGGCGAGGCCGCAGCTGGAGAGGCAAAACGGCGGGCGACGCTACAGTCTCCGAGGCGTCAAACCGCCATGATGGCGCGTCGCTTCACTGCGGAGCGCAGCGTCGGCGCTTCGATTCCCGCGCTGGGATTTGACGCATCGACGCTAGACGCCCCCCTTAAATAAAGTCTCCTCGAGACCTCCGACACTTCACCTCCTTCCTCTAGTGCCATTTATTCCTCCGCGCCCCCCAAGCTGATGGACTCCTCCGCCTCCGCCGCCGCCGCTGGACCAAGCTCCGGGGCCAAGCGCCGCGGACGCCCTCCGGGCAGCGGGATCAAGGTGAAGATCTCGGCCCGATGGACGCCCGGCGCCGGTGGACCCCTTCGCATCAGCGCGCTGAGGCCGGACGAGGTGAACCGCGCTGCCTTGAGGACCTCCGGCGCCCTGACCCTCGGGGGTCCCGCGCGCGGAGGCGCTCTGAACTCGCCGTCACCGCTAGCGGCGGCGCCTGCTCCCCGCGCCCCGGGGAGCGTCGACCGGGTCCTCCGGGAGGTGGAGGCCGCCCTGGGCCCCCCTCCCCCTACTGCAGATCCTCCGGTCCCGCCGGCGAACGGAGTGGTTGCCACTCCGTGCCACCTGGCGGCGGCGATGCTGGGACCCCTCACCGGCCTGGGGTCCCGCTTCCTGGAGCTCCTCGTCGTCGTCGACGCCCCGGTTTTCAGCTCCCTCCGGCTGCCCGACACCGTGCGGAGGGTGATTTACGCCCCCGGCGCGGCTGCCGGGGAGATTGCCCTGGGGGAGCAGAGCAGGCCAGATCTCCTCTGGCCTGTGGCCATCCTCCTCGGGGTGGGCGGCAACGCCGTCCTCTCCGGCCGCTGGAGGGCCTTTGCCCTCGGCCATCGCCTCCGCGTCGGCGACCACCTCGTCTTCCGCTTCAAGCTGGGGACGCTGGAGGCTTCGGTGCGGATCTTCACCGCCGGTGGCGTTCGCCGCACCTACCCCCAGCCCACGGCGCAGTGAAGAGGAGGTCCTGGCGCTGTAGTCTTCTGGGAGGGGAGCTAGTCTCCTCCCCTCTTTTGTCGTGTAGTCCTCGCCGGCGGGGTATGCCCCGCCGTGCCTTTGCTCCTCCCTTTGATGGGATTACTTCAATGAAGTCCGCTTTCTAACTGTCTTGCACTTCGACTTCCAATGCTTTTCATTGTCCTGGTCATTCGCACGCTCGAGAGCCCTGGTGAGCTGTTAGCGTCGTCGGGAGGCCTCCCTTCGCCTCAGAGCTCAAGATGGGGTCGGCGCCGACGACACATTGGACGATTCCTGAGACAAGAAGTTGAAGAAAGAGTTGGAAAAGAAAAACCCCAAATCCTCGAAAACGGAAAACAAGTCGATAAAACAAACGAAAAAAGAAGGTGAATAAGATGCCCCTGTGACCGGCACAGGGACCTTCTCCGTCGTGGAGGAGCAAATTGCCGCGCGTGGCGATTCACGGGGCCTTCTTCGTCGTTGAGGGAAGCTGGACCCTCACGGACGTGAAAACGTCGACGCTTAAGAGAGCCCACAGACCGTCGACACCTCGCAAGGGTTGCTCTCGAGGTGAAGGGCCTAGCGCGGACCTCTGGATCTGCGTCTCCTTCGCAAGATGATCGGAGCGGCCTTGGTCTTCAATAATCCTGCCACGTTAAGCCTTCCTCGATAGAGGGAATCTTCCTGCGGATACTTGTCGCATCGACGCATTCTTGCCTCCTCGTGAGGGTTGCTCACGAGGGGTAGGTCCTTAGTGGGTGCCTTGGGGCACACCTTGGACTTTGCTCGAAGATTTTTTATTTTCCGATGTACTTCGCGAGGAACTAAGCACCATGGGTATTTAGAGGTGATCGATAACAGGGCCGTCGCCCCCGACCAGAGCTCACTCCCTTCGGGTTTTTCGGGCTCGCTGTTTTCCGGGCGAAGGCCCCAGCATAGACACCGTGCCTAGCCCCCTTCCGTGTGGAGTACAATAGAAAATAAATGGACTTCATGCCATTTTAATGTCATGCCGAAGCAGAGGCGCTATGCTGCGCGATAACTTAATATCAGTGCTTAAGAGCAGTTTGAGCTGATACAAGTGCCGTGAGAACGGTCTTTATCTCCTCGTGAGGAACCTAAGGGTAGAACTTTCGCAGATGAGCTATGTTCCACGGGTTCCCCACCGGCACGCCTTCTGCGGTTTCCAGCCGCGCCGAGCCTGGCCTGGCGATGTGCGTCACCTTGAAGGGTCCTTCCCACATTGGAGAGAGCTTGTGCAGGCCCTCGCGAGAGAGTATTCTCCTCAGCACCAGGTCACCGACCTCCAGAGTCCTTGCTCGAACATGGCGTCAATGGTAGCGGCGTAGTCCTTGCTGGTACCTCGCGGCGCGGAGCGCGGCTTGGCACCGAGCTTCTTTGAGCAGGAGGAGACGATCCTTGATGAGGTCCTCTTGGCGAATTTCGTCGAAGGCGAGCACTCTTGGCGACCCGAACTTGACGTCGGTGGGAAGAACAGCCTCCGCCCCATAGACCAGGAAGAAAGGGGTCTCTCTAGTGGGTTTGGTGGCGGTAGTCCTGATGGACCACAAGATGGATTGGAGGTTGTCTAACCATTTTTTGCCGCAGGCTTCGAGCTTGGCGTTGAAGCTTTTCGTCTTGAGTCCCTTGAGGACCTCGGCGTTAGCACGCTCGGCTTGGCCATTACTCCGGGGGTAGGCGACGGAGGCGAAGCAGATCCTGATGCCGGCCGATGCACAGTACTCCCGGAACAGTCCGCTGGTGAACTGGCTGCCGTTGTCGGTGATTATGCGGTTAGGCACACCAAAACAACAGACCAGTCCACGGATGAACTTGACTGCGGACCTGGCCGGGATGGTGCACACCGGTTCCACCTCCACCCACTTGGTGAATTTGTCGATGGCGATGTAGAGGTAGAGGTAGCCCCCTTGCGCTCTGGGGAATGGACCCAGGATGTCCAACCCCCAAACTGCAAAGGGCCAAGTGAGTGGGATGGTTTGCAGCTCCTGCGCCGGCTAGTGGATCTGCTTGGCATGGAACTGGCACGCCTCGCACCTTTTGACCATCTCCGCCGCATCCCCGAGCGCTGAAGGCCAGTAGAAACCACTTCGATACGCCTTTGCGGCTAGAGTTGCAGCAGAAGCATGATGGCCACATTCGCCGGCGTGGATGTCCCTGAGAAGCTCCTGGCCTTGGTGAGTAGATATGCACTTCAGAGTGACGCCGTTTGGGCGACGCCGGTACAAGTCACCATCCTTGACGCAATAGCCTGAAGCTTGGTGCACGATCCTTTCGGCCTCCTCTTCATCCTCGAGAAGCCTGCTGCTAGTGAGGAAGGCCTTGAGCTCGAGAATCCAATCCACTTCCTCCTGCCGTGCCAATGCCAGAAGGACGCGGTCACCCGAAGGAGGCCCGCAGTCTGGAGCCCCCTGCTCCGGCGGTGGCGGCAGGGCAGGTGAAGGGTCTGATCCAGATGATGGTGGAGAAGCGGATGGCTTGAAGAGACGCTCCTCAAAGACGCCGGCAGGTTGTGCCAGGCGGTGAGAGGCGCGCTTGGCGATCTCGTCGGCTTCCACATTTTCTCCTCTCGGGATGTGCTTCAGCTCCAATCCTTGGAAGCGTTTTTCCATCTTTCGATGCTCCTCGAGATAGGCCGCCATGTGCTCGTCCTTTGGAGTGTAGCTCTTGTTCGAGAAGTTCACAACCAGCTGTGAATCTCCCTTGACGATGATGCGCTTGATGCCCAAAGCGTGTGCCGCCCTTAAGCCGGCGAGTAGTCCTTCGTATTCCGCGATGTTGTTGGAGACCTTGTGCTCAGGCTTAAAGCAGAGCTGTACGGCGTAGAAGAGTTTGTCTCCAGAGGGAGAGGTTAGGACAGCACCAGCTCCCGCGCCGGGGAGGTTAAAGGCGCCGTCGAAGTGCATGACCCAGAGGCCTGGGGCCTCCTCTCCTGGGAGCGTTGACTCCACCTCTGGAGGCTCGTCGGCGAACGGATTGGTCCACTCTGCAGTGAACTCGGCCAAAGCCTTGCTCTTGATTACCTTTGTAGTTTTGAAGGAGATCTCGAAGGGTTGAAGCTCCACGGCCCATTCTGCCACCCGCCCGGTGACATTGGGATTGCGTAGGATGGTCTCCAGGGGACGATCGGTTACCACCTTTGTCGGGTAACCCTAGAAGTAGTGGCGTAGCTTCCGCGAAGCGATGAGCAGGGTGTAGAGCAGCTTTTGCTGCATGGTGTAGCGTTCCCGAGCGTCACGTAGCACCGTGCTGACGAAGTATACGGGCTTCTGCACCTTGGTGACACCCTCGGGAGGTTCCTCCTCGGGAGGCCCTTGAGCGTTGCTCTTAGAGAGCGGCTCGGTCGGCGTAGATGTGGCGGGCGGCTCCTCTTGAGGAACGGGAGGTGCAGCGGCCTCTTCCTCGCGAGGTGCCCCCTGACCGGGAGGATCGACCTCTCCCTTGGCGATCACCTTTGCGTCTCGCTCCGCAACGAGTACGGCACTTGCGGTCCTTGGAGTCGCCGCGATGTAGAGTAGCAAGGGCTCGCGGGCTGCTGGGGCAACCATGATCGGTGGGCTCGTGAGGTACCTTTTCAACTCAGCGAAGGCCTTGTCGGCTTCCGGAGTCCACTCGAACTTCCCAGCGCATTTCATGAGCTTGAAGAAGGGCAAGGCATTCTCCCCACTCCTCGCGATGAAGCGCCCCAGAGCTGCCATGCATCCCGCGAGGCGTTGCATCTCCTTGAGATTGCGTGGCGAACGCATTTCCTCGATGGCCTTGACCTTGTCAGGGTTCGCCTCTATCCCGCGATGGGACACGAGGAACCCCAATAGTTTTCCCGACAGTACGCCGAAGGCGCACTTGGCGGGGTTGAGCTTGATATTTACCTTCCTCAGGTTGACGAATGTTTCCTCCAGATCCTCGATGAAGGTGTGACTCTCGCGAGTCTTGACGACGATGTCGTCGACGTAGGCCTCCGCGTTCCTTCCCATCTGATCCCCCAAGGCCTTGCGCATGAGCCTTTGGAAGGTGGCTCCTGCGTTCTTCAGACCGAAGGGCATGCAGACATAGCAGTACACACCACAAGGCGTGATGAAGGCGGTCTTCTCCTCATCCTCCTTCGCCATCTTGATCTGATGATAGCCGGAGAAAGCATCCAAGAAGCAAAGGAGGTCACAGCCGGCGGTGGAGTCGACGATTAGATCTATCCTTGGGAGCGGATAAGGATCCTTGGGGCAGGCCTTGTTGAGACTTGTAAAGTCCACGCAGAGGCGCCCACTGCCATTTGCCTTTGGGACGACCACCGGATTCACAATCCAGGTGGGATGGGCTACCTCGCGTATCAGCTTGGCCTTCTTCAGTTTCTCTATTTCCTTGACTATGAAGTCCTGCTTCTCTTGCGCTTGCTTCCTAGTCTTCTGCTTCACGGGGTGTGCCTGGGGGCACACGGCTAAGTGGTGCTCAATCACCTCCCTGGGAACGCCGGGCATATCTGACGGAGTCCAAGCGAACATGTCAGAGTTTGCCCGCAGGAAGGTGACGAGCGCGCTTTCCTATTTGGGGGATGTTGATGGCACAATTTGGCTAGTTAATTATATCATTGGCCAAATTAATTTAATCATTGATCAAGTTAATTGACTGATAAATTCTTCAAGAATCATAATAGAGATTTTGCACGGATTAGCAGATACCTAGCACAAGTCCTAGCTGAACTCAGAGATATTCTACAACGATTGCTGCCTGGGACAAGTTCAAGCTGGAAGAATATTTGCAAAGGTTTTACAGCCACGGAAGGAAGAAGCCCAACAAGAAAAATCATATGCATGATTGGTCGCTTTCATTATCTCTTGTCATTAGCATCCTTGCCGGAATATTTTATTGTTTCCTTGGAGGCTCGATTGTATTCCTACCTGACCTGGGTTTGGAGATGTCACGTATTAGCTTGCAAATAGACTAGGCAGGTATCTCATATATGTGTAACCGAATCAATTAAGGACACAAGTCCTATTCGGTTTAGCTTTGGATTTTTATTCCTACACGATACCGCTTCTTTCTTGTACGCAAAGTCCGGCGCCTATATATAAAGAGGACACGGCCGATTGAGAAGATGATCCAATCGAATCTACAGAATACATCTACCTACTTTGTTTCGCTATTTCTTTTACGTACTTTATTTTATCGCTATTCTTCTGCCATGCCCTAGCAGCCCTAGGGTTTGGATCATCTTTGCCGTTTTGCACTGAAAAGCAGTCGTCTCTTCTCCACGAAAGCGAGGGGATCTTTGTTGCTTTGCTCGGAAAGCATCCGTTCGTCGTCACGAAAGCACGGCGATTATCCTGGTGTTGCGCGGCAGTTTTGCGTGCCAACACAATTGGCGACTCCGCTGGGGAAGAAGCATCGAGCGGTCTCCAGCCCGTTCCTGCTACGTAGAGAGAGTCATCGACAGACTGCAGTCTACTACGGTAACATGAATTCTGAATCTTTTTATGTAGATGCAAATAATTCTTATGCTGATGTTGCTAGATTCTTTGATATGAGTACTGTATCGGCTAGCCCTAATTCTTACTATGTGCCGATGCAAAACAGCCTACATCCTTCAACTTACTATGATTCTAGCAACATGCATGTATATGCAAACTCTCATGCATCGGCAACCCCAGAAGTTTATATGCCGATGAATAACGTGATGAGTCTAGTTGACCAATATGAAACACCCAATGTTATAAATTACAATAACATGCAAAATAATGTTTCATCCTTTTATCCATCGGCAAATAACTTGCAATATTTTGGTTCACCTTCGCACATGCCGATGGATAGAGAAATTAGCCATGATACTACTAGTTGTTTGAACAATTATTCTCAACCATCGTATGCTGCACCTTATGTTACTAACTTTTCAGCACCATATGCAACTCCAAATATTCATTATTCGGCTGCGCACCTTCACAATACTTACAGCCGAATAAGTGAAAATTCAATAGAAGATCATGTGCCTTCTTCTAATACTGTAGCATATGATACACCCCCTAAACAATTGCAGAATTTCGGTAACACCCAAGTGTCATTGCCGAAAAATATCGAGAGATCCGAAGGGCAGTCATCAAAGGAGTGGGCTGAAGATCTTGTAGAAAAGGTTCTCGAAGCCATAGCTATACAGCGAAAAAATGGTGACTTAATTAGTACAGCTAATTCGGCTAATGCCGTGTTAGAAAATACATGTGTCGAGTCAAATCAACAAGAAGAAAATATAGCCAAACCATCTTCGGTTGAAAAGCATCAAAGTGAAGAGGCACAAGATACAGAAAAGGAGAAAGATAAGATATTGGAAGATCATCAAGAGGTGGACCAAGATATTGTTCAGGTTGTGCAACGACCTTACTCTCTCAACATGATCGACTTTGACAACAAGAAAATACTTATTCGGTCAAATCAGACCGAATCTACCAAAGATAAATTTGTTGTCATTGATGATACCGCTGTGTCAAGAATGATCAAATCAAAAAATCCAAAAGTAGGAGTGCGGAAAGTCGATCAAAGAAAGAGAAAATCAGCTACAAGAACAATGCCGACTAGTAAACAACTGTTGGACAAGTACACATCACGCAAGGCCAACAAATTGCTTAGTCAGCTTGGAGGTACTAAGCGTCATAGGTCCCCTTTTAGATCCGGGGGGCATGAGCGCTGGCGAGGAAACTCAAATGAACAGCCGTATTTTCCAATGGAACAAACAAATTGGGGTTGTGCAACTCATATGTATCCTCGGTCTACTTCGCTGGGTTTTAATCATTGGATGCCATATCCTACATGGTTAGCACGTTATTTTCGACCGAAGTGGATTCCATCGAGACCTATGTACAGAGGATCATTGCATGAGAAAAGAGCTCGGTTCAACCAGGAAGCTAGGCCGCAAGATGCAATTGTTGTTCGAGCTGGAAGCAGATCACCTGTATATAGGGCAAATGGTGGCAAGAAGTATAACATTGCACGCAAGCACATGTCGGTGCCGGTGAAGAGTTCAAAACCGAAGCCTGTAGAAAGCTCACAGGATTTAGATGTTGGTCATGGTCTGAAGCTTGGGAAACACCAGTCAACTAAAGCTTTCGTAAATGGTACAAAAACAAGTGGTCCTGATGATTCAGTTCAGAGAAAAGATGCTACTAAAAGAGAAAAAGCTTCGGTTCAGTCAGATGGTAATAGTATACAGTTGCAGCGACGAGAGCCTGATATGGTTCAGATGGGTATCAGTACTGAGCTAGGCTTGCAGAACGGTGGAGATGAAGTATCTACTGTGTCTTCTAGTGCTAGTCCAAAGGCTGATTCAATTAGTTCACGTACAAATTCAGCCACGACAAGCAGTAGCGCACGAACATGCAAGACCGTATCACCACTTGGGTTCAAATCTAGTATTGGCATGTCTATACAACGTGGGAATTCAAGCAATAGTGGAAGCCAGGAAATTAGAGTTGGTAGCATGCCTAGTCCGCACAGAACTTTCTCAGCCAGAGATAGGATGTTTGCACAAAGAACATTAGCACATCAGAACATACCAAGGTACTCGGGGGGCAACATGTTTAAGTCAGTTGCGCCAGGTATTTGGTGCCCACCGGGATTCACGCCTACCCAGAAACGACGAGTGCAGCGGCTGCGAGCATTGGAAACCAGAGAGAAAATAGCTAAGAAGAAGCATGAGGAATGGCTCAATAGAAATAGATCAAATGGGTCTAACGCTAATCATGCTATGGCATCAGGGAATTCAAAATCAGCTGACAAACGTAGGTCTGATATGGTTCAGGTGACTGCTACTTTGGAGCTGAGCTTACAAAACAGCAAGGGTAGCAGTAGCCATGCAGAAAGTGGTGTTTCAGGTGATGGACCTAAGCAGGTATGCACCAAAAATATTGCAGCCAAAGGTACTAGTATACATGCTGATTTGGAGCCTAATGTGCATACACATCTTGAGGAAGCAATCGTACATTCCAGTACTAGTACTAGTAAGTCGGTCCATGCATGTGCTAATCCAAAGGCGAGAGGTATCAGGAGATTTAAGGCTGGTGGTTCATCTAATCAGCAGAAGACTTTCTCGGCTAAATACATAGAGTTTGCAACAAAAACAACAGTATGTCAGTACAGGCCGAGGTACTCGGGGGGCAGTATGATTAAGTTAGTTGAGCCGGGTACTAAACCACGACCTCAATGGTGCCCGACAGGACTCACACATACTCAGAAACGATGGGTACAACGACTGCGAGCTCCTGAAATCAAAGAAGATATAACTTTGAAGAAGCGCGATGAATTGTTCAGGTGAGATAGATCTATGGTGCCCCCGAACATGAATTGGAGGGAGAAGCGCATCACGATGGAGGGCAATAGAAATACAGATGACACACTGGCTGCTCAAAATTTTCAAAATAATAGAGATACACCTACTGATATGAATGTTGATCAATGAGGAGAATACACCATGCATCTCGTTTACAAAGGCATCGGTTGATTTGCAACACGGATATATAATATGTTAGACCGATGCTAGTGTTAAGTGGCCACAAAGGCGTAATGAAAGTTATCGTTTCGGAAAGAGCCATATGCATGAAAAATGACGACGGGAAGGAGTACATCGTTGCATACTTAAAATCGTCGTTTGCTCGACACCGAGACTCGGTACGTGTTTATAGCAAAGGTATGCTTGTCTTTATCTTTATATTATGCATGTACCAAGTTTTAGTCTTAGCTACTTTATAGTACATACATGTGTATTAGTACCAAACCGATGTGACCAAATATATGTTACAACAACCGATTCTTAGTGTTAGGATTAAGAGGTGGCTAATAAAATATGGTTTAACATATGAATCGCTGCTTGGTCAAATTATTGCCAATTTTAGTGTTGATCATAGGGTTAAGAGTGACAAAATTAGTGTTGGTTCATGAAAACTTTATTTTAATAAATCGGTTTGAGGGGTAGAATTGAAGGCATCAGTCATGTATTAGTTTCACATAGCTATGTTGTTTATGAAACATCGGTCCCTTGGATTATCTAAAGCTGTTTAGACCGATGTTTGCAAATAATTAAGCCTCTGGGTAGTTTCACGATCAAATCATGTATCTGGGGAAGAAAACTTCAGAGCTAGTTCTTCAACACACAGCAGGAATCCGGTTACCAAATTGGCAAAGGAAATTATTTCATCATATTAAAAAGCCGATGTTTGCTGCTGTGTAGAAAACGAGTCCATCTGTTGGATGCTAGTTTGGTATAGCGTGCAACAGTTTCTGGGTCCTTTCAGCAACTAGCAGTACATTGCAAAGAAGATTCGGTGCATCGGTCATTGACCACCGAATTAGCAAATAAATTAAAACAAGCTGTTTGGAGAGTTTTGGATGTTAAAAGATCCAATTCAAACAGGGGATAGAAAATTCGGCAAATGATCGCCGAGTTGGGAAGGTCCATATAGAGAGAGTTGTATGGACTTTTCATGAAAATTCATATTTTGTACAGGCTTTGAAGGGAGATAAGTTGTGCAAAGCTCTAAATGAAAAATATTGAAAAAGTATTATCCTATCATGTGGTTGTAGGCTTGATGATATCATGGCTGATATATTATATGAAATATCGCCCTAAGAAAACAAGGATTATGATTTATTTAGACATTGCCATAAGCAAATATTTGGCCAATATGTTCTTTGAACATCGCCCTAAGAAATTATATGGCCGATGAAGTTATTGGCATTGTCATAAGCAACTGTGTATGTGTTTTTGGTCAATTCAATTGTACCAAAAACAGGGGGGCATGCGTTGATGGCACAATTTGGCTAGTTAATTATATCATTGGCCAAATTAATTTAATCATTGATCAAGTTAATTGACTGATAAATTCTTCAATAATCATAATAGAGATTTTGCACGGATTAGCAGATACCTAGCACAAGTCCTAGCTGAACTCAGAGATATTCTACAACGATTGCTGCCTGGGACAAGTTCAAGCTGGAAGAATATTTGCAAAGGTTTTACAGCCACGGAAGGAAGAAGCCCAACAAGAAAAATCATATGCATGATTGGTCGCTTTCATTATCTCTTGTCATTAGCATCCTTGCCGGAATATTTTATTGTTTCCTTGGAGGCTCGATTGTATTCCTACCTGACCTGGGTTTGGAGATGTCACGTATTAGCTTGCAAATAGACTAGGCAGGTATCTCATATATGTGTAACCGAATCAATTAAGGACACAAGTCCTATTCGGTTTAGCTTTGGATTTTTATTCCTACACGATACCGCTTCTTTCTTGTACGCAAAGTCCGGCGCCTATATATAAAGAGGACACGGCCGATTGAGAAGATGATCCAATCGAATCTACAGAATACATCTACCTACTTTGTTTCGCTATTTCTTTTACGTACTTTCTTTTATCGCTATTCTTCTGCCATGCCCTAGCAGCCCTAGGGTTTGGATCATCTTTGCCGTTTTGCACTGAAAAGCGGTCGTCTCTTCTCCACGAAAGCGAGGCGATCTTTGTTGCTTTGCTCGGAAAGCATCCGTTCGTCGTCATGAAAGCACGGCGATTATCCTGGTGTTGCGCGGCAGTTTTGCGTGCCAACAGGGGAAAGCCCTGCCCCGATGGTGACGAAGTTTTCGCAGCCCCCAGCCTGAAGCGGGACCTTTTTGGTTGCAGAGCGCTCTTAGGTGAACTGGGTCCTCCTCCCTGAGGGTACCGCGGCTTCCCCAATGCTCATGTCCAGCATCGGATGGACCAGGTCCTCGCTTGGAGTAGGCGACGCAGAAGCGGCAAACTTCTTCCCTGTTGAGCCCTGCAAGTGGGACTCAAGAGAGGCCTTCTTCGCAGCAGCCCGCTCTTGGGACACGAGCTGCTTCTTCCTCGCGAGGTCGCCGGAGTGTTCCAGCAGGTCTTCGTCAGCAGGGAACATGTGGCGGCCTCACGGTAGACATGCTCCACCGACCGGAGAGCATCCTTCTCGTTGCAGCGCACGGTAATCGTGCCGTTGGCGCCCGGGATCTTGAGAACGTTGAAGCCATGATGCGTGGCTGCCATGAACCTTGCCAGGGCTGGATAGCCAAGAATGGCATTGTATGGCAGCGCGATGTAGGCAACGTCGAAGTCGAGGCTCTCGGTCCTGTAGTTGTCCCGGGTGCCGAAGGTAACGGGCAGGTGTACCTGCCCAATTGGCGTTGTAGACCCTTCGGTTACCCCGAAGAATGGTCGGGTTGGCATGAGCCGGTGGTACGGCACCTGCATCTTCTCGAAGATCTCGACCGAGATGATGTTGAGGCCCGCCCCTCCGTCGATGAGAGTGCGACTCACGGCGACATTGTTAATGGTTGGCGTGCACAAGAGAGGAATTGTGCCCATGCCCCTGGTGGAGGCCGGATGATCCTCCTCGTCGAAGCCGATCTTGCATGTTGACCACTTCATTAGGCGGTTGCCGACGTTGGGCTGTGCCGCCGCGATCTCTCGTGACAGCTGCTTGAAGTGTCAGTTGGATAAAGGAGCCTGAGCTCCACCCAGGAGGCAAGCGGCGAAGTCTCGCGGCTCTTGATAGCCCCCCTGGTTCTCCTCCCGACGATCGTTTGCTCGTGGGGGCAGCGGCAGCGGCTCGGGATCGGCTCAAGACAGACCCTCGCGGCGGCGACCTTCCTCACGGTCGTCGTCGCGGCGATCGCCCCGGGATCCACTCTTGCCGTAGCTGCGGCCACCCCCGCGGCGCTTGGAAGCACCATTTTCTTCATGAAACTTCCGGACAAACCAACAATCGTCGGTATTGTGGGTGTCCTTCTTGTGGAGAATGCAGTAGCGGCGACGTCGTCCCTTGTCGCGCTCGGTGCGGTCCCCGCGGCGTTGCTTATGATCTGGCTCTACCGCGAGGACAGCAGCCTCCTTTCGCTTGGGGTCCTTGGACTTTGGCTTAGGGGGAGGTGCCTCCGGCAGGTTATGCAAGAAGAGCCTCCCTTCCTCGGCCTTGGCGCAGCGGTCGGCGATCTCGAAGAGCCTGACGACGGAAGTCAACTCATCATTCACGGACAGCTTCTCCCTCATCTTGATGTCGGAGATGCCCGTGGAGAATGCGGAGATGATCTCCTCGTTGGAGATCCTGGGGATCTTGTTCCTCATCTGGCTGAAGCGCTGAATATACTGACGAAGCGTCTCGCCCTTGTACTGACGCACCGCCTTAAGATCGTTCTTGGTAGCGGGGCGCTCGTACGTGGGCATGAAGTTGGCCACGAACTGACGGCATAAATCCTTCCATGAAGTCACGGATTCGTGAGGAAGATTCATGAGCCAAGTTCGCGGAGCGTCCTTGAGGGCCATGGGGAACCAATTTGCCATGGCACGCTGATCTCCACGCGCGGCCTGGACGGCAACGACGTAGAGTTGGAGGAATTCGACGGGGTTGGTGGTCCCGTCGTAACGCGCGCCGATGTCCGTCTTGAACTTGTCAGGCCAGACGATGTAGCGTTGCTGGCGAGTGAGCGCAAGACACCCGGGGTTGTAGATAGGGTCGCCGGGGGTCCTGATGTTCTTGCCAGCCTTGCCGATGTCGTCGATGGCGCGGTCATGATTTTCACGGCGGCGCTCGAGGGAGACGCGTGCGTCTTCCGGAGCGCGTTGGACGATTTGGCAGCTGGGCTCCCCACGCGGCGAAGATGCGGCGCGGGAAACCTCCCTCTTGGCCTTGTTGGCCTTCCCATCTCCGGCGCCCGAGGCGCGACACCCCGCCGCCGGATCTGGGTCTCCCGCGCCCTGGGCCCCTCCCTGGGCCGGGTCTTCGTTGGCGATGGCGACGAGTTCGGCGATTCGAGCGCGCCACCCCTCACGCCCGTCATCGGTGGGTTGATAGTGCAGCAGCTCCTGCGCCATGGCGAGAGCCGGCGCAGGAGACAGCTGACTCCCAGAACGAGCGCGACAAGTGGCGGTGGCGGTGAAGGAGAGCGAAGGCTCTGTACGCCCGGACGGGAGGTAGGAGGACTCCAGATCTTCCTCCTCTTCCTCCTCGGCCGAAGCTTCACGACGACGGAAGATGGGCTCGGTTTGCCCCCGAGCAGCGTTGCGACGGTGAAGACGCTCGAGCCTTGCGTTGGCGTCGGCCATGTCGAAGCAGATCTAGGAGAAAACACACCACAGCCCCCCTACCTGGCGCGCCAAATGTCGATGGATTTCGTGTCGCAAGAACATGGGCTACCACGCGATGGACCCAAAGATTCGAACGCAGGGGGCTGAACGTGTGAGATCTAGGATCGCAACGAAGCACGGTGACGGAAGTCTCGAGCTGTCGAATGCACTACGCACTGCAGAGAGAGAGACGCCGAGCTTTACCCAGGTTCAGGGCCCTCGTGGTGAGGTAACACCCCTACTTCCTGCCTTCTTGTATTGCAACGCGACACCTTGCGAGGAGTACAAGGTCTTGATTACAGAGTTCTAGCTGGCCAGAGGTTGAAGAACCTGCGTGCCCAGCTAGCAACTTGGAGAAGATCCGATCCCCTCTAAGGGGTGGCGTCCCCTCCTTTTATAGCGCCAAGGTCCTCCTTCCCCTTATATTCTTGGGGAAGGGGTTGCGACACACATGGCCAAGGAGGGTGGACAGCTGTAGACTACACTCTTCTGTAGACGTGGTCTTCGTAGGGTAGTGGCGCCGGTCTACAGGATGGGTGGAGGAAGCTGACGTCCTCCTCTGGCGCCCTGCACCATCCACGCTATTTTTAGGGGGGTGGCCAACAACCACTGTGCCGCTTTGGGCAGGCACAGCGAAAGTTGGTCTCCTCCCTGTCGGGGGTAGCGTGGGCGATACGCGGTCTTTTGTCCTTCATCTTCTTGCTCCGCACGCCAATCGTGCTGAGCTGGCGTGGACTTGGTCTCTCTCTCCTCACCAGCGGGGGCTCGTGAGGAGGTCTTCTGGTCCTTAGCATTTTCCATCATCGTTCTCCTCACGAGGCGCCTCCTTGTGAGGGTCTTCTCTGTAGCTTGAGTCATTGATTCTCCCCTGGGCTGAAGATAGGCTGATGACGGGGCCCAGGAGCAGGTGGACCGGGATACCCCGGTATCCAGAACACCGACAGAGTTACAGAGGAAGAACAATGGTGGAGGTCACCCAATGACTTTGAGATCTAGATCTAATGGGTTCCTGATGCATGCAAAATACATGTATGATCTTTGTAGTTTATTGATGCATATTCCTACATATTATAATGTTATTAGTTCTTATAATCATGTTTTATAGGGATTTTCCATCGACCCCACTTATTTTGGTTATAACTTTGCAAGATAGGAAAACCCTATTTTGCGTATTTTAGCGTTTCTGGTACCTTCCCAGACTCAAATTGACCTGGGATTTTTAGGGCATTAATATTTTACCACGAGAAGAACCTGGAGGAGAAGAAGTCAACGAGACAAGGCCCGGATGCCAAATGGGTACAAGTGGCGCAGCCCCCAGCCAGGCCACGCCACCCAACCTCGTTTGGGCCTCGAGCCTCCACTGTCATCCATCTTTGTCTCCAGATGCTCAGCCTGACCTTAAAATGCCTATATAAAGACCCCTTCATGATCGCGATCAGGAGGCAGCGGAGAAACGCAAAAAGAAGGCTGTTCCAGTGAAGATTGGAGGGGCAAACCCTGTGATGGCATGTGGATGACTGCCCAGTTGGGAACCCCAAGAGGAAGGTATGACGAGCACAGCAACAAGTCTTCCCTTAGTATGAAACCAAGGTTTATCAAACCAGTAGGAGAAAGAACCAACTTCCGAAGGTTGATGCTCACTAGCTTTGTGACAGCTCCGGATAATTTATATATGGCGCCTCGTCCAGGGCGTAGCTTTGCACCAGCAGCAACATGGAACCTGCACACAATACAACCAAGTACTTTGCCCCAACTTACAGTGAGGTTGTCAATCTCACCGGTTTGCTGTAAATAAAGGATTAAGCATATCGAGTGGTAAAAGATTGTAGTTTGCAAGAATGTAAATAAAGCGAGTAAATGGTATAACAACGTAAAAGAATGGACCGGGGTCCACAGTTCACTAGTGGTGTCTCTCCATAAGATAAATAACATGCTGGGTAAACAAATTACAGTTGGGCAATTGATAGAATAAAGCAAATACAAATGTCATGAGGATCACTATGAGATTCACTTGGGCATTACAACATAATACATAGACCATAATCCAACTACATCTATGACTAATAATCCACCCGCCGGATATCATCCGAGCAACCCTTGGGTATTAAGTTGCAAGCAACAGATTATCGCCTTAAGCAAAGTGTGTAATGTAAACAATACAAATGTCCTTGAACACAAGATTGTTGTTTTCTCCCTAGTAGCAATAGCACATCTACAACCTTAGAGGTTTCTGTCACTCCCCGAGATTACTAGAGGCATGAACCCACTATCGAGCATAAATACTCGCTCTTGGAGTCACTAGCATCTACTCGGCCTGAAGGGTTTCGCAGCATAGAAAACAAAAAATTTCCTACGAGTACAAACAAGAACAAGCCAAGATCTGATCTACGAGATGTAAAACAACGAGTGAGAGAGATTAGATCTACATACCCTTGTAGATCGCACATCGGAAACATTCAGATGAACGTGGTCGGTGTAGTCGTACTAGTGTCTCCTCCTCGCGATCTGATCTGATCCAAGCGCCACAACGGGCGGTGCCTCCGAGCGATGCACACGTACAGCACTACGACGACTCCTCCTTTGTCTAGCAAGGCGCGGTGGACTGGTAGATGAGATCAGCAGCACGACGGCATGGTGCTTATGGTGGAGAGTATCTGCGGGCAGGGCTTCGCCTACACACGCGAGGTAGAAGAAGAATAGGCAAAAGACTGCAGAAACGAGGATGGTTGTCGATCCTATCGTCATGCGCCGTGTCCTGCTCTCTCCCTTTTATAATCGTTGTACAGCCCCTAGGGTTGCGTGCGGACTGCTCCACGTCTGGTACATGCGAGTCAAGGAAAGAGCATCGTGCGCTGCGCTGACCGAGCGGCCCTCCTGGCGACGCGATCCGCTCCTAGCGAGCGAGCCGAGCGGCCGATAGATCTTTTATCGATCATGCCAGCTCTTGGCGAGCGACCGGGCCCGGGTGGGGAAGCCCAGGCGCGGCCCAACAGCGGTCGCCCCTCGCGTCCTGGCAAGCGGCCCAGGCGTGCGGCCCACCCGGCTGGCGGAGCGGCAGCCAGTAAGCGCCGCACGGGGCGTGGGGCTGCGCGGAAGGCCGGCCCAGCCGGCTCAACTGCGACACCCCCTTTTTTTCTTCTTTTCTTTGCCTTTTCTTTTACCTCTTTATTAGTAGTTTGTCTAGATGGACTACAAAATTGGCCCATTAGCAAAACCTTTTGTGGACTACTTTTTAGTCCTATTTTATTTCCAATAATTAAATATATGTATTAACATTTATTAATTCAATTAATTAATAAATTATTAATCATCTTCTAGGAACAATTCCGTAACTCTCTGAAACAATTTCCATAAATCCCAAAACTACCGTAGCGTCGATGAACCACGATGATCATAAGTGTGTGACCCTACGGGTTCAAGAATGTGCAGACATGATCACCATCAATAATCAATAGAGGGATCTGGAAATCCATATTGACTCCCACATATTCAACGAAGATCATTATCGGTGAACCACGATGTCAGGATTCAATTAATCCCGTATACAAATTCCTTTGTCTCGTGATATTTTACTTGCCCGAGATTCGATCGTCGGTATCGCCATACCTAGTTCAATCTCGTTCATAGCAAGTACTCTTTACTCGTTCCGCAATCCAATATCACCCTGTGATTAAACTCATTAATCACGTGTTTGCAAACGGTGTATGATATTGATTACCGAGAGGGCCCGGAGTATATCTCTCCATCACGGGAGGGACAAATCCCAATCTCGATACATGCAACCCAACGAGTACTTTCCGATTACCTGAGAGACATCTTTATGATCACCCTCTCATAGGATGACGTTTGATGACCTCAAAGCTCTCTTCCGGTACAAGGGAGTGACATTATCTCATGGTCTAAGGAATAGGATACTGACATAGGAAAAGCTACGCAATTGTGAACACAATGACACGATCTAATTGTTGTGCTTAATTTGGGTATGTCCATCACATCATTCTCCTAATGACATGACCTCATTATTAATCGACAACCCATGTCTATGGTTAGGAAACCTTAACCATCATTAATCAATGAGCTAGTCTAGTAGAGGCGTACTAGGGACATGGTGTTGTTCATAAACCACACAAGTATTAATGTTCCTGCTTAATACAATTAAAGCATGGAATATAAACATTATCATGAACAAGAAATTTGATAATAACAATATTATTATTGCCTCTAGGGCATATTTCCTTCAGTCTCCCACTTGCACTAGAGTCAATAATCTAGTCATACTTGCGCCTTCAACACCTATGGCATTCCGGTGTTATTCATATGCATTGCATGTGGTAAACCTTATCTACGGGTCTGACACTTTCAGGTCCATTTGTATTTGCATATCTTTTGCGTCATCACGCATTACTCATCTTGTATGAGATGGCATCGTATAAACTTGGTCTTCTGGTGAGACCTTTATTTCTTTGCCGAGACTATGTTGTCACTATTGTCATACAATAGAACCACATGGTACTAGCACACTTGGAACTACACCTAGTTCTCTTGCTGCTTCAAAAGCAATTATACTTAGCCTTCGTTGCAGTATCCGTCACAATGTCTAACTTTAAAACTCATCCAAGTTATCATGGAACTTTCTTCCATCTTATTGTGCCACCTTCTAACTCAAAACAAATAGCCTAAAATTGAGATAAAATTTTACCTGTATATGTGACAAAACCAATGTAACACATTACAATGAACCATTTTTCAGTTCTGCATACAGAACATATTCTTACTTCTTCAAAAGTACATAAGAATATTCTTACTATTGTCCAACAATCATCATATGAATGCTCGTAACCTTTTAGAGCATCAGACATATCTGGATATACATATCATGGTATACAAGATTGACAAAATCATTCTTGCGGTTTCAGTCATCAAGTGTCAAAACTGCTGATCTTGCTTCAACCTCTTCCATGCAACAAGAACCGTTCTTATTGTTTCCATATTGAACAACTTCAATATTTCATCTATGTACTATGGCAAAACTATATTAGCGCCTCAATCTATCTGTATAGACATTGATGCTTAATATTCTGGTTTTACCTAAGTCTTTCACCAGAAATAAAATTTTAATGAAAATCTTAACAATATCAAGAGAAACACATAATTCCCAATGAATGATATGTCATCTACATAAAGCATTAGAAATATGTCTGAGCGCTCCCACTTAATTTCTTGTAATACAATCATCTTCAAATATCTTGATGAAATTAACACTTCAACATTTTCATCATTGAAGATTCCAACTTCGCTATGCTTACTTCTACCATAGAAGTTTGCATACATATCTAGCAACCTTTGAATCAACAAAACCCATTGGGTCGTGTCAGGTACATGTCCTTGGTGTGCATTCCGGTAGAGGAACATTGTTTCATTTATTCAACTATCATATCTCAATATGTAATTATTGCTAGAATAATTCATATGACGAAGTCAGGGCCCATCACCACTTCTTTGTATATTGTTGGTTACTATTATCTAATAATATCTCGTCCTCAAATCTTGCGATTTGATTACGACCAACTTGGTTAAATAGGAACTTCGATGCCGTGACTACAACATATTATAGACGCGTGAGCCATGAATGTAGTTGCCACTTCTAGAACATTTTTTGGTGCTGCGCTACTCTGATCATCTTGCTCACATTCAATAACCTCATCAAGTTCTATCTTCCTCCCACTTAAACCTTTTGCGAGAAAACTCCTTCATAAGAAATTCACCTTTTAGCGACAATCACTATGTGTTTGGGTTCATAGTAGAAGGAATACCCATCGACATTCTTTGGGATAACTTACAAAGACTTACTAATCCGATTTTGGTTGTAAACATTTTACATATGCCTTGCATAACAAAATTTAAGAAAAGACAACTATAACTTGTACGGTGTCATTTCAGCGGATTATGATGGCACTCTATTCAGTGAAAAAGCGGTAGTCTCTAAAGCATAATCTACAAATTATATTGGCAGTTTTATTTCATCCTTGATCAAACCATGTCAAACAAGGTTCGATTACATCTACCAGATATTCCATACTCCTATGGCGTTTCTCAAGATGCAAGTTTGTGGAACAATTTTCTCAACTCTTAGATGTTTGCTAAACATGTAACTCAAATATTCTCCTTTATGATCCAATCATAAATACTTGAATTTTTCTTGTTACAATAATTTCCACTTCATAAATTGAACAATTTCAATCATTTCATACTTCTTTCTCATCAAGTAGATATACCATACATCATTGATGAAATAGAAAATACACCACGCTCGACTTCACACCGTGGACTACATACATCAACATGTATGATCTCCATTTAGTTAGTCGCTTATTCTGTACATGGCCCATGAATGGAGTTTAATCATCTTTAGGAAAAGTCTCACAAGCGTCAATCAATTCAAAATCAAATGACTCGAAAATCTATCAATATAGAATTTCTTTCATGTTTTGTTTCCAATATGACTTAAACGGCGGTGTCATATATGAGTGAAATTTGTTTTGTCTTGCGACCTTTAGCATCAGTGTTATAAATGTCTATTTCACCAACAAGATAATAATAATCTATCCATCGATTATGGAAGACGGTAATAATTTGAACAACCATTATTCTCATAATAACAGACCAAGATAACAATTATTATGTTCATAACAAATCTTGAAGGCTAGGTTTGATGCCGGCGAGAAGCACAATAACACTTTTATTTGTTTCTCAACGCATATCATTACCACATTCTTTTGCTAGTTACTTAGGCCATTGTACCTCTTGTATAGTGTTGCTTTGTATGACATTTCATACCAACAAATCAGTATCGAATACCCAAGAATTACATTGTTAGCGAGCAAAGAATACATATATAACATGTATATCATTTATATACCTGAGCTGGACATTTCCAGTCTTTTCCTTTTCTACCAAATACTTTTGCAGATCCTATTTAGCGTTTCCTCTCCTTTTAGAAGAATCTATAAACATCAATAGTGGCGTCAAGCATTTGACACATAGTCCAAAGGATGTTAGTCAAATACTAATGGCCTTAGATTTTGCACATTGAGGTGGATCGTCATCATCATATAATTGGCATTCTTTTAGATTCCATTCTTTAGCATCTATTATATTATTAAAACAACTAACAACCAACGGCCTAGATTAGCTGGGAGTAATCAAATAAAGACCAACGATCACGATTATATGTTGCAAAACAGTATCACGTCTGGTCGGCGGCTATGTTGATTTAGCAAATATTCCGTGTCCTTATCCCTCACGTCCACGAGCAAAAATAGGGAAAGAGAAAACCTAGATGCAAACCCTTCTTTCCCGAAAGAAAATCTGCATCGCGATTCATCCCCACGCCATCGCCGCTTCGCGAGCAGCACCGCCATGTTTTCTCTTACAAGCATAGCATGGAAGCGGGTGGGATCATCGGAGTGCAGGTCAGCGGTGGCTCGCCGGCGCATGCGTAGAGGAGGCGGTATTATCGTACATATCGCTCACTGGGGCAGTCTTGCTAGCCTCAAGGAAGACAAAGCCGGCGTCTTGCACCGGCGCACCGGCTAACATCTCTACTCTGAAGAAAGGTGCCACCTCCGTTCACAACTGGCATGGCCGGCCGCGAGCACATGCAACCTAAATCAGTGAGCTTTTATCATGCAGGCTGCATTGGACTACGTGCTGTATGAAGGTGAGTTCGGCCACATCACACTAAGGTAAACTAACGTCTGTTAGTCTGCAGCTAATACAGTGTACTTGCAGGAGACTGGTGCATGATAATGGAACGATGGATTCGAGGTAAACTGGTAAGATCTCTGCATCCATGCAAAGACTAGACGGAGGCTTGGAGAGTATAACTCTAGAATAAAAAATAATCCCCTCTTGCTTTACTATATAGTTCCTGTCTGATGTAGTTCTTCTTAATCTAATGAAAGAACTGCTGCTCCTTTCCTTAAAAACTGTCTGATGTATCTTAGCAAAGAAAATTTCTTAAAGGTTTCATGGTGGCATGGTCACTTGGTCAGTCCAGCATGAAGCACGACAGAAGACATGTCGAAGGTTAAAATAAATACATCACCCACAAGATGGTAGAGTGAAGCTGAAGCTGAAGCCTCACAAGATGGTAGAGTGAAGTCTAGGTGAAACAAAGTGATAAAATGGTCTCTTAAACATGGATATTTGCAGTGCTTTTTATATCCACTGTAAATGCTAGGATTTATTAGCTTCAGGATAAATTGGTATGCGGCCATATTATGCTGCTCGGTTTGTCTGAAGAACTGAAAATAATAAGGTAGTTTTATTTTTGCAGAGATAAATATGATTCTCAGGAAACCAAACTTATAATTCTATCGGGATTCTGCATTATTGTGATCCGGAGGTGTAAATTTAGGCGAGTAGCCTGTTCTGCAAATTTGGTATGCTTCAATTCAACGTTCTGATTGCACATATTACATGTTTAATATTTAAGGAATGATGCCATTATATAATTTCATAACAAACCTATTTTGCTTGGTACGTATGCTGCACAAAAAATATCATACTTGCAGATGGCTGAGTTGCAGTTACTACCAATATGCAAGAGAGCATAAAATTGTTGCTACTCTGCTTGCCATCTACGCTCTAAACAGCAACTAAAGCTTTAGGCCTCGGAGTGCATCTGTTCATGTAAAACAATACACTATATATTTAATCTGTTCTTCATTTTGACAGGCTTCAGATCATTTCAGATAATGGTTTTTTGGCTACATAGCAAATAGGATTTCAGTTAACACATTTGGGCGGATGCCAGGTAGCGTTTACTATTTTACTTTTTGCTTTTTTCTATGCGCTTAAAAAATTAGAACAGTTCTTCGTAGATTTTAGTTTCACAATAATTAACATGCTTATTGGTATTGCGCTCTCCCATAAAAAACATGAAATTATTAGAGGGGGCTAATATTGAGAAATCTGTTAATGAAATAAGTAGAAGAAGTGTACTCTGGCAGAACAGGAAAATATAGAGCATGTTATAAAAACCTGTTAAATTTGTATAACCATACGAAATATTTTCTTTATAACCTTAATTAGTTTCCCTATTTATGAAATCCAATATCATATATCTTTGTATGTGTGTATTCTATCATAATAATAAATAAAATAAACAATTCTAATTGATATCTACTGTAATTAACATGCTTCGTCAAGAAGGTGTTTCTAATGAATCATGTTAGTATACCACAGATAATTATTAATGTTTCTGAACATGGCAGATTATTGCATGGGCGATGTGACAGAATTGATTGCTGGAGTTTGAGGGGAAAAAATACATTTTGTATGTTAGAGTCCCGCGCTCTCCCATAAAAACATAAAATTATTAGAGGGGGCTAATATTGAGAAATTTGTTAATAAAATAAGTAGAAGAAGTGTACTCTGGCAGAATTGTAAATATAGAGCATGTTAAAAAGAAAAAACCTGTTAAATTTGTATAACCGTATGAAATATTTTTTTATAACCTTAATTAGTTTCCCTATTTATGAAATCCAATATCATATATCTTTGTCTGTGTGTATTCTATCATAATAATAAATAAAATAAATAATTCTACTTAATATCTACTCTAATTAATATGCTTCGTCAAGAAGAGGTTCCCAATGAATCATATTTGTATATCACATAATTATTATTGTTTCTTAACATGGCAGATTATTGCATGAGCGATGGGACAGAATAGATTGCTGGAGTTTGAGGAAAAAATACATGTTGTATGTTAGAGTTCCATACTACATAACAAAACTCGAAAGTGATCTAAATAATGAAGTTACTTAGGTTTAGTATCTATTAACATGTGCAAAAGTTTTATCACATAGATGGTACATGTGAGTAATTACATCTTATTTCTCCTAAATTGTTCAAAACATGGAATAAAGAAAGAGAAAAATACAATATATATATGAAGATACAAGTAATATTTTTGCTAGCCGCGCACTTGCACGGGTCACCAAGCTAGTTATTTTGGTATAGCAAAAACAATTTAGCCGATACCTTTTCATCCATCTTATCATGATAACTTTCATGATGAAACTACTATAGCTCATAAGGATGAATGCAAGTATAATATTAATTCCCAAACTTTTGGGTGATCGGGACGCCTAGCATCTTCAATCTTCGCATATATTCATACAATATGAGCATATGTTCTTTTACTAAATTATACTTCATCATTTTGCAAACAATCAAAGTTTTATATATCAAATATCTTTCACCTCTTGTTTGTTTCTGCAAAAATTCTTTCAGCTCCAAGATCACTTTGATTCTCAAACCATTTTGAAGATCAATTTCTCAAGAAGGCAAATATATGATCTTTAGATAGTAAACTTGAATCATTGCTCTTAGATTAATACAACTTATTAAATCACATGGAGCAATTGAGGTTTACTAAAATTGCAATAGGACTTAATCTTTAGTCTTGACACTTTAACTAAACGGCACTAGTCCAAAAAGTGATTATCCAGAATTCTATAGTTCTTTTAACTCAATTAAAACTAAGTGTCGGTGGAAAACGGTTGTCAAAGACTACAACGACTTATGCAAATACACTAATATTTAGTTCATGATAATTAGTTCAAGTTAATTGAATTACTAATGAACTCCCACTAAATTCAACATCCCTCGAAGTTGTTTAGTGAAGCATGATCCAAATTCACTACACCAAGACCGATCATCACGTGAGATGATGTAGCTTTAATGGTGAACATCAACATGTTGATCATATCGTCTATATGACTCATGCTTGACCTTTCGGTCCGTGTGTTCCGAGGCCATGTCTGTACATGCTAGGCTCGTCAAGTTTAACCCACGTATTTTTGCATGTGTAAATCTGGCGTACACCCGTTGTATGTGAACGTAGAGTTTATAGCACCCGATCATCACGTGATGCTTCAAAACGATGATCTTTCGCAACAGCGCATACGAGGGGAGAACACATTTTATCTTGAAATTAAGTGAGGGATCATCTTATAATGCCACCGTCGCGATCAAAGCAAAATAAGATGCATAAAGGATAAACATCACATGCATATACAATATGTGACATGATATAGCCAATCTTCGCGCATTGATCTCCATCTCGTGCGCGCCGGCATGATCTCCATCACTCCATCATGATTGTCTCCACCGCGAATAGCAACTACGACTATTGCTAACTACTTAGCGATAAAGTAAAGCTATTACATGGCGTATAAGAAGTTGACACGCAGGTCATACAAAATTATAAAGACAACCACATGGCTCATGCTGGTTGTGAACTCATCGACATGCAAGTCGTGAAAATATTACAAAACATGAACCATTGCATACATCACATATATCAATCACAATCACATATTGTGGCAATACCATATCACAAACACTCCCTGCAAAAACAAGTTAGACGCCTCTAATTTGTTAGTTGCATGTTTTACGTGGCTTATGGGAGCCACGCGTAAGAACGGTCCTTACCTATGCAAAGCCACAACAGTGATATTATGGTTGCTAACATCCGTTGTAAATCACATGACTACTATAGTGAGAGAAACTGGCATCCACCAGCAGCATGTGTGGAACAAGCCACATGTCAAGTGCGGAGAATATGGATTAAGTTTTCAGTTGTCTGAAAGTAAATTTGCTTTGCAATATTGCCAATCCGATGATTGTCCCAAAGGCTAATGGCAGTGGGTGCTTCTGCGTGGACTTCACAAGTCTCAACAAGGCCTGTCCCAAGGATCCTTATCCACTCCCAAGGATAGATCAAATCGTCGACTCCACCGCCGGCTGTGACCTCCTTTGCTTCTTGGATGCCTTCTTCGGCTATCATCAAATCAAGATGGCAAGGGAGGACGAAGAGAAGACTGCCTTCATCACACCCTGCGGCGTGTATTGCTACGTCTGTATCCCCTTCGGCCTAAAGAACGTAGGGGCCACATTCCAAAGGCTCATGCGTAAGGCCTTGGGGGCTCAGATGGGAAGAAATGCGGAAGCCTACGTCGACGGCACCGTCGTCAAGACTCGCGAGGGTCACACCTTCATCGAGGATCTGGAGGAAACCTTTGCCAACCTGAGAAAGGTAAATATCAAGCTCAACCCCGCCAAGTGCGCCTTCGGCGTACCGTCGGGAAAGTTGTTGGGGTTCCTCGTGTCTCATCGTGGGATAGAGGCAAACCCTGACAAAGTCAAGGCCATCGAAGAAATGCGTCCTCCGCGCAATCTCAAGGAAATGCAACATCTCGTGGGATGCATGGCAGCCCTAGGGCGCTTCATCGCGAGGAGTGGAGAGAAGGCCTCGCCCTTCTTCAAGCTCATGAAGTGCACTGGGAAGTTCGAGTGGACTCCGGAAGCTGACAAGGCCTTCGCCGAGCTGAAGAGGTATCTCACGAGCCCACCGATCATGGTTGCCCCAACGTTCCGCGAGCCCTTGCTTCTCTACATCGCAACAACCCCGAGAACTACAAGTGCAGTCCTTGTCGCTGAGCGGGACGCCAAGGTAATCGCCAAAGAGGGAATTGATCCTCCCTGCCCGGGGGCTCCTCCTGAGAAAGAAGCAGCAATTTCCTCTGTCCCTCAAGAGGAGCCGCCCGCTACAACTTCGCTGACCGAGCCACTCTCACAGAGCGACGCTCCTGAACTCCATGAGGAGAAAACTCCTGAGGACACCGCCAAGGTGCAAAAGCCCGTGTACTTCGTCAGCACGGTACTATGCGATGTGCGAGAGCGCTACACCATGCAGCAAAAGCTGCTCTCACCCTGCTGATCGCTTCAAGGAAACTACGTCATTACTTCCAGGGTCACCCGATTAAGGTGGTCACTGATCGGCCCCTGGAGACCATTCTACGCAACCCAAATGTCACCGGATGGGTGGCAGAGTGGGCCGTGGAGCTTCAGCCCTTCAAGATCTCCCTCGAAACCACAAAGGTGATCAAGAGCAAAGCTTTGGCTGAGTTCACCGCCGAATGGACTGATCCATTCGCCGACGAGCCTCCAGAGGTGGAGTCAATGCTTCCAGGAGAAGAACCCCAGGCCTCTGGGTCATGCACTTAGATGGCGCCTTCAACCTCCCCGGCGCAGGAGCTAGCGCCGTCCTTATCTCTCCCTCTCGGGACAAGCTCTTCTACGCCGTCCAGCTCTGTTTTAAACCAGAGCACAAGGTCTCCAACAACATCGTGGAATATGAAGGACTACTCGCTGGCCTAAGGGTGGCGAATGCTTTGGGCATCAAGCGCTTCATCGTCAAGGGAGATTCACAGCTGGTTGTGAACTTCTCAAACAAGAGCTACACTCCAAAGGATGAGCACATGGCAGCTTATCTTGAGGAGCATCGAAAGATGGAAAAATGCTTCCAAGGTTTGGAGCTGAAGCACATTCCAAGAGGAGAAAATGTGGAGGTGGACGAAATCGCCAAGCGTGCCTCTCATCGCCTGGCACAAGCTGTTGGCGTCTTCGAGGAGCGCCTCTTCAAGCCGTTCGCTTCTCCATCATCGACGGGATCTGACCTTCCACCTGCCTTGCCACCACCACCGGAGCAAGGGACTCCGGATTGCGGGCCTCCTTCGGGTGACCGCGTCCTTCTGGCATTGGCGCGATAGGAGGGAGTAGATTGGATCCTCGAGCTCAAGGCTTTCCTCGTCAGCATCAGGCTTCCCGAGGACGAGTCGGAGGCCGAAAGGATAGTGCGCCAAGCTTCGGGATACTGCGTCAAGGATGGTGACTTGTACCGGCATCGCCCAAACGGCGTCGCTCTGAAGTGCATATCTTCTCACCAGGTCCAAGAGCTTCTCAGGGACATCCATGCTGGCGAGTGTGGGCATCATGCTTCTGCTTCAACCGTCACCGCAAAGGCATATCGAAGCGGCTTCTACTGGCCTTCGGCGCTCTGGGACGCGGCGGAGATGGTCAAGAGTTGCGAGGCATGCTAATTCCATGCCAAGCAGATTCATCAGCCGGCGCAGGAGCTGCAGACCATCCCACTCACTTGGCCCTTTGCTGTTTGGGGGCTGGACATTCTTGGTCCATTCCCTAGAGCGCAAGGGGGCTACCGCTACCTCTACGTCGCCATCGACAAATTTACCAAGTGGGTAGAGGTGGAGCTGGTGTGCACCATTCCGGCCAAGTCCGCAGTCAAGTTCATCCATGGGCTGCTCCGCCGTTTTGGTGTGCCTAACTGCATAATGACCAACAACGGCAGCCAGTTCACCAGCGGGCTGTTCCGGGAGTACTGCGCATCGGCCGACATCAAGATCTGCTTCGCCTCAGTCGCCTATCCTAGGAGCAATGGCCAGGCCGAGCGTGCCAATGCCAAAGTCCTCAAGGGACTCAAGATGAGAAGCTTCAACGCCAAGCTCGAAGCCTGCGGCAAAAAATGGTTAGACAACCTCCAATCCATCCCGTGGTCTATTTGGACTACCGCCACCAAGCCCACCGGGGAGACTCCTTTCTTCTTGGTCTATGGGGTGGAGGCTATTCTTCCCACCAACGTCAAGTTTGGGTCGCCAAGAGTGCTCGCTTTCGACGAGATTCATCAAGAGGACCTCATCAAGGACCGCCTCCTCCAGCTCGAAGAAGCTCGGTGCCAAGCGGCGCTTCATGCCGTGAGGTACCAGCAAGGACTACGCCGCTACCATAGACACCATGTTCAGGCAAGGACTCTGGAGGTCGGCGATCTGGTGCTGAGGAAGATACTCTCTCGCGAGGGCCTGCACAAGCTGTCTCCAATGTGGGAAGGCCCCTTCAAGGTGACGCACATCGCCAGGCCGGGCTCGGCGCGGCTAGAAACCGCGGAAGGCGTGCCGGTGGGGAAGCCGTGGAACATAGCTCATCTGTGAAAGTTCTACACGTAGGTTCCTCATGAGGAGATAAGACCGTTGTCATGACACTTTGTATCAGCTCAAACTGCTCTTCAGCACTGATATTAAGTTAAAGCACATTATAGCGCCTCTGCTTCGGCATGATATTGAAATGGCATGAAGTCCATTTATTTTCTGTAGTACTCCACGCGGAAGGGGGCTAGGCACGGTGTCTATGCTGGGGCCTTCGCCCGGAAAACAGCAAGCCCGAAAAACCCAAAGGGACTGAGCTCTGATCAGGGGCGACGACCCCATTATCGATCACCTCCACGTGCCCGTGGTTCTTAGTTCCTCGCGAAGTGCAACGGAAAATAAGAAATCTTCGAGAAAAGTCCAAGGTGTGCCTAAGGCACCCGCTAAGGACCAGCACCTCGTGAGCAACCCTCACGAGGATGCAAGGACGCGTCGATGCACTTAGCATCCGCAGGAAGATTCCCCTCACTCGAGTAAGGCCAAACACGACAGGATTACTGAAGACTAAGGCCGCTCCGTGTAACACCCGCGAATTTATCACAAATTCGAAGTGCCCATTATGCATTCCACCACAATCCCAGAATCATTGTTGTGATACACATAACGTAGTTGGTAACCAGTTCCATAGACATTACAATACGATGATTCAAATACAATGGTCATAGTGACCAAGTTCATAATACAACACAATATAGCAGCGGAAATAACGTCTTCGGGTCCATGCCTTCACCCTACAGGCAATGGCGACTCAGTAGAAGATCTTAGTTTTGATACTCCTCTTCATAACCTTCCTCCGGATACTCTTCCCCATAGTCTGGCCAAGTTGATAGCCAGGGACACAGCCATGAGTACATTGGATGCACTCGCAAACCATCTTATAAATGAAATGTTGAAGTAGATATGCAAGGTTGATATGGTGGACTAAGCACTAAGTTTAGTTACAAAAGCTAGTTTTATTTCCCAAGAATGTTCATTTGATAGAAAAGAGGTTTAGTTCTCTAAGTTCAATCTAAAGGAACTTCAAGTGTGTCAAGATCAATGTCAAGTCAAGTCATGTCATTCACCAAGGTCACCACAAGTTATTATCATTCTTGACAAAAGTCAAGTACAGTTTGCCAACTGTCCATAACCGAGGACGCGGCTATTCGAATAGTTTGAAACCTCTGCAGAGGGGTACACTTTACCCACAAGATTTGATACATCTGCCGGAAGAAATCCACGATTCGTCATACACAAGTATGCGAGGTTCAGATAATCAAACAAACTCTTTCACTTGCTCACTCTAGTACAGGATCCTTCCCTAGAGCCCGAGACACGGACCTCTTCCGTTCCGGCGTCTCTTGTTTTGCCCGCTCCGGAGTGCCAGATGAATGGAATTTCCACTCGGTTCAGAAGTAATCGCGCACGGTGCACTTCTATAAAGGATGATACAAGACCTCCCATACTAGGGTGAACAAGCTACGGACTAAGCCCCTTCCCATTCAGGGGTAATGTGGTCGTACGGTAATGGTTGGCTCACATGGTACATCACTTATTATCATTTAGCAAATACATTCCATAGTCCTTAGTCAAGATTATTTTTCTTCATAAAACCATCATGTATGAGAGGCCCCCAATTCAAGTTTTCAAGTTCAAGTCACCAAGTTCAAATGGGGTTCCTCTTAGAGATAGCAACAATTTTATTAGCGACTAAGCAACTACATGGAGTGATGATCCCACTAAAATAAGGTTGGATAAACTCAGCTTGATGCTCTTGCTAAGCAAGATATCACTACACATCTATCATTCTACTCTAGCAATTCAATCATGCAATTTACATAAAACAAGTGGAATGCAAAAGTAAAACTAGGTATGTGGAGTATGATTCAAAAGATGGCTTGCCTTGGTTGGCAAAGTGTCCGGGGTATTCTTCTTCTTCTTGATAATATTCCCCCTCAATATCCTCCTCGGCAACACTAGCGTCTAATAACGAATAAACACAAAGCACATCATCACTACACAATGCTAACAACACACCAAGCACACATACTTGTTTTCAAACAATAGCCTTCCTATGGGATTTTATTTGAATTGTGTTGCAAGTTTTCTTCCAAGTTTGCATTGAGTGGGTAGGTTAAATTTTCTATCATATACCATGTGTGGTTTACTTTTTAAGTATGGGTATTAAACTAAGGGTATTAGTACTAGTTCCAATGAGGATGGACTCATTAAGTGAATTGGTGTTTGAGGGCAAATTAATTCTAAGTCTATAATAGAAATCTATCATTTTATGTTACCCATTAGGATTGGATTAAGGTCTAATTGATAACACTAACAAGGTTTGAGTTGGTTAAGGTTGACTAAACAGTAGGGGATTTGATTAGTGAGTTCACAAACCAAATTTCATAATTTTAGGTGGCTTAAACAATTTTCTAGAATTGTTCTATGATTAATAAAGCTATGGTCACACTATTCTTATTTATTTAAATCCCTAACTCAATTTGAATTCTAACCAGTTCTACAGTGTAGAGCATTTCCTAAGCTTTCCAATGCATATTCATTTGCTAGAAATGGATTTGTAAATGTCTTTGAATTAAAGTTTGAAAATCCTATCTGAAACTTATTTGAAATAATTCAAACGGCGGGAAAAAAATAAAAATTGAATCGGACCGAAACTTCTCCGAACCGGGCCGAATCCAGAAGAATACCGAACGGGCCGGCCCGATACCGTTTCGCCCCGGCAGGAATCGTTTTAAAACGAACTGACAGGGGGGGTCCCATGTGTCAGGTCACTTAAGTGACCCGAATCGGTATGCTGCCGTTGGATTCTAATCCAACGGCGCATCTGCATCGTGTTCGTCGGCGAGGAGGGAGCTCACCTGCGCGCAGTGAAGAAGACGACGGCGACGGCGGCGCGTGTAGAGGAAGCAGAACTCGACGGCGACGGGTGGAAACGACTCCGGCGAGGCTCCTTCACCAATTCCCGGCGTCGGCTTGCTCCCCTGAGGCCGAACACGGCGGCGCCCTCCGCGTCCAGTACCTCACCGGCGGGGCTAGCGACGTCGAGCTAGAGCGAGCGGGGAAAGGTGAGGGTGTCTGGGAGGTAGCTGGGAGTGGTGTGCGTCCATACGTTTGATCGGCGGGGGCTTTTATAGGCCGGAGAGATGAGGGCGAGGGCGTCCAGTAGCTCACCGGTGCGGGGGCCCTGGGCGCGTGCATCGAGCGACACTGGGCACGGCGGCCTTGCTCGCGTGCTGGAGGGGTTCGGTCTCGGTGGCGGGGTGCTGTGGGTCGGCTCTGGCGAGGTCACGAGGGTCGGCGACGTGCAGCGAGCTGGGGAAGAAGAGAGGGGGGGTCCTGGGTGCTGTCTCCTCTTCTCCTCCCTTTCTCACGGCTCGGGTCGGGGCAGAGGGGGCTGGGCGCGACCGCGGCGTCCTCAATGGGCATGGCTACAGGCACGGGATGAACGGGAGCAGTGATCTTCACAGTAAACTTGATTTTTCCCGATTTTCGTCTGCCAGGTGTTCGACACAATGCCCGCATGAGATTCAATTCGAATTTTTGAAATTTTTCACTTTGGGTGATCAGCATATTAGCCAAGGTTTCCAAAGATATTTTTGTTACCAAGAAAGGTTAAGTTTTGCAGAAATCATATTTTGAATTTGAAGTTTGGTCACTGATTCAGATTCAAAGTTTGGCTGATGTTTGAGTGATGTTCTGATTTGAATTTTGGTTGGAAACTTCTTGGTTGAGTTAGTATGTGACTTGGTCAAGCTCAACTAACTGGCCAAACCTTTGCTTGAGTTACAGAATTCTTAATATAGATGTCCAAAGTAGGGTAGTCAATAAGATTTCCTAGATCACACTTTTCTTCTCTTTTTCTTTATGATTTTTATTTCTGGTTTCTTTGGCTTGTATAATTCTTCTCTAATGTCTTTGCTGGTTAAGTTAGAATTAACTAACTATTGCACAACCAATAAACACACACATGAAATCATAAAATACCAATAATAGAAAATACATGCTTACATGCAATAATAGATAAAAAGTTTTATCTTGGTCCAAAATTTGGCACTTTTAATTAATAATAAGTGGATTACAAATTTTTGAGTTGTTACAATCTTCCCCCCTTAAAAAGAATCTCGTCCCCGAGATTCACTAATTAAGAACTGAAAAGATTGGGAAACTCTTTCTGAAGGTAATCTTCTCGTTCCCAAGTGGCTTCATCTTCGGTGTGATTACTCCACTGAACTTTCAGAAACTTGATGCTTCAGGTTCGAGTGGTTCTATATGCTTCCTCGAGGATACGAATAGGCACTTCATGATAGGTGAAATCCTTGTTGATGTCCACCGAACGGTGATCAATATTCTTGAAGATTTCTGGCTTCTCCGGCACTTCAAGACATTTTCGAAGTAAAGACACGTGAAAGACATCATGAACTTCAGACAATTCAGGGGGCATTTCCAACTGATATGACACTTCTCCTCTGCGGCTTAGTACCTTGAAGGGTCCAATATACCTTGGTGCAAGCTTTCCTTTTACTTAGAATCTTTGCATTCCCTTGAGAGGTGATACTCTAAGATACACAAAATCTCCAATCTGGAAGGTCAGTTCTCTACGTCTCTTGTCGGCATAACTCTTCTGTCTAGACTGGGCTGCCTTGAGGTAATCACGAATCATGCGAACCTTCTCTTCAGCCTCTTGCAGAATGTCTGGTCCAAATATCTGACTGTCTCCGGTTTCTGACCAATTCAAAGGGGTACGACACTTTCTTCCATATAGAGCTTCAAATGGGGCCATTTGCAAGCTGGCTTGATAACTGTTGTTGTAGGAAAACTCCCCGAAAGGCAGACAATCTTCCCACTTAGCTCCATAGGCTAGAACACAGGCTCTCAACATATCTTCAAGTATTTGATTTACTCTCTCAGTCTGTCCATCAGTCTGAGGGTGATAAGCTGTACTAAAGGCTAATTTGGTTCCCAAGGCTTGATGCAAACTTCTCCAAAATCTTGAGGTGAATTGAGTTCCTCGATCGGAAACTATGGTTTTAGGGACTCCATGCAAACTAACAATTCTGGATAGATAAAGATCGGCCAGCTGTCCTGAGGTATAAGTGGTCTTGACAGGAATAAAGTGGGCAACTTTGGTTAGTCTATCCACAATGACCCAGATAGAGTCATTTCCACGGCTAGACCTTGGAAATCCAGTGATGAAATCCATTCCGACAGATTCCCACTTCCATTCTGGAACTTGCAAAGGTTGCAGCAATCCCGCAGGACGTTGATGTTCAGCCTTGACTCTTTGACAAATATCACACTTAGATATGAACGATGCAATCTCACGCTTCATTCCATGCCACCAAAATTGTTCCTTTAAATCTTGGTACATCTTAGTTCCACCGGGATGAATGGAGTAAGGTGTCTCATGGGCTTCTCTCATAATAACCTCCTTCAATTCTGAGTCCGCGGGCACACAGATACGTCCTTTATACCAAAGAACTCCTTGATCATCTTCTTCAAATCCTGGCACCTTGCCGGAACTAATTCTGCGCTTAATTCCGTCAATACTCTCATTTCCCTTCTGGGCTTCTTTAATTTGGCTCATCAAGGTGGGTTGAAACTCAAGGTTGGCTAAAAATCCTCGACTGACCAGTTCCAATCCAATTTTTTCAAACTCTTGATGTAACATAGGTTGCTCCTCTTTGATCATCATATTCAATGAGCAGGGCTTCCTACTCAATGCATCGACCACCACATTGGCCTTACCGGGATGATAATGAATTTCCAGATCATAATCCTTGATCAACTCTATCCATCTTCTTTGCCTCATGTTCAACTCCTTCTGGGTGAAGATATATTTCAAACTCTTGTGATCAGTGTAGATCTCACAACGGTTACCCATAAGATAGTGCCTCCAGGTCTTCAAAGTGAGAACTACGGCTGCTAACTCCAGATCATGGGTTGGATAGTTTTCTTCATGAGGTCAAAGCTGCCGGGAGAGGTAAGCTATGACCTTGCCTTCTTGCATTAGTACGCAACCAAGTCCAAGTTTGGAAGCGTCGCAATAGACATCAAAGTTCTTGGTGATATCGGGCATGGTTAGGACGGGAGCGGTCACCAATCGCTTCTTGAGCTCTTGAAAACTTTCTTCACACTTAGAGGTCCATTCAAACTTCTTGTTCTTCTTCAACAATTGGGTCATTGGCCGGGCAATGCTTTAAAACCTTTCAACAAACTTGCGGTAATATCCCGCTAATCCGAGAAAACCTCTAACTTCAGTCTGAGTGGTAGGGGCTTCCCATTCCATGACCGCTTTGATCTTCTTTGGGTCTACTGAGATTCCTCCTGCTGATAATACATGGCCTAAGAATCCAACTTCCTTCAACCAGAACTCACATTTACTGAACTTGGCATACAGCTGATGCTCTCTCAGAGTCTCTAAGATTAATCTCAAATGGGTTGCATGCTCTTCTTCGGACTTGGAATAGATGAGAATGTCATCAATGAAGACAACAACAAACTTATCCAAAAACTCCATGAAAACCTTATTCATGAGGTTCATGAAATAAGCAGGGGCATTTGTTAATCCAAAGGACATTATGGTGTACTCATACAATCCGTATCGGGTAGTGAAGGCTATTTTGGGTATATCCGTTGCATGGATCTTCAGTTGATGGTATCCAGTTCTAAGGTCTATCTTTGAGAAGACTCGAGCTCCGGTCAATTGGTCAAACAGATCATCAATCTTAGGGAGAGGATACTTATTCTTGATGGTCACATCATTTAGCTTGCGGTAATCAGTGCACAGTCGGCTGGAACCGTCACTTTTATCCACAAACAGAACGGGTGATCTCCAAGCAGAAGAACTTGGCTGAATCAATCCCTTACTCAAAAGGTCATCCAATTGCTTCTTTAATTCCACTAGTTCAGCTGGGTTCATACGATAGGGTCGTTGGGCTATGGATCCAGTTCCGGGGATAAGCTCAATGATAAACTCAATATCCCGATCCGGTGGCATTCCGGGTAGCTCATCGGGAAAAACATCTGGGTATTCACAGACGATGGGAACTTCCTCTATAGTGGGTCCTGAGATACTCTTATGACATCGGGTGGTCTGGGGTGGTTTTACGGACATATGCTTTACTACAATTCCAGTGCTACTCTTCATGGTGATGGTCTTCTTGGCACAATCTATCACACCTTGATGGGAAGACATCCAATTCATACCGAGAACTACTTCCAAACCTTTGGTTCCCAATACTATTAAATTGGCTAAGAAAGATATTCCATGAATTTCTATGGGAACTGCCAGACAGTTCCACTCAGCCCTTGTTGTTGACCCAGGTATTTGTACTAACATGGCATGTTTCAGGGGTGTTGGTTGAAGTCCACTTTTATCAACAAATAACGTAGTGACAAACGAGTGTGAAGCTCCAGAATCAAACAGAACTCTTGCAGGAACTGAGTTAACAGGGAACATACCAAGCACAATGTCGGTTGCTTCCTGAGCTTCTTCAACATTCATGTGGTTCAGACGGCCTCGAGGGTGAGGCTGGTTCCTTGGTGGATAATTCTTGCCATTTCCCACACGGCGCTGTTGCTGAGCAGGAGCAGTGGTCTTGGATGCATCATTTAGCTTCTTCGGGCATTCATTGGAGTAGTGCCCTTTGAGTCCGCACTCATAACAGGTAACACCAAACTTGTCACCAGGCTTGGGTAGCACAGGGGCGCCATTTGGCCTAGGGGTATTGGTGTTGAAGTTGTTGCCACTAGGTCTTGGAGGTGCACGGTTGAAGTTGTTGCCGGGCGGACGGTTGGGATAGTTGGGGCGTGGAGCAGGTGCAGATGGCCTCATAGGTCTAGGGGTGAAACCCATAGGTGGATTTCCCCTTGGCTTCTGCGAGTTGCTCGAGTTGCCTTGATACATCATACGGCGCTTGCGGTTCTCTGCAGCTTGCTTGAGTTTGCCTTCCATCTGAATGGCAGAGTCAACCAATGACTCCAGGTCTGCAAAGTGAATGCTGACCAAGACACATTGCATCTCATCATGAAGTCCATCCAGAAACCTTTCTTGCTTCTTCTCCGTGGTGTTGGTGTCATCTGGGGCATACCTAGACAAGGTGAGGAACTTGTCACGGTAGTCAACCACAGATAGGGAACCTTGCTTCAGATTTCTGAACTCATCTCTCATCCTTTTAACCAATCCCAACGGAACATGGGCTTTGCTAAACTTGCTCTTGAACTCATCCCAAGGCATCACATACCCTTGGGCTTGCATTGCACGAGTGCTATCCCACCAAGCTCTTGCGGCTCCCGCAAGATAGTGGGTGGTGTACAAGACCTTCTCATTTTCACCAACTTCGGCGACTTCCAAATTGTTCTCCATAGTGCGAAGCCAGTCATCGGCATCTAAGGGTTCTTCAAACTTAGTGAACATAGGAGGGTTGGTGTTTTGGAAACTTCTTAACTTGGATCGGTGATCACCATGGCCATTGTTCTCTCCTTCACCATGGCCATTTCCATTGCCATTGTTGTGGTTCATTGCCATCTGGGTTAGTTGCTGAAGAGTGGCCAAGTTAGCTTGGCGCTCTGCTCGGGCTGCTTCCCGGTCTTCCATGATCAACCTTAGTAGTTCGGCCATTTCCGGATTCGGGGGTGGGGGTGCTCGCGGCATCTGAAGATAAGGTGTGTAAGACAAGAGGGAAAAGCTAATTTGCTAAGATTTAAATGTAACATGGATGATGAAATTTTTGTCTTACTAAGGCCTTAAGGGCCAAATTCCTTTTTCATTCAACAAGCATCAAACATATCATACATACGAGTTCACACATTACAAATGGTTTACATCAAACCATTGCGACTCGTCTACTAGAGAGGGGGATACAACTCACACCTACACAAAGTGACTTGAAGTAAACTCATAACTCGATAACACGGAGCTCTACAACTCTAAACTCCGGGCTCCTCAGGGTCTTCCTCCTCATCATCCACAATGAATCCAGCATCCTCATCATGCTCAGAATCATCAAGGTCCTGCATAAAGTCATCCTCGTCACTAATGAGGGCATTATCCTCCTTGCGGAGATCAATGCCTTCCTCCTCACCAAGGTGGCTCTCTAGACTCTCAATGTATTCAGTCAGCTCAGCCACATTGGCCTTCAACTCATCAATGGTGTGATCCCTCTCATCGCGCTGGCGGGGAAGACTCTTGTGATCCCTAGCAAGAATCCTGATAGTGCTCCCTGCCTCCACCAGTGCGAAGTGCTCAAGGTTGGCCTTGGTACGGGCACGATCTGCCTCCTGCTGAGTGGAGTACAGCAAGAAGTCCATGTGATCGATGTAGGTACTCGGCTCATTTTGCCCTGGCATGTTTGCGGGACGCCCGTCCGCATCACGCCGAGCAAAGTTCCTAAAGCGCTCCCCCTGGACTTCCTCAACATGCAGTCCGCACAAGCGGGCGTGCATCTCCTGCATACCTCGGACCAAACCATCAGCCCAAGTGTTCTCCACAAGCTCAAACTTGATCCTTGGAGAACTCAAATCTCCCTTCTTGCCACGGCAACTGGCCCTGACAAGCCACCGTAGCTCTCCATCCGGGTGCTCATTGAGCACGGCTCCCTTGAACTCCGGATACAGACGATCCAGGAACAAGGTCAGGGTGGTGAGGTCGCGCTCAAAACAAAGGCTGCCACCATGGCCCAACTGGTACTGCTCAGTGAATACCGGTGCCATCTACAAAATTTTAGATTAGATTAAGTTAGTGATCAACTCAAGTGTGCAAAATTTTAAGTAGGTAAAAACTGAAGTATGTACAAAACTTTGTAAATAGAGAGGAAAAGACTAAGCAATTTTTAAACCATTACTTAACTCTTTGTTTTTATAAAGGTTTCCTTTAACGCCCATTCTAACTAAGGTCTCCTATGGTCAGCCTAGGCTGTGATACCAACTTGTAACACCCGCGAATTTATCACAAATTCGAAGTGCCCGTTATGCATTCCACCACAATCCAAGAATCATTGTTGTGATACACATAACGTAGTTGGTAACCAGTTCCATAGACATTACAATATGATGATTCAAATACAATGGTCATAGTGACCAAGTTCATAATACAACACAATATAGCAGCGGAAATAACGTCTTCGGGTCCATGCCTTCACCCTACAGGCAATGGCGACTCAGTAGAAGATCTTAGTTTTGATACTCCTCTTCATAACCTTCCTCTGGATACTCTTCCCCATAGTCTGGCCAAGTTGATAGCCAGGGACACAGCCATGAGTACATTGGATGCACTCGCAAACCATCTTATAAATGAAATGTTGAAGTAGATATGCAAGGTTGATATGGTGGACTAAGCACTAAGTTTAGTTGCAAAAGCTAGTTTTATTTCCCAAGAATGTTCATTTGGTAGAAAAGAGGTTTAGTTCTCTAAGTTCAATCTAAAGGAACTTCAAGTGTGTCAAGATCAATGTCAAGTCAAGTCATGTCATTCACCAAGGTCACCATAAGTTATTATCATTCTTGACAAAAGTCAAGTACAGTTTGCCAACTGTCCATAACCGAGGACGCAGCTATTTGAATAGTTTGAAACCTCTGTAGAGGGGTACACTTTACCCACAAGATTCGATACATCTGCCGGGAGAAATCCACGGTTCGTCATACACAAGTATGCGAGGTTCAGATAATCAAACAAACTCTTTCACTTGCTCACTCTAGTACAGGATCCTTCCCTAGAGCCCGAGACATGGACCTCTTCCATTCCGGCGTCTCTAGTTTTGCCCGCTCTGGAGTGCCGGATGAATGGAATTTCCACTCGGTTCAGAAGTACCCGCGCACGGTGCACTTCTATGAAGGATGATACAAGACCTCCCATACTAGGGTGAACAAGCTACGGACTAAGCCCCTTCCCATTCAGGGGTAATGTGGTCGTACGGTAATGGTTGGCTCACATGGTACATCACTTATTATCATTTAGCAAATACATTCCATAGTCCTTAGTCAAGATTATTTTTCTTCATAAAACCATCATGTATGAGAGGTCCCCAATTCAAGTTTTCAAGTTCAAGTCACCAAGTTCAAATGGGGTTCCCCTTAGAGATAGCACCAATTTTATTAGCGACTAAGCAACTACATGGAGTGATGATCCCACTAAAATAAGGTTGGATAAACTCAGCTTGATGCTCTTGCTAAGCAAGATATCACTACACATCTATCATTCTACTCTAGCAATTCAATCATGCAATTTACATAAAACAAGTGGAATGCAAAAGTAAAACTAGGTATGTGGAGTATGATTCAAAAGATGCCTTGGTTGGCAAAGTGTCCGGGGTATTCTTCTTCTTCTTGATAATATTCCCCCTCAATATCCTCCTCGGCAACACTAGCGTCTAATAACGAATAAACACAAAGCACATCATCACTACACAATGCTAACAACACACCAAGCACACATACTTGTTTTCAAACAATAGCCTTCCTATGGGATTTTATTTGAATTGTGTTGCAAGTTTTCTTCCAAGTTTGCATTGAGTGGGTAGGTTAAATTTTCTATCATATACCATGTGTGGTTTACTTTTTAAGTATGAGTATTAAACTAAGGGTATTAGTACTAGTTCCATTGAGGATGGACTCATTAAGTGAATTGGTGTTTGAGGGCAAATTAATTCTAAGTCTATAATAGAAATCTATCATTTTACGTTACCCATTAGGATTGGATTAAGGTCTAATTGATAACACTAACAAGGTTTGAGTTGGTTAAGGTTGACTAAACAGTAGGGGATTTGATTAGTGAGTTCACAAACCAAATTTCATAATTTTAGGTGGCTTAAACAATTTTCTAGAATTGTTCTATGATTAATAAAGCTATGGTCACACTATTCTTATTTATTTAAATCCCTAACTCAATTTGAATTCTAACCAGTTCTACAGTGTAGAGCATTTCCTAAGCTTTCCAACGCATATTCATTTGCTAGAAATGGATTTGTAAATCTCTTTGAATTAAAGTTTGAAAATCCTATCTGAAACTTATTTGAAATAATTCAAACGGCGGGAAAAAAATAAAAATCGAATCGGACCGAAACTTCTCCGAACCGGGCCGAATCCAGAAGAATACCGAACGGGCTGGCCCGATACCGTTTCGCCCCGACAGGAATCGTTTTAAAACGAACTGACAGGGGGGGTCCCACGTGTCATGTCACTTAAGTGACCCGAATCGGTATGCTGCCGTTGGATTCTAATCCAACGGCGCATCTGCGTCGTGTTTGTCGGCGAGGAGGGAGCTCACCTGCGCGCAGTGAAGAAGATGATGGCGACGGCAGCGCGTGTAGAGGAAGCAGAACTCAATGGCGACGGGTGGAAACGACTCCGGCGAGGCTCCTCCACCAATTCCCGGCGTCGGCTTGTTCCCCTGAGGCCGAACGCGGCGGCGCCCTCCGCATCCAGTACCTCACCGGCGGGGCTGGCGACGTCGAGCTAGAGCGAGCGGGGAAAGGTGAGGGTGTCTGGGAGGTAGCTGGGAGTGGTGTGCATCCATACGTTTGATCGGCGGGGGCTTTTATAGGCCGGAGAGACAAGGGCGAGGGCGTCCAGTAGCTCACCGGTACGGGGGCCCTGGGTGCATGCGTCGAGCGACACTGGGCATGGCGGCCTTGCTCGCGTGCTGGAGGGGTTCGGTCTCGGTGGCGGGGTGCTGTGGGTCGGCTCTGGCGAGGTCACGAGGGTCGGGGACGTGCAGCGAGCTGGGGAAGAAGAGAGGGGGGTCCTGGGTGCTGTCTCCTCTTCTCCTCCCTTTCTCCCGGCTCGGGTCGGGGCAGAGGGGGCTGGGCGCGACCGCGGTGTCCTCAATGGGCATGGCTACAGGCACGGGACGAACGGGAGCAGTGATCTTCACAGTAAACTTGATTTTTCCCGATTTTCGTCTGCCAGGTGTTCGACACAATGCCCGCATGAGATTCAAATTCGAATTTTTGAAATTTTTCACTTTGGGTGATCAGCATATTAGCCAAGGTTTCCAAAGATATTTTTGTTACCAAGAAAGGTTAAGTTTTGCAGAAATCATATTTTGAATTTGAAGTTTGGTCACTGATTCAGATTCAAAGTTTGGCTGATGTTTGAGTGATGTTCTGATTTGAATTTTGGTTGGAAACTTCTTGGTTGAGTTAGTATGTGACTTGGTCAAGCTCAACTAACTGGCCAAACCTTTGCTTGAGTTACAGAATTCTTAATATAGATGTCCAAAGTAGGGTAGTCAATAAGATTTCCTAGATCACACTTTTCTTCTCTTTTTCTTTATGATTTTTATTTCTGGTTTCTTTGGCTTGTATAATTCTTCTCTAATGTCTTTGCTGGTTAAGTTAGAATTAACTAACTATTGCACAACCAATAAACACACACATGAAACGATAAAATACCAATAATAGAAAATACATGCTTACATGCAATAATAGATAAAAAAGTTTTATCTTGGTCCAAATTTTGGCACTTTTAATTAATAATAAGTGGATTACAAATTTCTGAGTTGTTACACTCCGATCATCTTGCAAAGGAGATGCAGATCCGGAGGTCCGTGCCAGGCCCTTCACCTCGTGAGCAACCCTTAACGAGGTGTCGACGGTCTCTGGGCTCTCTTAAGCGTCGATGCATTCGCGTCCGTGAGGGTCCAGCTTCCCTCAACGACGAGGAAGGCCCCGTGAATCGCCACATGCGGCAATTTGCTCTTAGCTGCTAGCACAGATAGTGTCGCGCTCCCTCACGATGAGGAAGGTCCCTGTGCCGGTCACGGGGGCATGTTATTCGCCTTTCTTTTTTTGTTTGTTTTATTGACTTGTTTTTCATTTTCGGGAATTTGGGGTTTTTTGTTTTCCAACTCTTTCTTCAACTACTTGTCTCAGGAATCATCCATTGTCGTCGCCGGCGCCGACCCCATCATGAGCTCTGAGGCACAGGGAGGCCTTGCACCGGCGTTAACAACTCACTAGGGCTCTCGAGCGTTCGGACGACCAGGACAACGATGGGCAGCGAGGAGCGAAAGAGCAAGACAGTTGACAAAGAAGACTTCATTGATAGTCCCCGGTGGGGGGAGAAACAGAGGCACGGTGGGGCATACCCCGCCAGCGTAAACTACATCGCAAAAGAGGGGAGGAGACTAGCTCCCCTACCCAGAAGGCTACCATGGCAAGGCCGCCCCTTTACTCCGCCGCAGGCTGGGGGTAGGTGCGGCGGACACCGGTGGCAGTGAAGATCCGCATCGAGGCCTCCAGCGTCCCTAGCTTGAAGCGGAAGACGAGGTGGTCACCGACACAGAGGCGGTGGCCAAGGGCGAAAGCCCTCTAGCGCCCGGAGAGGATGGCGTTGCCGCCCGCTCTGAGGATGGCGTTGCCGCCCGCTCCGAGGATGATGTCAACAGGCCAGAGAAGCGCTGGCCTGCTCTGCTCCACCAGCGTGACCTCTCTGGAGGAAGCGCCGGGGACGTAGATTACCCTCCAGACTGTGTCGGGCAACCGGAGGGAGTTGAAGCTCCAGGCGTCGATGATGACGAGGAGCTCCAAGAAGCGGGACCCCGGAGCGACGAGGGGTCCCAGCATCTCCTCCGTAGGCGGCGGGTTGTCGCGACCACTCCGGTTGCCGGCGGGGCCGCCTCCTGCGGCCCCGGGCCATCCGCGACTGGGGGGAGGGGGCCCAGAGTGGCCTCCACCTCCCGTAGCACCCGATCAATGCTCCCCGGGGAGCGGGGAGCCAGCGCCGCCGCCATCGGCGATGGTGCATTTAGAGCGCCTCCAGGTGACAAGGCTATAGATAATAGAGCACGTCAGTTGAGTACCCCTGAGGCCCGTTAAGCTAGGCCCAATTGTAATACCAGTCGAAATACGAGTTCTTACCGTATGTCGATATTGTAATCTATATCGGATCCTACCCGATCCTCGAGACCGGGCCACCTATATATAGGGGCCAGGAGGGGATGGTAAAGGACAGATTGAAAGCAAGCCAGGTTCTACACCCACGTTTACTTTCATAGCCACCTTGTTTGACTGAGTTTACCTTCGAGTTCATCCGACGCCCTATCTCCCCGATCCTAAGTCCTTCATTTAGGACATTTGTCAAGTTAACCCCTCGTCAATTGGCGCCGACCATGGGGACTCTGGGCGTTAGAATCATGAATTCGACGGCTTTTTCGCTTTCAGCCAATAGCAGTCTGCAAGTCGACAAAATTCAGATACCCTTCGGAACCGTCGATTTTCAACCTCACCAGTCAAGTTTCACGCAAGTATTCGAGAGTATGATCAAGATATGGATTTGACGATCGGAAGTCTAAATTTTCGCGTCGGATCAATAGGTTTGATTCGCCTTTCAGATCCGACGAAACCGAATCCGTCGGCAAGTGAGCCCGAGACAGTAGTAATGTCGGAATCATCAGAAGGCTCTTCCAGCGAGGTAAACTCGCCAGTCAGATTGGCAGAAGCAGAAGAAGGAAAAATCGCAGGAGGCAACGAAACTATGCAGAATCTCGACTTAGAAGCGCAACTCGAAGATCTCATGATCTACCATGACGACACCTCAGATCAATCAACAGACACCTGGAAGACAGGATTAGAACTTTCGGAAGATGACAATTCAATCTTCTCAAGTTACAATGGCAAATTCGACAATCGATGCCAGATACTCGCCATCACATAAGACAATTCAGAAGAACTCGACGAAAACAACAATCCAGTGCTTAATCCAGCAAACATAAACAGAGGAGCAAACCACTTAGCAGAAGGAGAAACCGCAGACTCTCTCACAACAAGGGAAAAAGTTCGACTATCAGTCGATGAGTGGAGACCAATCAAAACAGCTGTAGAGCACGGCACGCCAATACCAACAAATTCCAACAAAAACATGCTTCTGGGATACCATTATGCCCTAAGGCAGTAGGCGAAGCAATTAGCAAAGGAGAGGATTGAAATACAGAAAAGGAAGGACTCAGCTATTGCAGCAAGTGACGTTGCTCGCAGAGCACATAGCGACACATCATACACAAACAGAAGGCATCATCGACATGGATCAAGATACGAAAATCTTGAGTACTCAGAAAGACAAAGCATCTCCAAAAACCTTGACTCGTCTTTCCCATCGGTCGACAAGCAAGGAAACATTATACCAAAAACTCCTGAGGCAGCATTGGTGGCAGCTCAAGCATACCTATATACAACACGACCAAATCCAGGAGATCCGAGGGAACATATGCACCGCGTAGCACTAAATGGGTTGAAGATGGTAGGCAACAAATTATCAGCAAAAGAGGAGGAGGCGCATCGCAACAAAGGAACCCATAAATCAAGATCACCATGCCGTCACAACAGTCCTTGGCATAAAAGTGGAAGTCAACGATCTAGGACGCCGTCGCCAGGACGATACAACAGTCCAAAGAACAAGGGAGCCTGACGATCCAGAATTCCTAATAGAATGCATGACCATGAAGACGATGAAAAGGGAATGGGGGCGCCATGCTTTACCCGTAGGGTTCGCATCACGCCAGTACCCAAAGGTTTCAAACTACCGCATGACCAGCAAAAATACGACGGATCTCAGGAGCCAGAGTCATGGCTTTCAGACTACCTACAAGCAATACAAATATTAGGAGGAACCAGGGAAATAGCAATGCAAAGTTTGCAACTACACCTCACCGGCACAGCAAGGTCATGGTTAAGAAAACTAAGCGAGGAAACAATTGGAAGTTGGGAGGAGCTCACAAAATAATTTACGAGTAACTTCAAGTCAACATACAAGCGGCCAGCATCCATAGAAGAAGACAAGGCTTGCGTGCAACAACACGGGGAGACATTAAGGGCATACATCCAAAGGTGGAGTATAATCAAAAATTCAGCAGTCGAAGTCTTGGATGAAAGAGCAATAGACTCATTCATAGTCGGGTTACAGCGAGGAGACCTAGTCAAAGAGATGGGCAGGATCAAGCCGAAAACAATGTCATATCTAATGGATATAGCAAACAGATTTGCAGATGGAGAAGATGCGTGCAACAATAAGCGCACGCGATCACCAGAGGACGATAGAGGAAACAGATATGGAGGTCAACGAAGAAGATCCCGCAATTACGACAACTACGGCTCTCACAGCCAAGTAGGCGCAGGATACAAAGACAACAGCTACCAAAGCAACGACTGTAAAAGTTTGGGATACCGTAGCTATGGCAAAGAAGACTACAAAAAGTTTCAACCAAGGGAGTCCAGAGATTACAACCCGTCACCAGAAGATAAGCTCAACGGACCATGTCATATTCATTCTGCGTTTGTCGATGGGAAATGTGTATCCAGACACACAATGAAAGATTGTACTACGTTCTTGAAACTGTAGGAAGCAGCACTCAACAAGCAAGCCGAGGCAAAACGGCAGGGATACGAAGGAAACACAAGCAACGCACCTGCAACCCAACAAGGAAATAGTGGAGCTCTCAAAGGCCAAGATCAACCAAACCAGGGACGCGACGATGACGATGGATATGTTCCATCTAAGGGACACATTACAACAATGATACAGCCAGTGCCCAAATCGAACAAAGAGGAGAAAAGCATAACTCGACAAATCAACCTCGCAATAACTTCACCTCCAGCAACAATGGAATACCTGCATTGGTCAGAGCAACCCATAGAATTCAGCAGAGATGATCACCCAATAATAGTACCTCGGCCAGGAAACGCGCCCTTGGTACTCAAAGCTCAAATTGGGACCTATGATGTCGACAGAATATTCATGGATGCAGAAAATGGGATAAATCTCATATACGCAAAGACCTTAAGGGCAATGCACATTTCATTGGAGTTCCTGAAACTAACTGATTGCTCCTTCCATGGAATAGTCCCAGGAAGTGCTAACTATCCACTTGGTCGAATAGCACTCAACGTCTGCTTCGGAAATTGACAAAACTACAGAAGGGAGAAACTCGACTTCGAAGTCATGGACTGGCCATCACAATATCATGCGATCCTCGGGAGACCAGCGTTTTCGCGATTCATGGCAGTACCTCACTATACTTACCTGGTACTAAAAATGCCAGGACCCAAAGGAACTATTACAGTAAAGGGAAGCTTCGAGTTATCAGATCTATGCGACAAGGAGTTTCATAAGATGGCCCAAAAATTTCGGCATGATGGCAACCTACGGAGAACCTAACGGCAAAGCAAAAAGCACGACTAAAGAAGAGACATGGCAACTCGAAGGAAACCCCAAGGAACTAGAAGTAAAGAAACCTCGGGTAGAGCTACCCGCACAAGAGAAGACTGCAGGAGAAGAAGAGAAGACTCAAGCAACATAAGAAACAAGATATACAAATTAGTCGAGTAGGAAAATAAGGCTGTAAAAGCCACGAGTTATTCCAGGGCAATGCCCTCTAGATCCAGAACACAGGTCACTGGCCGGATCTCTTGGGTCATCCCATGTATCTTACATTACAAAGTATAATAAAGACAAGTTCCTCACATTCGAGTTTACATGTCTAAACGCGGCAAACACCAACACCCACAAAACACCTTGAGTACGCAAAAAATCCCTCGGGCAACAGCCCAGGGAAAAACACTCTCGCAAATCATAAAAGTATACACATCAAAACTATGGCGCAGGCGGATCTGAGTCATCCACATTAAAAGGATTCAAGTAATGGTACTCGCGGAAAAACCTTGCGTCCTCTTGCAGTAACCTCGAGACGATCCTTTTCACTGGCTCTAGTGTCGCATCCATATGAACTCCAACCATAGCTCATCCTGGAGGCAAACTCTGGGACATGCGGTCATAATCAAGTCTCGAATGCCATTTTCGCATCCATCCAAGAGCAAAATTAGCACCAGCAATCAAGTTCAGTTTTATAAGGAGATGAACCCGCTGGCTCGTCCGGAAAGTTTCGAGTAGTTACCTAAAATCCCTCAGCATAGCATTGCGAGGCAACATGACAGAGTACATGGTTGTCAGTGACATGCGACAACCATCAACAGCCTCGCCAATATGCTGTGCGCGATCCTGAAGAAGCACGATGGCGCGACAGCGACAGAGATTCGACCACAAGCTCTCAGTCCCTTGAGCAGATTTTTGAAGAGCAGCGATCCGCTCAGAAACCCGACGCGATTCGCCAGCAAGATCAAGACAAGTACCTACAGTGCAAGCAATAAGTTAGCACGCAGCAAGCCAGAGCAAAAACAAAGAGAAGAGGCTCTCCAAAGACTTACACAGTAGCATCTCACAAACAGATTCGACGATACCAATCAGAAAAGATTCGCATTCCTCAAAATGCGCGATTTTAGCCACGAGACTCGACACTTCATCTTCAAGATTGCACACTTGTTTCATCAGCTCATGGGACTTACCGGCCTTGTCTAAAGCAATTTGCGCCTGGCGCTTTATCAAGGATAGACGGCTCTCAAGATCCAAAATCCTCGACGAATATTCCTCACATCGATAGAAAGAACGAGGAGGCGAAGAAGTTCCGGAGTCGAACATGCTAATAGGAGATAAAACCCGATTACGACCCGACGATTCACCAGCAGACACAAGCTAGAAGTCAAGCAAAAAAGAAGACATACATCTCAGAAACATCATTCAATCCAGGCACTTAATAAACAGGAAGATATTTACAATAAGTGCAAAATCCCCTTGACTAGTTCTCGGGTAAAGTACAATTAGAAGTTCACCACAGCAAAGAAGCAAAGATTACAAAGAAAGACTAAATCTACACCACCTCAGCATCCTGTTCCGGAGCAGGCGACGTAGATGTGGCAGCAGCCCCTGGAGGAGGCATTGCCGCGCCAGAGGAAGGAGTCGAAGAAGCAGGCGCAGAAGTCGAAGAAGCCACCGAAGGTGAAATAATCGACACGATACCTGGTGCGTACTTCTTTGCCCTTTCAAAGAAACCTCGCAGCTCAGATAGAGGCCAACTGCGGAAGGAGCTTACCTTCTCCCAGTCAACCTCTTCGCCATGGGCATAAGCAAGGGCGATGGTCCCCTCTGCACCCCGCTTTATGGAACGCCCCTTCAAAAGAAGAATAGGATCTTCAAAAGTGTCAAAAGCCTTGACGAGCTTCTTCAAGTCAGAATTTTCAATGTCCACCCTTTGCTTGGGCCACAACCCAATGGAAATCCGTGTAAGCACACGGCTAGCCAACTCGAAGATCCCCTAGATGGAAATCCAGTTTACCTCTAGCAGACTAACTGCAACCATAAGAGAGTCATCATCTGGTTGTGCAGAAGCCAAAGAAATCCCGGTATGTTCTATATAGTCAAGGAAACAAAGACACATCAGTGGAGCACATGAACAAGCAACCCAAACAAAAGAAAAGGAAAAGGCATGGTGTTTACCTCCAGCAAGAGCCGACATCTTATTAAGACGTAAAGCCACGGCTTGATCTCGCCGAGTCTGCTCTTTCTTCAAATCAGCAAGGGATTTCTCCATTTTCTTCGCCTTATCCAGTGCTGATTTAGAGGCCTTCTCAGCATTGGTTTTGGCAACAGTGGCAGTGTCAAAAGCTCTCCTGGAGGCCTCGAGTTCATCTTCTAGGGATGAAATGCGAGCATTAGCCATCGCCAAGGCATCTATAGTAAAAATAGGGAAAAATGAGTATGACAAAGAAGCCAAGAAAGGTGCTTGAGGCAAGCAAACTAAAGGAAAAAGAGTACCTTCAGAAGCTTTAGAAGCTTTCAAATACTTGGCACATTCAGTGCCCAAAGTGACAAATTTCTTCATCAAGATCTGTCAAGGAAAAAGAACGTAAGTATAACAATCAAGCGAGGAACAAAAGGCAAAGACAGAAAGATCATCACGCACATCATCAGGAGAGCTCCTAGACTCATGGGGTTCAAGGGAAATGTCAGCTCCTTTTGATTTCTTCGAACGCTTGGCGCTCCGAGCCACAGGAACTTTTTTGATAGAAGCTCTGGGAGCCTTTGGGGATTTTGCGGCAGGCTCAACTTCCTGCACAAGGGACTCGTCAGCAGTTATATTTTCAGTAGAAGGAGCAGTGGCAGCATCCCTTTTCGGGTCCTCGTCGTCACTGCAAAGGAAAGCCAAAGGAAAGAAATCTTACACAAACTCGAAGGGAAGAAGACAAGTAAAAAGAGCATAGGATTGGCAAAATACTTACGAGTCCATAAAGTCAAAAAGTTCTACCCCCCCCTTCTAGAACAGGGGCTTCCCCAGCCACAGTCCTCTGAACAGAGGTACTCAAAGAAGCAAGCTCCTCGATGCTCTTCCTCTTCTTGTCCATGCCAAGATCTTCAGAAAGTGTAGGAGGAGGCGAAGTCGTCGAACTGGTTTCTTCTTGTGATTCTTCGGCATCATCTCCGTCCTGAATCTCCTCAGCCTCGGGGGCTTCGGGGGCAGCAGCAACTAGATCCGCCAGAATAGGTCCTTCCTCGGGAAGAGGTGGACACGAAACAAGGAATTGATGGGTCTGTAAATAAGTAAGTCTACAAAACTATCAAGACAAGTAGACTAGCAGTAGCAGGAAAATGAAAAGGCAAATGTTGATGTACAAAGAAGACATACCGCGGGCAAGGGGTGTTCAGAGTCAAAATGATTAGCGGCCAATTCTGCAATCTCATGATCTTTAGTAAGAGTGGTAAGAGCTCTGACCCGCTTGTCGACATCTTTTTTCTCCATCAGATCTTCACATACTCGAGAAGAATCTCCCAAGCCAGAAAAGGTCCAAAGCTTGGAAAGACGGTGTTGCAGGGGTTGAACTCGATGTTGTATGAAAAACGCCATGAGTTGGGTACCCGACAACGCGCCTCCTCTACCTCCTTTTAGAGCTTGGATGCGGGTCAGGAGTGGTGCAATCCCCTCCATCTCAACATCTGTGGGGAGTGAATCCCACGATGTCAATTTCTTCAATTCCTGGGAGGCATCAAAGGAGGCCAGGCCATACTCATCGGAGGAAGAGACTTTACGGTCTTTGATGTAAAACCATTTGGTCCTCCAACCTTGAACTGATGCGGCCATAGAAAATTCCAGATATTGAGATTCAGCATGAACCGAAATGATAGCTCCGCCCAGCTCAGGTTTCTTCGATAAAGAGACGCTGGGGCGGAGCCGAAAGAGGGACCTCTAGAGAATAAAATGGGGTTCGATCCCCAAAAATGACTCGCAAAGAGTTATAAAGCAGGCGATATGAAGAAGGGAATTTGGTGTGAGCTGGTGAAGCTGCACACCGTACACATAAAGAAGCCCATGAAGGAACTCGTGGGCAGGAAGAGAAAGACCGCGCAGAAGGAAAGCAAGAAACATCACCCATAAGCCGCTTTTGGGCTTGGGGATCCGCTCCGTGCTGGGGAAAATGATTGAGTCACTATCGGAGATGAGGCCATCCACCTTGGCCTTGTCCAGCTCCTTCTGCATGAAAACAGAAGGTACCCAACTCATAGCGGCATGCGTAGCCTTTCCCTTGACCATCTTATTCTTCTTCGCCAAATGCTTCACGCGCATCTACAACTTGCGCACGGGGGCTATGCAGAAGGTCGAAAGTGCGCAAAGATTGCCGCAATGGCGGTGGCGGCGGAAGCAATGAGCTGGTAAACAGTACAATTCCCCACTCTCCCCTTATATACCTTCCCGGTGAAGGAATGTAGGCTGAGACGTGGCACAAGGAGAGGAAACGGCAGCCCACTAACGGGCGGGGAAAATATAAAATTACCGCGCTGCCCACGAAACGGTCAGCGCTCAGTCAAACTGATGTATACTGAGATTTGGCTACTGACATCATGAAGTAGTTGCAAGTCCAACGATAACGCGACAGATGTGTATACGCGATGAATATTGAGTAAAGAATGAAAGAGAATACGACAAGATTAAGATGTCAACAGTAAAGGGGTCAGTACTGGAGTCTATATCTGACAAGGGTATAGCTAATAGAGCCCGTTAGTTGAGTACCCCTGAGGCCCGTTAAGCTAGGCCCAATTGTAATGATAGTTGAGATACGAGTCCTTACCGTATGTCGATATTGTAATCTGTATCGGACCCTACCCGATCCTCGCGACCTGGCCACCTATATATAGGGGCCAGGAGGGGACGGTGTAGGCCAGATTGAAAGCAAGCCAGGTTCAACACCCAAGTTTACTTTCGATATACACTTATTCAACTAACCTTACCTTCGAGTTCATCCGACGCCCTATCTCCCCGATCCTAAGTCCTTCATCTAGGACATTTGTCAAGTTATCCCTCGTTAATTGGCGCCGACCGTGGGGACTCTGGGCGTTGGAATCATGAATTCGACGGCTTTTTCACTTTTAGCCAACAGCAGCACAGAAGTCGACGAAAATCAGGAAACGGAGCTGACCATCAGAAGTTTTAGCATCTTAATCGGACATTCGGGTTCGACCCGCCTCTCGGATTCGACGAAACCGGACCTATCAGCAAGAGAGCCCAAAACAGTAGTAATGCTGGAATCATCGAAAGGCTCTTCCAGCAAGGTAAACTCGTCGGTCAGCCTAGGAGAAGTAAAAACCACAGAAGGCGACAATATTCGGGAAAACTCGACTTGGAAGAGACAACGCGTAAAACGCACAACAGTACAAGGGACTTCGCCGCTGGAAGTAGTGGCGTCTCCAAAAGAGTACACCAGTTATGCGTCATTATCACTGAAGCAGAGGAAGAAAACAACAACGAAGGGGTCGACAAGCAAGTCGACAAGGTAAAGGAGTGCAAGAAAAAGGAGAAGGAGAAGGTTCATGTCTCAGCTGGAGAGTGTAGGATCATCATGTCAGCTATAAATCATGGCACAGAAGTACCCGAAGGATCGAGAAGAGAAGTTCTAATGGGATATCAGTACGCATTGCACCAGCATAAGAAGAAACTAAGAGAGGAAAGAGACATGTTCTTCCAAGATAACAACAGTATGTCAAAAGAAGAGTATTGGGATGATTATAGCGAGGATTTAGAGTACAGCAGGGAAAGGCGCAGAGACCCAAAGGACAACAGAGGGGCAGCAGCGCAAAGTAGAGAGGAAAGATATTCGAGGAGTATTACTCCACAGCCAAAGGAGGAAGAAGAAGACTTCGTGCAAGAAACACCGGAAGCAGCGCTGATAGCAGCACAGGCATATTTACTAACCACGCGGCCTGAACCTGGACATCCATGGGAAGACATGCACCAAGCCGCAATACGAAGCCTTGGGATAGTAGAAGACAAGATCAGGGGAAAAGGTCCAGAGACAAAGTCGACAAGCTACAAGGGAAGGCGAAAGGAGAAGTTCAAACACAATATCACACGAAACGAGTCTAGCGATTCATCAGAAGAAGAAAGGCGACAAAAAGGAGAGAGGATGCAAGAAATATAATAGCGCAGGCTCGAGTAAATAAATCACGCCACGCCTGGAGGGGGGAAAATTATGAAGATGATGAAAAAGAAATGTGTGCGTTGTGCTTTACCCGCAGGGTTCGCAAAACGCGGGTACCGAAAGGATTCAAGTTACCACATGACCAGCCAAAATATGATGGGTCGCAAGAGCCTATCCTATGGTTATCGGATTATCTGCAAGCAGTACAGATATTAGGGGGAACAAAAGCGACTGCAATGCAAAGTTTGCAACTACACCTCACCGGCGCAGCACGGTCCTGGTTGAATACCCTACCCAATGAATCCATTGGAAGTTGGGGGGAACTCGAAAGCCAATTCGCAAGAAATTTCCGTTCAACATACAAGCGCCCTGCATCACTGGAGGAAGTCAAAGCGTGTGTGCAAAGGAAAGGCGAAACTCTACGTTCTTATATACAACGATGGAGTGTAATCAAAAACTCAGCAGAGGACATCTTCGACGAATGAGCAATAGATGCTTTTTCGGCCGGACTTCGTCGCTCAGATCTCGTAGAAGAGATAGGAAGAACAAGACCAACGACAGTAGCTAAGCTAATGGAAGAAGCCAACATATTCGCTGATGGAGAGGACGCATATAATAACAAAAGAGGATGTTCACCAGAAGTCGACAGAACAAGTAGACAGAGGAGACGACACCGCAGCAGGGATAACCAAGGAAGGCGAAATTAGGTAGCCGCGGGTTACAGAGCAGGAGAAGAGGAAGGATATGAAAACAGGAGGTTTCAGGCAAAAGGAGCAGAAAAACTGAGATACTCCGGCCCTTCGGCCGAGGACATGCTATACGGACCTTGTCGAATCCACTACGCATATCTTGATGGAAAAAGAGTCTCAAATCACCAGATGAAGGATTGTAGAACGTTCCAGAGGCTACAAAGCGCCATGGTCTCAGGCCAAGGGGGATGGCAAGGAGAAAACACAAGTCAAGGATATCAGGTACAAAAGCTAGCGAGGCACCTAGAGTCGAAAGTTTACGTATCAGCAATGATTCAACCGGTGCCTAAGTCAAAGAAAGAGCGAAAGAGCATATCCAGGCAAGTAAACCTAGCAATATCATCGCCACCAGCCACCACTGAATACCTGCAGTGGTCAGACCAACTAGTTAAGTTCAGCAGAGCAGACCACCCAAGGAAAGTTCCCAGGCCGGGCCACTCGCCAATGGTGTTAAAGGCGCAAATAGGAGGATACGACATCGGGAGAGTGTTTATGGATGCAGGAAGTGGCATAAACCTAATATATGCTAGAACCCTGAAGGCAATGTGTATATCATTGACAAGCCTAAAGCCAACAGATTGTTCTTTCCATGGAATAGTACCAGGAGCTGCAAATTACCCCTGGGGAAAATAGAACTCGATGACTGCTTCGGCAGTAGCAGCAACTATCGCAGGGAGAAGTTGGAATTCGAAGTCATGGACTGGCCATCACAGTACCATGCAATTCTAGGGCGCCCAGCATTTGCAAAGTTCATGGCAGTACCTCACTACGCGTATCTAACATTGAAAATTCCAGGACCCAAAGGAACAATTACAGTGCAAGGGAGCTTTGATGTAGCCAACACTTGCGATAGAGAATTCAATAGAATGGCACAAACCTTCAGCATGACAGCAGAATATGAGAGGCTGAAAGGGGAAACCGATCATAATGTGCTACCCGACGTTGGACGATCCCTGCCAGATCAGGCTTTCGACACAATTCAAGATTCGAAGAAGATCCAGGTCCACCCTACAGACCCAAGCAAGACAACATCGATTGCGGTAAACCTAGATCCCGCATAGGAAAGCGCGCTCGTCAAGTTCCTCCGTGAGCGCTGGGAAATCTTCGCCTGGTGTCCTTCAGACATGCCAGGGGTTCCCAGGGAACTCGTCAAGCATGCATTAAATGTAGATCCTAAGGCAAAGCCAGTCAAGCAACCATTGCGACGATTTGATGAACCCAAAAGGAAGGGCAATAGCATCAGAATTGCACAGACTAGAAAACGCCAGATTTATCAGAGAAATAAAAACCTCGAGTTGGGTATCCAATCCATTCATTGGACCCAAGAAGAACACAGACGTACAAAGAGTGTGTGTCGATTACACATCTCTCAATAAGCATTGTCTAAAGGATCCCTTCCCTCTACCCCGCATCGACCAGATAATTGACTTGATGGCGGGATGCGCAAGGCTTTCCCTTTTGGACGCATATTCTGGTTACAACCAGATCAAGTTGAAAAAACAAGATGAAGAAAAGACAGCCTTCATCACACCATATGGGGTATTTTGCTATCAAGTAATGCCATTCGGCCTAAAAAATGCAGGAGCAACTTACCAACGGATGATGCAAAATTGCCTCGGGAGCCAAATAGGACGCAACATCCAAGTCTACAATGACAATGTAGTCATCACCACAAGAGAGGAGGAATCCCTAATCAGCGACTTGGCAGAAACCTTCGACAACCTGAGCAGGTACAAGCTTAAGCTTAACCCAACAAAGTGTTCCTTCGGCGTATCAGCAGGACAACTTCTAGGGTTCCTGGTGTTAGCACGAGGAATAGAGGTGGATCCAGAGAAGATCCAAGCAGTTTTGACAATGCGGAAACCCACGAAACTGCACGATGTACAGAAACTCGCAGGACGTGTCGCGGCTCTAAGTCGCTTCGTTGTTCGATTGGGAGAAAAGGCGCTTCCTTTCTATGCACTTATGAAGAAGTCAGATGATAAATTCGAATGGACAAAAGATGCAGACGCAGCCTTTGCGCACCTGAAAAAAGTGCTCTCCACGCCACCAGTGTTGGTCGCACCAAAAGAAAAAGAGCCACTACTACTTTACATCGCTGTGACCCATCAGGTGGTGAGTACAGTATTAGTAGTCGAAAGAAGTGAAGAAGGAAAAGCCCACGGCGTCCAGAGGTCAGTATATTTCATCAGTGAAGTATTATCTCCGACGAAATAGAGGTACCCGCATTATCAAAAGCTGGCATATAGTGTCTTCACAACAGCACGGAAATTGCGACAGTACTTTGTGGTGCACCCAATCATAGTAGTTAATGAAGCACCACTATCGAATATATTGAACAATCCTTCGGCAACAGGATGTGTCTCTTTGTGGGGAATCAAATTATCTCCCATGGACATCACGTACGAAAAAAGTAAGGCGATCAAGTCACAAATCTTGCCAGATTTCACAGCAGAGTGGCTGGAGCTGTAGAGCACGGGACCCCCAGATTTATTGAGTGTCTGGACAATGTACTTCGACGGTTCTAAGAGAGTCCAAGGCGCAGGCGCAGGAGTAGTATTGATATCGCTGCATGGCGACAAATTGAAGTACGTTTTAAGGATGAGTTTTCCGCAAGCCTCCAATAATGAAGCAGAGTATGAGGCTTTGTTGCATGGAATGAAGATGGCCAAAGCATGTGGAGCAACTCGTCTAAAAATATTCGAAGATTCAAACCTTGTCGTCCAACAAGTTATGAATAGGTGCGACACAATCAATGATAATATGATGGCCTACAAGAACCTATATCACTATCTAGAAGGAACATTTGACGGATGCGAAGTCTCGCACATCAGCAGAAACAGCAATGAGGAAGCCGACAATTTAGCAAATATCGGGTCACAGTGTTTGCCCGCGCCATCTGGAGTCTTTTGGGAAGAAATAGTGGAAAGGTCGATATAAAGCGTCAAAATTTCGACTACTGCAGCAGGCTCGGGGGCTGTGCCAGAACCCAAAGAAGTCATGATGATAGAAGAAACCTGGATGCAACCATATCTCACATACATGATAAATAAACAGTTACCAGAAGATGCAGTGGAAGCCAAGAGAATAACTCGACGATCGAAGGCATTTGTTGTGTTGCAGGGGAAATTATACAAAAAGAGCATAACTGGCATTTTGCAGCGTTGCGTAACACCTCAAGAAGGACAAGTAATATTAAAAGATATACACGCCAGAGTATGTGGCCATCATGCTAGCAGCAGGGCCATAGCGGCAAAAGCATTCCGAGCAGGATTCTATTGGCTAACAGCCATTGAAGACGCGAAAGATATAGTTCAGAAGTGTGAAGCATGTCAAAGATTTACATCTCGACCACACACGCCAGCAGCAGAGTTACAACCAATACCATTATCCTGGCCCTTTGCACAATGGGGCCTCGATATGGTAGGGAAGCTGCACAAATCCTGGCCAGGAGGGCACGTTTACATGCTTGTAGCAGTCAACAAATTTACCAAATGGGTGGAAGCAGCCCCGGTAACAACTCAAGATTCAACAGCAGTAATCAATTTCATCAAATCAATAGTATTCCGCTTCGGTGTACCATATAGCATCATCACGGACAACGGGATAAACTTCACTTCAAAGGAATTCAAGAGTTACTGCGAAGGATTGGGAATCAAGCTCAAATTCACCTCTGTAGCACACCCAAAGACAAATGGGCAAGTCGAAAAAGCCAATGGCCTAATATGCAATGGGATAAAAAAGAGGCTCTTAGCACCTCTCGAGAAAACCAAGAGCGCTTGGGTAGATGAATTACCCTCCGTTCTCTGGAGTTTAAGAACAACGCCTAACGCAGCTACTCAAAAAACTCCTTTCTTTCTGGTCCATGGCACAGAAGCCGTGCTTCTAGTTGAAGTTACACACGAAGCTCCAAGAGTGACAGCATACGACGAAGTAACATCAATAGAAGCGTTGCAGGACGACGTCGATGCACTAGATGAAGCAAGAGATAAAGCATTAGAAAGAGCTACGCAGTATCAACAGAGCCTGCGGAACTACCATAGTAGTCGAGTTCGACCACGATCCTTTGTGGTGGGAGATCTAGTCTTATGACTCAGGCAGGACAGCCACGGCAAACTAGAGTCCCCTTGGGTGGGACCTTATATCGTCACAGAAGTGATACCAGGAGGAGCTTATCGACTACAAGACAAGAAGATAGGAAAAGACGAAAGCAACCCATGGAATGCGGAGCAGCTACGATGTTTTTATGCATAGAAGAAATCTAGTGGTATCAGCAAACTCGAGTTAACCCTCTGAACCCGGAACACGAGGCCATAGGTCGGGTTCCTTGGGTTGAACTCGACAAATTGTACAAATATTTTACATTTTCCGCTCGGGGGCTTCAACCCTCGGGTCATACGAAAGAAAGTTTTTTATCATGATGTGGAGATCTTTTACACTACTAGGTTGTGCAGACAACCCGATATTCTTCAAAGTAATATAATTGGTTCACAAGAACCCGATAAATATATAGCATGCCTCGGAACAAAGATTTGTTCCCATGGTCTATTAAGAACATCAAAGCAAAGTACGAGTGTTCATTACAGATAGCACGACAGAAAGGCAACTAGAAAAAGAGATTACAGGAAGAAGATTCTAATGGAAGTGAACTTCAGCTTCATACTCCTTCTGGTACTGGGTGCCGTCGTAGATTTTCACGTCGAACTTCGACGTGCCGATATGGAAGTCGAAAGTCATGAAGAAGCCTTGGTGGAGGTCATGGTCTTCTGCAAACTGCGACCAGCCACCCTTGAAGTATGGCTCGCCGGCGCCATCGTACCAAACTTCCACTTCATATGGAGTTCCTCCACCAGATTGTTCATGAAGAACCGCTTCTCGCAGTTCTCGCCCATCCATGAACTTGGTAAAATTCAGCGGCAAGCGCTGAATCTCGCGGCACTGCGCGTGGGCGATGCAAAAGAAAGAAAATATCCTGGGAGAAGCAGGAGAAGCACTAGGAGGAGGAGCGCTTGGACCTGGGGCGGCGCTAGTCACCTTTGGTTTATTCTTACTACCAGGCGGGTGGCCGGGACGATGCTTCACCGGAGCGGACGACGATGATCCTACAGCAGCTGGAGTTGTCTTGTTTTTGCTGCCACAGGGGCGGCCGAACCCCGCGGCACCGTCGGAGAACCAAGGTCAAGACGGGACCCATCTGCGCCAGCCATGTGGAAAGGTGGGAAGAAAAGAAATCCTAGATGGAAAAGAAGACGATGCGGCGGAGAGGAATCTATTTAGGGTTTTTACCCTCACCAAAGGTGCTTTATTTATAAGCACATATTAACAGGCCGCCGTAATAGCAAGGCCCATAAACATATTTACAAAGGAGTTAAATCCTGCACATAGCAGATGATAATAACAAAAAGGAAAAGAATGTATCATAGAAGGTATTAAACAGCCTTGCCTTTGGCTCGGGGGCTTATAAACAGGAAGAAGAAGTCAATTTGAGCCTATGATTGACTACAAGTATCCAACCATAGCCTCGGGGGCTACTCCCATCGGGAGCGCTGAGCGCGCACCCGATAGAAAATAAGACAATCAGCAATAAAGATGAAGAAGGTTATGAGCCGCTCAACATTTCAACATTCATAAAACTTCGACTACGTAGTCGACAAAATATAGAGCGACTACTCCCATCGGGAGTTACTTGGGAGAAATTAATTCGAGATTCTGTGATATTCCATCAGTCAAAAGAGACTGCGACATGTGATTCTCGAGTTACGTTATCGCAATGAAACTCGAATGCCGTGATTTATCACGAAGGTAAGACCCCGGGATCCGTCCTATGTGGCCTGGTATACGCACATGGATGCGCTCTGCTGGTATGTATCCGTTTCTACGACGCAAAGAAAATCCTGGTGGACGCACTGGGTACCTTGAGAATCACTGGGATTCATTCTTTGTAAGTCCTAAATGCGGCAAAAGAGTGGGTTTGACCGGTATCCCAAATTCAAGTCCAAGGGGATTGAATTTGAAGTAGGTGACAAGTATCTGTTCTGGCAGTTAACTGACCTCTTGATCCATCAGAGTTGTCAGGCTTGTTCATCAAAACCCCTTACGAATATTATCATGAAAATAAGTCGAAAGACCAAGTCAAAGATTCGAAGATATGAAGAAGTCGAAGAGTTGATCAAGTTGAAGATTTAGAGATTAGAGATTCAACCTGAATCTGCAATTCTGGTAGAATCTCAGGGGCTACTGACAAGGGTATAGCTAATAGAGCCCGTTAGTTGAGTACCCCTGAGGCCCGTTAAGCTAGGCCCAATTGTAATGATAGTTGAGATACGAGTCCTTACCGTATGTCGATATTTTAATCTGTATCGGACCCTACCCGATCCTCGAGACCTGGCCACCTATATATAGGGGCCAGGAGGGGACGGTGTAGGCCAGATTGAAAGCAAGCCAGGTTCAACACCCAAGTTTACTTTTGATATACACTTATTTTGACTAACCTTACCTTCGAGTTCATCCGACGCCCTATCTCCCCGATCCTAAGTCCTTCATCTAGGACATTTGTCAAGTTAACCCTCGTCAATATCCAAAAATATTCGACTATAGCCTTGGGGGCTACTACCATTGGGAGCGCTGAGCGCGCACCCGACGATATTATCATTAAAAAGTTCTAATATGAACGTTACAGATGAGTACAATATACTTGAGCCTATACTCAGAAAATGAATTCTTCGACTATAGCCTCGGGGGCTACTCCCATCGGGAGCGCTGGGCGTGCACCCGATGATGTTTATTCATGAGTACTGGAGCAAGGAAGGTGAAGAAAGAATTAATGAATGTCATTACTCCCATCGGGAGTGAGGTTTTTAATAAATCATGGTTATATAACCCAAATATTTTGTGTGCTGGATCAGTCAAACAAGACTGTAACATATGATTCTCGAGTTGCGTCATTGCGAAAAAACTTGAATGCCGTGATTGAAATATATCATGAAGGTAAGACCCCGAGATCCGTCCTGTGTGGCCCAGTATATGCACATGGATGCGCTCTGCTGGTATGTATCCGTGTCTATGACACGAAGAAAAATCCTGGTGGACGCACTGGGTACCCTGAGAACCACTGGGATTCATTCTTTGTAAGTCCTAAATGCGGCAAAAGAATGGGTTTGACCGGTTTCCCGAATTCAAGTCTGAGGTGATTGAATTTGAAGTAGATGATAAGCATCTGTTCCGGCAGTTAACTGGCCTCTTGATCCGTCAGAGTTGTCAGGCTTGTTCATCAAAACCCCTTGCGAGATATTATAATAAAATAAGTCAAAAGACCAAGTCAAAGATTTGAAGATATAAGGAAGTCGAAGAAATGATCAAGTCGAAGATTTAAAGATTAGAGATTCAACCCGAATCTGCGATTCTGGTAGAATCTCAGGGGCTACTGACAAGGGTATAGATAATAGAGCCCATCAGTTGAGTACCCCTGAGGCCCGTTAAGCTAGGCTCCGTTGTAATACTAGTCGAAATACGAGTTCTTACCGTATGTTGATATTGTAATCTGTATCGGATCCTACCCGATCCTCGAGACCTGGCCACCTATATATAGGGGCCATGAGGGGACGATAAAGGACAGATTGAAAGCAAGCCAGGTTCTACACCCACGTTTACTTTCATAGCCACCTTGTTTGACTGATTTTTCCTTCGAGTTCATCCGACGCCCTATCTCCCCGATCCTAAGTCCTTCATTTAGGACATTTGTCGAGTTAACCCCTCATCACTAGGCGCTGGACCCCAAAGGGTCAAGGCGCTGGAGGCCCCCGGGGCGGTGCGATTCGCCTCGTCCTGCCTCGGCGCCCCGATGCATAGGGGGCTGCTGGTGCCAAGTTGACGTGGGAATATGTAGTTGATGTGGGAGCTTATTCTTCGTTAATCCCCGGCAACGGCGCCAGAAAAGAAGCTTGATGCTACCGATTTGATGAAGTAAATAACCGGCCAGTTGGGAACCCCAAGAGGAAGGTATGATGAGTATAGCAGCTTGTTTTCCCTCAGTTAAGAAACCAAGGTTTATCGTTCAGGAGAAAAGCAGACAATTACGACTGAAGGTGATGCTTGCTAGTTTGCGACAGCTTCAGACAATTTATATATGGCGCCTCATCCAAGCTTTGCTTGCTAGCTGCAACGCGGAACCTGCACACACACAACCAAATACTTTGTTCCCAACTTACGATGAGGTTGTCAATCTCACCGGTTTGCTTGAAACAAAGGTATGAGCGTATCGAGTGGAAAATAGTAGAAGTATGCGAGTAAAGTAAATAGTGCGAGTAAAGTAAACAGGTGATAGCAATATGATGGAAATAGGACCGGGGTCCACAGTTCACTAGTGGTGTCTCTCCATAAGATAAATAACACATGCTGGGTAAGCAAATTACAGTTGGGCAAATGATAGAATAAAGATAACGTGATATGTCAAGAAGATCACTATGAGATTTACTCTGGGCATTACAACAAAATACATAGACCGCCATCCAACTGCATCTATGACTAATAATCCACTTGTGGCGAATCAATCCAAGAACTCCACAAGTATTAAGTTGCGAACAACAGATAATTGCATTAAGCAAAGTGTGTAATGTAAACAAAGCATATGCCCTTGAGCATATGAATGTTGTTTTCTCCCTAGTAGCAACAGCACATCTACAACCTTAGAGGTTTCTGTCACTCCCCCAGACTAAATAGAGGCATGAACCCACTATCGAGCATAAATACCCCCTCTTGGAGTCACTAGCAACTACTCGGCCAAGATAGCTACTAACAACGGAGAGCATGCAAGATCATAAACAACATAGAGATAACATAAGATATATTTCAGTATAGCAACTCAATCATAACAACAATATTCATCGGATCCCAACAAACCAAACATGTAGAATTACATAACGGTGATCTCAATCATGTAGGGCAGCTCATGAGATCTAAACATGAAGCACATGGTGGAGAAGACAACCATCTAGCTACTGCTATGGACCCATAGTCCAAGGTAGACTACTCACTCATCGCTCCGGAGGCAAGCATGGCAATGAAGAAGACCTTTGGTGGCGATTCCCCTCTCCGGCAGGGTCCGGGAAGAGCTTCTGGACCCTCCCGATCTTCGGGTCGACGGCGGCGGCGGATCACGATGTGTTCTGGAAAATTGATCGGGTACTTAGGTTTTTCCCATCGGGGGGTCTTCATAAGCGAAGAGGCGATGTCAGAGGTGGAGCCAGGTGGCCTCACACCAGGGCGGCGCGGCCCAGGCCCTGGCCGCGCCAGCCTGGTGTGTGGGGCCCCTGTGGCTCCCCTCCTACTCCTCTTCGGATCTCTGGAAGCTTCCGGGTAAAATAAGACTTTAGGAACTTGTTTCATCCAATTCTGAGAATATTTCCTGTGTATCACTTCTGAAACACAAAAATAGCAGAAAACAGGGAACTGGCACTATGGCAACTTGTTAATAGGTTAGTTCCGGAAAATGCATAAAAGTGCCACTAAGTGTAACGAAACATTAGGCAAATGGTGTAAAAACAAGCATGGAGCATCAAAAATTATGGATACATTTGAGACATATCAAGCATCCCCAAGCTTAACTCCTGCTCGTCCTCGAGTAGGTAAGTGATAACAAATGAATAATTTTTGAGGTGACATGCACCTACACAATCTTGATCATGTATGTAAGCATTTGTGAGCTGGGATCATAAGAACTTAAAACATGGGCATGAAGATATAATCATGACAATAGAAACTTAGCAACCATGTTGTAAACATGCAAATGAACACAAACAAAAGATCATGAAAATGAAACAATGAAAGTCAAATGTGTGTTCAAATCATAAGGAAAAACATACAAATGGTTTTCAGCTTGTCCTTCATGGAGAGCAAAACATAAATGCATAGGACACCTTCAAGTTTAAAAGGGCGACTAGATACAAATAATTTGAGAACAAGTGAAACCAACATCATGAATCAATCAATGAAAACTTTGGGACAATGCACATTATACTAAGAATGACAACTTTGCTCTCTTAATGGTGCATAAAGATAGAAGGTGGTGACTCAACATAAAAGTAAAAGAAAGGCCCTTCGCAGAGGGAAGCAGTGATTGCAAGTTTTATAACCTTCAAAAATTGTGGTACTTACCGGTTTTGAGCTCTCATTGCCCCCATCATAAGCATCTTGAATGGTTAAAGTTAATGCGAGAACAATTATGATGCATATTCTTGAAAAATCATAAGTTGAAAACCTCGTGTCCCGTGAATATGAGTACCCAAACCTCATGCTACTTTACTTAGAGTCCCAAGCAAGGCTCTTGTCATTGTAAGGATATGCATATCATTGAGAACCGCCAACGGGGTACCTCTGTGCCCGATGACATGGAACAAGCCCACATCAAAATGACAGGACAAGCAGACAATGAACACCTCGGCATCTCTTTTATTTGCCATTTGTTTAGCTTTTTATTGTGAGATGCGTCGTCGAATGTCCACCATGGGTATGCTGCAAATTTCCACCATGAATTATGCATGGCTTAGATTAGCGGCCCGGCGTTTCCCTAACACATATACAAACTCCATGATCCCCACAAGATTCCCAATTCATTTCACACCGCGGGCATCCATAAACAAAAGATCACGATATCAACTCAAATAAGAAGTGCAATGTTGAAAGCTTGCCCATGACTGCATGGCTGGGCTAGTCTCCAACTTACAACTTGCAAGCATAACAACTCAACATAAGAGACCACAATGTCAAATTTTTAAGAACAGGGAAAAGTAAAGTGTGCCTTCCGGTTTGTGAGAGCTTTACTGACCGAATTTCGCATAACACTGGTAAGAGTTTAATTTGAAGAGAAAATAAAAGCAAGTCAAATTTACTTGGAATAGCAAATTGCTAGTAGGTATGTATGGTGGACACTTTGGTAAACTTTGGCTTTTAGGAGTTGGATGCACGAGTAGAGCTCATACTCAGTACAAGGCGAGGGCTAGCAAAAGACTGGGAGCGACCAACTAAGAGAGCAATAATGGCCATAATCATGCAAAGCGACAAAACGACATTAAAAGAAGTATAAGATGGCATCAAAAGTCAAAAACTAAATGATCATAAAGGCTATTGGTGACTTTGTAAGAGTCTAACATGTGTGAGCATGCGCCAAGTCAACCCAAATAAAGCATCAAGGAGAAAACCAAAATAATGCTTCCAAATAATTAAAAACAACGCATGATTTTTTTCAAAGGCTCATTAAGCAATCTCAGTTATTTGAGACAAGTCATGCTACAGCAAAACCACTAAGCATACTATCAAAAAGACATCAAGCATGACATTAAAAAGCCTAAGCCGCAGTCTACACAAGCTCCTTCTTGTACCACTATTTTGCATAAAGCTTTTTCTCTTTTCCAACACCATTTGAAATTTTTAAAGACACCTCTTTTGATGAAAACCAAGAAAGATCAGAGGCAAAAATTCACCTTAGTGAAGAGATATGACAAGGTCTGAACGCAAATCAAAGCGAAATCGAAAACCAAAAGCAGTAGCAGAAAAAGAAGAACACTCGGTGAAATTGTAAGAATGAAAAATGGAGTGTTCTTGGCAAATGAAAACGAGTACATCTCCTCCAAAGGAAATTTGTTGGGGTCCAACCATTTATTGCAGCAAACAAAACTAAACTAACTAAGAAAACTAAAACAACTTACGCTCCAAGAAAAACACATAGTGCATGAAGCAATAAAAATATAGTGTTTTGAAAGGTGACCTGATTTTTGCCGATGAAGAAGGGGTGCCTCGGGGGCATCCCCAAGCTTTGACGCTTGTACTTCTTGGATATTTCTTGGGGTGATGCATGGGCATCCCCAAGCTTGAGCTTTTGTCCATTCTTCAACTCATCTCATCATTCTCCAATCCCTACACTTGAAAACTTCCTTCATACAAAACTAAACACAAATCTATTAGCAACATTAGTGTAGGCATAACATATAATCAACCTCTTTTTGCTTCAGGTTTCAACTCAAAACCACCACATATATAGCAAATACTACTGTAGCAACTTCCCCAAAAGTTCCGTGATCAAAAGAACTCAAAAGAAAGCGATAAAGCGGCAAACACAAATATTGGCAGAAATCTATCAAAACAGAACATCTGACAAAGGTCGAATCTTTGAGAGGTTTTCTGTTGCTCAAATCAAAAAATGTTAAACTAACGAAAGTTTGGATATAACCTGGGGCATATGCACAAGAAATTGTAGGTCCAAAAGATATACATAGAATTTATACGAATTTTTACGGTGCAGCACCGAAAACAGTTTCAGGACAGCAACATCCCCAAATCTTACCTCACTCAAATTAGAGGCTTCTCTTGGCACAAAAACGAAATAAAAAGGATAAGGAGAGGTCATTACAGTAGTAATGACTTCCAAGACTCAAATAAAAGAAAAAGTACTGAAAATAAAACATTGGGTTATCTCCCAAGAGTGCTTTTCTTTAACGCCTTTGAGCTAGGCACAGAAAATTGTGAATCAAGTATTTTCAGAAGAAGCATTAAGATCAACTGCAGAGGTCTTGTCAATAAGGCATTGTATTTCATCCATATAAGTTTTTGAAGACCCCTTGTGATCACACTTTGGTTCACTCAAATCACAAAAAAGATTTCTGGGACAGATCGAGTCAAAATTATTTTCGAAAGCTTCACGCAATCCAAAGAGCTTGCTAGGTATAGGTATTTCGGCCCCTTCATCGTTTGTACTAATAACCTTTATAGGTGAACCGAGTTTATTAAAACATTTAAGAACCTTTCTAGCTTTAATAACGACATCTTTAAATTCTAGGCGCAAAGCTTCCAAGATAAAAGCTTTCTTTTCAGGATCTTCAATTTCATGAAGCTTAAGGAACATGTATTGCATAAAAGGATTAAGACTAGCAAACCTAGTTTCCAACATGTGAATTAAATAAGCAGAAGCAACTTCAATACTAGGAGCTAGCTCAACCAAAGACTTTTCCTCAACTTCCTTATGCATACTAATGTGATTAAAGAACTCCTCAATGTTACTATTTCCAATAATTGAACCACTACCTACTGAGAGGTCCTCCAGAACGTACTTAGGGAACATCATGATGAACTAAAAGTAAAGAAATAACAACTACCAAGGATTCTAATTTTTTTGGGTTTTTGATATAAAACGATGCAGGTAAAATAAATAAAGTAAAGCAAAACAATAACAAATTAAAGGATGTGCGTGCGAAAAACTCCCCTTGCAGAGGTCTTCCACTATTCCCTGGCAACGGTGCCAGAAAAGAAGCTGCTGGTGCCAAGTTGACGTGGGAATATGTAGTTGATATGGGAGCTTATTCTTCGTTAATCCCTGGCAACGGCGCCAGAAAAGAAGCTTGATGCTACCGATTTGATGAAGTAAATAACCGGCCAGTTGGGAACCCCAAGAGGAAGGTATGATGAGTATAGCAACTTGTTTTCCCTCAGTTAAGAAACCAAGGTTTATCGTTCAGGAGAAAAGCAGACAATTACGACTGAAGGTGATGCTTGCTAGTTTGTGACAGCTTCGGACAATTTATATATGGCGCCTCGTCCAAGCTTTGCTTTCAAGCTGCAACGCGGAACCTGCACACACACAAACAAATACTTTGTTCCCAACTTACGATGAGGTTGTCAATCTCACCGGTTTGCTTGAAACAAAGGTATGAGCATATCGAGTGGAAAATAGTAGAAGTATGCGAGTAAAGTAAATAGTGCGAGTAAAGTAAACAGGTGATAGCAATATGATGGAAATAGGACCGGGGTCCACAGTTCACTAGTGGTGTCTCTCCATAAGATTAACACATGTTGGGTAAACAAATTACAGTTGGGCAATTGATAGAAAAAAGATAACGTGATATGTCAAGAAGATCACTATGAGATTTACTCTGGGCATTACAACAAAATACATAGACCACCATCCAACTGCATCTATGACTAATAATCCACTTGTGGTGAATCAATCCGAGAACTCCACAAGTATTAAGTTGCGAACAACAGATAATTGCATTAAGCAAAGTGTGTAATGTAAACAAAGCATATGCCCTTGAGCATATGAATGTTGTTTTTCTCCCTAGTAGCAACAGCACATCTACAACCTTAGAGGTTTCTGTCACTCCCCTAGATTAAATAGAGGCATGAACCCACTATCGAGCATAAATACCCCCTCTTGGAGTCACTAGCAACTACTCGGCCAAGATAGCTACTAACAACGGAGAGCATGCAAGATCATAAACAACATAGAGATAACATAAGATATATTTCAGTATAGCAACTCAATCATAACACGAATATTCATCGGATCCCAACAAACCAAACATGTAGAATTTCATAACGGTGATCTCAATCATGTAAGGCAGCTCATGAGATCTAAACATGAAGCACATGGTGGAGAAGACAACCATCTAGCTACTGCTATGGACCCATAGTCGAAGGTAGACGACTCACTCATCGCTCCGGAGGCAAGCATGGCGATGAAGAAGACCTCCGGTGGTGATTCCCCTCTCCGGCAGGGTGCCGGGAAGAGCTTATGGACCCTCCCAATCTTGGGGTCAACGGCGGCGGTGGATCGTGATGTGTTCTGGAAAATTGATCAGGTACTTACGTTTTTCCCGTCGGGGGGGTCTTTATAGGCGTAGGGGCGATGTCAGAGGTGGAGCCAGGTGGCCTCACACCAGGGCGGCGCGGCCCAGGCCCTAGCCGCGCCAGCCTGGTGTGTGGGGCCCCTGTGGCTCCCCTCCTACTCCTCTTCAGATCTCTGGAAGCTTCCGGGTAAAATAAGACTTCAGGAACTTGTTTCGTCCAATTCCGAGAATATTTCCTATGTATCACTTCTGAAACACAAAAACAGCAGAAAACAGGGAACTGGCACTGTGGCAACTTGTTAATAGGTTAGTTCCAGAAAATGCATAAAAGTGCCACTAAGTGTAACGAAACATTAGGCAAATGGTGTAAAAACAAGCATGGAGCATCAAAAATTATGGATACGTTTGAGACGTATCAGGGGCCTCCGGCGCTGGGCGTCCACCGGGCGGGGATCTTTGCCTTGTTCCTGCTGCCTGGGGGGTGCCCGCGGTGCTTCACCCCCGAGCTCAATCCAGTGGCGGTGGAGGAGGCGGAGGGATCCATTGCTTGGGGAGCGTTGAGGAAGAAGTAGCACTTGAGGAAGAGGGTGAGGTGCTAGAGGTGTCGAGGAGGCTGCATTTAAAGGGTGCAGCCGGCGTCGAAGTGTCAAATCTCACCACGGGAATCAAACCGTTGGCGCAGCGCTCTGCAGCGAAGCGATGCGCCATCATGACGGTTTGACGCCTCGGGGACTGCTACGTCGCCCGCCGCTTCATCTCACCAGTTGCGATCGCACCACGCGTCCGCAGCCTTTGCATTTTCACATGGTCCTCTGACCGCATGTTGACGCGTCCTGTTGGAGGGCCCAGCAGTTTCTGGGGGCCCCTGACCCTTCGCTCCCCTGAGAGGGCGCGTTCACGGGCCAGGCTCCCGGGGGCTACTGTTAGGGTGTGTTTGGTAGCCCGGGTTAGTCGAGAGTAGCTATTCCAACTCATACAAGCTGACTCTAGCCGAGCTAGGTTGAGATTTTCCTATGCGTTTGGTAGGTCGGGTTGGTTGAGATATGTTAACTGTATCTGTTGTTTGGTAGGTTGTATGTGGTGAGAGATGCTGAGAAGATCTAAAACTTACACAAAGATCCCTAACTACAAAAGAATAAGCAATCAAGTCCATATATACAATATACAAAGCAATCGGATCCTTTAAAAAAGCAATTGGGTCCCTAAAAAAAGCAATCAGGTCCCTGGCGAGGAAACTCCGGCGAGGAAGCTCCGGTGGCGGCGTGGGCGGCGCTGGCCAGGGTCAGGCGGCGCTGGCAGGTGCTGGGTGGCGCTGGCCGGGGCTGGGTGGCGCTGGGTGGCACTGGCCGGGGCGCCGTGCTTGTCCCGCAGGCGGCGGCCGAGGTCTGACGCGAGGAGCGCTTGCAGGCTTGCAGGCGGCGGTGCAAAGACGCAGAGGACGACGGCGCTTGCAGGCTTCCTGCTGGAGGCTTGTGGAGGAGGCGGCGGCTGTGGACCTTCTCGAGGCGCCAAAACCTGCATCTAGGCGGCGGCGGTAGAGGCCGCGGACCATGTCGAGGAGGCAGCGGCGAACCTCGTCGAGGAGGCAGCGGGGACGGGCGAACCACGTCAAGGAGGCGTCGGCGGCGGGAGGTCTTGTGGAGGACGCACGGGTGGAGCTACCTGTTGATAGAGAGCAGTTCGGGAGGGGAGGAGGGGGAAATGGAGTGGGGGGCAGTCGACCCCTGCTGGATTCGGCCCGGTGTGGGGCGCGGGTGGGCGTTTTCCGGGCGACCTCAGCCCTGCCCAGGTGCGAAGCTCGATTTGAGCTTCTCTACCCGGCAGGGCTGAGAGGCCATTTTTGGGTGAGTTGGGCAGTGCCCAGGTGTGAAAGCCGGGCTACCAAACAGCCAAAATTTCTAAAATCTCTGGTGAGATGGGAGTTTCTGAGGTAGACCGGGCTACCAAACACACCCTTAGTGTTCTGGATACCGGGGTATCCCGGTCCACCTGCTCCTGGGCCCCTTCAACGGCCCAGCTTCGGCCCAGGGGTGGAACGATGACCAAAGCCCAACGGAGAAGACCCTCATGAGGAGGCGCCTCATGAGGAGAACGACAACTAAAACTGCTAAGGACCAGAAGACCTCCTCACGAGCCATTTCCCGTGAGGGGAGGGACCACGTCCATGTCAGCTCGGCACGCTTTCGTGCTAAGCAAGAAGATAAGAGCAAAAGACTACGTACCGTCCACGCTACCCCCCGACAGGGAGGAGACCAACTTTCGCCGTGCCTGCATAAAGCGGCACAGTGCTTGTTGGCCACCCCCCTAAAAATAGGGTGCACGGTGCAGGGCACCAGAGGAGGACGTCAGCTTCCTCCACCCACTCCTGTGGACCGGCGCCACTACTCTACGAAGACTACGTCCACGGAAGAACATCAAGACTGCAGCTTTCCTCCCTCCTTGGCCATGTGTGGCAACCCCTTCCCCAAGATGCTAAGGGGAAGGAGGACCTGGGCGCTATAAAAGGGGGAAGGCCACCCCTTAGGGGGGATCGAATCTTCATCTCTGGGCTCCTAGCTAGGGTAAGTTGGTTCTTCTTCCTCCGGCCAGTTAGAGCTCTGTAACCAAGACCTTGTACTCCTCGCGAGGTATCGCGTCGTAATACAAGAAGGCAGGAAGTAGGGGTTTTACCTCACCACAAGGGCCCTGAACTTGGGTAAAGCTCGGTGTCTCTCTCTGCAGTGCATTGTGCGTTCGACGTCTTGAGGCTTCCGTCACTGTGTTTCGTTGCGATCCAAGCTCTCCCATGTTCAGCCCCCTGCGTTCAAATCCTTGGGTCCATCGTGTGGTACCCCGTGTTCTTGCGACACGAAATCCATCGACACAGGTATGGAGAACCATACGTTCTATTGAGAGAGGTGAAAGAGTTTAAACTTTAAAAAGGCAAGTGACACACATGCTTTATACCCATTTTTACTAATGCATTAGTGTTTTCAGTAGTATGCATGATAGGTGGAATATTCAAGTGTTTTATAAAATGCTTAGATCCTAGTAGTGTGTAACTATCCTTTAAACCCCACCTGTTAGGATGCTAAACACTTTAAGAAATATTGATGCCATGCTATGATCACCTTGTTAAAGTTGTTTTGTGATCAAATTAAGAACTTCAACTAAAATGAATCACCTGGGTGGATTGGTTTGTTGATGGACGCGATGTTGAGTGGCTACCCAGGGCCACACACCTGGCTATCAACCCAGGACTTGTGTGGTGGTTTTCACCTGGGGGCTCACTTGTGGACGGCCACCCAGGAACAAAGAGATTAATATGTCTTCTGTGCTTTAGAGTACTTCCAGTGCAGCTTTATGACAATATGGGCTCTGTCTTGACTGATTAAGATGTGAGGGTTCAACTTGTATGAAAGATATTGGCTGGTAGCAGAATTATAGGTGGGAACGGATCTTGCCGGTATGGTTGCTCTCTCCTTCTAAAAGGTCTTGTCTCATTCTTCTCTCTGGGTAGAATGGGTCTTAAGGTGAAAGTGCACAACCCCTGCAGGGTGTCAAACTAATCGATTAGCCGTGTCCCCAGTTATGGACAATTTGAGTCTCTAGACATGGAATGTACGGAAGAATCTCGTCACCATTTCTGAATGATTAAAATTTGACTAGAAACCCCTAGGTTAGGGGCTCAGGGCCATTCACTCCGAGGGGTGGTGGTTTCTATTGTTCCGACTTTGTTGAGTTTCGCCCAGTGCCACATAACTTGCAACTATGTAATATTTGGGGGTTAGCTTGACCCTTAAAGACTAATATTTTGAAAGAAAGTTTTGAGAAAGAATTGTAGGACAAAATTGGCTTTATGCAAATTAGCCCAAGAGATCCACCAGCCAAATATCATATAGTTAGTTCTTTCACAATAGCCACCAAATATGTGTCATTTGCCAGTACATCATTGTACTGACCCCCATTCATGGGGCTGCATATTCAAATGTGCAGGATATTCTGAGGAGGAGTAAGTTGATAGGATCTCGAGTGTACATTCCAACATGACTACATGTGGCGCATGGTGAAGATGGACGCTCACTGCTACCTAGTTTCCATTGTGTTTATGCTATGTTGAACTCTGTCATTTGAGCTAGTCCATGTGACTAAGCTAGTTTGTAAAGTTTAAAGACTTATGTATCTAGATCTGCGTTGTAATCTTTGATACTTTGCAATGAATACTATATTTTGTTCTGTGGTGCTATCAGTGATCCAGGGAATAGCACTTAACACAAGTGTTCCACCTTAATCCAAAGGTGGGGCATTACAACTCAGCGATATCCCTCTTCATATTGCTCCACCAAAATCTACCCTTCAAATCCATATACATCTTTGTGTTTATAGGATGAATTGAATAGGGTGAATCATGCGCTTCTTGCAGAATCAACTTTCTGAGTTCAGGATCTTGTGGTACGCAAACAAGTTTCTCAAACCATACAATTCCTTGCTCATCTTCGTGAAACCCCTTTGCCTTTCCTTTACTCATATTTCTCTTTATTTTGTCTATTTCCTTATCTAACTTCTGAGCTTCTTTGATTTTGTCCATCAATCTAGGTTGAACTTCAAGTGATGCCAAAAACCCTTCCGGCACAATTTCCATCCTGAGCTCTTTGAACTGTTCACACAAATCTTCAGGCAACTCTCCTGCTGTAAGCCCATTTACGTAGTTCTTACGGCTCAAGGCGTCAGCTACGACATTAGCCTTTCCCGGATTTTATTGCAAGCTCATATCATTATCTTTTATGAGTTCCAACCATCTTCTTTGTCTCATGTTTAGTTCCTTGTGGGTGAAAATATACTTCAAGCTCTTGTGATCGGTGAACACATCACAATGTTTTCCCATCAAATAGTGCCTCCACACTTTTAGAGCATGAACAATAGATGCTAGCTCCAAGTCATGGGTGGGGTAATTTCTCTCATGATGTTTGAGCTGGCACGAGGCATAACTCACCACCTTTCCATTTTGCATTAGAACGCTACCAAGTCCTTGACGAGAAGCGTCGCAGTAAACTTGAAAATTTTTCTGTATATCTGGAAGACATAGAACTGGTGCACTTACTAGTCGTTTCTTCAGTTCTTGGAAACTATCTTCACATGAGTCGGTCCATTCAAATTTCTTGTCTTTCTTCAATAGTTCAGTCATTGGCTTTGTGATCTTAGAGAAATTTTCAATGAATCTCTGATAGTATCCCGCAAGGCCTAAGAAACTCCAGATGTCTCCCGCATTTTTGGGTGACTCCCATTCGGTAACAGATGCTACCTTGCTTGGATCCACCGCGACTCCTTCCACGGAAACTATGTGTCCAAGAAATCCTACCTTGTTCAGCCAGAACTCACACTTGCTAAATTTTGCATACAGCTTATGCTCCCTGAGCTTTTCCATGATTAAGCGTAAGTGCTTCTCATGTTCCTTATCATCCTTAGAGTAAATCAGGATGTCGTCAATGAACACCACTATGAATTTATCCAAGTACTCCATGAACACCTTATTCATCATGGTCATGAAGTATGTCGGGGCATTTGTTAGTCCAAAGGACATGACAGTATACACATATAGACCATATCTGGTGGTAAAGGTTGTCTTGGGTATGTCTTGTTCTCGGATCTTTAGTTGGAATTATCCTGATCGGAGATCAATCTTGGAGAATACTTTTGCTCCTTTCAGTTGGTCGAACGGGTCATTGATGTTGGGCAATGGGTATTTGTTCTTGATTGTCACTTCATTCAGAGAATGGTCGTCCACAACTAATCTCTTGCTAGAGTCCTTCTTTTCCACAAACAAATCAGGGGCTCCCCATGATGATGAACTTTGTTGGATAAAACCTTTGTCCAACTATTCCTTGAGCTACTTCTTTAACTCCTTTAGTTCCTCTATATCCATCTTATATGGCCTCTTAGCTATGGGTCCTGTTCTCGGTAGCAAGTCAATGATAAACTCGATGCTCTGTCCGGTGGCATTCCAGGTAGCTCTTCCGGGAACACATCGGGATACTCCTTCACGACTGGCACTTCATCCATACTAACCCCCTTAAGAGAGTTGACCTTAGACCCTTTGAGCTCGAAGGTTGATTTGAAACAAATGCATTTCTTTTCAGGGGTTGTGAGGGTGATAGTTTTGTTTGCACAATCTATGACTCCTTAAAAAGTGGTCATCCAATCCATGCCTAGGATGACATCTAGTCCTTGTGACTCTAAGACAATGAGGTTAGCCAAAAACTTGTGTTTTCCAATATCCAAAACTAGGTCTCTACAACCGGCATTCACTATCAACTCTCCCCCTGGAGAACTTACCCTTATAGGGCAACCTATTGTCTCAGTAGGTATTTTGTTCTTAACCACAAATGCTCTTGAAATGAATGAATGGGATGCACCAGTGTCGAAAAGAACAAGTGTTGAAAATTTATTGAGCAGAAACATACCATATACGGCGTTGGGCTCATCATAAATCTCCTGCACATTGATGTGATTAACATGCCCCTTCTGGAATGGATTGGGCTTGTTTCCTTCATCCTTCTTCTGTGGGCAATCATTTGCATAATGCCCAGTCTTGTGGCACTTAAAGCACTCCACTTGACTAATATCCCTCTTCTCAGGGACATTGTTGTTTCTGCCATTGTTGTTGCCATTGTTGTGGCCATTTGTCCTTGCGGAGTTGTGATTTTTGTGACTCCTATGGCCATTATGGTGGTGGCCATTTCCCTTGTGATGCTGGTGCCCATTTCCACCATTATTATTGTGGTGGTTTCCTCCATTCTTATATAACCCAGAACTCCCACTGCCACTTTGGAAGGTTCTCTTATATACAGGTTCTTGATACTTGCCAGCATGATGCTTCCTTTTCCTGTTTTTAGACTGCTTCATCTTGCTCTCTAGAGTTATAGCTTGATCAAGCAAAGACTGAAAGGTAGGAGTTGAAGAAACAGATAGAGGGATTAACAATTCGTCATTGAGGCCCTCTAAAAACTTCTCCTTCCTTTTTTGCATCAGTGTCAATATCGTCCGGTGCATAGCATGACAGATTGGTAAACTCATCAATGTACTCAGACATGCTACGGTACTTTTGTCTAAGATCACAGAACTCCTTCTTCAGGCCCATCACACCAAAGGAAATGTGTGCAGCCTGAAATCCTTCCTAGAATGAGTCCCAAGACACTCCATCAATGGGATGAGTGATCTGGTAAGTGTCCCACCAGCTTGCTGCTGATCGCTCCAACGGATGAGCTGCAAACCTGACCTTTTCAGCATCAGTGAAACCAATAGTCACCAAGTTTTGTTAACAGAGCGGAGCCAATCCATGGCCTCCAATGGTTCAGCTGCACGAGAAAACTTGGCAGGGCAAAGCCTTAAGAACCTTGCAAGCATGTCAACCTGAGGGGGTGGTGGTGGTGGAGGAGGGTTGTTATTGTTATTGTTGTTGTTCTGAGTGTTGGCAAGAAACTGAGTCATGACTTGCATGAGTTGAGCTTGGGCTTCCATCAGCTGCTGCATCTGTTCCTCAGGAGCGCGACGAGGAGGCATCTGTTGGGTTTGAAATAGGTGAGGTTAGACTTAGAGATAGAGTCTAAGGGAATAAAGTTTCCTACCCACAACACATGCATATAAACAATCCTTAAAAACACATACACAGGCATAGGAGGAACCCTAAAACCAAGCATGCAATAAACAACTCATAAATAGTTTGAAGGTATGCAAATGTTTAAGTCTTAAGGGATACAATGTCTAATGCCATACCACAAGTGGTCACAGGCATAAACGCAATCTCATAGATAAAGTGGGGTAGTCTCTCTAACTACTCTACCCTTCCCTGGCGACTTCCTCCTCTTCAACATCGAAGCCATTCTCCTTGAGTAGCCTCTTGTAATCCTATGGGTCTTCAGTTAGGGTGTTGATCTTATCTTGAAGCTCCCTCTTGTCGGCACACAGCTTCTTGATCAGATCATGGTCTGCTTCAAGCTCGAAGTCGTTGCACTCTAGCTTCTGCTTCAGCTCTCTAACTTCCTTGTTCCTGGCTTGGATCCTCTTCTCTTGGCTCTTCCACTGCTTCTCTTGAGTCTCAAACTTCACCTCCATCTCATTGATCATCTGCTCCTACTCCAGGTGTTGTTTGTCCTTCTCGGCAAGCTAGGCACATAACTCATCGTTGTTAAACAACTCATTGTACCTCTCAATCTCGACATCCCTAACGAGGTACTCTAACTCGGTGAGGTGTGTGCGCATGGGGTCCTGGACATCGTCAGGTAGCTGGATGACCATGCCCTTCTCATCACGTCAGCCGAAGATGTGGGAGTAGTGGTTCTGGAGCTCGGAGAAGTGACGACCGCAGAGGCGTGCTATCAGTTCTTGCATGAGGAGATGGGTGCCCGTGTCTCGGTCGGTGTGGAAAGTCTTGAACTTGATTTCTTTAGTCTTCGGCTCGGTCTTGCATCCTGGCTGCGTCATGTGGATCACCCAGACGCCCTTCTTGTGAAACTTCGTCATCTCTCTCCCATTGATGAACGGGGTAGGCAGGGACAAAGCAGTGACGATGTCGATGAGGCGCTCTCTGAAGCTGAAGGCCTTAAAACTCTCGGGCTTGGTGACGCGGAAGGTTGACATCTTTACGTTGGAACATGACAAGTTAGTAAGCAGAAATAAGAAAAACTTAACAAAAGTGCTGAAGAAAAGTAAAAGAGATTCCTAACTTAGAGAGATCAAAACTATTTCTAAGTGTTAGAAACAAAGAGAACAAGAACAACTCCTAAATTTTCCTAAGGGTTTTGTCCAATCCTAGGGTCACGAACCTAAGGGCAACACTTTGCTCTGATACCATCTGTAGCATACATGTGCTTTATTTGTGCTAGTCCTGGATCAACTGCTAGCACACACAGTTACAAGATGAAATATCAAGAATACAAAGGTCTTTATTACAACGCTTGATCCACAAATAAGATAGTACTTTTACAACTCAAGTAGCACAAAGCTACAACTTATTACAAACTCGAGAAATGACTAAGTAAATGAAACTACAAGTCTTCTTTCTTCATAGCATCGCAGGCAGACGTGTTGGCCGAAGACTCGTGACCGAAGCGCAGCATTCTTCAATCTTCGTAGTAGTAACCTGCAACATGATACGTTGCAGCCACGGAGGGTCAATACTTTGAATGTATTGGCAAGATGTCACTTTGGTGGACTCAATGGCATGTACACTTACATGCTTATCTGGCTAGGTGGAGTTGGACTTAGCGAAAAGCAAGCTTTCATCATATCTTTTGTAAAACTCAAGTTTTTCTTAGAAATTTTTTGACTAAGAGGAACTCTTTACTAACCAAGTTTTCCCATCAAGTTTTAACTTAAGAAATTGGGATGATGAGATTCTCGAACAGATTCAAAATCATGTCACTCAGAATTATCCGTAATCCGGGACACGGCTAAGTACTTAGTTCTAACACTCTGCAGAGGTGGTGCACTTTTCCCACAAGACTTAGTTAACCCATTTTGCCATGAGGCTCATTTTGCCTCAAATGGCCAAGTGAAAACTAAGACGAGACCTTTCAGAAGCAATCCCTTAGACCAACCCGGACGCGTTCCAACCTATCAACATCTACCACCCTCTGTCCGTCTGGCTTGAGTTCTTGCAGCTTAGCCGGTCAAGACAGAGCCCATATGACTTGTGGTTGCACTGGAAGCTTCATGACTTGAATGTCTCCCATCTCTTTTCTCATGGGTGGCCGTCCACAAGTGAGATACACCTGGTGGTTCAGAGGTTCGACGACATGACCCCAAGGAACCACTCAACATAAACCATTCATAACCAATTCCACCCAGGTGATTCATTCACTTAGTTGTTTTTCTTAGTTTTTCAGAACATGGTTTTCAACACTTAGACAAAACATGTGGATTTCCCTTCCCAGCAAAAGTGTAAGACAAAGTAACCTATAGCAGCAGCTATTCTACTAAGGAGATGCAAAAGCTAGCCAATAGACTTAAGCATAAAATCTAGCAAACTAATAGGACACAAAAATTCTTAAAACCACCTACTCATGCATCTTCTACTAGAAAAGCTACAAAAGACAAAACTTCAGTAGGACAATATTATGGTGACACATGGCTTGGTGAGGAGAGGACTTGGTGCACTCGTCACAAAGGCACTCGTTGCACTCAGCACAATCTACAAACAAAATTTGCAATCCATAAGCACATAGCATTCATAAACACTCATGAAGAGAAATATGCATGCAATATGTGTCTTAAACACCATGATCACACTTAGCAAGTTCCCTGGTTGGTTGCTATATGCATGATGCCATGATCAAAATTTTAGAGTTATTTATAAAGCTCAAAACATTTTTAACACACAAAAAGGACAATAGAACAAGTTAAATCTACAAAAACAAAACAAAAGGTACTAAAAACTTTCTCAACAAGCTACAGTACAGAGGGGTTTCATATTGACCAAAATCAATAGGAGTTACTGAAAAAAATATACAACTATTTTTAATAGCCAAAATACAAGAATAAAGCTTGCAGTAATACAGTCTTTATAACAAATGCAAATGTAAAATTTTATGCTAGAAATAGGTTCTACTCATTTTTCTGAATCTGGGGACATAAAATTTGCTAAAATTGGATTTGTAGAACTCAAGATATGAATTTCCTAAGATTCAGTCATTTTCTGGTTTTAATTTCAAATTCGAAACCTGACTCAACGGGGGCTGGCCACGTGGCGCAACCTCATTCGCTGGTACCGTTTCGGGTGGATCGGCCTTCTGGGTCGTTAGATTAAAAGTGATCTGGGTGGCCCATATCTGTCCATACCCCTTCAGTTTAAGATCTAATGTGGGCCTTAGATCTGAGATCTAACAAAGGAAAGAGGAAGGGGAGAGGTGCTCACCATCGGGTAGGGTTCCAGCAAGGTGGCGCTACGGGTGTGGACATCGTCAATGTTCTGGGAGTCCCCGGAGGCAACAGAGGTACGAACGAGGTGCAGACGGTCACGACGAGCTCGAGGGTGGGGTCTTTATTGTCGATCGCTTCCTGCATCATCGCGGAGAGGTGACCGGAGTTAGGTGCTGGCGGCGAGGTCTTCTAGAGCGGATGAAAACAACGCTGAAATGAAGGCTTCGGGACGCGGTGCTCTTACCAGTAGATGCAGACCGATGGGCCAGGCTTGGTGGCGAAGTGGGTGAGGCGGAGATGCTCTGGTTCTACGGCAATCCTTCGCCGGAGTTGCGCCCGCGGACAGTGATGTCCAGATGAGGTCCTCCTTGTCGACCTAGGATGCACAGGGGCAAGATAGGATGTCCATCAGATGCGCTAGACCAAAATAAAGAGGATGGTGCAAGAGGGAAGGGTGGGGGAGGTCTGTCCTCACCGGAATCGCCACCGGAGTTCGTCAGTCTCTGCGGGATGTAGATCTCAAATTCGAGTAGTGCGGTGGCCGAGCGAGATGGGAAACAGAGGGGAAACAGAGAGGGGGTCGAGGCCTTCTTATAGGCGGGGGCTATCGATGAAATGGGCAGGAGATCATCGGAATTGAAGAGAGGGAGAGAGTTACTGCGCGCGGCCATCGCGCGCGAAAATTTTGGCCAGAGGTTGACGATGACCTGCCGCTGACGAGTGGGACCCACTGTCAGTTGGGGAAGGATACCGATTCGGCGGGAGTTCTGGGTGGGCTGTGGGCTGGCTTCAGTCCTGGGCCGAGGTGGTTCCCCATGGCCCCCTTTTATTTTTTAAAGCCTTTTCTTTTTCTTTTTTTGTAATTAATTTGAAACTTTTGCAAATAACCTCCAAATTGATTCAAATCAATTTCAAAAATTTGTAAAAAATTTCCCTTGTCATCATAGACACAAAGGAGAAAGGTTTTGGTCAAATAACAGTAAGACCAACTTAAGAAATGTTTAATGCAAGGTCATGATGATATGAATGCATGCATGCATTTTGAATTTTTAAAATTTGGGATGTTACAAGCGACCAACTAAGAGAGGAATAACGGGCATAATCATGCATAGCGACAAAACATCATTAACCAAAGCATAAAGTGGTATCACTAGTCAAAAACCAAATGATCATAGAGGCTTATGGCGACTTGGTAAAGTCAAACATGTTGTAAGCATGCACCAAGTCAACCTAAATAAAGCATCAAAGGAGAAAACCATGATAACATGCTTCCATATAATAAAAACAATGCATGATTCTTTCAAAGGCACATTAAGCAATCTCAGTCATTTGAGACAAGTCATGCTATAGCAAAAAATACTAAGCATACTATCAAAATGACATCAAGCATGACATGCAAAAGTCTAAGCCACGGTCTAAACAAGCTCCCATTTGTACCACTATAGTCATGAAACTTTTTCTCTTTTCCAACACCATTCAAACCTTTTTGAAATAACTCTTTTGATGAAAACCAACATAGACCAGTGGTCTAAATACACCTTGATGCAAAGATATAACAAGATCTGAACAAAAATCAAGGCGTAAAATGAAAGCTAAATGCAGTACTAGAAAAAGAGAACACTCGTTGAACGATAAGAGTGAAAACTAGAGTGTTCTTGGCAATGAAAAACGGAGTGCGTCTTCTCCAAAAGAAATTTGTTGGGGTCCAACCATTTATTGCAGCAAACAAAACAAAATTAACTGAAAGCGAAAGTAAAGACGCTCCAAGAAAAACGCATAGTATACGAAGCAATAAAAATATAGTGTCTTGAAAGGTGACCTAATTTTTGCCAATGAAGAAGGGGTGCCTCGGGGCATCCCCAAGCTTTGACGCTTGTACCTCTTGGATATTTCTTGGGGTGACATGAGCATCCCCAATCTTGAGCTTTTGTCAATACTTTATCTCATCTCATCACTCTCTTTCCCTACACTTGAAAACTTCCTTCATACAAAACTTCACACAATTCTATTAGCAACATTAGTGTAAGCATGATAGTAAATCTACTCTTTTGATTCAGTTTCGAACTCAAATATACCATGCATTAAAGCATAAGCTACTGTAGCAACTTCCTCAAAAGTTTTGTGATAAAAAAAACTCAAAAAGAAAGCGATCGAGATGCAAACACAAATAGTGGCAGAAATCTATCATAACAGAACAACTGACAAAGTTTGATTTTTTGGAGGACCTTCTGTTGCTCAAATCAAAAAGTGCAAAACAAACAAAAGTTTGGAAATAACCTGGGGCATGCACACAAGGAATCGCAGATCAAACGAAAAGTGCAAAACTAACAAAATTTTGGAAATAACCTAGGGCATGCGCACAAGAAATCGCAGATCAAAAAGATATTCTGAGAATTTTCACGAATTTTTATGGTGCAGCACAAAATTCTATTTCAGGACAGCAACTTCCCCAAATCTTACCTTTCTCAAATTAGAGGTTCTTCTTGGCACAAAAACGAAATAAAAATGATAAGGAGAGGTCATTACAGTTGTAATAACTTCCAAGAGTCAAATAAAAGAAAAATTACTAAAAAGAAAACATTGGGTTATCTCCCAAGAGTGCTTTTCTTTAACGCCTTTGAGCTAGGCGCAGAAAATGGAAATCAAGTAATATCAAGCGATGAAGCATCAAGATCAATTGCAGAAGTCCTTTCAACAATGAATTGTATTGCATCCAAATAAGTTTTTGAAGATCCCTTATGAACACTCTTGGGTTCACTACTTTCATCAAAACGGTTTTTAGGAACAATCCAATCAAAATTCTTTTCCAAAGCTTCATGCAATCCTACGAGTTTGCAAGGTATTGGTACTCTGATTTCTTCCTTGTTTGTACCAACAACCTCTACACATGAGCCAAGCATATTAAAACGCTCAAAAACTTTCCTAGCTTCTATAACAACATCTCTAAATTCTCTACGCAAAGTCTCCAAAATAAAATCTTTCTTTTTGGAGTCTTCGATATCATGAAGCTTAAGAAACATTTGTTGCATAAAAGGATTAAGGTTAACAAACCTAGGCTCCAACATGTGAACTAAATAAGCAGCAGCAACTTCATAACTAGGAGCAAGCTCGGCTAAAGATCTACCCTCAACATCTTTATGCATACTAACATGATTAAAGAACTCCTCGATGTTACCTTTCCCGATTATAGAACCACTACCTACTGTAAGGTCCTCTAGAGCATACTTAGGGAACAACATAATGAACTAGAAGTAAAAGTAAAGGAATACCAACTATCAAAGGAACTATTTTTTTATATTTTTGATAAAAATATGCAAGCAAAAGTAAAGTAAAGCAAAACAATAACAAAGTAAAAGATTGGAAGCGAGAGACTCCCCTTGCAAAAATCCTCTTTCTCCCCGGCAACAGCGCCAGAAAAATTGCTTGATGGCGTGTAGATGACCGCCCAGTTGGGAACCCCAAGAGGAAGGCATCATGAGCACAGCAGCAAGTCTTCCCTCAGTATGAAACCAAGGTTTATCGAACCAGTAGGAGAAAGAACCAACTTCCGAAGGTTGACGCTTGCTAGCTTCGCGATAGCTCCGGACAATTTATATATGGTGCCTCATCCAGGGCGTAACTTTGCACCAGCAGCAACATGGAACCTGCACACAACACAACCAAGTACTTTGCCCCAACTTACAGTGAGGTTGTCAATCTCACCGGTTTGTTGTAAACAAAGGATTAAGCGTATCAAGTGGTAAAAGATAGTAGTTTGCAAGAATGTAAATAAAGTGAGTAAATGGTAAACGGTAATAACAATGTAAAAGAATGGACCGGAGTCCACAGTTCACTACTGGTGTCTCTCCATAAGATAAATAACATGCAGGGTAAACAAATTATAGTTGGGCAATTGATAGAATAAAGCAAGCATACAAATGTCATGAGGATCACTATGAGATTCACTTGGGCATTACAACATAATATATAGACCATAATCCAACTACATCTATGACTAATAATCCACCCGCCGGATGTCATCCGAGCAACCATTGGGTATTAAGTTGCAAGCAACAGATTATCGCCTTAAGCAAAGTGTGTAATGTAAACAATACAAATGTCCTTGAACACAAGATTGTTTTTTTCTCCCTAGTAGCAACAACACATCTATAACCTTAGAGGTTTCTGTCACTCCCCCAGATTACTAGAGGCATGAACCCACTATCGAGCATAAATACTCCCTCTTGGAGTCACTAGCATCTACTCGGCCAAGATATCTACTAGCAACAGAGAGCATGCAAGATCATAAACAACATAGAGATAATAATTCAGTAAATCAACTTGACAAAGTATCAATATTCATCGGATCCCAACAAACACAACATGTAGAATTACACAACGATGATCTTGATCATGATAGGCAGCTCACAAGATCTAAACATGAAGCACATGGAGGAGATGACAACCATCTAGCTACTGCTATGGACCCGTAGTCCAAGGTAGACTACTCACACATCACTCCAGAGGCAGGCATGGTGATGAAGAAGGCCTCCGGTGGTGATTCCCCTCTCCGGTAGGGTGCCGGGAAGAGCTTCTGGACCCTCCCGATCTCGCGTCGACGATGGTGGCGGCTTGCAGTATGTTTCATGGAAATTGATCGGGGCTCTTAGGTTTTCCTCGCCGAGGAGAATATATAGGCGGAAGGGCAGCGTCAGGGGGTGGGCCAGGGGCCCACACCATAGCTCAGCGCGGCCAGGGGGTGGCCCGCGCCATGGCATGGTGCGGCTGCCCTCTGGCACCCCTCTGTCTCTGCTTTGGACTCCGTCTTGTGTCAGGAAAAATAGGAACTTTGGCTTTTGTTTTGTCCAATTCCGAGAACATTTCCTATGTAACTTTTTTGAAAAACAAAAACAGCAGAAAACAGGGAACTAGCACTGTGGCATCTCGTTAGTAGGTTAGTTCTGGAAAATGCATAGAAACGCCACGAAGTGTAACAAAACACAAAGCAAATGGTGTATAAACAAGAATGGAGCATCAAAAATTATAGATACGTTTCAGACGTATCACCCTGCCAGAGTCGCCCCCGGTCTCTTCTCTACCCTCTCCGACGTAAACACCATCACACCGCCATGAAGAGGGAGTAGTCCACCTCCAGACTACGGGTTTGTGGAAGTAGCTTGTCCTATTTCTCTCATGTACTTCATTGTTTAGACATCATATGAGCTGCCCAACAAGATTATGATGCATAGTATGTAATTCCTATGTTGTGGATCTTTATATTATTGGATGATTGATGAGATGTGATATGTTATTATGTTCTTGATGTATGAGTAGATGCATATTATCACTCCGTTCTTTATTACTTGTTCTGATCCAACATGTATGCGAGGGCATGAGGAGTATGGTGTGTACTAGTGAGATAAGTAGGTAGTAGTGATTGAATAGATGACAATATTCATTGATTTGCTAGGGTCGTGTACCTTCTTCCACGGTTATTTTCGCTAGGGATAAAAAGAATGCATGTTCTATATTTTCTTAGTGACAGCCGAGAATCCCGATAGACATTCATAGACATAGTTTCTATGTTAATATGTCCAAGTGGTAGCATATTTGTTGTTCAACATCATGTCAAAGTACCTAAGGCTACACTCTATTAATTCTTAATACTAGATGCTTGAAGTTTATTCCTTCTAGTGGAGTATAAGTAAGATGTGTTGCATCATCTTTAAATTAAGACGTGATGCCCCTATGAATATTATCAAGTAATATAATAAAAATCATATCCACGTTTCGGTCATCTGCATTGCGCTTAATGGCACCACAATTCAACGAGAGAGTAGGCAAGTGAACCCATGAACCCCGGTCCAATTTAAATCATATGAAACACCTTTCCAACACTTTTGCATGCACTTTAAATTCAGCACTAAATTATTCCGAAAATACAAAAACATATTTACTTCTTTGCATACACAACTAAAACCCAAAAATATCATTACCATAGCATATCTACTTTATTGCATTGTTATTTACTTTGCCGTATTGCATATCATATTTACTTTTACTTACATTCACACCTTGTGCTTGACAACCACTCGGTGGAGTTGGGGACACAAGAACGAGGAATTGTTTTGCAGGTTGCTGGAAGAAGAACGAGCGGAGCTTTTTTGACTGTTCCCCGAGAGTTTGATATTAACCTTGAGTTTCCCTCGTGGGGAAAATTTACTCTTGCTACAACACTCTGCACTTGGAGTACCAACTTGGCACACTTGCTTAATGTCATCAAGACTATTTTCTAGCGCCATTGCTAGGGAACAAAGAAAAGCATTCACAACTGCTAGCTTCATCAAGTGAAGACAATTCTCCAACGCAAGATCTTCTTCACGCGCTGGGCAATCACCTAAGCTTGGGGAGGTAACACCTCTGTGAGTCATCGCGCTCTTTTAGATTTGCAAAACAATTCTCTTTTTCTTGTTTAGTTCTTTTTGTTTTTGCTTATACACATAAAATCCAAAAAATAGTGTAGTCCTTGAATATGCATGCTAAACCATGGCTGGACTTCCTATAGTATCTCTATGGTTGATGAGTATGTTGAGATTCTGGAAGCTTACAATGAATATCGATCTACCAAAGAAGGAGAAAGAATGGATAAATTTCTTAGACATATCAAACATTTTGTTATTGATTTCTGTGAATTACATGATGTGACTTGCTGCACTAGGGAAGGCTATAAACACTCTCATTTTCAATGCAAACATAATAGTGATCCTATAATTGCTTCTTATTGGAAGAGTAGACCTTTGTGCCATGATATAGAACAAGTTGAGAAGTATATTGCTTATATAGGAGCCCATGAGTTAGACTCTCTTATTAATGAAAAAATTGAAACTAGTCATGAGGCTCGTGTAATGAAAGGGCACCTGGATGTTATCCTCCAAATCTACATACATGAATTTAGTGATAATGCTTATGTTATTAATTATAAAGAAAGAACTCTTGATGCCATGGAAAGTACTAATATTTTGCAGAAAGAAGATGATGAAAACATAAGCTTGGAAGAAGAAGTATATGAAGAGGAGAAAGAAGAAAATATGACCCATCCTAAGCTTCGGGATGTTTTGGAACTTCTCAATGATGATAGTAACACTCAAACTCAAAACTCAATTGCCATTTATAAAGCTCCATACACTTTTTCTGCGAGAATTCGGAACCATGAGAACCCTTCTGATGATGATGAACCTTTGATGGCTAGTAGTTCTACCAGTGAAATTATTGATAAAAAGGAGTGTTGCTTAAATATGCTTTAGATGATGGTCCTATGCTTATTGATGGAGGTGTTAAGTATCTTCTTTATGCTTCTAGAAATGATATGATGTCTTCCTCCACTAATAATATGCAATGGTATGCTTCTACTTGCTGTTATTTAGTCATATATGAAATGCCAATGCGTAGGAAGAAGGTGAGACTCTGTTGTTATTATTTCCATATCTTGTGGTGCTCTTTACCATGTTTCAACTTGACTATTACTTTAATGATCACACCATGGGATCCTGGTATAATTTATGGAGCATTTTCCAAGGAAGAGGGTGAATGTTCAGAAATACAAGTGCCCTAATGACACTTCCCCTTCTTGAAGCAATAAGGTAAAATGCCTAGCTACATGGCTATAAAGAAAGCACTTTACGGGAGGCAACCCGGTAGTATTTACTTTTTTTGGTTTTGTTTTCATTGCTCTTGGATAAGAGTAATTTTATTTGAGTATTCTTTTTGTGTCCTTGCTATAGAAATAAAGTTTGTTTTAGTGTGTCTACTGTAGCAAAAATAAATTGCCAAGTTTTACCCATCTTGGATGTTGAAAGATTGCAAATATTTATTGGAGTTGCTGAAATCTGCGCTGCACTTTTTGGCGCACGATTTTAATATTTTTTCTGTAACTCCGATGGACCTGTTCTTTCAGTATTATTTGCAAATTTTCATCATCTACCTGAATATAAAATTATAAAAATTACATGACCTGTTTAAGTGGGGTGGAAAATTTTGTTAAGTTGCTGCTATTTTTATTGATAGATTATGTCTTTCGTTGTTTGGAGCATTTGTTTGAGTCTCAAGATAATTCTCTTTGAGTCTTTTGATATTTAGTGAATTTTGGAAACTTAATACAATCTCTGGACACCTTGCACCAAATTTTATTTGGGTTTTTCTTTGCAGCACTTAAATTATCTTTGTGCCTTCTAATATCAGCCACTCTAGAAAAGAGGTGGGAAATATTTTTGTGGTGAAGTTTTTTCACATGAATGGAATATTGATCGAGCAAGGAGTCATCTAAGTAATGGATAACAAAATAAGCTTGGGGATTCCCCATGGCACCCTCTGGACCTATCAACTCCTTGGTTTGCATCCTATTCTTGTCTTTTTTTAGCATCACTTTACCGTTGCATAAACTTGGAGCATCTGCATCTAGTTTTTAATTTTTCGTTTGCATCTATTTTGTTGAATAAATAGACCACCACCTGTAGCTAAACTTTATAATAATGAGAAAGATATTGTAGGATTTTATAGAAAATTTAGGAAGGAAAGGAAGATAGCAATGCAAGTAATGCTTATGTTCTATGCTTCATATGCTTTGATTGAATAGTAATTTGCTAGTGCCGTATTGAGTGCTATTTCTTCTTTGTGCATTGATGGTTAACTTTCAGTTACTTAGTTCATTTATAAATGTGTAGAATTATGGTCATTATGCATGCTTGTGACTTTTATACCTTTCTAATAGCCAAGAAAAGAAAAGAGAAAAGAAAAAGCAAGCAAAGACTTGTATATCTGAAAACCTTGAGCCATAATTCTCCGCAAAATCTCCACCATACCTACCTACATAGCAAAATGCTATTCCAAGTATAGTGTATGTGCCATGTCTTTATATTCAAAATATCCTTTTTATTATGCAATTCAAAGCTCATGGGAAAGTAGCAGTCTACGGTGGAGTTCATTTATGTTAGTTGCATGTTTGTCATTTTATTAGTTGGAGTTAAGTCAAACCATGCTGTCATGGAACAAGACTTTCAACTTTAATTATTTTGTTGTCATATACCTTGGTTTATGCATATTTTCCTGGTGTGAAATGAGTGGGGGTTATCATGTTAAAGATTTGAGTGTGCATATTTGTTAGAGAAGAGCATTGGGCCGCTAACCGAAACCATGCCTAATCATGGTAGAAGTTTCAGCATGGACTTCCTCATTAGCTTAAACGAGTTTAATTTACTTCATACATGAGTACTTTAAGAGGAGTTCATTTTTCCGTTGTCCTGTCATCCCGGTATGTATTGCCTTTGCAAAAGGATGAAAATCTAGAAGGCAGTGTGTACAGGTGGACTAGAGGTACCCCTTTGCGAGCACTTGGTTAAAACTATATGCACATGATGAGAGTCTATGGTAATTCTAGAGTTTAGTAGCATGAGGTGGAGGTACCATTAATCATGGGGTATGAGACTTACAACCAGTAAAGTGTTGATCATGTAAACCATATTTGCTCTTCACTACCATTGACTTGGGTTTCATAATCCTCAAAATGATTTTTTTCTCTTTAGATTTGAAGCTTTCCACATATACTCCCTACTTACTTTCAATGGTTGTTTATTCAAGAAAGAGAAGAAAGAAAGAAAGAAAGAAAGAAAGAAAAGAATTCCCAAGCACAAGCACTTGCATGTTTAATGTCCATAGTACTTTCATTTGTTTTTGCACTTTGTTATTGATTGTTGGACATCATTGAGTTGAATTTGAAGTACCACTTTATATCTCATTTGGTTGTTGTTGTACATTAAAGATTGAATCATCTATCATATGCATTTCTACTTGTTATTTTCATTGAAGCAATAGACTCCAAAGCTCTTGTTTTATTTTATCACCTTCATACTCGAGGACGAGCATGGGTTAAGCTTGGGGATGTTGATGCATGCAAAATACATGAATGGTGTTTGTAGTTTATTGCTGCATATTATAATGTTATTAGTTGTTATAATCATGTTTTATTATGTTCTATGGGGATTTTCTATCGATCCCCCTTATTTTGGTTATAACTCTGCAGGACAGGAAAACCCTATTTTGTGTATTTTTGCGTTTCAGGGACCTTCCCGAACACAAATTGACCTGGGTTTTTTTGGGCGTTAATATTTTACCACGAGAAGCACCTGGAGGAGAAGAAGTCAATGAGACGAGGCCCAGAGGCCAAACGGGTATAGGTGGCACGGGCCCCCAGCCAGGCCGCACCACCCAACCTCGTTTGGGCCTCGAGCCTCCGCTGCCATCCATCTTTGCCCCCCAGATGCTCAACCTGACCTAAAAATGCTTATATAAAGACCCCCTCATCAATCACGATCAGGAGGCAGCGAAGAAACACGAAACATAGAAACAGAGGTTGTTCTAGTGAAGATTGGACGGGGAAACGTTGTCAGAGTCGCCACTGGTCGCTTCTCCACCCTCTATGATGTCAACACCATCATCACCGCCATTGTAGCATACATGTGCTTTATTTGTGCTAGTCCCAAATCGAATGCTAGCACACACAGTTACAAGATGAAATATCAAGATTACAAAGGTCTTTATTACAACGCTGGATCCACAAATAAGATAGTTCTTTTACAACTCAAGTAGCACAAAGCCACAAACTTATTACAACTCGAGAAATGACTAAGTAAATGAAACTACAAGTCTTCTTTCTTCATAGCACCACAGGCAGATGTGTTGGATGAAGACTCGTGACCGAAGCGCAGCATTCTTCAATCTTCGTAGTAGTAACCTGCAACATGATACATTGCAGCCACGAAGGGTCAATACTTTGAATGTATTGGCAAGATGTCACTTTGGTGGACTCAATGGCGCCTACACTTATATGCTTATCTAGCCAGGTGGAGTTTGACTTAGCGAAAAGCAAGCTTTCTTCCTATCCTTTGTAAAACACATGTTTTCCTTAGCAAAACTTTTGTTTAAGAGAACTCTTTACTACCCAAGTTTTCCCATCAAGTTTTAACTTAAGAAATTGGGATGAGGAGATTCTCGAGCAGCTTCAATATCATGTCACTCATAAATGTCTGTAACCGGGGACACGGCTAAGTACTTAGTTCTAACACTCTGCAGAGGTGGTGCACTTTTCCCACAGGACTTAGTCATTCCTTTTTCCCATGAAGCTCATTTTGCATCGAATAGGCAGGTGGAGACCAAGATGATATCTTTTAGAAGCAATCCCTCAGACCAACCCGGACGCGCTCCATCCTATCATCTCCTACCACCCTCTGTCCGTCTGGCTGAGTTCAAGCAGCTTAGTTGATCAAGATAGAGCCCATTTGACTTGTGGTTGCACTGGAAGCTTCATGACTTGAATGTCACCAATATCTTTGCTCCTGGGTGGCCATCCACAAGTGAGATACACACGACCGCCATAGACATGGCTCCGGTGTAACCACTCAACATAACCCCAAAACAACCACTTCCACCCAGGTGATTCATTAACTTAGTTGTTTTCTTAGTTTTACCAAAACATGGTTTTCAACACTTTAATCAAAACATGTGAAATTCCCTTCCCACACATAAGTATAAAACAAGGCAACCTATAGCAGCAGCAATTCTACTAAGGAGATGCAAAAGTTAGGCAAAACTAGACAAAAGACTTTCGCATAAAATCTAGCAAGCTAAAAGACACAACTCATAAAAACCACCTACACATGCATCTTCTACTAGAAAAGCTACAAGTTACAAAACATTTAGTAGGACAAGGAAATATGGTGACACTTGCCTTGGTGAGGAGAGGAGTTAGTGCACTCGTCACAAAGGCACTCGTTGCACTCAACACAATCTACAAATAAGATTTTTGCAATCTAGAAGCACATAGCATTCATAAACACTCATGAAAATGAATATGCATGCAATATGTGACTTAAACACCACAAGGACACTTAGTAAGTTCCCTGGTTGATAGCTACATGCATGATGCCATGGTCAAGATTTTAGGATTTATTTATAAAGCTTAAAACATTTTTAACACACATAGAACAACTCATACAAGTTAAATCAACAAAGGTAAAAGAAATGGTATTGAAAAATGTTCTAAACATGCTACAGTACTGAGAGGTTTCATATTGTCCAAAAACAAAAGGAATTACTGAAAAATAAATTTTACAACTATTTTTAATAGCCAAAATACAAAAATAAAGCTTGCAGTAATGCAGTGTATAAAACAGATGCAAAAGTATTATTTTATGCTGGAAATAGCTTCTACTCATTTTTTGAATCCAGGGACGCAAAGTTTGCTAAATTTGGATCAGTAGAACTAAAGATATGAAATTTACAAGTTTAATTCATATTCAGAAATTTTAAAACGAAAAACAGATTGGGGGCTATCCGTGAGCTGACACGCGGCACGTTGTGATTGGCCCGTACCGATTCGGGTGGATCGTTGATTTGGAGCGTCGGATCTAAATGAGATTAAGCGGCCCAGATCTAGCGTATCGGTTCGCGTGATCTATTTTGCACCGCAGGATCCAGATCTAACGGACCAGGAAGGAAAGGAGGCGATGCTCACTAGGAAATGTCGTCGGTGGGGTTCGGCGGTACAGGAGGTTCACGATGAGGTGCTTCCAGCGGTTCTCATCGGCGATGGAGTACTTGACGGTGTCCAGGAGTTCAAGGCGAGGTCGATGGCATGGTCGTCGGTCTTGGTAGCTTCCTATAACGGTGATGGAGGGCGGCTGGAGTTAGACGACCTGGCAGGGGTGCTCTAGGCGTGGAGAAGAACGGCCAGTAGGAAGGGATCTGGGAAGCGGCGATCTTACCCATTGTTCAGGTCATCGAGGCGCATCTAATGGCGAAGTGCACGGAGTCGTGGTGCCCTGGTGCTCGAGTAATTAGTCGCCGGAGTTTCGTCTGGCGGCAGCAAGATCCAGACGTGGACGATCTCGACATTTTGGCACGCAAGTAAGATCAAAAATAGGTCTGTGAGGTGCGCGGAAGAGAGGGAAATGTGCTCGTGGAGATCAAAGGGTGCGAGGAGAACAAGGCTCATCGGCAATGTCATCGAACAACGTCGGTGATTGCGGGGCGTCGGCTCTGGTTGCGAGCAGCCTGGCGGCGGTTTCACTAGGGTTTTCAAGGGGGGAGGTGTGCGAGAGAGAGGGGTTCTTATAGACGTGAGGAGGAGGAGAAATCGGAAACAAATCGCGTGGATTGAACTGAGGGATCGCGCAGTCTCCGGGTGCAAGTTTCGGACGAGGTTGAAGAAGCCGACGTGGCTTGACAGGTGGGGCCTGTGCGTCAGCGAGAAAAGAAAGGGGAGAGGATACCATTTCAGAATTCTGTTTAACTGGGTCGTGGGCCGTTCCTTGGCTGCGGCTAAAATCTTCCCCCGGGGCCCTTTTCTTCTTTCTCTTTTCTTTCCCCTTTTTCTTTTCTGATTTTTGTTTGAACTTTTGCAAATAAACTCTGAATTGATTTAAACCAAAACCAAATTTTGTAAAATATTCCCTTGTCATCATTGACATATTGGGAAGTGCTTTGATTCAAACAACCAGTAAGAAAATTTAAAAGGTTTTTATGCAATGCTTATGATGATATGAATGCATGCATGCATTTTTGAATTATTCAAATTTTGGGATGTTACAAGTCTAACCCCCTTAAGATGAATCTCGCCCTCCAGATTTGTGTTGGCTAGCAAATAGGTGCGAGTGGTCTTTTCGGAGTTCATCTTCTTGTTCCCAAGTTGCTTCTTCCTCTGTGTGGTGATCCCACTGAACTTTGCAAAATTTGATCATCTTAGTACGAGTAACTCTTTCTGATGTCTCCAAAATTTTGATGGGCTTCTCTTCATACATGAGATCACTTTCCAACTGAACCTCTTCCAATGGTATTGTGTCTCTTAGTGGGGTATCTGCCATCTCTGGATGACACTTCTTCAATTGGCTCACATGGAATACATTATGTACTGCAGATAAGGATTCTGGCAGTTCTAATTGATATGCAACTTCTCCTTTGCGAGCCAAAACCTTGAAGGGCCCTACAAAGCGAGGTGCTAGCTTTCCCTTGACTCCAAATCTTTTCACTCCCCGAAGTGGCGATACTCTAAGGTATGCTCTATCGCCTACCTCATAGGTCACCTCCCTATGCTTTGAATCAGCGTAGCTCTTCTGTCTGGATTGAGCTATCCATCTCAATGCTAGCTTGATGGCTATTGTTGTAAGAAAACACTTCATATGGCAAATTCTCATCCCAACTGGACCCGTAGTCCAATGCACAAGATCTCAACATGTCTTCTAGAATTTGATCACCCTTTCTGTTTGCCCATCAGTCTGAGGATGAAATGTTGTGCTGAACTCCAGTCTAGTCCCCAAGGATTCATGGAGTTGGCGCCAAAAGTGAGAGGTGAATTGAGTACCTCTATCAGACAGAATGCTCTTAGGTACTCCATGTAAGCACACTATTTGGTTCATGTATATCTTGGCTAGTCTGGCCTAGTATAAGTGGTCTTCACAGGAATGAAATGAGCCACTTTAGTTAAACGGTCAACTACTACCCAGATGGAGTCATAGCCAGACTTGGTCCTTGGTAATCATGTGATGAAATCCATGCCAACGTTATCCCATTTCCATTCTGGTATAGGCAACGGCTGCAATAAACCTGCTGGCTTCTGATGCTCGGCCTTGACTCTATTACATACGTCACATAGGGCAATGTACTCAACGATATCCCTCTTCATATTGCTCCACCAAAATCTATCCTTCAAATCCATATACATCTTGGCGTTTCCGGGATGAATGGAGTAGGGCGAATCATGTGCTTCTTGCATAATCAACTTTCTGAGTTCAGGATCTTGTGGCACGCAAACATGTTTCTCAAACCATACAATCCCTTGCTCATCTTCGCGAAATCCCTTCGCCTTTCCTTTACTCATATTACTCTTTATTTCTTCTATCTCCTTATCTAGCTTCTGAGCTTCCTTGATCTTGTCCATCAGTGTAGGTTGAACTTCAAGTGATGCCAAAAAACCTTTTGGCACAATTTCCAATCTGAGCTCCTTGAACTGTTCACACAATTCTTCAGGCAACTCTCCTGCTGTAAGCCCATTTACGTAGCTCTTACGGCTCAAGGCGTCAGCTACAACATTAGCCTTTCCCGGATGGTATTGTAGGCTCATATCATAATCTTTTATGAGTTCTAACCATCTTCTTTGTCTCATGTTCAGTTCCTTCTGGGTGAATATATACTTCAAGCTCTTGTGATCGGTGAACACATCACAATGCTTTCCCATCAAATAATGCCTCCACACTTTTAGAGCATGAACAACAGATGCTAGCTCCAAATCATGTGTGGGTAATTTCTCTCGTGATGTTTGAGCTGGTGCGAGGCATAACTCACCACCTTTCCATTCTGCATTAGAACGCTACCAAGTCCTTGACGAGAAGCGTCGCAGTAAACTTGAAAATCTTTCTGTATAGCTAGCAGACATAGAACTGGTGCACTTACTAGTCGTTTCTTCAGTTCTTGGAAACTGGCCTCACATGAGTCGGTCCATTCAAATTTCTTATCTTTCTTCAATAGTTCAGTCATTGGCTTTGCGATCTTGGAGAAATTTTTTATGAATCTCCGATTGAATCCCGCAAGACCTAGGAAACTCCGGATGTCTCCCACATTTTTGGGTGACTCCCATTCGGTAACGGATGCTACTTTGCTTGGATCCACCGCAACTCCTTCAGCGGAAACTATATGTCCAAGAAATCCCACCTTGTTCAGCCAGAACTCACACTTGCTAAATTTTGCATACAGCTTATGCTCCCTGTGCTTTTCCATGATTAAGCGTAAGTGCTTCTCATGTTCCTTATCATCCTTGGAGTAAATTAGGATGTCATCAATGAACACCACTACAAATTTATCCAAGTACTCCATGAACACTTTGTTCATCATGGTCATGAAGTATGCCGGGGCATTTGTTAGTCCAAAGGACATGACGGTATTCTCATATAGACCATATCTGGTGGTAAAGGCTGTCTTGGGTATGTCTTGTTCTCGGATCTTTAGTTGGAAATATCCTGATCGGAGATCAATCTTGGAGAATACTTTTGCTCCTTTCAGTTGGTCGAACAGGTCATTGATGTTGGGCAAGGGGTACTTGTTCTTGATTGTCACTTCGTTCAGAGAACGGTAGTCCACAACTAATCTCTTGCTAGAGTCTTTCTTTTCCACAAACAAAACAGGGGCTCCCCATGATGATGGACTTTGTTGGATAAAACCTTTGTCCAACTGTTCCTTGAGCTACTTCTTTAAATCCTTTAGTTCCTCTATATCCATCTTATATGGCCTCTTTGCTATGGGTCCTATTCCAGGCTGCAAGTCTATGATAAACTCAATGTCCCTGTCCGGTGGCATTCCTGGCAACTCTTCTGGAAACACATCGGGATACTCCTTCATGACTGGCACTTCATCCATGCTAACCACCTTAAGAGAATTAACCATAGACCCTTTTAGCTCAAAGGTTGATTTGAAACGAATGCGTTTCTTTTCAGGGGTTGTAAGGGTGATAGTTCTTTTCGCTATATCTATGACACCCTCAAAAGCTGTCATCCAATCCATGCCTAGGATGACATCCAGGCCTTGAGACTCTAGAACTATGAGATCAGCGGGGAATTGATACTTCCCGATTCCTATGGTCAGATCTCGACACCCAAAAGCTGCTACTAACTCCCCTCTCAGAGAACTTATTTTAATTGGTCTATCTATGGTTTTGGTTGGTATTTTATTTCTATCCACAAATACTCTTGAGATGAATGAATGAGATGCACCAGTATCAAAAAGACAAGTGCTGAAAAGTCATTGAGCTGAAACGTACCATAGACAGCATCAGGCTCATCATAAATCTCCTCCACATTGACATGATTAACATGTCCCTTCTGAAATGGGTTGGGCTTGTTTCCTTCATCCTTCTTTTGTGGGCAATCATTTGCATAATGCCCAGTCTTGTGGCACTTAAAGCACTCCACTTGACTAATATCCCTCTTCTCGGGGACATTGTTGTTTCTGCCATTGTTGTTGCCATTGTTATGGCCATTTGTCCTTGTGGAGTTGTGATTGTTGTGACTCATGTGGCCATTATGGTGGTGGCCATTTCCCTTGTGATATTGGTGCCCATTTCCACCATTATTATTGTGGTGGTTTAATCCATTCTTATGGAATCCAGAACTTCCACTGCCACTATGGAAGCTTCGCTTGTGCACAGGCTCTTGATACTTGCTAACATGATGCTTCCTCTTTCTATTTTCAGACTGCTTAATCTTGCTTTCTAGGGTTATAGCTTGATCAAGCAGAGACTGAAAGGTAGGAGTGTAAGCAACAGACAGAGGGATTGACAATTCATCATTGAGGCCCTCTAAGAACTTCTCCTTCCTTTTTGCATTAGTGTCAATGTCGTCCGGTGCATAACGTGACAGACTGGTGAACTCATCAATATACTCAGACACGCTGCGGTACTTCTGCCTAAGGTCATGGAACTCTTTCTTTTTCAGGCCCATCACACCAGAGGAAATGTGTGCAGCCCGAAATCCTTCCTAGAACGAGTCCCATGTCACTCCTTCAATGGGATGAGTGATTTGGTAGGTGTCCCACCAGCTTGCTGCTGGTCCTTCCAGCAGATGAGCTGCAAACCTGACCTTTTCAGCATCAGTGCAACCAGTAGTCACCAAGTCTTTGTTAACAGAATGGAGCCAATCCATTGCCTCCAATGGTTCAGCACCATGTGAAAACTTGGTAGGGCAAAGCCTTAAGAACCTTGCAAGCATGTCAACCTGAGGGGGTGGTGGTGGTGGAGGGTTGTTATTGTTATTGTTGTTGTTCTAAGCGTTGGCAAGAAACTGAGTCATGACTTGCATGAGTTGAGCTTGGGCTTCCATCATCTGCTGCATCTGTTCCTCAGGAGCGTGATGAGGAGGCATCTGTTGGGTTTGAAATAGGTGAGGTTAGACTTAGAGATAGAGTCTAAGGGAATAAAATTTCCTACCCACAATACATGCATATAAACACTCCTTAAAAAGAACACATACACAAGCATAGGAGAAAGCCTTAAAACCAAGCATGCAATAAACAACTCACAAATAGTTTAAAGGTATGCAAACGTTTAAGTCTTAAGGGATACAATGTCTAATGCCATACCACAAGCGGTCACGGGCATAAACGCAAACTCATAGATGGGGTAGTCTCTCTAACTACTCTACTCTTCTATGGCGACTTCCTCCTCTTTAACATCGAAGCCATTCTCCTTGAGTAGCCTCTTGTAGTCCTGCAGGTCTTCAGTTAGGGTGTCGATCTTCTCTTGAAGCTCCCTCTTGTCGGCGCGCAGCTTCTCGATCAGATCGTGGTCCGCTTCAAGCTCGAAGTCCTTGCACTCTAACTTCAGCTTCAGCTCTCTAACTTCCTTGTTCCTGGCTTGGATCCTCTTCTCTTGGTTCTTCCGCTGCTTCTCTTGAGTCTTGAACTTCACCTCCATCCCCTTGATCCTCTGCTCCTGCTCTAGGTGTTGGTTGTCCTTCTCGGCAAGCTGGGCGCGTAGCTCGTTGTTGTTAAACTACTCATTGTACCTCTCAACATCGACGTCCCTGACGAGGTACTCTAACTCGGCGAGGTGTATGCGCATGGGGTCCTGGACGCTGTCAGATAGCCCGATGACCATGCCCTTCTCATCACGTCGGCTGAAGATGTGGGAGTAGTGAATCTGGAGCTCGGAGAAGTGACATCCGCAGAGACGTGCTATTAGTTCTTGCATAAGGAGATGGGCGCCCGCGTCCTTGTCGGTGTGGAAGGTCTTGAACTTGATTTCTTCAGTCTTTGGCTCTGTCTCACATCCTGGCTGCGTGATGTGGATGACCCAGACGCCCTTCTTGTGAAACTTGGTCATCTCGCTCCCATTGATGAACGGGGTAGGCAGGGACAAAGCAGTGACGATGTCGATGAGGTGCTCTCCGAAGCTAAAGGCCTTGAAACTCTCGGGCTTGGTGATGCGGAAGGTTGACATCTTTATGTTGGAACATGGCAAGTTAGTAAGCCGAAAATAAGAAAAACTTAACAAAAGTGTTGAACAAAAGTAAAAGAGATTCCTAACTTTAGAGAGATCAAAACTATTTCTAGGTGATAGAAACAAAGAGAACAAGAACAACTCCTAAATTTTTCCTAAGGGTTTTCCTCCAGTCCTAGGGTCACGAACCCAAGGGCAACACTTTGCTCTGATACCATCTGTAGCGTACCTATGCTTTATTTGTGCTAGTCCCGGATCGACTGCTAGCACACACAGTTACAAGATGAAATATCAAGATTACAAAGGTCTTTAATACAACACTGGATCCACAAATAAGATAGTTCTTTTACAACTCAAGTAGCACAAAGCCACAAACTTATTACAACTCTAGAAATGACTAAGTAAATGAAACTACAAGCCTTCTTTCTTCATAGCACCGCAGGCAGATGTGTTGGACGAAGATTCATGACCGAAGCGCAGCATTCTTCAATCTTCATAGTAGTAACCTGCAACATGATACGTTGCAGCCACGGAGGGTCAATACTTTGAATGTATTGGCAATATGTCACTTTGGTGGACTCAATGGCACCTACACTTATATGCTTATCTGGCCAGGTGGAGTTTGACTTAGCGAAAAGCAAGCTTTCTTCCTATCCTTTGTAAAAATCATTTTTTCCTTAGCAAAACTTTTGTTTAAGAGAACTCTTTACTACCCAAGTTTTCCCATCAAGTTTTAACTTAAGAAATTGGGATGAGGAGATTCTCTAGTAGCTTCAATATCATGTCACTCAGAAATGTCCATAACCAGGGACATGGCTAAGTACTTAGTTCTAACACTCTCTAGAGGTGGTGTACTTTTCCCAAAGAACTTAGTCATTCCTTTTTCCCATGAAGCTCATTTTGCATTGAATGGGCAGGTGGAGAACAAGATGAGATCTTTCAGAAGCAATCCCTCAGACCAACCCGAACGCGCTCCATCCTATCATCTCCTACCACCCTCTTTCCGTCTGACTGAGTTCTCGCAGCTTAGTTGATCAAGACAGAGCCCATTTGACTTGTGGTTGCACTGGAAGCTTCATGACTTGAATGTCTCCAATCTCTTTGCTCCTGGGTGGCCATCCACAAGTGAGATACACACGGCCGCCATAGACATGGCTCCGGTGTAACCACTCAACATAACCCCAAAACAACCACTTCCACCCAAGTGATTCATTAACTTAGTTGTTTTCTTAGTTTTACCAAAACATGGTTTTCAACACTTTAATCAAAACATGTGAAATTCCCTTCCCACACATAAGTATAAAACAAGGCAACCTATAGCAGCAGCAATTCTACTAAGGAGATGCAAAAGTTAGGCAAAACTAGACAAAAGACTTTAGCATAAAATCTAGCAAGCTAAAAGATACAACTCATAAAAACCACCTACACATGCATCTTCTACTAGAAAAGCTACAAGTTACAAAACATTCAGTAGGACAAGGAAATATGGTGACACTTGCCTTGGTGAGGAGAGGAGTTGGTGCACTCGTCACAAAGGCAGTAAGGCACTCGTTGCATCAACACAATCTACAAATAAGATTTTTGCAATCCATAAGCACATAGCATTCATAAACACTCATGAAAAGAAATATGCATGCAATATGTCACTTAAACACCACAAGGAAACTTAGTAAGTTCCCTGTTTGATAGCTACATGTATGATGCCATGGTCAAGATTTTAGGATTATTTATAAAGCTTAAAACATTTTTAACACACATAGAACAACTCATACAAGTTAAATCAACAAAGGTAAAAGAAATGGTATTGAAAAATGTTCTAAACATGCTACAGTACTGAGAGGTTTCATATGGTCCAAAAACAAAAGAAATTACTGAAAAATAAAATTTACAACTATTTTTAATAGCCAAAATACAAAAATAAAGCTTGTTGTAATACAGTGTATAAAACAGATGCAAAAGTATTATTTTATGCTGGAAATAGCTTCTACTCATTTTTCTGAATCCAGGGACGCAAAGTTTGCTAAATTTGGATCAGTAGAACTAAAGATATGAAATTTACAAGTTTAATTCATATTCAGAAATTTTAAAACGAAAAACAGGTCGGGGGCTGTCCGCGAGCTGACATGCGGCGCGTTGTGATTGGCCCGTACCGATTCGGGCGGATCATTGATTTGGAGTGTCGGATCTAAATGATATTAAGCGGCCCAAATCTAGCGTACTGGTTCGTGTAAGTGATCTATTTTGCACCGCAGGATCCAAATCTAACAGACCAGGAAGGAAAGGAGGCAATGCTCACCGAGAATGTCGTCGGTGGGGTTCAGCGGTACTGGAGGTTCACGACGAGGTGCTTCTGGCGGTTCTCGTCAGCGATGGAGTACTTGACGGTGTCCAGGAGTTCAAGGCGAGGTCGAAGGCGTGGTCGTCGGTCTTGGTAGCTTTTCTTGTAATGGTGATGAAGGGCGGCTGGAGTTAGACGACCTGGCAGGGGTGCTCTGGGCGTGGAGAAGAACAGCCAGTAGGAAGGGATCTGGGAAGCGGCGATCTTACCCAGGTGTTCAGGTCGTCGAGGCGCGTCTGATGGCGAAGTGCACGGAGTCGTGGTGCCCTGGTGCTCGAGTAATTAGTCGCCAGAGTTTCGTCTGGCGGCAGCAAGATCCAGACGTGGATGATCTCGACGTTCTGGCGCGCAAGTAAGATCAAAAACAAGTCTGTGAGGTGCGCGGAAGAGAGGGAAAAGTGCTCGTGCAGATCAGAGGGTGCGAGGAGAACGAGGCTCACCGGCAATGTCGTCAAACAGCGTCGGTGACTGCGGGGCGGCGGCTCTGTTTGCGAGCAGCCTGGCGTGGTTTTGCTAGGGTTTTCAAGAGGGAAGGTGTGCGGGAGAGAGGGGTTCTTATAGGCGCGAGGAGGAGGAGAAATTGGAAACAAATTGTGTGGATTGAACCGAGGGATCGCGCAGTCTCCGGGCGCAAGATTCGGACAGAGGTTGAAGAAGCCGCCGTGGCCTGACAGGTGGGGCCCGTGCATCAGTGAGAAAACAAAGGGGAGAGGATACCATTTCGGAATTCTATTTAACTGGGCTATGGGCCGTTCTTCGGTTGCCCCCGGGGCCCTTTTCTTCTTTCTCTTTTCTTTCCCCTTTTTCTTTTCTGGTTTTTGTTTGAACTTATGCAAATAAACTCTGAATTGATTTAAACCAAAACAAAAGTTTGTAAAATTTTCCGTTGTCATCATTGACATATTGGGAAGTGCTTTGATTCAAACAACCAGTAAGAAAATTTAAAAGGTTTTTATGCAATGCTTATGATGATATGAATGCATGCATGCATTTTTTTTTAATTATTCAAATTTTGGGATGTTACAGCCATGAAGAGGGAGTAGTCCACCTCCGGACTACGGGTTTATGGCAGTAGCTTGTCCTATTTATCTCATGTACTTCATTGTTTAGACATCATATGAGCTGCCCAACATGATTGTGATGCATAGTATGTAATTCCTATGTTGTGGATCTTTATATTATTGGATTATTGATGATATGTGATATGTTATAATGTTCTTGATGTATGAGTAGATGCATATTATCACTCTATTCTTTATTACTTGTTCTGATCCATCATGTATGCGAGGGCATGAGGAGTATGGTGTGTATTGGTGAGATAACTAGGTAGTAGTGGTTGAATAGATGACATTATTCATTGATCTGCTAGGGTCGTGAACCTTCTTCCACGGTTATTTTCGCGAGGGATAAAAAGAACGCATGTGTTATATTTTCTTAGTGACCGCTGAGAATCCTGAAAGACATTCATAGACACAGTTTATATGTTAATATGTCCAAGTGGTAGCATATTTGGTCGTGAACCTGCTTGGCCAGAAAGCGCCTTAGCTGTGCGACCTCCTCTTCTGCAACCTCATCGGTGGAGGCGCGAGACGCAATGGCCTCCTCTGTGGCAGTTTCCTTGGCTAAAGCCTCCTCAGCCCGCGCCGATTCTACCTCGGCCACGGCATCCACCTCGGTAGCTGCCCTCTCTGCTATGATCTTCTGGCGGGCAAGTTCCACCGCGTCCTCCTCGGCTTTGTGGGTTTCTTCCTGTGAGGCACGGTCCTCCTCCTCGGCACGACCCACATTGTCACGGTCATCCCCCTTGCGTGCCCTCTTGCTGTGCGAGAGGGCGGAGGCCAAAGATTCGGTCACCTCTGGCATCGTCGCCGGAGAGGATGGCGAAGCCCCTTGATGGGGCGTGGGCTCTAGGAATTTAGCTACGGAGATGGAAGCCCTGCAAGAGAAACACCCCACGTCAAGTTTATCGGAGAAGCAAAAGCGCAAGGTGGGGAAGAGGCCAGAGCTAAGGAGCTCACCCATCCACCTATGTAGCTTTGCGTTTCACCACTTTCTTCACCCTGGGAGGAAGTGGACCCTTCGCCACCGGCTCTAGTTTCTTTTGTTTTTGGGCCGGCTCTGGTGGAGCCAGCTAAGATCTCTAATTCGAGGCGGCAACCCTGCCATCGGGCTTCTCCAGCCTAGATGGCTCTGATGCTGCCGGCTCCCGCGCTGGAGAATCCGGCACCTTGATACGTCCATTTTGCATCACTATTTTATATCATAATTTACTGTTATTCATTGATATATTTCATATTTAGAGATGATACTTATGTTATTTCCTCTGTTTTTACATGTTTGATGATCATTGGAGGATTTGCTGCCGGAGTCAGGATTCTGCTGGAAAAAGGACCATCAAGGGACCATATTTTGAAGATCAGGAAAATTCCAGGAAAATGCCAGAAAATTATATTTTACCAAAAGACTCCGGAAGCTAGGAGGAGTCGAGAGGAACCAGAGGGCAGCCTCACACATAGGGGGCGCGGCCTGGCCCCTGGCCGCGCCGGCCCTGTGTGAGGGCGCCCTGGCCCACTCCAAGTCTCGTCCCTTCGCATACTTAATCGTTCCCGAAAACCTAAGTCAAGGGAGGGCTCAGAGTTAGACACAACCGCCTCTGCAGGGCGGAAAACACTAGAGAGAGAAAAGCTCTCCGGCAGGCAGGAATCTACCGAGGAAATTCCTTCCCGGAGAGGGGAGATCGTCGCCATCATCATCACCACCGCACCGGACTTCATCGGGATCATCATCATCATCATCTCCATCACCAGCACCTTCATCTCCACCATCACCACGCCATCCCGCTGTAACATCTTGAGTTGGATCTTGTTATATTCTTAGGGGAAACTTTCCCGGTGTTGATTACTCTTGTAGTTGATGCTATTGAGTGGAACCATTGAATTAAGGTTTATGTTCAGATTGTTATTTACCATTATTTCACCTCTGGTCATGATCCATATGATGTCTTGTGAGTAGTTTGTTTAGTTCTTGAGGACATGGGAGAAGTCAAGATGTTAGTAGTGAATTATTGTTGAGAAATATTTAATGGTTTGATATTGTTGTGGTGCTATTTCACTAGTGGTGTCATGTGAACGTCGACTACATGATACTTCACCATTTATGGGCCTAGTGAGATGCATTGTGTATTTGGCTACCAATTGCGGGGTTGCTGGAGTGACAGAAACCTAAACCTCCGTTGGGAAACCACTGCACCAGGGAGCGTAGGATCTTAGAGTTTAAGGCTGTGGTTAGATTTATCTTAATTACTCTCTTGTATTTGCGGATGCTTGCAAGGGGTATAATCACAAGTGTGTATTTATCCTAGTAAGGGTAGTGCACTAGCACAGGTTCACCCCCATAACACTTATCAAACCAATAAAGACTATTTAGTAGTATGAAGTGAAAGCTCTTGACAGAAACTCCCGTGTGTCCTCGAGAATGTTTGGTTATCATAAGTTACACAACCGGCGTGTCCTTTGCTAAAGAAAGGATTGGGCCACTTGCTGCAATTGTTACTACTGTCTTTTATTTACTCGCACTTTATTTATTTGCATTATCAAATACCCCTGAAAACCTGTTTGCTAGTATTTACAGTGAATCCTTGATCAAAACTACTCATCAACACCTTCTGCACCTCGTTTGGTTCGACACTCTTATTTATTGAAAGTACTACGATACACCACCTATACTTGTGGGTCATCAAGACTATTTTCTGGCGCCGTTGCCGGGGAGTGTAGCGCTATTGAAGAGTGGAATTGGTAAAGGTAACCGTCGCTGTGAGTATTGTTTTTATTTCTATCTTCTATTTTATTTTATTCTGCTATGGAGAATTCTCCATTTGGTTTCCTATTTGGGAACACCTCTACCACTATTGCACATGTGGAAGAACCACCACCACCACCACCTGCTGAAGTTGATCCTTTTAAAATACCTATGAAAATTGTTGGGCGTGTTATGGATAACTGCTATTCAGGGGATGGAACTGTCCATCCGGGTGATCATTTACTATTTATACATGAATTATGCGAGTTGTTCAGGTGTGCAGGTATTTCGCCAAGCCAGGTCAAGAAGAAATTATTCTCTTTATCATTGAAAGGCAGAGCTGAGGAGTGGTATCGACTACTCCAAGATGGTCCATCTATGGCATGGGAGGACATTGTACCTCTCTTTTATTCCAAGTTTTATCCTCCAAGTGAAATTCACAAAGACCGTAATCGGATATATAATTTTTGGCCTCATGATGGAGAAAGTATTGCCCAAGTGTGGGGGAGATTGAAGTTACTAATGCTCAAATGCCCCATTCATGAGCTCCCCAATAATATTGTTATTGATAATTTATATGCGCGGCTTACTCTTCCTGATAAGGATTATTTGGATGCTTCTTGCTTTGGATAATTTACTCATATGAAAAAAGATGCTAAGTGGAAACTTCTTGACCGTATACAAGAGAATGCTGAAGGATGGGAAAATGACAAAGGTAGGAAGTCAGGTATAACCTATGATTATGAATGTATTAAAACCTTTATGGGAACCGATGACTTTCATAGTGTTAGCATTGCTTATGGTCTTGATTCTCAAATACTTGCTAATTGTTTTAAGGCTTTTGCCTCCTATCTTGATATTCCAAAGAAAGATTGGAATAAATATCATGCACCTTATAAAGATTCTATTAGTCATATTCCTGCTGTAGCTACTAAAGTTTGTACTATTGATAGCATTGTGCCTGAACCTTATTTTGAGAAGACACCTTTCCCTGCTAAGGTAAAAAAGTATTCTACTTTGGTAAGTGTGTCTAATAAAAGTACTAAGAAAGCTGTAGAACCTGATGAGCAAATTACTATTAAGTCTCCTGTAGCTATATTGAAGGACCTTGTTACTAAAGATGTAGGGGATGAATATATTCTCTTTTGTGAAGATGCTTCTAACATTCTCTCACATCCTAAAAAGTATAGGAAAACAAGTGTTCCTATTATTTCTGTCAGAATTGGAGATCATTGCTATTATGGTTTATGTGATATTGGTGCTAGTGCAAGTGCTATTCCTTTAGAGCTTTACAAAGAAATTATGCACGAGATTGGCGCTTGTGAACTTAAAGATATTGATGTGGTTGTTCAGCTTGCTAACAGAGAGACTATTTGGCCTCTTGGTATTGTTCGGGATGTGGAAGTTCTTTGCGGTAAGACTAAATACCCCACTGATTTCCTAGTACTTAGTAAGGAGGCTAGTAAAACTTGTCCCATTATTTTTGGTAGACCCTTTTTGAACACCTGTGGCGCCGTGATAGTCTGTAAGAAGGAGAAAATTTTCACTAAGTTTAATGGAGAGTCTTATGAGTTTAATTTTTCTAAGTTTGCTAAGACTTCTTATGTAAATGAAACGCCTAATGAAAATTTTCGAGTTGAACAGCTTGCTTCTATTGCTCTTGCTCCTAATAATGCTTTGCATCAATTCATGGAAGATCACGAAAGTGATGTTTTCAGTAAGGAAAGAGAAGAGATTGATGACATTTTCCTTCGTCAACAACCATTAATCAAGCACAATTTACCTGTGGAGGATCTTGGTACCACTTTGCCGCCTAAGGAGGATCCTGTTTTTGAATTAAAACCTTTGCCTGATAATCTTAAATATGCCTATATAGATGATAAGAAAATATATCCTGTTATTATTAGTTCTAAACTTTCAGGAAAGGAAGAAGAAAGATTATTGGAGATATTGAGGAAACACCGAGGAGCTATGGGATACACTCTTGATGATTTAAAAGGGATTTGCCCCACTTTATGTCAGCATGCCATTAATATGGAGAAAGACGCGAAGCCAGTTGTGGAGCATCAACGCCGCTTAATTCCCAAGATGAAGGATGTGGTAAGAAATGAGGTATTAAAGCTCCTTGATGCTGGTATTATCTATCCTATTGCTGATAGTAGATGGGTTAGTCCTGTTCATTGTGTTCCTAAGAAAGGAGGTATGACTGTTGTGCCTAATGAGAACAACGAGCTTATTCCTCAAAGGGTAGTAGTTGGTTATAGGATGTGCATTGATTATAGGAAGGTAAACAAAGTTACTAAGAAAGATCATTATCCTTTACCGTTTATAGATCAGATGCTAGAAAGGTTATCTAAGAAGACTCATTTTTGTTTCCTTGATGGTTATTCTGGTTTTTCTCAAATTGCTGTTAAAAAGGAAGATCAAGAGAAAACCACGTTTACTTGTCCTTATGGAACTTATGCTTATAGACGTATGCCGTTTGGTTTATGCAATGCTCCTGCTACTTTTCAAAGATGCATGTCTGCTATTTTTCATGGTTTTTGTGAGGAAATTGTGGAGGTCTTCATGGACGATTTCTCCGTCTATGGAACTTCTTTTGATAACTGTTTGCACAACCTTGATAAAGTTTTGCAGAGGTGCGAAGAAACTAACCTTGTTCTTAATTGGGAAAAATGCCACTTTATGGTGAATGAAGGAATTGTCCTTGGACATAAAATTTCTGAAAGAGGTATTAAAGTTGACAGAGCAAAAGTGGAAGCAATTGAGAAAATGCCCTGTCCCAGAGATGTTAAAGGTATTCGTAGTGTTCTTGGTCATGCTGGTTTCTATAGGAGGTTTATTAAAGATTTCTCTAAGATTTCAAAGCCTCTTACCAATCTTCTTCAAAAAGATGTACCATTTGTCTTTGATGATGATTGTAAGGAAGCTTTTGAAACTCTTAAGAAGGCTTTAACTACTGCTCCTATTGTTCAACCACCTGATTGGAATTTACCTTTTGAAATTATGTGTGATGCTAGTGATTTTGCTGTTGGTGCTGTACTTGGATAGCGCATAGATAATAAGTTGAATGTTATTCATTATGCTAGTAAGACTCTTGATGCTGCTCAGAAAAATTATGCTACCACTGAGAAAGAGTTTCTTGCTGTTGTTTTTGCATGTGATAAGTTTAGATCTTATATTGTTGATTCTAAAGTTACTATTCATACTGATCACGCTGCTATTAGATATCTTATGACTAAGAAAGATGCTAAGCCTAGGCTTATTAGATGGGTGTTGCTTTTACAAGAATTTGATTTGCATATCGTAGATAGGAAAGGTGCTAAAAACCCTGTGGCTGACAACTTGTCTAGATTGGAAAACATTTCTTTTGATCCTATTCCTGTTAATGATAGTTTTCCAAATGAACAGTTAGCTGCTGTAAATGTAACTTCGCGAGACCTTCCTTGGTATGCTGATTATGCTAACTTCATTGTTTCCAAGTATTTGCCTCCAACTTTTACAGCTCAGCAAAGAAGAAAATTCTTCTATGATTTGAGGCATTACTTTTGGGATGACCCACACTTATATAAAGAAGGAGTTGATGGTATTATGCAAAGATGCGTACCAAAATATGAGCAACAAGAGATATTAAGAAAATGCCATGCCAGCGCTTATGGAGGACATCATGCTGGAGATAGAACCGCACAAAAGGTTCTACAATCAGGTTTTTATTGGCCAACCCTCTTTAAAGATGCTAGAAGGTATGTTTTATCTTGTGATGAATGTCAAAGAGTTGGTAATATTTCTATACGTAATGAAATGCCTATGAATTACACTCTTGTTATTGAACCGTTTGATTGTTGGGGATTTGACTTTATGGGTCCTTTTCCTCCTTCAAAAGGCTATACCCACATACTTGTTGCTGTTAATTATGTTACTAAATGGGTAGAAGCCATACCTACAAAGAGTGCCGATGGTGAGACCTCGTTAAAAATGCTTAAAGATGTTATTTTTCCTAGGTTTGGTGTGCCTAGATATCTTATGACTAATGGAGGTTCTCATTTTATTCATGGTAGTTTTAGAAAAACTCTTGCTAAATATGATGTTAATCATAGAATTGCTTCTGCTTATCATCCCCAAACCAGTGGGCAGGTAGAGCTTTCAAATAGAGAGATCAAGTCTATTTTGCAGAAGACTGTTAATAGATCTAGGAAAAACTGGGCTAGTAAGTTAAACGATGCTTTATGGGCTTATAGAACTGCTTATAAGAACCCCATGGGAATGTCTCCTTATAAGATGGTTTACGGAAAAGCGTGTCACTTGCCTTTAGAATTAGAACACAAAGCTTTTTGGGCAGTGAAAGAGCTTAATAGAGAATTTAAACTAGCCGGTAAGAAAAGGTTGTTAGATTTGAGTTCTCTAGATGAGTGGAGAAATGAAGCGTATGAGAATGCTAGACTTTTCAAAGAGAAAGTCAAGCAATGGCATGATAAGAGAATTCTTAAGAGAGAGTTTCATGTTGGTGAGAAAGTTCTATTGTATAGGTCTCATCTCAGATTTTTTTCAGGCAAATTACTATCAAAATGGGAAGGACCATATGTTATTGTGGAAGTATGCCGCTCAGGTAGGATAAAGATTGCTTCTTTGAAATATGACACTACACAAGTGGTGAATGGGCAACGACTCAAACATTATATTACTGGAGATTCTTATAATGAAGATGTTGATGTAATTGAAATAGTTTCTCCAGAAGAATTCATCCAGGACAAATTGCAGGAACCTGCAAAGTTCGTTTTCGAATAGGTAACAGTTCTAGTCAAAGAAGTTTCACGGAGAGCTCTTCCTTTAATATTTTTGCTGTTTTTACTAAATATGAAAAATCACGAGACGAAAACGGGCAGGAAAAGGAGTCCGGGTGCTCCTCACACATAGGGGGCGCGGGTCCACCCCTGGCCATGCCGCCCTGGTGTGAGAACACCTCGGAACTTGTTTCCGTCCCGGTTTCCTCCTATGATTTCCCCTCGATATATAATTTTTGCCTATATAATCCCCCAGAGTACCCGAGGTCTATATATCATTTTCTCGTCGTGTTTTTGTTTCGAGCTGTTTCTGTCAGGGATTACTTTTAGCTTTCGAGTTACAATGTCTTCGTCCGGTCCATCCGAGGAGAACTCTCTTGTGGATCTCATCAATCCGTACATGAGGGAGCTGAAGATGCATCCGAAGGAGTTGTCACTTAAGGATGGGGAGTTGCAGATTAAAGATGCCCAAGGACCGAAGGGAGAAGGGAGTCTTGAAGCCAGGATGGAAGCACTGGAACAAGAGGTTTTTAAATATAAGAAGATGGCAGAACGCGAGGTGGAACTCATCCATAGGATTAATCAAGAGCTTGTTACCAAGTACAAGAAGGAGACTACAGAGCTTTGGAAGGACGTCTTTTCGCTCCATGAGACCACCAACCAGTTACAAGCACAACTCTATGACTTGCAGAACCAAAAATGTGAGTATGAAGCTAGGTTTAAACAAATGAGTGCTGCTGCAAGTTTCAGGACATTGGAGACCAAGACATCCTTCCTCGATGGAGGACCCCTGCCTTGGAAGTATGACAGCGATGAAGACTCATCGCCACCGCCAAAGGAGTAACTCATCATCGGTATAGGCATCCCCTTGGCTTGTTCCAAGCTTGGGGGAGTGCCGCGGTATCATATCATTACCTTTTGCTCATTTACTTTTCAAGTAGAGTCATATCATGAATAGAGAAGTTATCCTATAGAATAGTTTGCAGTTTGGAAGTATCCTCTTTAGTTGGTTATCTATATATCCCTTGGTGTGAGTTGCGGTAATGAAATATTAATGAGAAGTTCTATCATTTACTTTCCGCACACTTTATTTTAGTTTGCAATCTCTCTTATACGATTAGTCTTGTTGATTAGTATTGGCATCACTTTGGGAGCATGAGTAAATTTAGTTGGTTTTGGCAAACCTAGCTTGGTCAGTAGCAACATTACCTTGAGGTTTGAGTAGAAAAGAAGAAAGAAGTGCTTATAGCCACATCACTTTAGTTTACTCTTCATGTTTGGCTTATAAGCAATGTTATTCTCGAAGTCAAAATCGTTGTACCTTCAACGGAGTTTGCATGATTATTCCTATTATATGTATGTTTGTTTGTCTCATGCAACTCTTATGCTTGCTACCCAGCCTTGCTAGCCAAAAACCCGTACTGAGAGGGAATACTTCTCGTGCATCCAAATTCCAAAAGCCAAGTCACTTCCAAAGAGTCCACTATAAATTCCTATGCATGGTATTTTAAGCCATTCTAAGTAAATTTTCATGTGCTACCTTTCAAAAACCTTCAAACACTTCTCATTTTGTGCCACTGTTTTTAGCTCATGAGGACGTAGTGGATGGGTTTGTTATCTTCCATATGAAATTAAGTACCCCTCAACTAGGCAGCTTCATCTGCTCGTCATTAATTTTGCAAGGGAGCTGGTCAGACCATTATAATCTCAAAAAGAAAAGAAAAAGGAAAGCACTCCTCCATGGTATGTGAAAGTTGGTTGGCACCCGATGGAATCGGTTAGCCATGGTTTGAGAAAGGAAAAAGGTGGGGAGGAGTGCCAAGCTATAAAAGAGCACAAATGTGCCAATTAATCAAACATCTCAGAACCGCTCTCACTTGTTTAGTATGGAAGATATCAAGAACTCCGTTGCTAGTCGTTGACAAAAGCAATCACCTCTCAAAATAACTTTTTTACCTCTGTTTTTGCAAATGAAAAGCTCTAGCACATGTTTAATCCTTGCTTCCCTCTGTGAAGGGCCTATCTTTTACTTTTATGTTGAGTCAACCTATCTCCCTCTATCTCTAGCAAGCATTTGAGTTGTTATGTTTCACTTATCTATATGTTGATCTGTTTAATCATGTTTACTATCTTCCTTGTTTTGTACAATGCTTATGTCTGAAGGAATATATCTTTGAAAGCTTTCTATGAATGCAAAAAGTTTATTTTGTTGAGCATATGGTCTTTGCTATATTAGCTCTGCTTTAAAAAAGGCTCCGTTCAAAAGAAAGAATAGCTAGTTCATCATTCTTTGACCAAGAACTGAGGTTGGCCATCACCAATTATAGTTTACTTTGTGCATCTTTATATGTGATTCTCTTTTACTTATTACAAGTCTATATCTTATAAAGGGAAGTTGCTGTCTATTATAATTTGAGCTTTGGTGAATGTGATGCTTCTTGTCCGTATTTTGATTATCGACACTTCACTCCATAAACCTGTGGTCATGTTTACCGAGTTCAGTTTTCGCTTGGGGACAAGCGGGGTCTAAGCTTGGGGGGGTTGATACGTCCATTTTGCATCACTATTTTATATCATAATTTACTATTATTCATTGATATATTTCATATTTAGAGATAATACTTATGTTTTTACATGTTTGATGATCATTGGAGGATTTGCTGCCGGAGTCAGGATTCTGCTGGAAAAAGGACCATCAAGGGACCATATTTTGAAGATCAGGATAATTCCAGGAAAATGCTAGAAAATTATATTTTACCAAAAGACTCCGGAAGCCAGGAGGAGGAGTCAAGAGGAACCAGAGGGCAGCCTCACACATAGGGGGCGCGGCTTGGCCCCTGGCCGCGGGGCGCCCTGGCCCACTCTAGGTCTCATCCCTTTGCGTACTTCATCGTCCCTGAAAACCTAAGTCAAGGGGGGCTCAGAGTTAGACACAGCCACCTCTGCGGGGCGGAAAACACCAGAGAGAGAAAAGCTCTCCGGCAGGCAGGAATCTGCCGGGGAAATTCCTTCCCAGAGAGGGGAGATCGTCGACATCGTCATCACCACCGCACCGGACTTCATCGGGATCATCATCATCGTCATCTCCATCACCAGCACCTTCATCTCCACCATCACCACGCCATCCCGCTGTAACATCTTGAGTTGGATCTTGTTATATTCTTAGGGGAAACTTTCCCGGTGTTGATTACTCTTGTAGTTGATGCTATTGAGTGGAACCATTGAATTAAGGTTTATGTTCAGATTGTTATTTACCATTATTTCACCTCTGGTCATGATCCATATGATGTCTTGTGAGTAGTTCGTTTAGTTCTTGAGGACATGGGAGAAGTCAAGATGTTAGTAGTGAATTATTGTTGAGAAATATTTAATGGTTTGATATTGTTGTGGTGCTATTTCACTAGTGGTGTCATGTGAACGTTGACTACATGATACTTCACCATTTATGGGCCTAGTGAGATGCATTGTATATTTGGCTACCAACTGCGGGGTTGCTGGAGTGACAGAAACCTAAACCTCCGTTGGGAAACCATTGCACCAGGGAGCATAGGATCTTAGAGTTTAAGGCTGTGGTTAGATTTATCTTAATTACTTTCTTGTATTTGCGGATGCTTGCAAGGGGTATAATCACAAGTGTGTATTTATCTTAGTAAGGGTAGTGCGCTAGCACAGGTTCACCCCCATAACACTTATCAAACCAATAAAGACTATTTAGCAGTATGAAGCGAAAGCTCTTGACAGAAACTCCCTTGTGTCCTCGAGAACATTTGGTTATCATAAGTTACACAACCAGCTTGTCCTTTGCTAAAGAAAGGATTGGGCCACTTGCTGCAATTGTTACTACTATCTTTTATTTACTCGCACTTTATTAATTTGCATTATCAAATACCCCTAAAAACCTGTTTGCTAGTATTTACAGTGAATCCTTGATCAAAACTACTCATCAACACCTTCTGCTCCTCGTTGGGTTCGACACTCTTATTTATCGAAAGTACTACGATACACCCCCTATACTTGTGGGTCATCACACCTCGACAACCAGAGGAATTACCCCTCCGGCGGTAGCCATTGCGGCCACGTGAAGGGCTGTGGCTCCAAGAACAGCAGTTGGCCCTAGTTCATCATCATTATCGGACCAGTCTCTTAAAGAGGAAGGACAGGGAGACTTACTCGAATGGCTGAGGGATTCGTGTTGCCCCTCCAGCTCCTCGCTTCCGTCGCCGTCATGAACAGCATCGGAGCCCTTAGGGGCAATGCTGGAGCCATCGTCATCATTATCATTGTCATCGTCCCAGGCAACCACATCATCCGACTGCGCCCTGTCAGCGTCGAAGCCGGCCTGGCGCATTGCCTGGTTCTCCATAGTCTGCAGAGCAAACAAATTATTCTCGAGCCGGCAGGATAGTGAGTGCAAAGCCGGTCAGAAAGTTATTCAGACATCTGACATCCCAAGGCTGAGCAAATGAAAATCTAGGCCAAGATAGCTTACCTTCGCGATCTAATTGTCACGGCTATAGGGCTTCAGGCCCCACTTCCATTCGGCAAGCAGCTTGACCTCGGCGATTTGGTTTGCCTTCTGCGCCACCGCTCCAACCGATAGCGCCCTGGTGGAATGTTGAGTGGGATCCTTGTCAAACCCTAGGAAGCACATCTTGTGCGATTGGTGCTAGAGAGGTGACACGCGAGCGCTGATGAAGGCGAGCAAAAGGTCTGGCGCCTTCAGACCCCCCTCCCCTTGAAGAGCAATGATCCACTGAATAATGTTGACCATGTCTGGGCCGGGGCCCGGAAGAGAAGCGCTCCAGTTGTTGCGCTCGCCAGACCCTCCCGACTCGAAGGAAGGTAGATTGACATGGTCGACATCCTTCCTGAGGTTCTGGGTGAAGAAGAAGGAGCACTGCCAGTTTTTGCAGGACTCCTTCCCCGTCATCTTCAGGAATCCGGCGGTCTTGGAGGCGTAAAAGGAGGCCGCCCCACACGTCACTGGAATCAAGTCCAGTGTTTGGGTCTTGAAGTAAAAGAGCCCCCAGAACAGCTCAGCTTTGGGCCAGATGCCCAAATACGCCTCACAGAGAGTGGCGAACACGGACAGAGTCATCATCGCGTTCGCCCCGATGTGATGCTGCTATAGATGGATGTGATCCAGAAACTGCCGCAAGAAGCTGCTGGCGGGCAACGCAAAGCCCCTTCGAAAATGCTCGAAGAAAACCACCGCTTCTCCGGGCTTTGGCGCGGGCACCCTCTCGCCGCCAAAAGGGAGACACCTCACAAGGTCTTCTGAAGGGATCATCCGCCCTCAGCGCAGCAGTTCAATCCTCTTCTCCTTCACCCAGGATCCCTCCCAGGATACCTTGGGCAAAGGGGCCAAGGCAGCACCTCCTCCCGATGTGACACCCTTGCCCTTCTGTCGAGATACCTTTGGAGCCATCCTGGTCTAGATCTGAATGAATAGAATGGCGGTGGCGGAAGATTGAAACCCTAATCGGGTACGATGGAGGGTCCCAGCAATGCCAATGGGGGAGAAGTTTCGAGGGTTTGAAGGGAATTGGGCTTTATGCTTTGATTTTGTTCTTAAGCATTTGCCTTGCATGCTTTGCATGGTTGAGTATTGGAAACTCCACCAACAACATTGGTTGGCAATATATGCAATGAAATTTGAGTTTATTCACATGTGCATATATTGTGGGGGAGTTTGCTCTATATACAATGGTTCTACTAATATCACATACTATTGTAGTATTTGATGTTAGTGGAACCATCTTAGTTCTTTAAATTCATTATATAAACCCTCTCAAAGAGATTGTCATCAATTACCAAAATAGGGGAGATTGAAAGAGCATGTGCCCCCATGTGTGGTTTTGGTAATTAATGACAATCCCTATGGACTAATGTTTGCATTGAGTTATATTTGTAGGACTTGTCCATAGACAATGTTTGATCCTTATGTTGGTTGCAAAGTTGTAATAAGATGAAAATAAAGAAGATTATTCTATGACCAAGGTGTTATTCATGGAGTGTATCTTGGAGAATAATATGGAGTGAGCTCTCATGTGCATTCTCAAGACATCATCTTCTTGGAGAAAGAAGATGAAGTGATATGTTGATCAAGTCAATGTGTGAAGAACAAAGTCAAGATAGTGCAATGGACTCATGAAGACGGAGATAAGAAAGGCTCTCCCGTATTGCTGTATGGGAGGGTATTTGGAGATGTCTTCATCAAGCAAGTGCTAGCAACCATGATCAAGAAAAGGTGCTTCAACTTGTGGAAGTCAAGACTGGCATCATCTAGCTCAAGTGGAATGCTCAACACAAAGGTATGATCTTCATAGGGTTTCTTTCTTACCGGTCTCATAGTGTGGGAGACCGGGTTTTAGGATCGATAGCTGTACTATCAAGAGGGGCTCTCGTGTGAGTAACTTAATCTTATCGATCGGAGAGATCTCAAACCTTTGCATACTTGGCATCATCCTTCTTGGTTCTTATTTGGCTTTTCTCTATGTGAAATTTTAGAGCTTGTGGTTATCTTCACGACAATCCCAAGCTCATCAAAAACGGTTTTCGGATGTAAAACCTATTGTGTTTTTGGTGTTGAAGGTTTTAACATTTTGTCTTTTATAGAGAGGTTAAAACTTTATTTGTTTGGTTTTACCTTTCGTGGTCGTAATATTATGTTTCTCGGCATAAAGTTGTAAAGCTCATTGTTGTGATTCCAACGAGCCTAAGATCATCGAAACCAGAGTCCGGATACTCAAGTTACTGTCATTTTCGTTTTGGTGTTTTTGCCAGTTACAAGTGGCTGGAACTAGGGTAGAAGTTCTACCATCGCAGAGCAGAAGTTCAGTTGGCTGGTACTATCACCCTTGTTTTGACCCAGTTCCGGTCATGGTGCTTTTGCTCTTTGTATTGAGGCTTCTAAGAAGCGGAAGTAGGCCGGAAGTGAAGGAGAAGATCCGACAGGGCAGAACTTTTGGTGCTACCACCAGAAGTTCCACCCCTGGATGAATTTTGGCTGCAAAGGTTGGATTTTGGGGGACCTATTTAAGGGGGGATTCTTCCTCAATGACCCCCAATCTCTTGAGCTCGTTTTTGCCCTCCATTGTTGACCTCCTTAGAGCTTGCTATCTCCCCATCCCTCCCATGATTCTTGCATCTTCTTGAGGGAAAAGGGAGAGGAGATCTAGATCCACATCTCCACCAATCATTATCTCCTCTAAGTAAGGGAATCTATTGGAATCTAGATCTTGGAGTTCTTGGTGTTCTCCTCCTTTGTTCTTCCTCTCATCTCCCCCATAGCATTAGTTGCTTTGGTGGTATTTGGGAGAGAAGGACTTGTGCACTTTGTGTGTTCTTGCTATTGCATCGGGTTGAGTTCTCCTCGGAGATCCGTGGAAGTGAAAGTTCGTTGAGCTTATTACTCTTGGGTTCTTGGAACCCTAGACGGCTTAGTGTCTTAGTGGATCTTGGGGACCTCCAGTTAAGTTGTGGAGATCTTCCTAAGCTTTGTGGTGCCTCAGTGGAGATTACTTGGGAGCCTCCAATTGAGTTATGGAGATTGCCCCAAGCTTTGTACAGGTTCAGTGACCGCCCTCAAGTGTCCCATAGTGATCGGGTCTTCCATCCAACGGAGATTAGCACCCGCAAGGGTGTGAACTTCGGGATACATCATTGTCTCCATGTGCCTCGGTTATTTCTATATCTGAGGTCCTTTACTTATGCAATTTACTTTGTGATAGCCTTCATGCTTGAAGTTATATATATCTTGCTATCACATAGTTTCTTATCTTGTTTAGCATAAGTTGTTTGTGCACATAGGTGAGCCTAGTCTTTCTAGGTTTTGTATGCTTGGCAAATTAAATGTTAGTTTTATTCCGCATTTGTCAAGCCACTCATAAAAGTTTTAAATCGCCTATTCACCTCCCCTCTAGGTGACATCCGTGTCCTTTCACATGTACTATTAATCATTATTACACATGGAGGATTAGTAGTAATAACAGGATCATCATCTAGAGCATTCTCATATAGATCAATTTTAATAGGAGCAATATCACTACTAGAATCATCTTTCCCAAGAATTTTCTCTACCCATATATCATATGAATTATCATATAAAGCATGAATATCAATATACTCATCAAGTATGGGTTCATTATCATAGAGATTGTCACCACAAGCAGGTTCAATTTTATCTTCCCACGCCACAGGTAATATTGTAACAAGAGGTGGATCATCAAGAGATTTGTCATAAAATATGTCTAAACCATACTCTTCATCATCTTTGAAGTCATTATCAACAATAATTTCAGCGGGCATGTCAATGCATTCATCATCAGAATCATAGTAATAATTGCAGTTTCCTTCCATTTCTATAGATTCATAATTAGACTCATGCATAAATAGAGGTTTTGGAGTTTGAGAATTACTATCATCCTTAAGAGGTTCCAAAACATCCCCAAGCTTAGGTTGAACCATATCTTATTTTTCTTTGGGATGCACGGATATCCCCAAGCTTAGGCCTTTGTCGTCTTCTTCCTGCAAAATAGAAGTGCTTTCTATGACACTTCTTTTATAAACATTAGTACAAGGAGGAAGATTCAATCTTTCAAGATAACTTTCACAATGTTTCCGTAGCATATCAAGAGCATATGTTTTACCGTCTATCATCATCTAATTTTTGGGGGGGTTTTGATATAAAGAAAAAGTAAATACAAAACTGAAAGTAAACTAAAGTCTAGTGCAAACAAGAGTAAAAGCTTAAGCGCTACGCTCCCCGGCAATGGCGCTAGAAAAGTACTTGATAACCCCCAAGAGCAGGAGATCAGTGTAGCACCTCTCAATGTGGAAGTATGAGTAAAAGGAAAAGCTATTACTCTCTCCAACTAGAGTGTCACATTTCTAGGTGTTTATGCACTAAATAATTTAAAGCAACAAGGGAGGTTGATTTAATGCAATAAAGTAAAAGGTAACAAAATAGTAAAAGGTTCCCCAATGCTCTAAATGCAAGAGGACAAGACAAGGAGTTTGCGCTTATGGAAACAATGGACCTGGGTTCATGGTTCACTCAATCTTCTCTCTCTCTCTCTCTATGGTGATGATCATGTATTAGATGATAAAAGTAAATACAAGTGTTATGCTAAATGATAACTGATACGTCTCAAACGTATCTATAATTTTTGATGATCCATGCTTGTTTACACACCATTTGCTTTGTGTTTTGTTACACTTTGTGGCATTTTTATGAATTTTCCGGAACTAACCTACTAACGAGATGCCACAGTGCCAGTTCCCTATTTTTTGCTGTTTTTGTGTTTCAGAAAAGCTACACAGGAAATATTCTCAGAATTGGACAAAACAAAAGCCAAACCTTCTATTTTTCCCAAAGCATCACGAAGTCCGAAGATGAGACGGAGGGGGGCCAGGAGCCAGGCTCAACCTAGGGTGGCGCAGCCTACCCCTGGCCCATGCCACTAGGGGGTGAGGCCAGCTGGCCCACCTCCTGACGCTGCCCTTTCGCCTATATATTCCCCTCGACAGGAAAACCTAAAGGATGGATTACTTTTCCTTGAAACATACTGCAAGCCGCCGCCATCATCGTCGCAAGATCGGGAAGATCCAGGAGCTCTACCCGGCACCCTGCCGGAGAGGGGAATTCCTGCTGGAGGCCTTCTCCACCACCATGGTCGCCTCCGGAGTGATGTGTGTGTAGTCTACCTTGGACTACGGGTCCATAGCAGTAGCTAGATGGTCGTCTCCTCCACCATGTGCTTCATCTTTAGATCCTGTGAGCTGCCCTACATGATCAAGATCATCTTTATGTAATTCTACATGTTGTGTTTGTTGGGATCCGATGAGTATTGGTACTATGTTAAGTTGATGTGCTGAATTATATATCTTTATGTTATCTCTATGTTATTTATGATCTTGCATGCTCTCCGTTGCTAGTAGATATCTTGGCCGAGTAGATGCTAGTGACTCCAAGAGGGAGTATTTATGCTCGATAGTTGGGTTCATGCCTCTAGTAATCTGGGGGAGTGACAGAAACCTCTAAGGTTGTAGATGTGATGTTGCCACTAGGGAGAAAATAACATTCTTGTGTCCAAGGACATTTGCTTTGTTTACTTTATGCACTTTGCTTAATGCAATTATCCATTGTTCGCAACTTAATACCCAATGTTTGCTCGGACGACATTCAGAGGGTGGATTATTAGTCATAGATGCAGTTGGATTACGGTCTATGTATTTTGTCGTAATGCCCAGAGTGAATCTCATAGTGATCCTCATGACATATGTACGTTATCTTTACTCTATCAATTGCCCAACTATAATTTGTTTACCCAGCATGTTGTTATTTATCTTATGGAGAGGCACCACTAGTGAACTATGGACCCCGGTCCAATTTCCTTTACATTGCTATTACCGTTTACTATTTTACTTGCTTATTTACATTCCCGCATACTATTACCTTTTACCACTCGATACGCTCAATCCTTTGTTTACATCAAACCAGTGAGATTGACAACCTCATCATAAGTTGGGAGCAAAGTTTATGGTTGTGTTGTGTGTAGGTTCCACGTTGCTACTGGTGCAAAGCAAAGCCCTGGACGAGGCGCCTTATAAATTGTCTGAAGCTGTCACGAAGCTAGCAGGCATCACCTTCTGAAGTTTGGCTTTCTCCTACTGGTTCGATAAACCTTGGTTTCACAACTGAGGGAAGACTTGCTGCTGTGCTCATCATACCTTCCTCTTGGGGTTCCCAACGGGGTGTAATCTATACGCCATCAAGCAATTTTTCTGGCGCCGTTGCCGGGGAGAAAGAAGATTTCTGCAAGGGGAGTCTCTCACGCTCAACCCTTTACTTTTGTTTTTTTTTTTGCTTTATTTTATTTTTACTTGCATCGATTTATCAAAAATACAAAAAAATTAGCTTCCTTTATAGTTGTTGCTCTTACTTGCTTGCTTTTAGTTTTGTTAGAATGGGTACTCCTGAGAACACCAAGTTGTGTGATTTTACTAGCACCAAAAACAATGATTTTATCTACACTCCTATTGCGCCACCTACTCTTGAGGCAAATTTTTATGAGATCAAACCTGCTTTGTTGAATCTTGTTATGAAAGAGCAATTTTCCGGTGCCAGTTCTGATGATGCTGCAGCTCATCTCAACAATTTTGTTGAGTTATGTGAGATGCAAAAGTATAAGGATGTAGATGGTAATATTATTAAGCTTAAGTTATTTCCTTTCTCTTTAAGAGGAAGAGCTAAGGATTGGTTGCTATCTTTGCCTAGAAATAGTATTAATTCTTGGGATAAGTGTAAGGATGCTTTTATTGGAAAATACTATCCTCCTACTAAGATTATAGCTTTGCGTAGTGATATCATGAAGTTAAGATAGTTTGATAATGAACATGTTGCTCAAGCTTGGGAAAGAATGAAATCTATGATAAAGAATTGTCCCACTCATGGACTGACTATTTGGATGATTGTCCAAACTTTTTACACAGGACTGAATTTTTCTTCAAGAAATCTATTGGATTCAGCTGCTAGAGGCACTTTTATGTCACTTACCTTGGGCGCCGCAACAAAGCTTCTTGACAACATGATGGTAAATTATTCTGAGTGGCACACCGAGAGAGCTCCACAAGGTAAGAAGGTAAATTTTGTTGAGGAAACATCTTCCTTGAGTGATAAGATTGATGCTATTATGCTTACGCTTTCTAATGATAGAGCTCATGTTGATCCTAATATTGTTCCTTTGGCCTCTTTGGTTGCTCAAGAAGAGCATGTTGATGTAAATTTCATTAGAAATAATAATTTCAACAACAGTGCTTTATAGGAACAATTTTGCTAGCAACAAATATAGGTCGTATCCTTCTACCAATGGTAATGGTTATGGTAACTTTTATGGTAATTCCTCCAACAACACTAGGGGCGCACCCTTCGATCTTGAGGTAATGCCCAAGGAATTCATCGGTAAGCAAACTGCTTTTAACAAGTGTGTTGAGGAAAAGTTGGGGAAAATTGATATTCTTGCTTCTAAAGTTGATAGCCTTGCTCTTGATGTTGAATTTCTGAAACTAAAAGTGTTGCCTAATGATGTGAAAGAAAGCAATACTTTTGCTGCTACTAATGCTATCCAAGTTAGAATTGATGAAAATGTTAGGATGTTAGCAGAATTGCATGCCAGGTGGGAAAGAGAAGATGAAATGGCTAGAAAGATGAAGGTATGTACTATTACCACCTCTAATGATGTTGTTCCAAAAGCTAGCAATCCTCTTACTTTGATTGGTGTAGAGAAATCTCCTACTCCTTGTGCGAAAAAGCCCAAAACTGCAAAAACTTTTTCTCAAAAGAGTGCTAAAATTTTTTGGAGTACGGGAGATGATAGCTCTATTTCTTTTAATGATTTTGATGTTTATGGCTACAATATTTCTGAAGTTATTTTGTTCTTGCAAAATCTTGCTTTGAGTCCTAATGCTAGTTCTTTAAATATTGCTTTTACAAATCATATTACAAATGCTCTCATGAAAATTAGGGAGGAAAAGTTGAAACAAAAAGCTTCTATTCCCAAGAAGTTAAAAGATGGTTGGGAGCCCATCATTGATATGCATGTTAATGGTTTTGATTGCCATGCTTTATGTGATCTAGGTGCTAGTATTTCTATTATGCCTAGAAAGATTTATGACATGCTTGGTTTACCACCGCTTGAAAAGTGTTATTTTGATGTTCCTCTTGCTGATGTTGCTAAGAAGAAACCTTTGGGAAGGATTAATGATGTTCTTATTATGGTTAACAATAACCTTGTTCCCGTTGATTTTCTTGCCATGGATGTTGAATGCAATGCTTCATGTCCTATTATTTTGGGAAGACCTTTTCTTCGAACTGTAGGTGCCATCATTGATATGAAGGAAGGCACTATTAAATATCAATTCCCACTCAAGAAAGGTATGTAATACTTCCCTAGAAAGAGGAAGAAATTACTTTTTGACTCTATTCTTAGAGCAAATTATAAACTTGATGCTTCATCGCTTGATATTACTTGATTTCCACTTTCTGCGCCTAGCTCAAAGGCGTTAAATAAAAGCACTCTTGGGAGATAACCCAATGTTTTCTTTTCAGTAATTTTTCTTTTATTTGAGTCTCGGAAGTTATTACTACTGTAATGACCACTCCTTATCATTTTTATTTCATTGTTGTGCCAAGAAGAACCTCTAATTTGAGGGAGGTAAGATTTGGGGAAGTTGCTGTCCTGAAATAGATTTTGGTGCTGCACCGTAAAAATTCATGAAACTTCTCAGAATATCTTTTTGAACTACGATTTCTTGTGAATATGCCCCAGGTTATATCCAAACTTTCATTAGTTTTGCACTTTTCAATTTGAGCAGCAGAAGGTCCTTGAAAAAATCGACCTTTGTCAGCTGTTCTATTTTGACAGATTTTGGCCACTATTTGTGTTTGCCTCTCGAACGCTTTCTTTTTTAGTTCTTTTGACCACGAAGCTTTTGAGGAAGTTGCTACAGTAGTATATACTTTATATGTGGTGTTTTTGAGTTGAAATCTGAACCAAAAGGGTTGATTTACTATTATGCTTATGCTAACATTGCAAATAGAATTGTGTGAAGTTTTGTATGAAGGAAGTTTTCAAGTGTAGGGAATGGAGAGTGATGAGATGAGATTAAGTATGGACAAAAGCTCAATCTTGGGGATGCCCATGTCACCCCAAGAAATATCCAAGAGGTACAAGCGTCAAAGCTTGGGGTTGCCCCCGAGGCACCCCTTCTTCATCGGCAAAAATCAGGTCACCTTTCAACACACTATATTTTTATTGCTTCATGCACTATGCGTTTTTCTTAGAGCGTCTTTACTTTTGCTTTAAGTTATATTTTGTTTTGTTTGATGCAATAAATGGTTGGACCCCAACAAATTTCTTTTGGAGGAGATGCACTCCATTTTTCATTTGCCAAGAACACTCTAGTTTTCACTCTGATCGTTCAACGAGTGTTCTCTTTTTCTAGTACTGCATTTAGCTTTCATTTTTTGCCTTGATTTTCATTCAGATCTTGTTATATATTTGCATCAAGGTGTATTTAGACCACTGGTCTATGTTGGTTTTCATCAAAAGAGTTGTCTCAAAAAGGTTTGAATGGTGTTGGAAAAGAGAAAAAAGTTTCATGCAAAAAGTGGTACAAAAAAGGAGCTTGTTTAGACTGCGGCTTAGACTTTTGCATGCCATGCTTGATGTCGTTATAATAGTATGCTTAGTGATTTTTGCTGTAGCATGACTTGTCTCAAATGACTGAGATTGCTTAATGAGCCTTTGAAAAAAATCATGCGTTGTTTTTATTATATGGAAGCATTTATTTGGTTTTCTCCTTGATGCTTTATTTGGGTTGACTTGGCGCATGCTTACAACATGTTTGAATCTAACAAGTCGCCATAAGACTCTATGATCATTTGGTTTTTGACTTGTGATGCCACTTTATGCTTATTTTAATGATGTTTTGTCGCTATGCATGATTATAGCCTTTATTGCTCTCTTAGTTGGTCGCTCCTAGTCTTTTGCTAGCCTTCGTTTTGTACCGAGTATGAGCTCTACTTGTGGATCCAACTCCCAAAAACCAAGTTTGCCTATGTGTCCACTATAAATTCCTATGCATGATATTTGTAAGCCATTCCAAGTAAATTTTCATGTTCTTCCTTTCAAAAAAACCTTCAAAACACTTCTCATTTTGTGACACTGTTTTCAGCTCATGGGGACATAGTGGTCGGATTTGCTATCTTCCATATTGTTTTATTCCAAAAAGAAAAGAAAAAAGGAAAAAAGGCACTCCTCCATGGTATGTGAATGTTGGTGGGCACCCAATGGAATCGGTTAGCCATGGTTTGTGAAAGGAAAAAGGTGGGGAGGAGTGCCAAGCTTTATAAAAGAGCACCAAAGGGCCAATCTCTCTCTCAAAAACTTGCTTCATTTTTGTATGGAAGATAGTAAGAACCCCATTACCAATCATTGACAAAGATAACCACCTCTCAAAACCAATTTTTATCTCTCTGTTTTACAAATGAAAAGCTCTAGCACATGTTTAATCCCTGCTTCCCTCTGCGAAGGACCTTTCTTTTACTTTTATGTTGAGTCTCCACCTTCTACCTTTATGCACTGTCTAAGAGAGCATAGTTGCCATTCTGAGTTTAATGTGCATAGTCCCAAAGTTTATCATTGATTGATTCATGATTATGGTTTTGCTTGTTCTTAAATTATTTGTATCTAGTCGCCCTCTTAAACTTGAAGGTGTCCTATGCATTTATGATTTTCTATTCCATGAAGGACAAGCTGAAAACCACTTTATATGTTTTTCCATATGATTTGAACACACACTTGACTTTCATTGCTTCATTATTCATGATCTTTCATTTGTGTTTCTTTTCATGTTATAACATGGTTACTAAGTTTTATTGTCAAGATTATGTCTTTTATGCCCATGTTTTAAGTTCTTTGATCCCAGCACTCAATGCTTTACATCGTTGATCAAGATTATGATGGTGCATGTCACCTCAAAAATTATTCTTTTGTTATCGCTTACCTACTCGAGGACGAGCAGGAGTTAAGCTTGGGGATGCTTGATACGTCTCAAACGTAACTATAATTTTTTATGCTCCATGCTTGTTTACACACCATTTGCTTTGTGTTTTGTTACACTTCGTGGCATTTTTATGCATTTTCCGGAACTAACCTACTAACGAGATGCCACAGTGCCAGTTCCCTATATTCTGCTGTTTTTGTGTTTCAGAAAAGCTACACTGGAAATATTCTCGGAATTGGACGAAACAAAAGCAAAACCTTCTATTTTTCCCCAAGCATCACGAAGTCTGAAGATGAGACGGACGGGGGCCAGGAGCCAGGCTCACCCTAGGGTCGCGTGGCCTACCCCTGGCCTGCGCCACCAGGGGGTGAGGCCAGCTGGCCCACCTCCTGACGCTGCCCTTTCGCCTATAAATTCCCCTCGACAGGAAAAACCTAAAGGATGGATCGCTTTTCCTTGAAACATACTGCAAGCCGCCACCGTTGTCGTCACGAGATCGGGAGGATCCAGGAGCTCTTCCCAGCACTCTGCCGGAGAGGGGAATCCCTGCTGGAGGCCTTCTCCACCACCATGGTCGCCTCCGGAGTGATGTATGAGTAGTCTACCTTGGACTACGGGTCCATAGCAGTAGCCAGATGATCGTCTCCTCCGCCATGTGCTTCATGTTTAGATCTTGTGAGCTGCCCTATATGATCAAGATCATCTTTATGTAATTCTACATGTTGTGTTTGTTGGGATCCGATGAGTATTGGTACTATGTTAAGTTGATGTGCTGAATTATATATCTTTATGTTATCTCTATGTTATTTATGATCTTGCATGCTCTCCGTTGCTAGTAGATATCTTGGCCAAGTAGATGCTAGTGACTCCAAGAGGGAGTATTTATGCTCGATAGTTGGGTTCATGCCTCTAGTAATCTGGGGGAGTGACAGAAACCTCTAAGGTTGTAGATGTGCTGTTGCCACTAGGGAGAAAACAACATTCTTGTGTCTAAGGACATTTGCTTTGTTTACTTTACGCACTTTACTTATTGCAATTATCCGTTGTTCGCAACTTAATACCCAATGTTTGCTCGGAGGACATTCGGAGGGTGGATTATTAGTCATAGATGCAGTTGGATTACAGTCTATGTATTTTGTCGTAATGCCTAGAGTGAATCTCATAGTGATCCTCATGACATATGTACGTTATCTTTACTCTATCAATTGCCCAACTGTAATTTGTTTACCCGGCATGTTGTTATTTATCTTATGGAGAGACACCACTAGTGAACTGTGGACCCCGGTCCAATTTCCTTTACATTGCTATTACTGTTTACTGTTTTACTTGCTTATTTACATTCCTGTATACTATTACCTTTTACCACTCGATACGCTCAATCCTTTTTTTACAGCAAACCGATGAGATTGGCAACCTCATCGTAAGTTGGGAGCAAAGTTCTTGGTTGTGTTGTGTGCAGGTTGCACGTTGTTGCTGGTGCAAAGCAAAGCCCTGGACGAGGCACCTTATAAATTGTTCGGAGCTGTCGTGAAGCTTGCAGGCATCACCTTCTGAAGATTGGCTTTCTCCTACTGGTTCGATAAACCTTGGTTTCACAATTGAGGGAAGACTTGCTGCCATCATACCTTCCTCTTGGGGTTCCCAACGGGGTGTAATCTATACGCCATCAATAACTATATGGCGGCTATATGTCCTAAAACATATAGTTGAAAGAAGTACCCATATGTGTTCTGGTGTCACCCCAGAGCATGGACAAGTCACTCCACCACGTCATACTTCTCCCTTTTTACCTTCAGATAAAGGATGCTTTCTACACCGTTTTTGTCACTCGATGCTTATGATGGCTGTCACCTCAGACACCCTTTACCCACATACATCATACTCTTAAAGAAAAACATATCCTAAGTACTAGTGCAATGATTTATAAATATATGTGCTCTCACAACTCTTCCATCTACCTACACTTGGTGGTGTCAAGCACCTCATGATATAATAGACAAGACATTATGCGTAGATATATTCATTGCATGTATCATAGGTGTAATCCTCAAGTATGACAAACCATAAAGTCTCAACACAACAGTACATATATAACAAATATCATTTCATAACACAATAACCACCATAGGAATTACATAGATAGTTCCATAATCATGCAAGGCACATCATATGGACTTCAACAATGATAATACATAGAGAGATTGGACCAAGTTACCACCACAAACTCATAGTCCAGGGGGTGAACTACTCCCCCCTCATGGTGGAGAGCAAGGAGGAGGCGTTGGTGAAGATTTTTGGTGAAGAGGTGCAGCCCCGATGATGAAGATGGTGATGGAGAGGCGGTGGCAGCAGCAGGGCGGCGTCGGCAACCACCAAGGAGTGTGGCGGCCCTAGAAGGGCGGCTGTTCCTTGGCCTCCTTCTTCCTTGGAGATGGTGCTGGTGTGGAGGTGTCACTCATCCTCCTTGGCAGCTTCCAAGGGGAGGCAAATTCGTAGCTATGGTTTGAGGCTCAAGAAAATAGGGTTTCCGGTCAATATATAGTGTTGAAGGCTTCATCGGGCCATCAGATCTAAATTCTTGGATCCAAGGGCTCTTGGAAACCCCCGGAACCTTTATGGTGACTCCAAAAAAAGTCCACAAGTCTCCAAAGTTGTGGCTTGGCCAAATTAATCTTATATGGCAAGAGTTTGAGTCAATCACATCACCAACTTTCTGAATCCCAAAACTGCTTCAGTATCCTTCAGAAATCGGGATCTATCTGACGCATATGACCCCGTTTTGGACGGATTTTATATCAATCATAATCAGGAGAAAATTTCCAACAACATTCATGTTGAGCATGTTGCCATTTGACATCTTCTTCAGGTCATAAACGGGGAATCTTCCTAATCTTTGCTGCAGAGACAGATTTCAGAAAACTCCAAATTTCATAAAATTGTGGGGAGTATATTTTTGCAAATTCCTACGCAAAAAAGTGTAAAACAAGAATTTGTGCACTTTTGCAACTATTAGTAGGTTAGTCTCAATAAATATAATAAATTTGATAAATAATAAGAAGTATGACCTAATAAACTACAAAGATCATACATGTATTTTACATGCATCACCGCCTCCATTGCTTCAATCTGGCATAATGTGTTATGAAAATCCTTGGTCGAATTGTCACAATGCGACAAATATATGGTTCAAAGCAAAATTTGTTGGTGGTTACTTCATAAGTGGAATATACTCCTCTGATCCATTCCGTAATTGTTGACATGATTGTAGTTTAAATTTTGACAAATTTGAACTATAGTCACGTCAATAATTATGGAACAGACGGGGCAGAATTTTAAGATTTCGAAGAATACGGATATGAAAAGTATAAATCTTTATTTTTTACATGGACCAATATAGTACTATATGCTTTTTGAAACATATGGTCGTATAAAACAATCTAAATTTTTACCTTCAATTGTCTCCAGAGTTTATGGTTATTTGGTTCTTATCAAAATAGGATGATTTAAAGTTTAAAAGCTTCTTCACCATGGGACATTGTATTTTGATGAGCATTTGTAATGTTTTGATGTTGGGTTTTTTATTCTTTATAGATAACTAAATTTTGAAATGTCAACTAATATAGAAATCTAAAAATCCTTAAAAAAATTCGATCGGGACAAAAATAAAGTACCCATGTGCTTTTTTGTTGATGTGCTGAATATCGAATTTATTGAAAAAAAATAGAAAACAAATCTGCCTCGAGGCGCTGATACAGTGATACGCCAGGATCGGCCCTGCTCACCGCATCTCAGAGCAATTCCAATAGTGTAGTCGGCTGCTGGCTATAAGCTTAGTGCCATGTCATCTATAGCCAACTTAGAGTTAATATGTACAATAGTGAGTTATGAAATTGTAGTACTTTATCAATATGTGGCCCACCCTTCACTCTCTCAAAGTGTCTAGGAGCACGTGCTAGAGCTGGCTCTTGCATGAGAGCCCACTCTCCCTCTCTCTCCTCTTCTCTCACCTCCAACTAAACATAAATATACTACTTTAATCCTGACTAGATCTTATTGTACTTCTCTCACTGGCTTGTTCCCTCGAGACCCTATCCGGCGAAAGCCTCGTGCCCATCGTGGACCCGTCGGCCCCCGATCCGGCGTCGCGCGCTTCCATTAGCGCCGCGGCCGCAAATCAGAGAACCTCAAGAGACCAGAGGGGATGGCTGCCACCTGCCGCCGGGGCCTCGCCAGGAGGGCAGTGCGCTGCTGCAGCGCCGCTCCCGGTGGCGCCTCCACCTCCAAGGTTAGCAAGGCCGTACAAACGTATTCAGCTTCCGATTGACAGATTTCCTCGACTCCTTAGCTGCTGAATGGCACTGATTCGTCAGAGAAACTAGCGTCGGCTACACACTGGGTGTGTAGGCTAGGACTTACATTATATCGCGTTCGTTCTTTCATGTGCGTAGCTCGTCATGGAGGTTAAAGAGAGGCTGAAAAGGGAGCATCCAGGCCTCCCGACGGGCGGAAGCGGGAGGGATGATGACGAGATGATCCTCTGGTTCTTGAAGGACAGGAAATTCGAAGTTGATGAGGCCGTCTCGAAGTTGACCAAGACCATTGTATCCTACAACTGTGTTCAGCTGAGAAATAGTAGCCCCTTCTCTACCTGTTTTCACAGAGAATCCTTCCTCCTGTTATATATAGTGTGCCCGTAGCTTAATAATTGTATAATTCTGTTGTTCATCTCTTTCAATATGTTTTTTATTGTGAAGCCTGATTATTTTCGCATAGTCTGTCACTCTCTCAAGCAATGGCTGCAAGCAAACTTATCATGATAAGCAACATAAAAAAATAAACCAGATTTTTTGTGTATATATTTTTTTATTTACAAGAAACTTGCTACAGTCTCAACTGAATAAACTGAACAACCGAGACAGATAAGTTGTTTTGAATGATTTGCAGTGTCATTTTGCTGATGGTAGACTTTGATATAGTGAAATTATTGTTCTTATTATTCCTTTAAACTTTGATATGCTAAGTGGATTACTCTTCCTATACTATGTCCAGTTAGCTTTCTTCGCATGTTCTCTCTCAGTTTGTGGGAAGGGGCTTCTTATCCATGATTAAATGAGCCGATTTGATGTTGTGCCTTTTTTTAGTCTTCTGCTTTATATTTTCATGAAGGACCTAACATTTTTGTCCATCAAATTATTGACATTGAAGAATTATATTTTCATCTGTGTACCTTAATCTTGCCTTTCATCTGCACCAGAAATGGCGTCAGGATTTTCGTGTGTCGGAATTATCAGAAGAATCAGTGAAAGGGTTGTATCAAACTGGCAAGGCATATGTGCATTCTTCTTTTGACATCTATGACAGACCTGTGCTAGTAGTAGTGGCAGCCAAACATTTTCCTTCTGTAAGTTTCTCATGTTCTCAATCTTGAGATATATTTTGAACAAACTGATGTTACTTCGCCTGAATGGAAATCATATGCCCTTGTGAAGTGTTAAAGTATCAAATCAAAAGGTAAAGATACAGAATTGTGTCGTGACTTCTCATGAACTATCATGCCTAACTTTTGAGAGAAAAGAGAAATTTTAAGTGTTGACTACAACCCGATATGGCAGACCTATTGGCCCCATTTTATTCCTATAATTTTTCATAACAATGTCCTTAGTGTTTTAGAAGTTTTTTGTTCTCAGTAATGTGACTGATGGGTATAAAATATGGCAATTACAGAAACAAGATCCACTTGAAAATGAGAAGCTATGCGCCTTTTTGGTCGAAAAAGCTTTAAGTAAACTTCCCGTGGGAACAGATAATATACTTGGAATTTTCGATCTTCGAGGCTTCTGTGTAGAAAATGGTGATCTCCAACTCTTAAAGTTTTTGGTAAGTTCAGTCTTTTCCTGAGGTGAAGTTAGGGCATCTCCAGCCTGCCGATGCAAACGGTCTGCACGCGTCCGAAGTGGTCCGACCGGACTGGCGCGTCGCTGGTGCCCTCCCCAGCGGTGCGATGCAACCGGACCAATGTGTCCGGCCCGACCCATCCTTGGCCCAAATTTGGGCCAAGTTTGCGTCGGCACGGACGCTGCGGACGGCATGCGCGTCCACCCTCGTTTACCGTGGGCCCGCTTGGCAGCGACACATCAGTAGGGCATAATACTAATATTATTTCATTACAAGTTATACGCCCATCACAAAAAGGGCCCACAAAACAAAAAAGGCCTATCCTACAGGCCCTCCGCTGCCGGCGCCGCCGTCCCGGCGCGGGAAGTCGTGGCGCCGCCGCTGCCGCTTCATAGCCACCCCCGCTGTCTCCCTACAGCAGGGCGGCTCCGTCGTCGTTGCCGGCGGCGTTGATCGCTGCCATCGCGGCGCGGATAGCAGCGTCCTGGCGGCGCACAGTCCGGCCCCGCTCAAGGCGGTGCTCAGTCTGGGCGCGGCGGCAAGCCTCCCTCCGATTGACGTCCCTACGGTAGGCGAGGGCCTTGTCCATCTCGGCCGCCCAGTGGGCGGCGCGATCCGCCGCCTCGCGCTCCGCAGCCTCCTCCGCGGCGACGCGCTTTGCCTCCGCCGATGCCAGGGCCGCCTCCACCTTGACGCGCGCCTCGGCGAGGTCCTCCGCATAGCGTCGGTCGTACCGATCCTGCCATGCGCGCGCCTCCATCTCGGCGTCGCTCGTAGTTGTCGCCTCGCGGATGGCCGCGTCCGAAGCACGTAGCTCGGCGTCACGCTCTGCCGCCGCCTCCGCCTCCTCGTCCTCGTCGTCCACCTCCGTCTCGTCATCATCGACGAGCAACCACATGGAGGTCCCAGACGCCATCACGGCGACAGTCGCGACGCGCGACTCCTCGGCCACGGCGTCGTCGATGTACATCCGCGCCTCGGCCTCCGCCTCACGCACGACAACACCGTCGCGCAGCTCGCGCATGGCGACCTTGGCGGCCTGCTTGGCCACCACCTCTAGCGAGACCATGGCTGCGTCGTTGCGCATCGCGCGCAGGGCCGCCATGGCAGCCTCCATCGCCACCGCCTCCACCGCCTTCCTGGCCGCGGCGGCGTGCATCTTGCCGACGGCGACGTCGGCAGCCACCGCTGTCGCCTCCTCCATCACCCTGTCCATCGCCTCCTGGGCCACCTCGCCTTCGCGCTCGAAGGCGGCCACCTCCTGCTCCGCGTGCTGCCGGGCCAGCTCCACGGCATGCACCTCCTCCGCCGCTTGGGCGGCGAAGCGCCGCCGGCACATATTGCGGATCGTCGTCCAGTTCGCGATCTTGCGGTGAGGCATGGCTAGGGTGGGTCTTGGGTGGTGCTTTCTCCTTGGATAGGGTGGATTTTGGTGGGTGCTCATCGACGCCGGCAGCGCCTGCTTATATAGGCGGCGCGTGGAGGGAAAGGGCACCGGGTGCGGGATAATTTTCAGCCAAGGGCGGGGGCGGGAAACAATCTCCGGCCACGCGCGCGGGAAACATGAGGCAGCGTCGGCGGGAGAATTTCCACCACACGGGAAGCCGCCGGTGGTCATTGCCGACGTCCCATCGCCATTAGCAGAGCATCACCAGACCATCAAGGTCTGACAGTCCGCGGGCACGGACGATATGCGTCGGGCCGGTGGGCGCACTGCCCAGGCCTGCTGAACCGTGACCCATTTTCTGTCCGTGGGCCAATACAACGCAAACGGACCAAAACGGACCGTTTGCGGCGGCCAGATGCGTCGGCCCGCTGGAGATGCCTTTATGGAACTGCTCTGCGTACAACGATTTTCTGTCCGATGTCTGTCTGACTAAGCATCCAGTGGTCTGCTTTTGTTCTGTCACACATGTGGGTGGCTCGATGGTGCATGTCCTATAGAAATCGTACAAATGGTGTTGTACGTATAGCAGTCTTTGTGAAGTTATCGTTCCCCCTAATTGTGTTGGCAGCTATAAGAAAGCATTTCAGATGAGAGCAACATACTGTTTGAAAATTATGCATACATCTTTCACTAGATCTATGGAACAGAAAATGTGAGTTGGTTTCTGGATACATTAGAACAGAACAATTTTCGACATGCAAAGGCATGTTGAGACTCATCACTCTAAATAAGAAGTAAATTAACATGCTCATGCTAGTGAGCTAGTTTGGTTTGGTCTTTGGGGTCTTAACCTTGGAGAGTTGTACTCCCGTATCTCCGCGATAGTAATATATGCTCTTTATCCAAAAAATAGTTGTACTCCCAAGATTGTTAAGCATATTTACTTGCTGATGCACTTCTGTGTACTTGCACGTACAACTATTGTTCCCTTATTTGGTAAATCAATGTTAATATCCTGTGATTTCCAGATTGATGTATGCTACTATTACTATCCAAAGAGGCTTGGCCAAGTTCTTTTCGTGGACGCGCCATTTGTGTTTCAGCCATTGTGGCAGCTTGTTAAACCTCTGTTGAAAAAATATGCCTCCCTGGTCAGTACTGTTTTTCTCAACATATTAGATGAAATGATTTTACATCTAATATTATCCACTTGTGCTGTTTTTTTTTCTGCATATAAGGTGAGATTTTGTGACGCCGAGACTGTCAGAAAAGAGTACTTCACAGAAGAAACTGTACCCCCTGATTTCCGCTCTTAGGTGTTACCATTACATTTCTTAATACCGAGTGGCGGGTTGTCATACTGTTAATAGCTCAGCATGGGTTTATATGCTTGTAGTGCAGGTGACATGCAGGTTCTGATGGAAGGAGTGAGCTCTCCTTCGGCGCGCCCGCCTGCCACTCGTTATTCAAACATGTTTTGTTTGCGTCCTGACGATCGTCACCTTTATTCTGTATCAGCGATGCGATTTGTATATTGATCTGGAATTTACACGGTAAAATTAGATGGGCTAGTGGGAGGATGTTGGCAAAAAAAGCAAGACATCATATTTCCTTTTTTTCCTTCTTTACACATAGTAACCTAAATCATAAAGGATTTCTCACATAAACCTAGGCAAGCTTAGGAGCAAGTGCGGAGATTTCCGTTCCTGCATTTACCATGCTGCATAGACTCTAAAAAATTTGTCAATATAAGCCAGACCTGCTCGAATGGATAGGATGGTACCACGTGATCCCACATTTTGATGACAGTTTCCTTAGGATAAACAGAACCATCTTGAGCAGCTGCAAAAAAAAAATACAGTCATCAATCAAATAGCTTGGTTTTGGAGCAACTAATCATGCACAAATGACATCTCTAAAGCACTCCAAGAAGATTCAACTTATGTTCTGTATTTCTAAGTATATGCCAATACTCTAACAATTTCTTTTATCTCGCTTGCTCTCTCGACAAGCGACCTGAGTAATACTATTTTGTTTAACCTTCTGTTCTTAACACTTCGATTCAGTTGGCATGCCTAACCATGTTCATATGTACATAAACCTTGTCACTGCAAGCTCTTGTAAAATGATGGCATTCCTTGTGCTTACATAAATTTCTCTGATCTGCTATAATAATAGTGGTGTGCGGGCTAAGTGAACCGTGGACCTATGCCATCTGCAGACAAATCTGAGTTACCTCGACAACTACAACTCCGTTGTCTACTCATGTGGCCATGCACATTTAAGAGACACCATGTGCGGTACTAAAATTCTCCATCCAGCGCAATTGCACAAATAATTATACTAATGAATGCATAGTACAACTCGTGAAATTAAAGTTAGTTCCAAGACTTCTAAGATTATTAAGATGCCTTGGTATATGTCATAGACCAAATATTCATAATTATACTTTTAGAAGTCATTGATGTCCTTATCTCAATGTCTTGATACTGATTTGGTCATAGCACATACCAATGCAAGTCAGGCTGCATAAAGTGATGTACAACATAACTAAATGGAATCATACCAGGTAATAAAAGAAATTCAGGATCGAATGGCTCAGAATATCACGATCAGCCGCTTTATCAAATGTGTTGAGACACATCTGCAAATTTCACACTCAAGTTAGTAGATTCATCTAACTCATTAACCTTAATTAGGTAGAGTAGCATAATTCAAAGTTGCTGTCAGAACTTCTTTTGCGAGATTTGCAAGCACTTTTTATAGGGATTTGCAAGAACTTTTTGTGAGGGGTTTGCAAGCACTTATCATGACACATCTGATTAGGAAACAAGTAAAGCAAATTGTAGTCACATAGCCAACCTGCATGGTGGGATACGACATTACCATATAGTTGTCATAGACAAACCTCCAAAACTAAGACTAATCGGACACAAAGTATACCTCCTGCAATTTCTTCTGATTCTACAGAGAAATGCTGCAACATAGGAATAACCTACAACAATAGACAGAATATCATACACCATATGAGTCAACAAAGTTATACCGCCAGCTATACTGCATGCATCCGTATGCTTATGACACTCTGTGCACCCTAGCATGACAGAATAAAAAAAATAGTGAACACGACACATCATAACACCAGAATAGAGAACACATATCAACAACAAATATTTTCAATGAGAACACAACATCCTATACTAACCAGTACCCAGCCATGACAAATAAATCGTTCTAGAAACCAAAGCTTCAGGCATAGCGCAACAAATATTTTTCTAGGACAACACAACCCAGCCATGACAAACAAATCATTGTAGAAGCCAAAGCTTCAGGTATAGGGTACCAATTGAACACGCATGCAATCTTAATCTAGCGTTAATAATGACAACATGTTGCTTAATCTAGTAGTAATAATGACAATATATCCAGCACACACGTAAATAGCATCACTACTTAGCCCCGCTAATGACAACACTTAAAATAAAAGTACTCTAAACAAAAAGATCTATCATACACAAATTAAAAATTGGAATAAACAACCTGAATATACATCAAAACAACACGTCAAAAACATAGATCACAAACCTCCTCCAATGAAAAACTCGTCTGAACTGAACACGGCAGAGCGGAGAACCCACTCCAGAAAACCTGAAGGGAGGAAAACACAGTTCAGAAACATGCAGCAACACACAACAGCTAGAACATTGCACAAGAAAACATCAAACAAACAAAAATACATAGATGAACCAGACACAGAAAGGTCACATCGAACCGACGGACCGGCGGATGGCTTACAAAGCGACGCCGGCCCCGTCAGAAGCACCTGCCACCCGAACGGCGGCAAGAGAGGATGGATTACAAGCAAGAAGGAACACTGACTTGACGAAGGAGCAGGCAAGCAGCAGATCCAAACCACACAATCCAATCGGCATTCCCTAGCGAGAAACGCACAGAGGAGAGAATGCTACCGAGGCAAATCTTCGCTTCCTAGCAAGCTGTCACCCGAAGAAGACAAGGCAACCAAGCCCCCACCGGCCACCGCCAAAAGGAAAGCAAAAATAGACATACAGCCATGAAGGGAATAGGCCCGAGAGGCAATAATAAAGTGGTTATTATCATATTCCATGTTTATGATAAATATTTATTTCTCATGCTAGAATTGTATTAATTGGAAACATTAATACTTGTGTGATTTATAAACCAAAAGGTTCCTAGTAAAGCCTCTCTTATTATACTAGCTCATTGATTAACTGATGATCAAGGTTTCCAGATCATGAACATTGGATGTTGTTAATAACGGGGTCACATCATTAGAAGAATGATGTGATGAACACTCACACTCATAGTAAGAATAGCAATACGATCAAGTCATCAAGTTTCATTTCTATATCAAACTCATATGAAGTAGTTCTAATCCTTAGACCATGAGATCATGTTAATCACTGATACCGGAAGGGTACTTTGATGATATCAAATGTCACACCGTAACAGGGTGATTATAAAGATTGATTTCGGTACTCTGAAAGTATTAGTTGAGGCTCATGGATCAAGAGTGGGATTTGTCCATCCGGATGACGGAAAGATATTCTCTAGGCCCTCTCGGTGATACTGCATTGACACCAGCTTGCAAGCATGTGACTAGGTCACGGGAATGCATTAGCACGGAATGAGTAAAGAGACTTATCAGGAACGAGATTGAACTATGTATGGTTGATACCAAATGATCGGATCTCGGACAAGTAATAATATCATGAGACAAAAGGAATTAACTATGTTCGTTATTGGTTCACACGATCACTAGTTCATCGTCGAGTAAGTGGGAGTCGTCATGGATTTCCAGATCCCACTGATGATTATTGATTGGAGAGGAGTCTCGATCATGTCCATGTTATTCACGAACCGTAGGGTGACACACTTAAGGTTCGCTGACGCTTTTTGAGTGGATTTAGAACTCCGGCTGAATTATTGGACAGCACAGGGGTTGTTTCCGAAAAGCACCGAAATTATTTCAGGATATCGAAATGACTCAAGGGGGTAAATGTTAATGTTTGTTAATTGATTGAATTAACAAATATTAAAGAAATAAAAATGTTTTATTAATTCAATAAGTGTGGATTTTAATTAACATGAATGTCATGCAAAATTAAAATGGGGGTTACTCATTTGATGAGGGGGGGTTACCTTTCCATGAAGGAGGGGGTTACCACCACCATGAAGAGGAAAAAGAGCAAGGGCTGGCCGCACCCCTCTATGGGCTGCTGCCCCCTTCTCCTATATATATGTTGGACATGCTCCTCTTCTACACACACTTAGTTGTTTTCCATCCCCTACCTTGTTGCTCCAAACCATGGCTTGTTGCTTAAGAGAAGCATTGCCGAAATCGTTAGCCACCAATACTTGGAGAAGTGGAGGAGGAGGAGGAGTTCCGGCGGATCCCTACTTCCGCTGCCCCGCTGGACCGAGGGCATGGAGGACGTCACCGAACTGTACGTGTGACCGAGTACGGAGGCGCCGCCGGTTGTGGCGTCTTGTACACGATCTTGAGATCGTCAAGTGAACAACTACGTCGACTACGTGCGTCTTTGTCGAGTCTTCATCGACAACGCTTGTGCGGGAACGTAATCCCCGCTTCCGGTCATCGAGGGTTAGTTAATCGTTGCTTCCATCTCGTAGAGGATCTTGGCTAGTTTTGTGTTCATGCGTAGGAAATTTTTTGTTTTCTATGCTACGATCCCATCAGTGGTATCAGAGTCATCTCTATGCGTAGTTAGTATGCACGATTAGAACACATGGAGATGTGGGCGTTGATGATCATGTTATTGCTATTTTTTGTATTTTGGATCATAATGGCATAGTGGGATTGAAGCTGCCCGAGACTAACATTACATGACCGTGTTCACGAGACTTGTCCCACACTTGACATGCTTCGGCATATGTGGCTATGTGGGTGCACATTTCTCCCACTATAGTTATGATCTATTTTACAAAGAATTGTTAATAATATTTTATCACCATTGTGGTTACATGTTCGTAGGTAAGAACGGTTTTCCTAGAAAGCCCCAAACCACGTAAAATATGCAAGACAAATTAGAAGCGTCTAACTTGTTTTTGCAGGGCATGTGATGTGATATGGTTAAATTGTTTATGTTACAAATTGTATGCAATGATCCGTTTTGTAAGTTATAAACAACCGGCAGGAGTCATATGGTTGTCTTTTCATTTTATGGCCTGCATGCCGAATATATATATCCAAGCGATATATTGTAATGGAGGAAGACAATCAAGGTGGTGCGCCATGGACCTTGGTGTTGCGCCGGTGGAATGATGGATATCATGTCATGATGCACAAGATGGAGATCGAATGCGTGAAGGACCATATCATATCACATTATATATGCATGTGATATTTATCCTTTTATGCATCTTATTTTTCTTAGATTTGATCGCGCGGTAGCATTATAAGATGATCCCTCTCACATAAATATCAAGATAAAAATGTGTTCTTCCATAGCATGCACCATCAAAAAAGTTCGTCGTTTCGAGACACCACGTGATGATCGGGTGTGACAGACTCTACGTTCACATATGACGGGTGTAAGACAGTTTTACACACGCAAGTGCTATGGTTCTACTTGGCGAGCCTAGCATGTACAGACATGGCCTCGGAACACGAACCGAAAGATTAAGCATGAGTCATATGGTTGATATGATGAACATGGTGATGTTCGCCTTTGAAACTATGCCGTTGCACGTGATGATCAGTTGTGGTATAGTAAATTTGGTTCGTGTAATCACTTAAGAAAACTAAGAGGGATGTTGTTTTTAAGTGGGAGTTCACTTAGTAATTTTGAATTATAGAACTCAATTTATCATGAACTAAATCAAAGTGAATTTGCATAGTTTGTTGTAGGCATTGGCATCCGTTTACTACCTTGCGATTAGCTATAATTGACATAATAGAACTATAGAATTCTGGATGTTAACTTTACGAACTGTTATCGTATTGTTTGAATGTCAATCTAAAGTTTAAAGTCCTATTGCGAACTTTTAGCAAACTTTGGTTACTCGATAAAATTTGATAAGTATTAAATCAAGAGTAACAATTCCAGTGTTAGGATCTAAGTATCACACTTGTCTCTATGATCCTTGATATTCAAAAGTTGTTTTTAGTATCAAGGTTATCTAGGAGCTAAAAGGATTGTTTCATAAACTATCATGTGTGGAAGATATTTTGATATCTGAAACAATGTTTGGTTGTAATGTGATAGAGTATAATTTAGTAAGACACATGTTCTCATATTGTATGAGAATTTGCGAAGATTAGAGACGCTAGCCGTCTAGATCTCCTAAAAAGGTTTTGGGAACTAGCATTATACTCACAATTCATCCTCATGAGCTATAGTAGCTTGATCATGAAAGTTGTCATGATAGGATGAATACAAGATGTCGGTAAAATGTTTACTACATTAAAAGATTACTAAAGAATGGAATTTGGAAGAACGCCAAATATTTGATTATGATGATCTACTTCAAAGTGTGAGTCCAAAGGTATTAGTGTTTGACTAATCATGCCTTGAACTATGTGCCATATGAATGGCGCCACTATTGATGTTGATAGATTCTTCTAGAAGGAAAAGAATTGCTAAAAGAGAATCCAAAATTTATTCTGGCGGAAAAGAAAAGACAGGAAATGTCCAGCTCAGGTATATAGAAGATATACATGTTATGGGTGTATTCGTTGCTTGTTAAAATAATGTGGTTCTTGGGTATTTGATACTAAATTTGTTGGTATGAACTGTCATATAGAACAACACTATACAAGAACTACAATGGCCTAATTAACTAGCAAATGAATATGGGATGATTCTCATCGAAAACAAATAAAGTGTTATTGTGCTTCGTTGGAATTAAACCTAGCCTTCAAGATTTTTTTTAATAATTGTTATTTTGTTCTGGTATTATGAGAACAATGGTTGTTCAAATTATTACCACATTCATAGAAGATGGATGAACACTTATCTTGTTGGAGAAATCACATCCATAACACTGATGCTAAAAATTTCTCAAGACAAATGATTAGAAGATCACTTATGAGTGACACCACCATTTAAATCATATTGGAAAGAAAACATGAAGGAACTCCATATTGATGGCATTTTGGAGTCTTTTGATTTTGAATCAATTGACACTTGTTAAAATTTTCTAGAGATGATTAAAACTCCATTTTTAGGCCAAGGAAGAACGGACGACTAACTTATTGGATGTTGTACATGTTGATGTATATTGTCCATTATGTGTAGCCGTGTGTGGTGAGTTCTTGAACTTCATTTACTTTAATCGATGATTTGAGTAGATATATGTGTATATTTACTTGATAAGGAAGAAGCATGAAATATTTGAAAAATGTTCAAAGTATTTCTAGATGAAGTGGAAAATCATTGTAACAAGAGAATAAAGAATTTATGATTTGATCATAAAGGAATATATTTGAGTTACAAGTTTAGCGAACACCTCAAAGTTGAGGAATCGTTCCATAGACTTGTATTTCCCGAAACACCATAGGAGTATGGAGTGTTCGAGAGATGAAATGACATCGTTAGATCAAAGGTGTCGTCTATAAACTGCCATTATATTTGAAGGATAAAGCTTTAGAGACTGCCGCTTTTACACTAAAAAGAGCGCCATCATGATCCGTTGAAATGACACCATATGAGTTATGGCATGGGATAAAACCCAAGTTGTCTTTTCTAAAATTTTGGTATGCTAGGCATATGTAAAATGTTTACAACCAAAGTTGGATAAATACATCTTTGTAGGTTATCCCAAAGTAACTGTTGGGTATTCCTCCAGAACACCAAAGACAAAAGTGTTTGTCGCTAAAAACATCAAGTTTCTTGAGAAAGAATTTTTGCAAAAAGTTAAGTGGGAGGACAATAGAACTTTGATTTGGTTATTGAACCTAAGATATATGTGCTGAGTAGCACAGCACCGGGAAGTGTCCCGGAGGCGGCCACAATGCGCATGGCTGTCGTACCTCAAAGGTTGTGGTCACATAGATCTAAGTTCCTATTGAACCGCGTGAGTCGGGTAACAATCAAATAGTTAGATTTGAAAACAAATCATTATTGTTTGAGAATGATGAACCGACTACATGCAAAGAAGCGATGATGGGCCCTGACTCCGTCAAATGGCTAGAAGCCATAAAAATCCGTGATAGTTCCATACACGACAAACCAAGTTTCTGAACTTTGAAGACCCTTAGAAAGGCATGAAGCCCAGCGAGCGTGTTAGGATCTATAAAGACAGACATGGATGTTTAACATCTATGAAATAGTTGACATATCGTTAAAGAGTTTACGATTATGATCAAGGAGTTGACTATGACAAGATTTGATCTTTCGTAGTGATATTTTGTCTGGACGAATTATAGTAGCAACCACTACATATGCCAAGTTTGGTATATGTTAGTTGAACAAACAAGACACCATTCTTCTAATAGAATGGTTACCTAGGACATGTACATGACATGGTCCAATGGGTTTTGTAAATTCAAAGGATGCTAAAAAGGCATGCAAACTTCAATGATTGAAGCAAGCATCGCGGAGTTGGAATATTCACCATGATGAAATTGTTAAAAGGTTTAGTTTCATCAAAGACGATGAATATGCTTGCATTTGCAAGAAATTAAGTGGGAGCGCTGAGACATATTTCCAGTACATTATGTAGAAGACATATTGTTAATTGGAAATGATGTATCTTTTATTGACATAGATTAAGATTTTCATTAAAATTTGATTTTCAATGAAAGACTTAGGCAAAACCAAAATATTGGGTATCGATGTCTATGAAGCTAGATCGAGGTGCCAATATGGTTATGCCAACATACATAGATGAAATATTGAATGAAGTTCAATATGGAAACAACGAGAAAAGTTCTTGCTGCATGGAAGAGGTTGAAACAAGATTCAGGTGTTTTTGACACTTGATGAGTGAAGCCACATGAATGATTTGATCGATCATGTATACCGTGATATATACATATCCATATATGTCCTATGCTCTAAATGTTATGAGCATATACCAGAGTGATAAATATCATAAGATGATCACTGGACAATAGTAAGGATATCCTTATGTGCTTTGGAACAACTAAGGATATATATTATGTATGACAAAGTGACACATAGTTCATTGTAAAGTGTTACATTGATACTAAGTTTGTCATAAGATACAAATTAAGTTTATCTCAATTTTAGCTATCTGTTTAGGTGGCACAATGTAATGGAAGGAAGTTCCATAATGGATTTGGATGAGTTCCAAAGTTAAGACATTGTGATGGATTCTACAACAAAGGTTGAGTATATGGCTGCTTTAGAAGTAGCAAAGGAGGGCATTTGTGTCAAGAAGTTTGTTATCAAACTAGGTGTAGTTCCAAGCTGGCTATTACTATGAAGATCTATTGTGCGACAATAGTGTCAACATGGTTTTAGCTAAAGGAACTAAGGTCTCACCAAAGGACCAAATTTATACCCAACTATCTCATTTGAGAATGAGTGATGCGTAGAGACGCAAAGACATGCAAATACACACATAAATGAAAGTGTCAGATCTAGAGATCAGATTAACCACATGCAACGCGTACGAATAACACGTGAATGTCATAAGTGTTATATACGCAAGTATCAACTAGATTATTGACTCTAGTGCAAGTGGAAGACTGAAGGGAATATGCCCGAGAGGCAATAATAAAGTGGTTATTATCATATTCCATGTTTATGATAAATGTTTATTTCTCATGCTAGAATTGTATTAATCGGAAACATTAATACTTGTGTGATTTATAAACCAAAAGGTTCCTAGTAAAGCCTCTCTTATTATACTAGCTCATTGATTAACTAATGATCAAGGTTTCCAGATCATGAACATTGGATGTTGTTAATAACGGGGTCACATCATTAGAAGACTGATGTGATAAACACTCACACCTATAGTAAGAATAGCAATACGATCAAGTCATCAAGTTTCATTGCTATATCAAACTCATACGAAATAGTTCTAATCCTTAGACCATGAGATCATGTTAATCACTGATACCGGAAGGGTACTTTGATGATATCAAATGTCACACCATAACAGGGTGATTATAAAGGTTGATTTGGGTACTCTGAAAGTATTAGTTGAGGTTCATGGATAAAGAGTGGGATTTGTCCATCCGGATGACGGAAAGATATTCTCTGGGCCCTCTCGGTGATATTGCATTGACACCGCTTGCAAGCATGTGACTAGGTCACGGGAATGCATTATCACGGAACGAGTAAAGAGACTTGTCGGGAACGAGATCAAACTAGGTATGGTTGATACCAAATGATTGGATATCGGACAAGTAATAATATCGTGAGACAAAAGGAATTAACTATGTTCGTTATTGGTTCACATGATCACTAGTTCATCGTCGAGTAAGTGAGAGTCGTCATGGATTTCTAGATCCCGCTGATGATTATTGATTGGAGAGGAGTCTCGGTCATGTCCATGTTATTCACAAACCGTAGGGTGACACACTTAAGGTTCGCGGACGCGTTTTGAGTGGATTTGGAACTCCGGCTGAATTATTGGACAACACAGGGGTTGTTTCCGAAAAGCACCAAAACTATTTCAGGATATCGAAATGACTCAAGGGGGTAAATGTTAATGTTTGTTAATTGATTGAATTAACAAATATTAAAGAAATAAAAATGTTTTATTAATTCAATAAGTGTGGATTTTAATTAACATGAATGTCATGCAAAATTAAAATGGGGGTTACTCATTTGATGGGGGGGTTACCTTTCCATGAAGGAGGGGGTTACCACCACCATGAAGAGGAAAAAGAGCAAGGGCTGGCCGCACCCCTCTATGGGCTGCTGCCCCCTTCTCCTATATATATGTTGGACATGCTCCTCTTCTACACACACTTAGTTGTTTTCCATCCCCTACCTTGTTGCTCCAAACCATGGCTTGTTGCTTAAGCGAAGCGTTGCCGAAATCGTTAGCCACCAACACTTGGAGAAGTGGAGGAGGAGGAGGAGTTCCGGTGGATCCCTACTTCCGCTGCCCCGCTGGACCGAGGGCATTGAGGATGTCACCGAACCGTACGTGTGATCGAGTACGGAGGCGCCGCCGGTTGTGGCGCCTTGTACATGATCTTGAGATCGTCAAGTGAACGACTATGTCGACTATGTGCGTCTTCATCGACAACATTTGTGCGGGAACGTAATCCCTGCTTCCGGTCATCGAGGGTTAGTTAATCGTTGCTTCCATCTCGTAGATGATCTTGGCTAGTTTTGTGTTCATGCATAGGAAATTTTTTGTTTTCTATGCTACGATCCCATCAAGCCAACCCACATAGCCCCACCGACACACCTGTCCCACATGCATCAGGCCCAACAGCTAGCAAAAGCGAGATGGTGCGGCAAGACGAAAGAACCCGAGCAGGAGTAAACAAGCTCTGGCGAAGGCGGTTAACATGACAGCTAGATCCCACGTGCACAAACCCTGGCCCAACAGCAGCGACGGAAAAGGCATCCAGCCCACACGCAGCGAGCGAGGACTGTACCATCGAAGAACAAGTGCCCTGAGGACGTAGACTCAGCACCTAACAGGTTATATTCCTATACACTCCTACTTATTAAATCTCCAATAGCTACGGCCTCCATTTTCATAGAACATGTTACAAATATGAATGTATCTAGACATTTTTAGTGTCTAGATTCAACCATATTTATGACGTGTAACGGAGGGAGTACATTACTTTTCTCTAGTTAGATTTAAAAGTTTTCGTGAAAATTCACGAAGGTTGAATTAATGAAGTTTCATTGATGCTCTCTATTATATTACCCAAAACGTGAGAAGCCAGGTCCTAACACTGAAAAAAAATATTGTATCTGGAGCAGCAGTTCCTAATAATAAAGTTCCTAGCTGCTGAATAACAACATATGGAGTGGAGAATGGGTTCCATATATCTTAACTGAAACATAACAGCCAACATATACCTAAAACTCAGTATGTTTTATACAGGTACTGACGAGGGTTAACTCGGCAAATGTCCTAGATGAAGGACTTAGAATCGGGGGAAGAGCAACGACTAGAGACTCCAGGATCGAGATTGGCACACGACGTACCCAGGTTCACGTCCCCGCGGTGGAGGATCGCTACATCCTGCTAGCAATCTAGTAGATAATCACAATGGTGTTTACATGGTGCCGCCGTAGGCAGAATATTGTATCTAGTCTATGTCTAATCTATCTTGTATCTCTAATATTGCTTGTCTATGATATTCGATGTCTATGAGATATCTTATCTGATGTCCCTCTAGAGGCGCCCCTGCCTGGCTTTATATATGCAACCGGGCTAAGGTTTTACAAGTGTCCTAGTCGAATACGGATTAGAACCTTCTTTCTTCGTCTCCAAGTCAATCTTTGAGTCCTTATGCTAGTCCACCTCCATAATGGGCCGGACCCGGTATACTAATCCGTGGGTACCCGAAGGGCATACCCATGTCAGTAGCCCCCGAGACTCAATTCGAGTTGCAAACTCGGGTTGAGTCTCCAAACTTCAATCTTCGACTTCTTCAATCTTAAAATGCTTCAATCTTCGACTTCCTGAAATCTTCGATTTTCTTCAATCTTTGACTTCTTCAATCTTCGACTTCTTAAAATCTTCGACTTCATGAATTTTCGACTTCAATTCTTCGACTTCCTGAAATCTTTGATTTATTTAATTTTTGACTTCAATTCTCCGACTTCCTGAAATCTTCGGGTTCTTGAATCCGCTCTCCCGATGGGAGTGAAATGTTGAGTCCATGGACTCGAAATTTTCTTTCTCGTTCTTCATTGATGATCTTCTCGAAGTAAATTTTCATCTTCATCGGGTGCGCGACCAGTGCTCCCGATGGGAGTAGCCCCCGATGCTATTGTCGGGTGCTTGTAGTCGATCATAGGCTTAAATTGACTTCCTTTTCTTCTTCTTTTGTCGAATTCTTTCTCAAAATTGACTTTCTATCGGGTGCGCGGCAACGCTCCCGATGGGAGTAGCCCCCGAGTCTATGTTCGGGTACTTATAGCCGGGCATAGACTCAAGTTGTACTACTTGAAGAAGTTCAACTCCTGCAGAAAATATGAAAAGTTGTGAAATATTTTGTCTCTCGAAGAAATATTGTGCTTGTAGATTGCAATGATGATGATGTAGTATGAAAAATAAAAACTCGATGTTTTTTGTACAATTTTGTTGCTCGTACGTAAGACGCTTTCGCTAGCCTGATGCACTTCACGGCTCGATCAGCTACTCAGGTCAGACGTAATGTTTTGCGTTTGCCGTATTTGAATTTCAAGATACTTGCTAAGCCTTTTTGTTAGCCTAACGCCCCAAGATTTTATGCCTTGACAACCGTTAGTCGAGCTTCATGCGACTGTAAACTAAATTGTCAAGTATTCGACAAGGAACGCCAGCTACTAGGGCTTTCGCAATTTTTCGAAGTCAATGATATGCAAGATGATTTTTCATGGCGGAGCCCCCGAGTGTCGGGTGCGGCGAATTATAAAATAATAATCGATTCTTGGAAGAGGAGAACTTAGCTTTTATCGGGTGCGGCGTGGTCGGCACGGCGTAGTCGATGATGACGTAGTCGAGTTATTGTCGTAGAATCACAATCACGATCAGAGGCGAAGTTGTTGTCGAGCCCCCGAGCGTTGTTGGGATTGTCGCGTTGCTGATGTCAACGAAATCGTAGGTCTTGAGGTTGATTTTCCACACTCCGGGGCGAGTTGACGTCGAGCCCCCGAGTGTTGCGGATAGTTTGCGCGAGTGCGCGACGATGAGCCCCCGAGCGTGGAAAGCCGTAGCCGAAACAGATGTAGTCGACGATGTTGAAGACGAAGTAGTCGAAATATTTTTTTCGGGTTCTCCGAGCAGTTCAGCGAGTAGTCAAAAAAAAATTTCTCCAATTTGTCCGAGCAGCTGTTATAATTTGCCGCCCGCACACGTAAAAGCTGACTCTTTTTTTCCTGGTCTTGGGACGCTGTCGCTGTTCACCGTCGCCGATCAAACTCTGAGTTTGTATCGGATTGCGTTTTCTTTATCTTGGCAACTTGTATGGTAGCAAACACGATCACGTATTGCTTTTTTTTTGTGTGGCTTGAATCTTTCTCCGGGAGCGCTTGACGCTTGCATATTTCCCAAATCCTTGCTTCTTGTTTCGATCGGACGTGAATAAAATAAGGAGCCCTGCTGCGGTGCGCTACTCGTCATGGTATCAATCCGGAACGCGTCCCGCGTACTCTGGCCAGTCAACTGCTGATGCATCTTCGTGATTAGATCTGCTATCTCTCGACGATTTTAATTTTGGCAAATTCAGATTCTGGTAACATAGAGCAGACGAGAAGTCGACGATGTGCTCGATTTGATCCAACATTCGAGTAGTTGACGTGGACACAGTCGGTCGCTGATTTCACCGAACCAAACCAAGTTAGAGTCAAGTGACGATGAGGAAACTTGTCGGCCGGTTTATGATGAAGATCTTGCCGATGATGATGAGTTTGACGCTTGTTGAAGATTTATCGATCCGCCTGATGCTGCCGTTGGCAGCCGCAAAACTTGTTGATCTTGTCGATGAAAACTTGAAGGATCCCGCCCGGATAACAAAATCCAGTCGCCGCGATCCCCACGGTCGGCGCCAATTGACGAGGGTTAACTCGGCAAATGTCCTAGATGAAGGATTTAGTATCGGGGGAAGAGCAATGACTAGAGACTCCGGGATCGAGATTGGCACACGACGTACCCAGGTTCACGTCCCCGCGGTAGAGGATCGCTACATCCTGCTAGCAATCTAGTAGATAATCACAATGGTGTTTACATGGTGCCGCCGTAGGCGGAATATTGTATCTAATCTATGTCTAATCTATCTTGTATCTCTAATATTGCTTGTCTATGATATTCGATGTCTATGAGATATCTTATCTGATGTCCCTCTAGAGGCGCCCCTGCCTGGCTTTATATATGCAACCGGGCTAAGGTTTTACAAGTGTCCTAGTCGAATACGGATTAGAACCTTCCTTCTTCGTCTCCAAGTCAATCTTCGAGTCCTTATGCTAGTCCACCTTCATAATGGGCCGGACCCGTTATACTAATCCGTGGGTACCCGAAGGGCATACCCATGTCAGGTACAGATGAAAAGTTCCATTAATTGCTAGCAAAAGAGGATCAAATCCAATCAACTTCCAGGCAAAACCAAGAAAGAAAAAAGAAAGGGATGAGGGGGATTTCACAGATGCCATGTTCCATGTCTGTATGCATGGGCGCATTATTCCCATGGGGTCGGAGCTCTCAAATTCGATAGGGACATGCCCGAATGCAAGCTCTGTCTAGAGAAGGAAGCAGCCGCTGGCTTCCGTATCGAAAGCAAGAAGGCACCTCCATCGTTGCTTGTATAGAGGGTATCGAACGACGACCTAGAATCAGAGGGGGGCGGGGGAGATTTCCTTACCTCCAATGGATTCGTCGGACACCAGCAAAATCGATCAAGAGGCTCACCAGGAAAGCACTGCGGCAGAAGAAGAATGTCGCGATGGGGTCCGACCGTCCTGGATGCAACCGAGCAAGAGCGGCAAGTCGGACTGCTGCTGCCGGTACAGGGGGCGTGGCCGGCCGGCGTGCATCTCCAGCCGCAGCGGCAGGGACAAAAATCACACCAAAATCCGGCGACCAGGACTGCTCCCACAAGGCCACAACCTGCACCTTGGTGTCCACCGACAAGAACAGAGGAGGAAGAAGAAGATCCCAAGAATACAAATCAGTACTATTTGGGGAGAGAAACCTACCTAGAATATCTGAGTGAGAACAACCTATGCATCTATGGTCTGCCATGTCCGGCTTCCTTCTCACAACCGTCCACCTTGGCTACCGGTGACGGGAAGGAGGGAGGTCAGGATCTGGATTAGAGAAGAGAAAAGGGTCAATGGAGAGAGAGAAGGGGGAGCGCATATCCACTGAGACAACGCGGCACGGAACAGACAGGAGCCCGGGATGCACACGCTGGCAAACGGCCCACACCCAGCGACATGGCGTGTGGCAAGTGCCCTCAGCGCATAGGGTCGTCACTACGCTTACAGCTTTAGATAATACCGTCTTGGCCATTTCTTCATGCATTGCTGTCGCACGATCGCACAATCATTCGCAGCATAGTGCCATAGTCTGTATACTTTTTACAACGCCACAGTCCATAATCTTGTTAGATTTCACCATGTTAATGGCCTTCGAAGACCACCAGCAACTACTAAACTTACGAATTAACCAGAAAAATAATAACAAAATTTTGAAAAATAGATAAGTTGGTCAATCAACCTGCTACAAATACCATCTCCAGTGTAAGCTAAGCACCAGTTTAATTGGCACGCTCCATATTGACCCATGTCTTGCAACGGCACCTAGAGAGGATACATGTAAATTCTGCAAGATGTACCAACCAAATAAATATTTCCTTCGTTTATAAATAATAAGATATTTTAACTTTGTGAAGCAAATGTATTTAGACATCTTTTAGTGTGTAGGTTTACTCGAATATACACACTAAAACTTATCTAGATATATTTGCTTCACAAACCTAAAACATCTTATATTTATAAACGGAGGGAGTACAATATAACAGTATGAGATTCTTAGTATCTCGCATTGTAGGAATTACAAGGCCATCATAATAGAAGGAAATTCATTTCATAAACTTTAAACCGCATAAACATGGAATTATAATTTGAGCGCACAAATATAAGGGCACCAAACCATCGTTAAGTGCGCATTTGAGAATCATATCAAAGCAAATGCCAACCCATCGTAACAGCAAAAGCTAGGATATTAAAGGAAGAAAAATTGTGTACCTTGAAGGTGACAACAACATAATGAATAACTCTACAGGAAATCAAGTTGTTTGGCGATTCGTCTAAAGCCAAAATTCAGGGTAACATTAAATAATCCACCACATCACAAACCTATATTAAGATTACCTCTCATGAATGTGTCAATCAAAAATTGATCTTATATAGCATATAAGGAAATTTATTATAACACCGACTTTTCCTTGCTGAATTGGTGATAACTTCTCAAACTCATTTCTAACTGGGAAACTTTCATCAATAGGAACTCCAAACTGGTGCATACAAAAATAAATATCCCTTCCTAATTTTTTATGAATTACTCTCAAACAACTCAGTAAAAAATGTATGCCCATTGCACCGGGAGAAACAAATCTTAAAATGGTTTAGCGAATTATTCATGTTAACACTTCTTGTCCTTGCCACAATGGTGTTCACTTGTTTCCCATTCATGACGAAGACGATAAATTTTAAGAAGATAAACTTTGCGAGTCCATGTTCCACCGACTTGTAATGTCGTGGATTTGTCACAATTGTGGGTGCTACTACTATGTAACACCCCGACCACCCCGTGGCTCGGGCCTGTTACCCCTGGCAGCTCTCTAGGATCTCTAGACTAGCCCCACAGACCAACACTAGTCTTTTTTGCGCACTTTGTCCTCACTCATGCGCACCCGGGAAGGACTTCCCGGTCGGTCACCCATCCCCAAATCGCTCCGGGCCAAGCACGCTTAACCCAGAGTTCCTTTGGAGTGAGTTCCCGGAAAAGAAGTTGCAACTTGTTGATATAAGTATCCTATCAATCCTATTAAGCCCTGAGCCAGGATGTCACACACTCACCCCCTTAGAAGACCGACGTCCTCGTCGGTCAACCCCAGGCCAGGAACTCCCCCTCTTAGACACGTCCATGCATCCAGTGCCGACCCATGTGCCACGACGGGCCACATGTCCACACACCTAACCCGCACACGCCCGTGTTATGCAATCTCTCTGCATCATTATGTGATCGGTTTCCCCCACTCAACACCACTATCTCCCTCCCCCGACCACAATCTCCCTGGATCTGGTCGCCATGATCTCCCCCGCTGTCCTCCCCAACACCGGTCGAGTGCTGCCCGCAGCCGTCAGACCCTAGTCCGAATCCCGCCGCCCTCCCTATCTTCATCGCCGGAACCTTCTCTCCGTTTTCGTTGTTGCGGCCGGCTAGCCGGGATCCCCGCCGTTCTCTGCATCGGAGAACCGATGCAAGGAGCTCGTAGTGGATCGGCTGTACTTGGAAAACTCGCGCCGCCCGGGGGCACCACACCATCGGCGCCCCGTCTCCGTCCTGCTCCAGGTTGCACTTCCGGGACCAGGAGTTGAAGGGAGTACCAGCGGGCCGCAGCCAGGATGGTGGTCGCACGGGTCACTGGCAGGGGCGGTGGCGATAAGAGGGCGTGGTCGGTCGCAATTTTTTTGATCTGCATTTGCTTAAGCCATTATTTCTTGATTTGGATTCTGCTTCACCGTGTTAATTTTTTACGCCAGCTCGCCAACCTCTGTCTCCGGCGGTCAAGCTCGCACCGCCCAGAAAAGATGCGGCTAGAGCGACGACCCTCCCCTCTTTTTGCTGCGCCGTGCGCGGGCGTGGTGTACGGCGTCGCAAGCATCCTTGGTGCGGAGCTGGGAAAAGTGGCGGCTCGGTCAGAGGCCATCTTCACCCCGGTCATCCCCAGCAACAGCCGAAGCAGCAAGTGCGCCGAGAGATCAAGACTGGTCGCGACCTCCGCTTCGCCCTCGAGCCTGCCGACCGCCGCCTCTCCACGGACGACCCTGGCCGTCGAGGAGATCTCTGCCACGACGCCAGATCCGTATTCTCCAGGCGTCTGTGGCGCGGGGACGGTGCGGGGCGCGTGTCCTGGCTCGCGTCGTCCTCCACTCTATCTGGCTGCTGCTCTGCCTCCAACTCCGCGCTAGTGCTGATGTTTTCTTGATCTAGATTCTTCTATTTTCCTTCGCGATCTAGATTTGCTTCAACGTTTGAGGGGATGTCCATTCTGGCATCCTGACATTTTGTAATACATGGTGTGTTTCTGATCGAGATCCAATTTGTATTTTTGTTGGAATTTCTGGTGCTTTTTTCGAATTAAGGAGCTTTGTAGCTCCCGATTAGATTTCACAATAAAACCAGAACATTCTGGTGCTAGGTGGTTTAAAAAAAGTGCTAGTCAGCTAGTGTGTTCTCCTTTTCGCTCTAATTTCTAGCATACCCACATATTCATTTGACTTGATGATTTGAAAAAACTTGAATTGATGTTTGCTGTGGCGTGTTGATTCGGTAATTTTGGATCCAAATGTGCAGTAGTCCCTTTCTCACTCGTTTTTTTTCAGAGACAAATATTTTGCTAACTTTAACTAGATGGTGAATGAAATAAAGCACCTTCGTATTAAGGAGAGCCAATGATTTCATCAATTTTACAGCTGGTTCTAAATTTTTATTAAACGATGTACAATAATTAGTTGGCGAGAAAGTGACCCTATTCTTCCGGCCACGGCTCTCTTCTTTTAGCGAAGCTCTTTTGTTTGTTAATAACATGGACGGCCACGGGCTCGGAACCAAGGAGCCAAATATTAAAATGGCCCGGTACGACGGTACCAAAGAATGGTACCAAAGGATGGCTCAGTAAGAAAGATGGAAACCTTAACGAACGTTAACTGCGCACGAATCACGAGACAGATCCCACGACGCTGAGCGTATGCGTAGCTATCACCCATGGTAGCAAATCCGCATATATGAAACTCTGGGTGTACTGCAAATATATAATGACAATTCAGTTACCATCCACGCTCCATATGTATAAACTTATAAGAAAGCCCATATATAATCCAAATACAAATTTCAGCAAATAAAGGCCATTATTAACATGCTCACAATGCTGTTCATGAGATTCTACAGTTGAACTACTCGTTGTTATCACTGATGAATATAACAGATGCCACCTTTTTCTAATTGTATCCATAAAGTATGTTAACACATCATGTCATTATGAACAACTTAATATATGTATATTTCCCCTTTTTAATGGGTGGAAGCAGTATATAATTGATGAATAGCTCATACCAAAGAACAAAGATATTCAAAACAGAAAAGTAATCTATGTATGAAGAGCATTGCCTTTTAGATTTCGAAATTTCTGATACAAACTATAAAGTTTATCCATAGAAAGAGCATAACTAACTCCAATCGCCTTTTCCCCGCAAAAAAAACTCCAATCGCCTTTCTACAAATAAAGAAACGATTCAAACTGCTTGATCATGGTATATCCGTAAGTTTGACACATGAGTGCAAAGACACTCCATCTATGAACTGGTAATAACAATTAATGTAAATCTGCAATATTGTAAAACTACAACATTTCTTGACATCTAAACAAGAAGGAATCCAAAAATCATACTACAAATTCCAGTTTGCATTATACTTACAACTAATTTGATTATTTCCCCTCTTTTACTTTTTTTTTTTTGAGAAATAGGTGCTGCGATATATTAAAACAAAACATCCATGTCAAGAGAGTTTACAACACACGCTGGAGGAACACCCAGCCAGTTCATGTCTAATTTATTCTCGCAGCCATTTTTAGCTAAAACATGTGCAGCACCATTCGCAGACCTCCGAACAGCATGCACCAAGCTCTCATCGAAAACTCCTCAACACTTCCTTCACCTCTTCCACGAGAGATGCGTTGAAAGATCTATCCAGCTCCGCACTAGACAGCTTTGTCTTGACGCTCGAACAATCAGTCTCAAGAATTACCTTGGAAACCTGGGCTTCCCTAGCCAACACTAAACCCTGACGGCATGCTAGGAGTTCAGCGCTCTCCGGATCAGCTGTATGAGGGAAAAAACGGCTAGCTCCAGCGATGAAACTACCGTGGTGGTCTCTGATAACCACGCCCCCTCCTCCACAATGATCCTCCTTTCGGAAAGCTCCGTCAGTATTCACTTTGCACCAGCCATGGTCTGGTGCCACCCACTTCTCCACCGAAACAGGAGATGTCGAACTAGCAGCATTCAGATTACAAAGCTCCTCGATGAACAGCGCCGTTCGCCTGACAATAGCTACTGGATCCTCGATCTTTCCAGACTCCCGAGCATCATTTCTGGCCAGCCAAAGGTTGTAGATCAAGATGAAGAACCATGAGGTCTGAACATCCGATAGTCTACCAATCAAAGTGAGCAGCCAGCCTCTCAAGTCCGCGTGACAAGAAAGGTTCTTTGGGGGTTGTTCCAGTGACACACCCCACTGTTCCTCAACAATAGACCAGGCTAATGATCATGTGCATTCTCATATATCTCACATATGTGATGCAGGCACTAAGCCACTACGCTAATTCACCTGAACATAAACTCAATGGAAAAGAAGCAAAATAAAATATGCATGGCAATCCCGAGCATTCTCCTAGATCTCACAATGTGAGGCAAGGCCACGCGGCAGTCAGAACAGCTGGGCGCAACCAACACGGAAAAGAGACCAAGAAAATCACCTCAAGTAGTAGAACCGACAACCTAGGTTGAAAAGCAGCAGCGGCGAGACGGCCTCACCCAGCCAGAAGAATCGCCAGAGCGAAGCACGACCCAGCTAGAACAGAAAGGCCACACACAGTCGAGAAAGAGCTCGCCGTGCCGCTCCCCCCAAACACCGCCTCCACAAATCGAAGTCAATTCCAGGAGTGAAATTCGCGGAGGAAACCAGGAGCAAAAGCTTGTCCTGTGCATCTCCCGCAGCGTGGTCTTCTATTTCTGCGAGATCATCGTCAGGAGTCACGACGCACCCTGTCTATCACTGTATCTGCCCGCCACCTTGCTGCAACCAAGAAGCCACAAATTCAGTTCGATTTGGGGTCGATAGTGAGAGAGAGAAGGCGGGGTTATGGATCAGAGAAGTGGGTCGGCAGAAGGGCCGCAGCTCGCGCCGCCCCCTTCCCCAGTCTTCCTGCTGCACTACCGACCAGCGAGATGGCCGGCCCCTTCTACCGCCCTCCTGCGTGACTGCCAGCCGGCGAGAGGGCCGCAGCCCCGTGGAGCCCCCTTCCCTGTCCACTTGCACCGCTGCACCTAATCCTAGATACACACATCGTCACCACCACCCCCGCTGCCACCGCTGCCAAATCTTGCTTCCTCTCCTGCTCTATGCCCCTTGCCGGAAAGGTTCCGTTCGATTTGGATATTGTGGTGGTGAACGTGGTGGTGCGGCGGTGTCTCAGGTCATGGTGGTGGAGGTCCATTGGTGGGGATCGAGCGGCAGCGGTCCGGGAGAGACCGGCGACAGCGGCGGCGGGTCTGCTCCGCATCTGAACCCTAGGTTTCGAGAGGACAAAGGGAGAAAGAGAATGAGTGGGCTGGGATTCTCGGGGCCGGGTCTGGGGGCGACTGGAGGTGCGTCTGCGCTAGGTAAACAGTTTAATTTTTACACAAAAGAGTTTATCCTTCACTGTGAAGTGTGACCTCGTATGAAATGGGCCCAATGTCAGCCAGACAAGAAACATAGTTCAAAGTGTAAATAACGTACCGACAAACGCTAACGGACGACTTGGATTATCTAAGGTAGAGATCTGACGGTGGCAAACGCACGCGTCGGATAGCTCTCAACGCACGGGGTCGCCACTACGCTTACAGCTTTAGTAAATTTGGAGTGTAAGTGTGAGGTTGATCTGACGCCTTTTGTAATAATGAGTTTAAGGCTCAACGAACATATTTTAATTCTCAATAATACTTGTTGAAGAATGCGACATGTATATTCTCATTGATGGGATAGTTTAATAGATGACTAACATTCTGTAGATTTCAAACTTTCACTAAATTATTTTACTTCAGTTGGTTACAGGTGTGTTCATGCATAAATCTTTCCGAACTTTGTAGGATTTTTTGTACAACTGAACATGCAAAATCATAAGATACGCACAAAAAGAAGAGAAGAAGAATGTGCTATCAGATGCTTTTGTGGGTGTGAGCTCAACTATTAACCAAACAAAGTCACGAAGCAATGCTTCTGGCACCAAGTCCTGCCCACCACAACCCCCATGCTCATGGTCCCTAGTTCACCATCTGATGTCCTTCTTGAGAATGTCACTCCACGCCCCAGGTCCAGTTTGGCCAGTACCGCCGGAGTAGGAATGCTTCACATGCACACACGGAGGCTGCGGTGCGATCACGCATCAGCCCCACGCAACGGTGAAACGTAAATAAGCAGCATTAGAGCAAGTACAATAAGTCCTAGTCAGCTGGCTATAAGGATTAAAGTAATATTTTCTTGCTTAGTTGGAGGAGAGAGAAGAGGAGAGAGAAGAGGAGAGAGAAGAGAAGTGGGCTCTCATGCAAGAGCCAGCTCTAGCACGTGCTCCTAGACACTTTGAGAGAGTGAAATGTGGGCCATACATTGATAAAGTAGTACTTTTATATAGCCTACTATTGTATATGCTAGCTATAAGATGGCTATAGATGATATGGTAATTGGCTTATAGCCAGCAACAGGCTCTACTATTGGAATTGCTCTTACACGGCACAAGCCGCAAGCGTGCGCGCGCTCACGGGTAACCGGTGGGCGCGCCGATGCCGCCTGGTTCTTTTTTTTTTGCGGTTCTTGGCCGCACTCGCATAAGAAGCGCACTGCACTGGCTTACACTCGTATACATCTGCATCTTGATCAACTTGATCCATTGCTGCCTACTACAGCTCCCCACTCTCATCTCTCCCATATGGGGCTCTGCCTGTCCGTGGCTTTGTGGAAGGACAAGGTCTACGCCGACCGCCGGCGCCGGGCCTTGCGCCGAGGCCGTGAAGACGCCGTCGTCCGCGACGCGATGATGGGTGGCGGGGTCTCTGGCTATGGACTTCCCATGGCGGTTGGAGCGTTGAAGGCGGAGGAAGCGGCGGCGCCGAGACCTTCCGGCGTGCTGGAGAGGGCTGGCACCGGCACGCCGGCGCGGCCGATTTGGCAGAGGAGGGTGCTGATGGGCGTCAAGTGCCAGCTGCCGAGGTTCAGCGGGATGATGCTGTACGACGAGCGCGGGCGGCAAGTGTGCGGCGGCGTCTGGGACAGAGCTCGTGACCAGGTGATCCACCGCATCGATCCATATATGCTCTATATTCCTGTCATGATCAGTTCATGCATTATTAATCACGTATGTACTGAGCTAATGTGTGGGTGGTTCCTGTCTGCAGGAGAAGCATGCGGAGGCTATTAGCATACTAAGGGACATGCTCTAGTCTTGCTAGCCGGGTACGGCCGAACAGATTAATGGCGATCTACCTAGTTAACTATGTATTCCGATTGGATCAGTTCAATGCATGTGTCAGTCATGTAGTGTAGCGAGGTAGTAATAATTTCTTGGCAACGATCGGGTGTGTATCAGCCAGCTACAACTGTACTATATCCACTATCAATTGGAGTACGCCTATAATACATAGAAGTTCTGGGTTCTTTGTTTTTGACGAATGCAGCAGCAGCAGCGCTCCTTGTATCAAGAGAGTGAAAAGATGCTCAGATAAAAAAATTTTAGGAAAAAGCATGAAGGTAAATCAGTGCACATCTGGGGAGGTAAGAGCATCACTAGCAGAGCCCTGAAAGAACCAAATCCTTAAAAAAATAACTGCTTCTTTAAAGGCTGAAGCGTTTTCACGGCGCAGATCAGTGTCCCTAAAACTGTAAACCCTATAAAAAAAATTAGAGGCACGACCCTCTTTTGGCTCGTCGACCCTCACTTGTACATGCTCGTGGGCGAAAACGGTCGTGACCCCTACTTCTCCAAATCGCGAGCGCGGGCTGAACCTTCACAACTCAGCATCTTCTTCCCCGCACTCGTCCTCCTCTTCCCCGCACTTTGCCGCCACCGGCCTCGCACCTCCTCCCCCCACTTCCCTGCGGCCCACCGCCGCTCGCCACCACATCTATCGGTCCCGCCGCCGCCCCGCCTCCCGCCCACGCCTTGATTCAGCCACCACCGCCGCCTCGCGATTCAGCCGCCCCGCCTGTCGCCCCCAGTGCTCGCCGCCGCCCTCTGCCCACCAGTGGTCACCGTCTCCCTCGCATGCTGCCCTCGGTCTGCCAGAGGTAAACATGGACAACGCGCTCGATTCGATGTCGGATTGTTCCGATTGGTTGTCTTCGGACGATTCGGACATCGATGAGCTGCTCCAAGACGATGACACAGAGATGGTGGTCATTGTCCTCACCGTGAAGGAGGTCGAGGACCGCACGAAGCTGCTGGATCAGAGGAAGGGGTCATAGATGGGTCACCTTTGCATCCCCCGGAACCGCGCTCTCGGCCACGAGAGCACTCACGCAAGACTACTTTGTTGAGATACGAACATACCCACCCCGCCTCTTCCGTAGAAGGTACCAAATGCGTTGTAGCTTGTTCGAGAAAATCGTCAAAGATTGCGAGCACTCACAACCAGCTTCTCGATGATATGGTCGAGCACCATTGGCAGCTGCATGGTGGCCATCGCCAATGATCTACCTTTGTTTTACCTTTCCATGTCTTATTTGAGTCGAACAATTGTTTAAATTTGCAAGAAACATTGTTGTAATAACTAGAATGATTATTGCATGCTTGAAACTATTATTTGCTGTTGTTGAATGATGTATTTGCAAGATACTTTGTTTTATTTTGTTCAATGTTGTATGCAAATTGGGATGAAATATATGTTTTAAGGGTTGAGTTTGAGGGTACTGTTCTGTGCTAGCACTTTTTAACCCGTAAAACATGAATATAGTGGCATGTATTTGGATTTTACGGGCCAGACTTTCAAGGGTACTGCTAGCGATGCTCTAAGGGCATCTCGAGCGGTGCTACCCAAACGGACAATCCCAATTCGTTGGTGTCCGCGCGGACACAAAAGTGCAAAAAGGCCAGCCCAACAGTGCTACCCAAATAGACAAGTTGTTTGGGCTCGACCCATCTATTTCCGAAATTTGATTCACTATTGGGTCGGGCCAGACATATCAAACGTCCTCCCGGACGCACCGTGCCCCCACCGTCCCACCTGGCAGTCTCCCCCACCCAACCCACCACTGTCTCTTTCCCCTTCTACTCCCATCAATTGCCCCGATGGCACCTCCATCAGCCGCCGCCACCAAGCCGCCAAACAGCCCACCGACCGCTGCCATGACCCGCACATCTGGGCTCCAGGCGAGCGCGCTGCCAGCTTATCGTCGAGCATGTGGCGGCGGCGACCTCGGACGCACGTGGCCCCGACCTCACGTGAACTGCCGCAGCGGCCTGGCGGCGGTTCCCCACCCGTCTCGACCCGTCCTCGTGGAGAGCTGCAGCAGCGGTGGTGGCGCCCCGCCCGCCCAGGAGCTCGATAGGAGTAACACCTCGGCGACCTGTAGCGGCGACGAAGGTGACTCTCCCGCTTGTGGAGCTCGATAGGAGGAGGACCTCGAGCTCCTAGCGACTTCCTCCTTGGCAAGCTCAGCCGCGATTTGATGCGGGAGAGCAGAGGCGCGGCGGCCTGGGCCACCACATCGGCAACACAAGGCAGGGCGGCGGCCTGGGCGAGCACGCCGGGCTTCGGCAGCTCAAGGCAATGCCAGTGACGGCCTGGGGCAACGGTGGGGCAAGCTAGATGTCGACTTGTTTTTTTTTGGTCAGGGACGCCTGCTGGGAACACCCCTCGACGCAAACGGACGGTCGTCGAAAACCTATCCACGGGCCGACCTAATTGGATCAAACCGATAGATTCGGACATGAAAATGGGTCGGCCCGCTGGAAATGCCCTAAATGCGGTTGCCAGCTGACCCAATAAAGCATAGTTGGGGACATGGGAGAAGAGGAGTTTCTAGGGAAGGAGATAAAATTGCATTGGGCACTAAAGCAACTCCGCCTCCTCATGAGCATCTCCATTGGAGTCTTCAAAATTTCAATAAAAGGAAGTAGTTTTGGGAGAGGAGGGAGAACAATTTGGCAAGAAAATTTGTTGAAAGTATTAGCATTTTTCATATGCTTTCATAATCCACAAATTTAAAACAGGAGCGCCGTGTACATGTCCTCTTGTCATGCTCTTAGTAGGGGTAGAAGAGAAACCTTATATGGAGATCCAACTTCTTTTAAATTAGCAATGTAAGACCAAACTGTTAGTTTCACCTCTTATCATACATGAATAAGTCAAGGGAGCTATATTTTTTTGAGGCTATCACCGGGGGAGAGAGAATCCCCACCTGAATTTTACTCAAAGTTTTAAAGTGTTACATCATACAGGGGGGGAAGGTGGTTACGCCAATGATCGGCGGCCAGCCTTTGATCCATTTTCTTGAAACGTTAAGACCAAAAGGTAAGATTGGATAGCATGTTTCTAACTATGGTGGTTGCATTCTGGTCGATATGCCTAAACACCCTCGCATTCCTAGCATCCCAAATTTTCCAAAGAATAATGAGGCAGACCGGAGTTGCAAACCAATGATGAAAGTGTAGGCGGCAGATTCGTACTCCAGATATTGGAGAAGGGAGCAAACTGTGGATTGGATCAATGCCGAGCCTTGTCCAAACTAATGATGGGAGTCAAGGGAGCTATGGGATTGAAACAAGGGTTAATTTGATAGACGCCACTGCAATTTCTGGCTATTTGAGAAAGGTCACTACAATTTTCAATTTTTGAAAAATACCACTGCATTTCTCTATATATTTCATAAATGTTATTACGCCCATTTAAAGATATATACCAGACAATATACACTTGTATTTCTATAATATATAAGTAGTATATAAGGTGAGCCCCACCTGAATTAGGCTAGCATGGTCCTGCTCAAGCAGAGAATCATGAATTCGTTTTGGGATAAAATTAGAATAATTATTTTTGGAAAAACATGAATTTATTTTGGGATAAATTGCCTTTTGAAAACCAATACAGCGTCATGTGATTGCATGTTCTTTGAACGTATACAATAGCCATTTGAACCTGGCTGCATGTCAAATGTTTCTTTATGCATGTTACTTGGCTAAGTTGAGCTACAGTATAATTTTATATTATAAATTAGACGGGTCGGCACGCTTCGCCGCGCCCGCCTACAACACGTTTGGCTTTCTATACTTAGCATGGTGGATTTGTATGTGCTTTCACGTGTCAGCACATTTTGTATCTTTTTTTCTAATACTGCCTGTAGATATTGATTTGTGCTTGCAAGCTTTAGAAAACTTTATTTAGAGATTTTTTATCAATAAAATAGTTTCTTCAAAAGCATCTAACGATTCTTAGATAACATATCTTCAACTACTATTTCATCTTATAAGTCAGAAATATGCAATATAATGCTCGATAATCAAGTAACACAATAAATCTGTTAGTTGAGTGGCACACAATTAATTGAGAACATACACACATATATGTATATCAGCCTTTTGGATGCAGAGTAATAATAGAAAATCCATAGAATATGAAGAAAAAATTAGAGACACTTTTTTATTTATTGCCTTAGGAGGCTAATGTAAAACTAAAAAATAAAACATAAATAGGTCATCAAGAGCACCGATATGGCTAGACACCATAATGGTTCAACACTTTAGATGGTCTTGCTTTAGTTGTTCTGCTCTACAAGTCTGCATAACACATCATAGAGGAAAGGATCAAGAGATGACTGAACTTAATCGAGACTTAAGAAACCAATACCCCATAGCCAATGGGAAATCGATAACAAGTGGTAAATATATGATTTTATTGCAGACTGCCTCATATCTAACACAAGTACTGGCCATATTAATTTCCCATATCGATCTTGTCCTGCTAGGCTATTGAAAGTTTCAAAAAAGAGCAAGGTCGTTGCCTCGTCCATATCATGCCGCTTTGGCAAAGTCTCATGTTAATCTGTTAATCCTCATCCGGGAGTCCAAAGCTTATATTATTTGGGTTTGATGCAAATAGCAATTTTTTTATTTCTATGCAACCCTGAATTGCCCAAGGATCTATCTATTTGTAATGTTGTAATGGTAAACAGATGTTCGGCAACATACCCTTGAAGACCGAATGCGGTAATTATGCCCCCGCACAAGCGTTGATGATGAACCGACGTAGCCGACCTCAAGGTCGTTGTAGAACTTGGTGCAACGACTCCGGCGCCACACGAGTAGCACCTCCGTGTACTTGCACACGTACGGTGATCACGATGACCCCCAGAATCTACGATCCAGCCAAGATTGCGGAAGTAGACGGTGTTGGACGGAATCCGGAAACTCCGCAGCACGACGACGTGCAGCGGTGGTGTGATCTCAATCCTACACAGCCCTTCGGGAGGCCGCACAGGAGAGAGAGAGGTGGAGGTGGAGATGGCGGTGTGCCAGGAGGAGGATAGGAGGCATGTGGCCTTTTGTTGTGTGTCTCTCCCTCCTCCTAGGGCCCCCTTTATATAGTGGGGAGGGGGAGCACCAACCCCTCCACCAAGGCAACCCTAGGGCGGCGGCCAAGGGGAGAAGCGGTGGCTAGGGTGGGGCCAGCCAACCCCCACCGTCCCAAACCCTAACCCTAGCCTTTGGCCGGCTAGGGCCCAATGGCCCATGGCGCCCTAGCCCCTTGGTCCAATAAGGGGGCACCCTAGGGCTTAATGGGCTCCTCTTCCGGGAGGGGCCCAATTTGGGTGGGCTGCATTTTAATTAATATTAATTCATTAGTTAATAAGAATTACATATTATTTAACTTCCCGCTACTCCGAAACACTTCCGGACTTCACCAAAACACTTCCGGACTCCACTGAAACTATTTCAGACTTCACCGAAACTATTTCAGATTTTTTTGGAATGATTCCCTCTCTCATATATCAACACACAATGTTTCTGAATATTACCAAAACTCTCTCAAACATCGTGAACCCTTAAGTGTGTTACCCGATGGTTCGAGAAAACTACAAACATTACCGAGAACTCTCTCCGGTAAATGACCATCAATCAGATCTGGATATCCGTGATGATCCCTGTGCATTCTACAAAGTTCTTTTAGTCGGTGAACCGTAAACATTGATGTACCGTTCCCTTTGTTTTGCTGATATTAGCATAGTCCAAGATTTGATCGTTGGTATCTCCATACCTCTTTCAAACTTGTTACCGACTAGTGATGTTTAACTCGTGCCATGATATTCCATCTCTGTGACCTAGTCACACGCTGTGCAGCTTTGATGTAATCTCACCGAGTGGGCCCAGAGTATCATATCTGTCATGTGGATGAATAAATCCCGCTCTTCGTTCATACGCCTCAACATACTCCATTGGAGAACCCGAAAGACATCTTTTCAGTCACCTGGTTAAGGTAGAGACGGTTGATGCAATCAGAGCTTCCTTCAGAAGTAGTGATTAAATATAATCTCACGGTCTAAGGATCAAGTTACAATGCTTTCTTCATATCGCAATGTGAACATCATGACACGATCGTGTTGAAATACTATATTTGGGTATGTCCACCATGGCATTACTCCTTGGCATGACCTCATTGTCAATTCGCGTAATGCACCATGATCGGGAAACATTGATCATCGGTTGAACAATGAACTAGCAATTAGAGGATTACTAGGGACTCTTATCATTTAATACCACACCAAATTTCATCTTGGCATGTTATGATTGTGCCACCATGGAATGCAGACAAGAAGAAGCGCTTGTTCATCTATTCTGGACTTGCCCTTTTGCTGAAGAATGCTAGGATTATATTTGTCCTCAAAGAACAAAAAATCTCTCAGTCTTGGAATCTATTTCCAACATGAAAGATTTACTGAAGCTTCCATTCAGCATGGATATTGTGATTTTGGCTTCTTGGAGTATTTGGATCATCGGAAAAAATAAAATCTTCAATAACCAGGAAGCAAGATGGTCTAGTTGGAAAGCTATCTACATGAATGAGCTTAGAATGCTAAAGTTCCGAATGAAGCAGAAATTTTATGATCAATTTGTAGATTGGCTACAAAATGTAACATAAACTTCCTCTTATTTTTTTTATCTTTTTTTACTTTCTCTTATACGCTATGTAAATATGTACACTTTGTAAATTCCGTCAATCTATAAAAATTGTAGTGGGGCTCTCCCCCACTGTTTTACCTTCAATTTTTTTTAATACCACACCTATATCAATGTTTCCAATTGACATAGTTATATCATAGTATTAAACTTATTATGAACTATATGAAATATGCAAATAAGTCCTTTATTATTTTCCTCTAGGGCATATTTCCTTCAGTCTCCCACTTGCACTAGAGTACAAATAATCCAGTCACTTTCGTTTGACACTTTACCATCATCGCATTATGTTGTTAAGTATATGTTTGGCAGAAGAGTGAGACTTTGTATTCTAGTTTACTGATCATGGAACATATCAGACATATGAACCTTTGATCATGCTTTCTTGTGAGGAGCTTTGTTTAGCGATTTGCACAACTGAGATCTTTTATATCCTTTGCAACTTGTCACTTTCCTTTGACACTTTACCATCATCACATGATGTTGTTAAGTATATGTTTGGCAGAAGAGTGAGACTTTGAATTCTAGTTTTTGCAATGGTGTTTGATCAATCACTGTGATTTTTTCATATAGCCATGCAAAACAAAAACACACTCATCTAGATGACAAACTTTCTTAGCCATAACATTTATACTTGCCACTTTCTAGAGCAGTTGTTTAATTTATGTAAATTTGATCAAAATCGCATAAATGCAATCTAAATGCCCAATCACGCTTTCATTAGCTTAAGATTTCAATCTTTGAAGGAGTTTTATTTTCCCAAATTTCTGAACATAGTGGACATTCACTTTCTTTAAAAAATGCATCCTAGGTTCTTTCATGGAACTTAAGGATAGGCTTTTCTTGGTTCAATGATTCTTTAATAATTTCTGAACTAGCCTTTCAACACTTGAACTTGGGTCACATTTTTGTATTTATGTAAAACATGGTTTTTTTTAGATATATAACACAAACAATGAGACGCATCCATTAACCATTATTGAGTCCAAACTCAATATATCCTTAGTCATTTAGTCAAAACCTTTTGACTCAAACATTCTATCCTTTCAGAATTATGACCAATATACATTCTGACTTTTAATGCTTTTAAAACGTCTCAATGGGTTTCTCCACTTATTAATTCTAATTAATAATTATGATACTGAGCGCACTTATTCATAATATGTCATTTACATAGATAAATTCTGTCATAGCTCCCACTCAGAATCTATACTCTTACATATGGAGGTGAGGACAAAGCTATTTTCATGTAATGTGAGGACAAAATATGTACTCTGACATATAAGGTGAGGACAAAGCTATTTTCATTGCTCCCACACATTTTAATGTAAATAGGTTTTCTCGATAATTTTGGATTCTTCCAAAAAAAATATTTTGATCATATATCAAATCGAGATACCTTAAATGCGAGTTTACTAATTTCAAAAGATTTGTTACAACATTGCCTTATCTTAAACTGATTTAAGAACTTGCAATTATGACAATCTATTGAATTCCTAAAAGACTTTAAGCATCGCTACATTTTGTAGTCAACCCATCTAATTTGTCCAAACACATTTATGACAAATTGATCTTTATGTCTTTTATTAAAGATTCATTTCTTCCTTATAATCTTGCATTATTTGAAGTATTAAGCAATACATTTTACTTAATAAGATCGAGTAATAATTACCTCTTAAATATAATATATAATATGACTCTAAGTCATTTATCGCATGTAGGTTCGCCATATTTCCTTCATAGTTAATAGGTATGTCTAGTTTCAATAACTTGACAAGTAAATCATGAATTCACTTTTGTGAACCAGTGCAATTTTATTCGTGAATCCTATTCAATAAAGGACTCAATTATATGATCTCTATCATAAATTTCTCTTTTCTAATATATAAATTTGCTCTAGAACTTATTTCATTATGCTCTTCTAATATTATAAAGACAAAGTCAATTACTTTAATTGGTCCTCTATTTTCTTCCAATTAACAATTTTCTGAGAAACAATTTCTCTAAAGTGCACCAATATCTTTTGCATTACAAACTTTGCATCTTTTGGTTTTTGAGAAGATATGTCCATATTCATATAAGGACTTTCCACGAAGAATATCTCTCAATTTCGAATTATCAAGAATAACTCGTATTTTCTTATAAATCACACTATAACTCATATAGTATTATTTATATGCCTTCCTATTTATTTAAAATTGAGTTAATGTTTATTTTCAATTTGCTAATTTAAATGATAATTTAAATTCCACGTAGATGATTTATTTTCTTTAAATAATGTCCGATCGAATATGATTTTAATGCATAAACTTTTCAACAATTTGAATTGTTTTAGCATCATTATTTGTTGAACTCATTCATCAAATTTCTTCCATATCATGAACTTTTAACTTCATCATTTTTTATCGAATCAATTGACTTAGTTTAAATCTTTCTTTATTCTAATAAACTATTTGTACAACTCAAATAATTCAATTTATTTAGCAATTCGAATAATTACTAAATCTTTAATAAATAATTCGCGGGGAACTCCCTCACCAGCGGGGAAGGCGATCAAGGCGCATGTGCTTCGTTCCTCGCAGGCATCACGATGGCCAATCTGTCCATGTCCTTCCACTGCCTCCCCGCTGCCACCCTCTGATACGTCCATTTTGCATCACTATTTTATATCATAATTTACTGTTATTCATTGATATATTTCATATTTAGAGATGATACTTGTAGTGTTTCTTCTGTTTTCACATGCTTGATGATTATTGGAGAATTCACTGCCAGAGTCAGGATTCTGCTGGAAAAAGGACCGCCAAGATACCATATTTCTGAAGACCAGCAATTCCAGGAAAATACCCATAAATTCGTATTTCGCCAGAAGACGGAAGTAGCCAGAAGGAGAGGGCGAGGTGAGCCACCAGGGGCCCACACCACCCCCCTGGCACGGGCGAGGCCTAGACCGCGCCACCAGGTGGTGTGGCCGCCCTGGTCCAACTCTGGCATCGCCCCTTCGCGTATATCGTCTCCCCAAAAACCTAAGACCAGGGGGGATCGCAGATAGACTCCGTCGCCTCTGCGGGGCGGAAAACACACAGAGAGAGAAAGCTCTCCGGCAGGTAGAAATCTGCTGGGGAAATTCCTTTCCGGAGGGGGAAATCATTGCCATCGTCACCGCCATCAAGCTGGGCTTCATCGGGATCATCATCATCATCACCACCACCACCACCTTCATCACCGTCATCACAACGCCATCCCGCTGTAACATCTTGGGATGAATCTTGTCCAGTTCATAGGGGAAACTTTCCCGGTGTTGATTACTCTTATAGTTGATACTATTGAGTGGAACCGTTGAATTAAGGTTTATGTCCAAATTGTTATTTATCATTATTTCACCTCTGATCATGATCCATATGATGTCTTGTGAGTAGTTCATTTAGTTCTTGAGGACATGGGAGAAGTCAAGATGTTAGTAGTGGAACTATGTTGAGTAATATTTAATTGTTTGATGTATTTATGTTGTGGTGCTATTTTACTAGTGGTGTCATATGAACGTCGACTACATGATACTTCACCTTTATGGGCCTAGTGGAATGCATTTTTATTTGGCTACTAATTGTGGGGTTGCCGGAGCGACAGAAACCTAAACCCCCGTTAGGAAACCATTGCACCATGGAGTGTAGGATCTCAGAGTTTAAGGTTGTGGTTAGATTTATCTTAAATACTTTCTTGTAGTTGCAGATGCTTGCAAGGGGTATAATCACAAGTGTGTATTAGTCAAGTTGGGGTAGTGCATTAGCATAGATTCACCCCATAATACTTGTCAAACCAATGAAGATTATTTAGCTGTATGAAGCGAAAGCAGTTGACAGAAACTCCTGAACGTTTGGTAATCATAAGTAACACAACCGGCTTGTCCTTTGCTCTAGAAAGGATTGGGCCGCTCGTAGCAATTATTACTATTATCTTTTATTTACTCATACTTTATTTATTTGCATTATCAAATATCCTTAAAAACCCGTTTGCTAGTATTTACAGTGATTCCTAGATCAATGTAGAATTGCATGCTCTAGCCAATGCAACCAAAAGACCGATCTGATGGAAGAGACTAGGCAATACATTTATACTTCAGCACTCCCCCTCACATGTGGCTTCCTCGGGCCTAAACGTGGACCGAAAGTGGGCTGCAATATCTTTATTTAATATTGCACCAGCTGGGTCTTGAACTCAAGACCTCTTGGCTCTGATACCATGTAGAACTGCATGCTCTAGCCAATGTGACCAAAAGACCAATCTGATGGAAGAGACTAGGCAATACATTTATACTTCAACAATCAAAACTACTTGTCAACACCTTCTGCTCCTCGTTGGGTTCGACACTCTTATTTATTGAAAGTACTACGATACATCTCCTATACTTGTGGGTCATCAAGACTATTTTTTGGCGCCGTTGCCGGGGAGTGAAGCGCTATTAAAGAGTGGAATTGGTAAAGGAAATTTTTACTATGAGTATTGATTTTATTTCTATCTTTTATTTTATTTTATTATGGAGAAGTCTTCATTTGGTTCCCTATTTGGGAATACTACTGCCACTGTTACGGTAGTAGATGAACCACCGCCTGCTCAATTGGATCCTTTTAAAATACCTATGAAAATTGTTGAACGTGTTATAAATAACTACTATTCAGGAGATGGAACTGTCCAGCCTGGTGATCATTTGCTCTTTATACATGAATTATGCGAGTTGTTCAAGTGTGCAGGTATTTCATCAAGCCAGGTTAAGAGGAAGCTATTCTCTTTATCACTGAAGGGCAAAGCTGTGGAATGGTATAAGCTGCTGAAGAATGGCCAATCTATTGGCTGGGAGGAAATTGTACCTCTCTTTTATTCTAAATTCTATCCTCCAAGTGAGATTCATAAAGATCGGAACCAAATATATAATTTCTGGCCTCATGATGGAGAGAGTATTGCCCAAGCGTCGGGGAGATTGAAGTCACTAATGCTCAAATGTCCCATTCATGAGCTCCCCAGTAATATTGTTATTAATAACTTCTATGCAAGGTTTTCTCTTCACAACAAGGATTTATTGGATGCTTCTTGTTCTGGATTATTTACATGTATGAAAGAAGAAGCTAAATGGGATCTTCTTGACCGTATTCAGGAAAATACTGAAGGATGGGAGAACGACAAAGGTAGAAAGTCAGGTATAAATTATGATTATGAATGCATTAAATCTTTTATGGGAACTGATGACTTTCGTAATGTTAGTGCTATTTATGGTCTTGATTCCGAAATACCTGCTAACTGTTTTAAGGCTTTTGCCTCTTATCTTGATGTTCGAAAGAAGGAATGGAACAAGTACCATGCGCCTTATAAAGATTCTGTTAATTGTGTTCCTACTAGAATAACTAAATTTTTACTGTTGATCGTATTTTGCCTGAGCCTTATTTTGAGAAAACACCTTTCCCTACTAAGGTAAAAGAGCATTCTATGTTAACTAGTGTGCTTAATAAAAGTGCAAAGAAAGCTTTAGAACTAGATGACCAAATAACTATTAAACCTGCAGTAGCAATAGTAAAGGACCTTGTTATTAAAATATAGAAGATGGACACATTATCTTTTGTGAAGATGCTTCTAATATTGTTTCGCATCCTAGTAGATCTAGGAAAACAAGTGTTCCTGTGCTTTCTGTAAGGTAGGTGATCATTGCTATTATGGTTTATGCGACATTGGTGCAAGTTCAAGTGTTATTCCTTATGAGCTTTACAGAGAAATCATGCATGAAATTGGTTCTTGTGAACTTGAAGATATTGATGTGGTTATTCAGCTCGCCAATAGAGAAACTATCTCTCCAATTGGTATTGTTAGAGATGTGGAAGTTTTATGCGGTAAGACTAAATATCCTGCTGATTTTCTAGTACTTGGTTCAGCTGCTAGTAAAACTTGTCCTATTATTTTTGGTAGACCTTTCTTGAATACTTGTGGCACCATTATAGATTGTAAGAAGGAGAAAATTTTGACTAAGTTTGATGGAGAATCTTATGAGTTTAATTTTTCTAAGTTTACCAAAGCTCCTTATGAAACTAATTTGCCTAATGAAGATTTTAGAGTTGAACAGCTTGCCTCTATTGCTCTTGCTCCTAACGATGCTTTGCATCAGTATATGGAGGACCACGAAAGTGAGATCTTCAGGGAAGAAAGAAATGAGATAGACAAGATTCTTCTTCGTCAGCGAGAGATGCTTAAACACAATTTACCTGTGGAGGATTTGGGTACCACTTTGCCACCAAAGAAAGATCCTGTTTTTGATTTAAAACCTTTACCTGATGATCTTAAATATGCTTATATTGATGATAAGAAAATATATCCTGTTATTATTAGTGCTAAACTTTCAGGTAAGGAAGAAGAAAGGTTATTAGAAATATTGAGGAAACACCGAGGAGCTATGGGATATACTCTTGATGATTTAAAAGGGATTTCTCCTACTATATGTCAGCATGCTATTAATATGGAGCCAGATGCAAAGCCAGTTGTTGAACATCAACGCCGTTTCATTCCTAAGATGAAGGAAGTGGTAAGAAATGAGGTACTGAAACTCCTTGATGCTGGTATTATTTATCCTATTGCTGATAGTAGATGGGTTAGTCTTGTTCATTGTGTTCCTAAGAAAGGAGGAATTACTATTGTGCCTAATGAGAATAACAAGCTTATTCCTCAAAGAGTAGTAGTTGGTTATAGGATGTGTATCGATTTTAGAAAGGTCAACAAAGTTACAAAGAAAGATCATTATCCTTTACCATTTATAGATCAAATGTTAGAGAGGTTATCTAAGAAAACTCATTTTTGTTTTCTTGATGGTTATTCTGGTTTCTCTCAAATTGCTGTTAAAAAGCAAGATTAAGAGAAAACCACTTTTACTTGTCCTTATGGAATTTATGCTTATAGACGTATGCCTTTTGGTTTGTGTAATGCTCCTGCTACATTTCAAAGATGCATGTCTGCTATTTTTCATGGATTTTGTGAAGTAATTGTGGAGGTATTCATGGACGATTTCTCCGTCTATGGAACTTCTTTTGATAACTGTTTGCACAATCTTTGATAAAGTTTTGCAGAGATGTGAGGAAACTAACCCAGTTCTAAATTGGGAGAAATGCCACTTTATGGTGAATGAAGGAATTGTTCTTGGACATAAAATTTCTGAAAGAGGTATTGAAGTTGACAGAGCAAAAGTTGAAGCAATTGAGAAAATGCCATGTCCTAGGGATGTTAAAGGTATTCGTAGTATTCTTGGTCATGCTAGTTTTTATAGGAGGTTTATTAAAGATTTCTCTAAAATTTCAAAGCCTCTTACTAATCTTCTTCAAAAAGATGTACCTTTTGTTTTTGATGATGATTGTAAGGAAGCTTTCAAAACTCTTAAGAAGGCTTTAATTACTGCTCCTATTGTCCAATCACCTGATTGGAATTTACCCTTTGAAATTATGTGTGATGCTAGTGATTTTGCTATAGGTGCTGTCCTTGGACAACGCGTAGATAAGAAGTTGAATGTTATTCATTATGCTAGTAAGACTCTTGATGCTGCTCAAAAGAATTATGCTACTACTGAGAAGGAGTTCCTAGCTGTTGTCTTTGCTTGTGATAAGTTAGACCTTATATCGTTGATTCAAAAGTTACTATTCATACTGATCACGCTGCTATTGGGTATCTTATGGAAAAGAAAGATGCTAAGCCCAGGCTTATTAGATGGGTGTTGCTTTTACAGAGTTTGATTTGCATATTGTAGATAGGAAAGGTGCTAAAAATCTTGTTGCTGATAATTTGTCTAGATTGGAAAACGTTTCTTATGATCCTATTCCTATTAATGATAGTTTTCCAAATGAACAGTTGGCTGCAATAAAGGTAACCTTGCAAGAGAGTCCTTGGTATGCTGATTATGCTAACTTTATTGTTTCCAAGTATTTGCCTCCAACCTTTACAGCCCAGCAAAGAAGGAAAATCTTTTATGACTTGAGGCATTATTTTTGGGATGACCCACACTTATATAAAGAAGGAGTGGATGGTATTATGCGAAGATGCATTCCAGAATATGAACAACAAGAGATATTGAGGAAATGTCATGGTAGTGCTTATGGAGGACATCATGCTGGAGATAGAACTGCACAAAAGGTTCTACAATCAGGTTTTTATTGGCCTACTCTTTTTAAAGATGCAAGAAAGTTTATTTTATCATCTGATGAATGTCAAAGAGTTGTTAATATTTCTAGACGCAATGAAATGCCTATGAATTAATCTCTTGTTATTGAACCATTTGACTATAGGGGATTTGACTTTATGGGTCATTTTCTTCCTTCAGAAGGTTATACTCATATACTTGTTGCGGTTGATTATGTTACTCAATGGGTAGAAGCTATACCTACGAAGAGTGCCGATGGTGAGACCTTGTTAAAAATGCTTAAGGATGTTATTTTTCCTAGGTTTGGTGTGCCTAGATATCTTATGACTGATGAAGGTTCTCATTTTATTCATGGTGGTTTTAGGAAGACTCTTGCTAGATATGACATTAATCATAGAATTGCTTCTGCTTATCATCTCCAAACTAGTGGGCAAGTAGAGTTATCGAATAGGGAGATCAAGTCTATCTTGCAAAAGACGGTTGATACGTCTCAAATGTATCTATAATTTTTGATGCTCCATGCTTATTTTTACACCATTTGCTTAGTGTTTCATTACACTTCGTGACATTTTTATGCATTTTCTGGAACTAACCTATTAACAAGATGCCACAGTGCCAGTTCCCTGTTTTTTGCTATTTTTGTGTTTCAGAAAAATTACACAGGAAATATTCTTGGAATTGGACGGAACAAAAGCCAGACATCCAGAAATTTACCGAAGCTTCCAGAGAACCGAAGAGGAGACGGAGAGGGGCCACAGGCCAGCCACACAGTAGGGCGGCGCGGCCCAGGCCCAGGTCGCGCCCCCTATGTGTGAGGCCACCTCGGTCCACTTCTGACGCTGCCCCTTCGCCTATAAAGACCCCCCAATGGGAAAAACCTAAGTACCCGATCAATTTTCCAGAAACACATCGCGATCCACCGCCATCATCGACCCGAGATCAGGAGGGTCCAGAAGCTCTTCCCGGCACCCTGCCGGAGAGGGGAATCGCCACCGGAGGTCTTCTTCATCACCATGCTTGCCTCCGGCGCGATGAGTGAGTAGTCTACCTTGGACTATGGGTCCATAGCAGTAGCTAGTTGGTTGTCTTCTCCACCATGTGCTTCATGTTTAGATCTCGTGAGTTGCCTTACATGATCGAGATCACCGTTATGTAATTCTACATGTTGTGTTTGTTGGGATCCGATGAATATTGGTGTTATGATTGAGTTGATGTGCTGAATATTATCTTATGTTATCTCTATGTTGTTTATGATCTTGCATGCTCTTCGTTGTTAGTAGCTACCGTGGCCGAGTAGATACTAGTGACTCCAAGAGGGGGTATTTATGCTCGTAGTTGGGTTCATGCCTCTATTTAATCTGGGGGAGTGACAGAAACCTCTAAGGTTGTAGATGTGTTGTTGTCACTAGGGAGAAAACAACATTCTTATGTCTAAGGGCATATGCTATGTTTACATTACACACTTTGCTTAATGCACTTATCTGTTGTTCGCAACTTAATACTTGTGGGGTTCTCGGATTGATTCCCCGCGGGTGGATTATTAGTCATAGATGCAGTTGGCTGGCGGTCTATGTATCTTGTTGTAATGCCAGAGTAAATCTCATAGTGATCCTCTCGACATATCACGTTATGTTTATTCTATCAATTGCCCAACTGTAATTTGTTTACCCAGCATGTGTTATTTTATCTTATGGAAAGACACCAGTAGTGAATTGTGGACCCCGGTCCTATTTCCTTTATATTGTTATCACCTGTTTACTTTACTCGCACTGTTTACTTTACTCGCATACTACTATTGCATTTCACTTGATACACTCATTCCTTTGTTTACAGCAAACCAGTGAGATTGACAACCTCATCGTAAGTTGGGAGCAAAGTATTTGGTTGTGTTGTGTGCAGGTTCCGCATTGCAGCTGGCAAAGCAAAGCACTGGACGAGGCGCCTTATAAATTGTCCGGAGCTATCGCGAAGCTAGCAAGCATCACCGTCTTGAGTTTGGCTTTTTCTTGGATACGATTAAACCTTGGTTTCTTACTGAGGGAAAAGCTTGCTGCTGTACTCATCATAACTTCCTCTTGGGGTTCCCAACTGGATGGTGATTTACATTAACACACCGTGCCGCATCAAGACTCTTTTCTGGCGCCGTTGCCGGGGAAAAATAAGACTTCTGGAAGGGGAGACTGAATTTTCTTCAAGGAACCTATTGTATTTAGCTGCTGGAGGCACTTTTATGTCCCTTACCTTGGGCGCCGCAACAAAGCTTCTCGACAATATGGTGGTAAATTACTCTGAATGGCACACCGAGAGAGCTCCACAAGGTAAGAAGGTAAATTCTGTTGAGGAAACCTCTTCCTTGAGTGATAAGATTGATGCTATAATGCTTATGCTTTCTAATTATAGAACTCATGTTGATCCTAATAATGTTCCTTTGGCCTCTTTGGTTGCTCAAGAAGAGCATGTTGATGTAAACTTCATTAGAAACAATAATTTTAACGACAATGCTTATAGGAACAATTTTGCTAGTAACAATTATAGGCCGTAACCTTCTACCAATGGTAATGGTTATGGTAACTCTTATGGTAATTCCTCCAACAACACTAGGGCTGCGCTCTCCGATCTTGAGGTAATGCTCAAGGACTTCATCGGTAAGCAAACTGCTTTTAATAAGTCCGTTGAGGAAAAGTTAGGCAAAATTGATATTCTTGCTTCTAAAGTTGATAGCCTTGCTCATGATGTTGAACTTCGGATATTAAAAGTGTTGCCTAATGATGTGAAAGAGAACAATACTTTTGCCACTGCTAATGCTATCCAAGTTAGAATTGATGAAAATGTTAGGATGGTAGCAGAATTGCATGCCAGGTGGGAAAGAGAAGATGAGATGGCTAGAAAGATGAAGGTATGTACCATTACTACTTCTAATGATGTTGTTCCAAATGCTAGCAATCCTCTTACTTTGATTGGTGTAGAGAAAACTCCCACTCCTTGTATTAAAAAGCCCAAAACTGCTAAAACTTTTTCTCAAAAGAGTGCTAAATTTTTTCGGAGTGTGGGAGATGATAGCTCTATTTCCATTAATGATTTTGATGTTGATGGCTGCAATATATCTGAAGTTATTTTGTTCTTGCAAAAGCTTGCTTTGACCCCTGATGCTAGTTCTTTAAATGTTGCTTTTACTAAGCATATTACCAATGCTCTCATGAAAATTAGGGATGCAAAGTTGAAGCAAAAAGCTTCTATTCCCAAGAAGTTAGAAGATGGTTGGGAACCCATCATTGATATGCATGTTAATGGTTTTGATTGCCATGCTTTATGTGATCTAGGTGCTAGTATTTCTATCATGCCTAGAAAAATTTATGACATGCTTGATTTACCACCGCTTGAAAAGTGTTATTATGATGTTCCTATTGCTAATGTTGCTAAGAAGAAACCTTTGGAAAGGATTAATGATGTTCTTATTATGGTTAACAATAACCTTGTTCCCGTTGATTTTCTTGTTATGGATGTTGAATGCAATGCTCCATGTCCTATTATTTTGGGAAGACCCTTTCTTCGAACTGTAGGTGCCATCATTGATATGAGGGAACGCACCATCAAATATCAATTCCCACTCAAGAAAGGTATGCAACACTTCCTAGAAAGAGGAAGAAATTACTTTTTGACTCTATTCTTAGAGCAAATTATGAGCTTGATGCTTCATCACTTGATATTACTTGATTTACACTTTCTGCGCCTAGCTCAAAGGCGTTAAAGAAAAGCACTCTTGGGAGATAACCCAATATTTTTACTTTCAGTTTTTTTTCTTTTATTTGAGTCTTGGAAGTTATTACTACTGATCATTTTTATTTTGTTTTTGTGCCAAGAGAAGCCTCTAATTTGAGTGAGGTAAGATTTGGGGATGTTGCTGTCCTGAAACAGATTTCCGTGCTGCACCATAAAAATTCGTGAAAATTCTCTGTATATCTTTTGGACCTGCGATTTCTTGTGCATATACCCCAGGTTATATCCAAAATTTCATTAGTTTGACATTTTTTATTTGAGCAAGAGAAAACCCTCTAAAAATTCGACCTTTGTCAGCTGTTCTGTTTTGATAGATTTTTGCCAATATTTGTGTTTGCCGCTCGATCACTTTCTTTTTGAGTTCTTTTGATCACGGAACTTTTGGGGAAGTTGCTACAGTAGTATATACTTTATATGTGGTGGTTTTGAGTTGAAATCTGAAGCAAAAAGGGTTGATTCAATGTTATGCTTACACTAATGTTGCTAATAGAGTTGTGTTGAGTTTTGTATGAAGGAAGTTTTCAAGTGTAGGGATTGGAGAATGATGAGATGAGTTGAAGAATGGAAAAAAGCTCAAGCTTGGGGATGCCCACGCACCCCAAGAAATATCCAAGAGGTACAAGCATCAAAGCTCGGGGATGCCGCCGAGGCACCCCTTCTTCATCGGCAAAAATTAGGTCACCTTTCAACACACTATATTTTTATTGCTTCATGCACTATGCGTTTTTCTTAGAGCGTCAGCTGTTTGAGTTTTCCATTTTGTTTAGTTTTGTTTGCTGCAATAAATGGTTGGACCCCAACATTTTTTTTGGAGAAGTTGCCTTGCTTTTCATTTGCCAAGAACACTCCATTTTTCACTCTTATCGGTTCAACGAGTGTTCTCTTTTCTGCTACTGCGTTTCGCTTTCGTTTTTCGCCTTGAGTTGTGTTCAGATTTTGTTATATATTTGCATCAAGGTGTATTATGACCTCTGATCCATGTTGGTTTTCATCAAAAGAGTTGTTTCAAAAAGGTTCGAATGGTGTTGGAAAAGAGAAAAAAGCTTTATGCAAAAAAGTGGTTCAAAAGGGAGCTTGTGTAGACTGCGGCCTAGGCTTTTGCATGTCATGCTTGATGTCTTTTTGATAGTATGCTTAGTGGTTTTGCTGTAGCATGACTTGTCTCAAATAATGACTGAGATTGCTTAATGAGCCTTTGAAAAAAATCATGCGTTGTTTTAATTATTTGGAAGCATTAATTTGGTTTTCTCCTTGATGCTTTATTTGGGTTGACTTGGCGCATGCTTACACATGTTTGACTCATACAAAGTCGCCATAAGCCTCTATTGTCATTTAGTTTTTGACTTTTGATGCCATCTTATGCTTCTTTTAATGTTGTTTTGTCGCTTTGCATGATTATGGCCGTTATTGCTCTCTTAGTTGGTCGCTCCCAGTCTTTTCCTAGCCCTCATTTTGTATTGAGTATGAGCTCTACTCGTGCATCCAACTCCTAAAAACTAAGTTATTCCAATGTGTCCACCATACATACCTATTAGCAATTTGCTATTCCAAAGTACATTTGACCTGCTTTTATCTATCCTTCAAATTAAACTCTTTTTGGTGTTATGTGAAAATTGGTCAGTAAAGCTCTCACGAACCTGATGGCACACTTTACTTTTCTCGCTTTAAAATTTTGACATTGTGGCTCTCTTATTTTGAGTTGTTATGCTTGCAAGTTGTAAGTTGGAAATTAGCCCAGCCATGTCGTCATGGGGCAAGCTTTCAACATTGCACTTTCTTTCATTTGAGTTGATATCGTGATCTTTTGTTTATGGATACTCGCGATGTGAAATAAGTTGGGAATCTTGTGGGATCATGGAGTTTTTATATGTGTTAGGGAAACGCCTAGGCCGCTAATCTAAGCCATGCATAATTCATGGTGGAAATTTACATCATGCCTATAGTGGACATTCGACGACGCATCTCACAATAAAAAGCTATACCAATGGTAAATAAAAGAGATGTCGAGGTGTTCATTGTCTGTTTGTCTTGTCATTTTGATGTGGGCTTGTTCCATGTCATCGGGCAGGAGGTACCCCGTTGGCGGTTCTCGATGATACACATATATTTACAATGACAAGAGCCTGCTGGGGACTCTAAGTCGGGTAGCATGAGGTTTGGGTATTCGTACTTCACGGGACACGAGGTTTTCAACTTATGATTTGTCAAGCATATGCTTCATAATTGTACTCGCATTAACTCTAACCATTCAAGATGCCTATGATGGGGGCAATGAGAGCTCAAAGCTAGTAAGTACCATAATTTTTGAAGGTTTATAAAACTCGCAATCACTGCTTCCCTCCGTGAAGGGCCTTTCTTTTACTTTTATGTTGAGTCACCACCTTCTATCTTTATGCACCGTCTAAGAGAGCATAGTTGTCATTCTGAGTATAATGTGCATTGTCCCAAAGTTTTCATTGATTGATTCATGATTTTGGTTTCACTTGTTCTTAAATTATTTGTATCTAGTCGCCCTCTTAAACTTGAAGGTGTCCTATGCATTTATGTTTTGCTCTCTCATGAAGGACAAGCTGAAAACCATTTGCTATGTTTTTCCATATGATTTGAACACACATTTGACTTTCATTGTTTCATTTTCATGATCTTTCGTTTGTGTTCTTTTTCATGTTATAACATGGTTGCTAAGTTTCTTCTATCAAGATTATATCTTTCATGCCCATGTTTTAAGTTCTTTTGATCCCAGCGCACAACGCTTACATATATGGTCAAGATTGTGTAGGTGCATGTCACCTCAAAAATTATTTGTTTTGTTATCACTTACCTACTCGAGGACGAGCATGAGTTAAGCTTGGGGATGCTGATACGTCTCAAACGTATCTGTAATTTTTGATGCTCCATGCTTGTTTTTACACCATTTGCTTAGTGTTCCGTTACACTTCATGGCGTTTTTATGCATTTTCCGGAACTAACCTATTAACAAGATGCCACAGTGCCAGTTCCCTGTTTTCTGCTGTTTTTGTGTTTCAGAAAAGTTACACAGGAAATATTCTTGGAATTGGACAAAACAAAAGCCAGACATCCAAAAATTTACCGAAGCTTCCAGAGAACCGAAGAGGAGATGGAGAGGGGCCACAGGCCGGCCACACAGTAGGGCGGCGCGGCCCAGGCCCTGGCCGCGCTCCCTATGTGTGAGGCCGCCTCGGTCCACTTCTGATGCTGCCCCTTCGCCTATAAAGACCCCCCGACGGGAAAAACCTAAGTACCCGATCAATTTTCTAGAAACACATTGCGATCCGTCGCCGTCGTCGACCCAAGATCGGGAGGGTCCAGAAGCTCTTCTCGGCACCCTGCCGGAGAGGGGAATCGCCACCGGAGGTCTTCTTCATCGCCATGCTTGCCTCTGGCGCGATGAGTGAGTAGTCTACCTTGGACTATGGGTCCATAGCAGTAGCTAGTTGGTTGTCTTCTCCACCATGTGCTTCATGTTTAGATCTCGTGAGCTGCCTTACATGATCGAGATCACCGTTATGTAATTCTACATGTTGTGTTTGTTGGGATCCGATGAATATTGGTGTTATGATTGAGTTGATGTGCTGAATATTATCTTATGTTATCTCTATGTTGTTTATGATCTTGCATGCTCTCCGTTGTTAGTAGCTACCTTGGCCGCGAGTAGATACTAGTGACTCCAAGAGGGGGTATTTATGCTCGATAGTTGGGTTCATGCCTCTATTTAATCTGGGGGAGTGACAGAAACCTCTAAGGTTGTAGATGTGTTGTTGCCACTAGGGAGAAAACAACATTGTTATGTCCAAGGGCATATGCTTTGTTTACATTACACACTTCGCTTAATGCAATTATCTGTTGTTTGCAACTTAATACTTGTGGGGTTCTCGGATTGATTCCCCGCGGATGGATTATTAGTCATAGATGCAGTTGGATGGCGGTCTATGTATCTTGTTGTAATGCCCAGAGTAAATCTCATAGTGATCCTCTCGACATATCACGTTATCTTTATTCTATCAATTGCCCAACTGTAATTTGTTTACCCAACATGTGTTATTTTATCTTATGGAGAGACACCACTAGTGAACTGTGGACCCTGGTCCTATTTCCTTTATATTGTTATCACCTGTTTACTTTACTCGCACTGTTTACTTTACTCGCATACTACTATTGCTTTTCACTCGATATGCTCATTCCTTTGTTTACAGCAAACCGGTGAGATTGACAACCTCATCGTAAGTTGGGAGCAAAGTATTTGGTTGTGTTGTGTGTAGGTTCCGCGTTGCAGCTGGCAAAGCAAAGCACTGGACGAGGCGCCTTATAAATTGTCCGGAGCTGTCGCGAAGCTAGCAAGCATCACCTTCTTGTGTTTGGCTTTTTCCTGGATACGATTAAACCTTGGTTTCTTACTGAGGGAAAAGCTTGTTGCTGTACTCATCATACCTTCCTCTTGGGGTTCCCAACTGGACGGTGATTTACATTAACACACCGTGCCGCATCAACGGTTAATAGATCTAGGAAATAATTGGGCTAGCAAGTTAAATGATGCTTTATGGGCTTATAGAATAGCTTATAAGAACCTCATGGGTATGTCTCCTTACAAAATGGTTTATGGAAAAGCTTGTCACTTGCCTTTAGAATTAGAACACAAAGCTTTTTGGGCGGTGAAAGAGCTTAATAGAGATTTTAAACTCGCCGATAAGAATAGGCTGCTTGATTTGAGTTCTTTGGATGAATGGAGAAGTGAAGCTTATGAAAATGCCAGACTCTTTAAAGAGAAAGTCAAGCAGTGGCATGATAGGAGAATTCTTAAGAGAGAATTCCATGTTGGTGAGAAAGTTCTATTGTATAGGTCTCGTCTTGGATTTTTTGCAGGAAAATTACTCTCGAAATGGGAAGGACCCTTTATTATTGAAGAGGTGTATCATTCAGGTGCGATAAAGATTGCTTCGCTTAAAGATAACACTACGCAAGTGGTGAATGGGCAAAGACTCAAGCATTATATTTCTAGAGATTCTTATAATGAAGATATCGATATTATTCAAGTGGTGACTCCGGAAGAATTCATCAAAGAACAAGTGCAGGAAACTGCAGAGTCCATTTTTGAATAGGTAATAGTTCTAGTCAGAAATGGTACGCGTTAAACTTTTCTGCTTATACTTTTGTTGTTTTTATTAAATATGAAAAATCACAAGACGAAAACGAGTAGGAAACGGAGCCCAAAGGCACCGCACTACACCGTGGCGAGGGCCCCCTGCTGGCCGCGCCACCTTGTGGTGAGGTCGCCTCGGAGCTCGTTTCCGTCCCGGTTTCTTCCAGTGTCTTCGTTTTGTTGTTAAACTTTTGCCTATATAACCACCCGGATTGCCCGAGGTCTATATATCGTCTTCTCGTCATGCTTTTGTTTTGATCTATTTTTGTCAGGAGCCGTTTTCAGTTTTAGAGCCACCATGTCTTCTTCTGGTTCATCCGAGGAGAACTCCCTTACAGACATCATTTATCCGTATATGAGGGAGCTGAAGATGCATCCCAAGGAGTTGTCGCTCAAGGATGGGAAGGTGCAGATAGAAGATGTTCGGGGTCCTAAAGGAGAAGGCGTCTTGAAGCTAGGATGGAAGAGCTGGAGCAAGAAGTCTTTAGATACAAGAAGATGGCGGAACGCGAACTGGACATTATCCGTAGGATAAATCAAGAACTCATCACCAAGCACAAGAAGGAGACTACCGAGGTCTGGGATGACATCTTGTCACTCCATGAGAGCACCAACAAATTACAAGCACAACTCTACAACTTGCAAAATCAAAACTATGAGTATGAGGCTAGGTTTAAACAAATAAGTGATGCTGCCAGTTTCAGGATATTGGAGACCAAGTCATCCTTCTTGATGGGGAACCTCTGCCTTGGAAGTCTGATGATGATAAAGATGCACCACCACCAAAGGAGTAACTCGTCATTGGTATTGGCATCCCCTTGGCTTGTTCCAAGCTTAGGGGAGTGCCGCGGTATCACATCATTACCTTTTTACCCATTTACTTTTCATGTAGAGTCATATCATGAATAGAGAAGCTATCATATAGGATGGTTTGCAGTGTGGAAGTATCTCTCCTTTAGTTGGTTATCTATGTATCCCTTGGTGTGAGTTGCGGCTATGAAATATTAATGAGAAGTCTTATCATTTACTTTCTGCACAGTTTATTTTAGTTTGCAATTTTTCTTATATGATTAGTCTTGTTGATTAGTATTGGTATCACTTTGGGAGCATGAGTAAATCTAGTTGGTTTTGGCAAACTTAGCAATGGTCAGTAGCAACAATACTTTGAGGCTTGAGTAGAAAAGAGGGAAACACATGTAGATACATTATTTCATCATCTTTCCTTCATGATTGGCTCATAAGCATTAGTATTCTCAAGTTAAGATCGATTGTACTTTGAAGGAAGTATGCATGATTTGTTTTCTATCACATGTATGTTTGTTTGTTTCATTAAACTCTTATGCTTGCTACCCAGCCTTGCTAGCCAAAAACCTGTATTGAGAGGGAATACTTCTCATGCATCCAATTCCCAAAAACCCATTTACTCCAAAGAGTCCACTATAAATGCCTATGCATGGTATTTCAAGCCATTCCAAGTAAATTTTCGTGTGCTACCTTTCAAAAACCTTCAAATGCTTCTAATTTTGTGACACTGTTTTTAGCTCATGAGGACGTAGTGGTTGGGTTTTTTATCTTCCATACTAAATTAAGTACCCCTTGACTTGCATGCTTCATCTGCTCATCACTAATTTTGCAAGGGAGCTGGTCTGACCATTATAACAAAAAAAGAGAAAAAAGAAAAGAAAAAGGCACTCCTCCATGGTATGTGAAAGTTGGTGGGCACCCGAAGGATTCGGTTAGCCATGGTTTGTGAAAGGAAAAGTGGGGAGGAGTGCCAAACTATAAAATAGCATATAAATGCCTCTTACAACAATTCGAAACCGCTCTCACTTGTTTAGTATGGAAGATAGCAAGAACTCTGTTGCTAGTCGTTGACAGGAACAACCACCTCTCAAAACAATTTTTATCTCTATTTTACAAATGAAAAGCTCTAGCACATGATTAATCCCTGCTCCCCTCTGCGAAGGGCCTATCTTTTTACTTTTATGTTGAGTCAACCTATTCCCCTATATCTCAAGCAAGCATTTGAGTTGTTGTGATCCAACCATCCATATGTTGATTTATTTAATCATGTTTCCTATCTTCCTTTGTTTAGTATGATGCTTTTATCTGAATGAATATATCTTTGGAAGCTATCGATGACTGTAAAGAGATGGTTATGATTGAGCATGTGATTTTTGCTATATAAGCTCTGATATAAAAGGCTCCAATCGAAATATAAGTATAATCTGTTCATTGTTCTCTGACCAAGAACAAAGGTTTGCCATCACCAATCATGATTTCCTTTATGCACCTTTATTGTGACTCCCTTTGCTCATTGCAAGTTAAATTATATAAAGGGAAGTTGTTGTCTATTATGACTTGTGCCTTGGTAAGTGTGATGCTTCTTGTCCGTATTTTATTTATCGGCACTTCACTCCATAAACCTGTGGTCATGTTGACCCTCGGTTTTTGCTTGGGGGCAAGCGAGGTCTAAGCTTGGGGGAGGTTGATACGTCCATTTTGCATCACTATTTTATATCATAATTTACTGTTATTCATTGATATATTTCATATTTAGAGATGATACTTATGTTGTTTCTACTGTTTTCACATGTTTGATGATTATTGGAGAATTCACTACCGGAGTCAGGATTCTGCTAGAAAAAAGACCGTCAAGACACCATATTTCTGAAGACCAGCAATTCTAGGAAAATACCCAGAAATTCATATTTCCCCGGAAGACGGAAGTAGCCAGAAGGAGAGGGCGAGGTGAGCCACTAGGGGCCTTCACCACCCCCTGGCGCGGACCAGGCCTAGGCCGCACCACCAGGTGGTGTGGCCGCCCTGGTCCACCTCGGGCATCGCCCCTTCGCGTATATTGTCTCCCCGATAGACTCCACCGCCTCTACGGGGCAGAAAACACATAGAGAGAGCTCTCCGGCAAGCAGAAATCTGCCGGGGAAATTCCTTCCCGGAGGAGGGAAATCACCGCCATCATCACCGCCATCGAGCTGGGCTTCATCAGGATCATCATCATCACCACCACCACCAGCACCTTCATCACCGTCATCACCACGCCGCCCCGCTGTAACATCTTGGGGTGAATCTTGTCTAGTTCATAGGGGAAACTTTCCCGGTGTTGATTACTCTTGTAGTTGATGCTATTGAGTGGAACCGTTGAATTAAGGTTTATGTCCAGATTGTTATTTATCATTATTTCACCTCTGATCATGATCCATATGATGTCTTATGAGTAGTTCATTTAGTTTTTGAGGACATGAGAGAAGTTAAGATGTTAGTAGTGGAACTATGTTGAGTAATATTTAATGGTTTGATGTATTTATGTTGTCGTGCTATTTTACTAGTGGTGTCATGTGAACGTCGACTACATGATACTTCACCTTTATGGGCCTAGTGAAATGCATTGTGTATTTGGCTACTAATGGGTTGCCGGAGCGACAGAAACCTAAACCCCCGTTAGGAAACCATTGCACCAGGGAGTGTAGGATCTCAAAGTTTAAGGCCGTGGTTAGATTTATCTTAATTACTTTCTTGTAGTTGCGGATGCTTGCAAGGGGTATAATCACAAGTGTGTATTAGCCAAGTTAGAGTAGTGCATTAGCATAGGTTCACCCCCATAACACTTATCGAACCAATGAAGATTATTTAGCTGTATGAAGCGAAAGCACTTGACAGAAACTCTCGTGTGTCCTCAAGAATGTTTGGTAATCATAAGTAACACAACCGGCTTGTCCTTTGGTCTAGAAAGGATTGGGCCGCTCACAGCAATTATTACTATTGTCTTTTATTTACTTTATTTATTTGCATTATCAAACACCCCTAAAAACTCGTTTGCTAGTATTTACATTGATTCCTTGATCAAAACTACTTATCAACACCTTCTGTTCCTCGTTGGGTTTGACACTCTTATTTATCAAAAGTACTACGATACATGTGATGCCCCAAAATTGGCACCTTGCAGATTATAGCAATCACGCCACAATCTACATGATGTCGCTTTGAAACGCACCACCAAGCGCCTCGTGCATGTCGCAGCGTGCACGTGATGCAGGTGGAATCGATTAGCAACTGTTAAACAAGTTCACGATGGAACCCACAAAAGAATATATAATAACCACAAAGACTCTATGAGTCAAGAATCCAAATATTCAATACAAAGATCCAAATCATACATAAAGCAAAGTAGCATCCGAGTACGGGCAAGAATACAAATGGGCCTAAGAGGCCTGAAGATAAACAATGGCATCCATAACCCTGCCTAGGCCTAGCCAGAAGGGTAACCTTGCTAACATCGTCGCTCCCATACCTGTGAACAAGAATTGGGCCAATGGTTGCCGAACAAGGAGGGAGAAAGAGAAAAGGAAAAAAACGAGGGTGAGTACCGAGGAACAAACTCCGTGGCACGTACTCTGCGAGGCTAGAACAAGGCTGTGCTCGTCGGGCTATATGGTGGACTTAGCGGCAACAAAAGAACTTTACTACAGAGACACACTAGAACTTTCGTCTAAATATATAAGATAAGAGAGCGCATAAAGTAACCAACTAGATACTAATACCGAACATAACCCAGCCGATACATTGCCCCTTCGCACCCAACGAGGAAGCAATTGCAAAGGCACTCACACGGTTAACAAATTTTATTGCAGGTTTGTTGTTGTAGTTGTGCTGACTTACTACACAAGTTTATTAGTATTGAAATAACAAGTGCAAGTTGTTCTATGATCGAGCAGTATAGCTCCAAGTCGTCCATAACCGCGGACACGGCTTTTTGAAAAGATTTAACCCTGCAGGGGTGCCCAAATGTACCCAAATGCACGATCACCCCTTGATGCCACTTCCGATGGTGTGCCGGCAGGAGGTCATGACTCGCACTCTCCTTCACTACAAACAAGTCTAGGAAGCCACCTGGCTAAGTTGAACCCATATCAAGAGTCCAGCGGAATCTCCAAACGGACTTAGCTGTTTGCGCCTACGCTGCAGAGTGAACTGGAGCCTCTCTTCGGGGGAGGTTGTCCACTTGCAGTCATACCGCACCTATAAGGACGTGCAGAAACAAGGGGTTACAAGGCTCACTGGGCTTCCCCCAAAAAAATCGGACCGTAAGATACAAGAGCTGCACGCCCGACAAGAACCAAATAGAAAACCTCAAATTAGTTGTGGCCACTGGACAAGTGTGTAGATTCCGGCAGTGATCGAGGGGAGGCCCGTAAACGTACCCACACCTGGTTAGAGCGCTCAGTCTCAGAACAGTTCATGCGATCTCGGGGTCCTAGGGGACACAAGTGAGCCATCGTAAAACTGGCAAAATGACTCACCGATGCCTCTGCTTAATTCAATTTTAATTATTAACATTAAAGTAAGCCATGAATATCTCGAACAACATATATCCATAAAGTTGAGCATGTGATAACTTTCCCAACCCGATAAGATAAAAACAAGTCGAACAACCTGAAGATGCCTACGCCTCGCAAGGCCAACTCAAACCACAAGCACATAGTTAATAGGATGTATGAAAGGTTCTATGGCTTCACTTTGGATAAACAGGTGGATAGGACATGTGACTTGAACAAAGCATCGCGACACAAGGCTAGAATATAGAGCTAGCGAGAGAAAAAATGTTAAATGGGTAGAGAGAAAAGGGCTCGCCAGTAAAACATTGTCGAGAACTCCTGAAGAACTTGTCGTTGCTCACAACACCACGAAGCGTCCTATCTGGGAAGAAGCAAATCGCTACAACAAACAACGGATGCAACACTTACTACTACGACAAAAGAATCGGCATGATCATGTCAAGCATGCATGCATGCATGACATGGCAATTATGATATAATGCAAGTTATCCAAATTAAGCGGAATCGGAATCCGACACACACATATAGGGTTCAAGTTGTTTTACTACACGACAATTTTAAATGTTGATTAACATAACAAAGACAAGGCATGGATGAGCTACACAAAACTAAATGAAGTGGGAAAAACATTATAAACATTTCCCATATTCTCCATATGTTACTTATTAGGTGATATGCAAACTATCACGTCACGATATGATGCAAGATGCAAACAAGCATATGAATGGCATATTCAGATTCTATGCATTTCTATGATAAACTTTCATATAAAATACATTTTATTTCGAGTTACTGTTTTAAAGATATGAATTATGCAAGATTCAAATACTTGTAGGAATTTTCAGAAAACAAAACAGAAAAAAGAACCGGAAGGCTGACTAGTCCGGACCTGAGCCCGAGTGGCGACGGATAGGAAGGATCGCACGCCGGCGACGGGTAGAGAGGTTCAGATGGGCTCTGAGGCCCAGTTGACGCTTGATACGTCTCAGACGTATCTATAATTTTTGATGCTCCATGCTTGTTTTCACACCATTTGCCTATTGTTTCGTTACACTTAGTGGCATTTTTATGCATTTTCCGGAACTAACCTATTAACGAAGTGCCACAGTGCCAGTTTCCTGTTTTCTGCTGTTTTTGTGTTTCAAGTGATACACAGGAAATATTCTCGGAATTGGACGAAACAAGTTCCTGAAGTCTTATTTTACCCGGAAGCTTCCAGAGATCCAAAGGAGAGTAGGAGGCGAGGGACCAGGGGCCCACACACAGGGGTGGCGCGGCTAGCCCCTGGCCCGCGCCACCACCACGTGAGGCCACCTGGCCCCACCTCTGACGACGCCCCTTCACCTATAAAGACCCCCCGACGAGAAAAACCTAAGCCCCCGATCAGTTTTCTAGAACACATCACGATCCGCCGCCGCCGTCGACCCGAAGATCGGGAGGGTCCAGAAGCTCTTCCCGGCACCCTGCCGGAGAGGGGAATCGCCACCGGAGGTCTTCTTCATCGCCATGCTTGCCTCCGGAGCGATGAGTGAGTAGTCTACCTTGGACCATGGGTCCATAGCAGTAGCTAGATGGTTGTCTTCTCCACTATGTGCTTTATGTTTAGATCTCATGAGCTGCCATACATGATTGAGATCACCGTTATGTAATTCTACATGTTTGGTTTGTTGGGATCCGATGAATATTAGTGTTTATGATTAAGTTGCTGTACTAAATTATATCTTTTGTTATCTCTATGTTGTTTATGATCTTGCATGCTCTCCGTTGTTAGTAGCTATCTTGGCCGAGTAGTTGCTAGTGACTCCAAGAGGGGGTATTTATGCTCGATAGTGGGTTCATGCCTCTATTTCACCTGGGGGAGTGACAGAAACCTCTAAGGTGGTAGATGTGCTGTTGCTACTAGGGAGAAAACAACATTCATATGCTCAAGGGCATATGCTTTGTTTACATTACACACTTTGCTTAATGCAATTATCTGTTGTTCGCAACTTAATACTTCTAGGGTGTTCGGATTGATATCCCAGGGAGTGGATTATTAGTCATAGATGCAGTTGGATGGCGGTCTATGTATTTTGTTGTAATTCCCAGAGTAAATCTCATAGTGATCTTCTTGACATATCACGTTATCTCTATTCTATCAATTGCCCAACTGTAATTTGTTTACCCAGCATGTGTTATTTTATCTATGGAGAGACACCACTAGTGAACTGTGGACCCCGGTCCTATTTCCATCATATTGCTATCACCTGTTTACTTTACTCGTACTGTTTACTTTACTCGCATACTATATTGTTTTCCACTCGATACACTCATAACCTTTGTTTCAAGCAAACCGGTGAGATTGACAACCTCATCGCAAGTTGGGAACAAAGTATTTGTTTGTGTGTGTGCAGGTTCCACAACACCTTCAGTCGTCATTGTCTCTCCTCTCCTGTTCGATAAACCTTGGTTTCTTAAACTGGGGGAAAACTTGCTGCTGCACTCATCATACCTTCCTCTTGGGGTTCCCAATGGGCTGGTTATTCACCACGCACAAGGACAGTCTGTAGCCACATTCACTTGGAGCATCAGCTATTTTTCTGGCGCCGTTGCCGGGGAGGAAGAGAAGACTTCTGCGAGGGGAGTTCTTCGCACACACATTCTTTACTTTGTTATTGTTTTGCTTTACTTTATTTATTTTACCTGCATTACTTTTTATCAAAAAAACCCAAAAAAATTAGAATCCTTGGTAGTTGTTTTTACTTGTTTACTTTCGTTTTGCTGAAATGGCCATTCCTGAAAACACCAAGTTGTGTGACTTTACTAGCACAAACAATAGTGATTTTATCTGCACTCCTATTACACCACATATTCCTGCTGCAAACTTTTATGAGATTAAGCCTGCTTTATTGAACCTTGTTTTGAAAGAGCAATTTTCTGGTGCTAGTACTGAAGATGCTGCAGCTCATCTCAACAATTTTGTTGAGCTATGTGAGATGCAGAAATATAAGGATGTTGATAGTGATATTTTTAAGCTCAAGTTGTTTCCTTTTTCTTTGAGAGGAAAGGCTAAAGATTGGTTGCTATCTTTGACTAAGAATAGTATTGATTCATGGGCTAAGTGTAAGGATGCTTTTATTGGTAGATACTATCCTCCTGCTAAGATTATATCGTTGCGTAGCAATATTATGAAGTTTACTCAGTTTGATAATGAACATGTTGCTCAAGCTTGGGAAAGAATGAAATCTATGATAAAGAATTGCCCCACTCATGGACTGACTACTTGGATGATTATCCAAACTTTTTATGCAGGACTGAATTTTTCTTCAAGGAACCTACTTGATTCAGCTGCTGGAGGCACTTTTATGTCCCTTACCTTAGGCGCCGCGTCCAAGCTACTCGACAACATGATGGTAAATTATTCTGAATGGCACACCGAGAGAGCTCCACAAGGTAAGGAGGTGGGAAAGAGAAGATGAGATGGCTAGAGAGATGAAGGTATGTACCATTACTACCTCTAATGATGTTGCTCCTACTGGTAGCAATCCTCTTACTTTGATTGGTGTAGAGAAAACTCCCACTCCTTGTGTTAAAAAGCCTAAAACTGCCAAAACTTTTTCTCAAAAGAGTGCTGAAATTTTTCGGAGTGTGGGAGATGATAGCTCTATTTCTTTTAATGATTTTGATGTTGATGGCTGCAATATATCTGAAGTTATTTTGTTCTTGCAAAAGCTTGCTTTGACTCCCAATGCTAGTTCTTTAAATATTGCTTTTACTAAGCATATTACCAATGCTCTCATAAAAATTAGGGATGAAAAGTTGAAGCAAAAAGCTTATGTTCCCAAGAAGTTAGATGATGGTTGGGAACCCATCATTGATATGCATGTTAATGGTTATGATTGCCATGCTTTATGTGATCTAGGTGCTAGTATTTCTATCATGCCTAGAAAGATTTATGACATGCTTGATTTACCACCGCTTGAAAAATGTTATTTTGATATTCCTATTGCTGATGTTGCTAAGAAGAAATCTTTGGGAAGAATTAATGATGTTCTTATTGTGGTTAACAATAACCTTGTTCCCGTTGATTTTCTTGTTATGGACGTTGAATGCCATGCTTCATGTCCTCTTATTTTGGGAAGACCCTTTCTTCGAACTGTAGGTGCCATCATTGATATGAGGGAAGACACTATCAAATATCAATTCCCACTTAAGAAAGGTATGGAACACTTCCCTAGGAAAAGAAATAAATTGCTTTTTGACTCTATTCTTAGAGCAAATTATGAGCTTGATGCTTCATCTATTTATATTACTTGATTCGCAATTTTCTGCGCCTAGCTCAAAGGCGTTAAAGAAAAGCACTCTTCGGAGATAACCCAATGTTTTCTTTTCAGTACTTTTTCTTTTATTTGAGTCTTGGAAGTCATTACTACTGTAATGACCGCTCCTTATCTTGTTTATTTCGTTTTTGTGCCAAGAGAAGCCTCTAATTTGAGTGAGGTAAAGATTTGGGGATGTTGCTGTCCTGAAACTGTTTTCGGTGCTGCACCGTAAAAATTCGTGAAAATTCTCTGTTTATCTTTTGGACCTGCGATTTCTTGTGCATATGCCCCAGGTTATATCCAAACTTTTCTTAGTTGAACACTTTTTGATTTGAGCAACACAAAATCCCTCAAAAATTCGACAATTGTCAGCTGTTCAGTTTTGACAGATTTCTGCCAATATTTGTGTTTGCCACTTTATCGCTTTCTTTTGAGTTCTTTTGATCATGGAACTTTTGGGGAGGTTGCTACAGTAGTATATGCTATATATGTGGTGGTTTTGAGTTGAAACCAGAAGCAAATAGAGGATTTATTATATGTTTTGCTTGCACTAATGTTGCTAATAGATTTGTGTTTAGTTTTGTATGAAGGAAGTTTTCAAGTGTAGGGATTGGAGAATGATGAGATGAGTTGAAGAATGGACAAAAGCTCAAGCTTGGGGATGCCCATGCATCACCCCAAGAAATATCCAAGAATTACAAGCGTCAAAGCTTGGGGATGCCCCCGAGGCACCCCTTCTTCATCGGCAAAAATCAGGTCACCTTTCAAAACACTATATTTTTATTGCTTCATGCACTATGTGTTTTTCTTGGAGCACCAGTTGTTTTAGTTTTCTTAGTTCGTTTAGTTTGTTTGTTTTCTGCAATAAATGGTTGGACCCCAACAAATTTTCTTTGGAGGAGATGTACTCGTTTTCATTTGCAAAGAACGCTCAGTTTTTCACTCTTATCGTTCATCGATGCGTTCTTCTTTTTCTGCTACTGCTTTTGGTTTTCGTTTTCGCCTTGATTTGCGTTCAGATCTTGTCATATCTTTTCATCAAGGTGTATTTTTGCCTCTGATCTTTATTGGTTTTCATCAAAAGAGGTGTTTATAAAAATTTCAAATGGTGTTGCAAAAGAGAAAAAGCTTTGTGCAAAATAGTGGTACAAGAAGGAGCTTGTGTAGACTGCGGCTTAGGCTTTTTCATGTCATCCTTGATGTCTTTTTGATAGTATGCTTAGTGGTTTTGCTGTAGCATGACTTGTCTCAAATAACTGAGATTGCTTAATGAGCCTTTGAAAAATCATGCGTTGTTTTTATTGTATGGAAGCATTATTTTGGTTTTCTCCTTGATGCTTTATTTGGGTTGACTTGGCGCATGCTCACACATGTTAGACTCTTAAAAAGTTGCCAATAGCCTTCATGATCATTTAGTTTTTGACTTTTGATGCCATCTTATGCTTCTTTTAATGTCGCTTTGTCGCTTTGCATGATTATGGCCATTACTGCTCTCTTAGTTGGTCGCTCCCAGTCTTTTGCTAGCCCTCGCCTTGTACTGAGTATGAGCTCTACTCATGCATCCAACTCCTAAAAGCCAAAGTTTGCCATTGTGTCCACTATAAATTCTTATGCATGGTATTTGTAAGCCATTCCAAAGTAAAATTTTCATGTGCTACCTTTCAAAAAACCTTCAAAACACTTCTCGTTTTGTGACACTGTTTTCAGCTCATGGGGACGTAGTGGTCGGATTTGCTATCTTCCATATTGCTTATTCCAAAAAGAAAAAAAAAGAGAAAAAAAGAAAGAAAAAAAGGCACTCCTCCATGGAAAGTGAATGTTGGTGGGCACCCGATGGAATCGGTTAGCCATGGTTTGTGAAAGGAAAAAAGGTGGGGAGGAGTGCCAAGCTTTATAAAAGAGCACAAAAGTGCCAATCTCTCTCTCAAAAACTTGCTTCATTTTTGTATGGAAGATAGTAAGAACCCCATTGCCAGTCGTTGACAAAGACAACCACCTCTCAAAATCAAGTTTTATCTCTTTGTTTTACAAATGAAAAGCTCTAGCACATGTTTAATCACTGCTTCCCTCTGCGAAGGGCCTTTCTTTTACTTTTATGTTGAGTCACCACCTTCTTTCTTTATGCACCATTAAGAGAGCATAGTTGTCATTCTTAGTGTGATATGCATTGTCCCAAAGTTCATTGATTGATTCATATTGTTGGTTTCACTTGTTCTTAAATTATTTGTATCTAGTCGCCCTCTTAAACTTGAAGGTGTCCTATGCATTTATGTTTTGCTCTCTTTGAAGGACAAGCTGAAAACCTTTTGTATGTTTTTCCTTATGATTTGAACACACGTTTGACTTTCATTGTTTCATTTTCATGATCTTTTGTTTGTGTTCATTTGCATGTTTACAACATGGTTGCTAAGTTCTTATTGTCATGATTATATCTTTATGCCCATGTTTTAAGTTCTATTGATCCCAGCTCACCAATGCTTACATATATGATCAAGATTGTGTAGGTGCATGTCACCTCAAAATTTATTCTTTTATTATCACTTACTTACTCGAAGACGAGCAGGAGTTAAGCTTGGGGATGCTTGATACGTCTCAAACGTATCTATAATTTTTGATGCTCCATGCTTGTTTTTACACCATTTGCCTATTGTTTCGTTACACTTAGTGGCATTTTTATGCATTTTCCGGAACTAACCTATTAACAAAGTGCCACAGTGCCAGTTTCCTGTTTTCTGCTGTTTTTGTGTTTCAAGTGATACACAGGAAATATCCTCGGAATTGGACGAAACAAGTTCCTGAAGTCTTATTTTACCCGGAAGCTTCCAGAGATCTGAAGGAGAGTAGGAGGCGAGGGACCAGGGGCCCACACACAGGGGTGGCGCGGCCAGCCCCTAGCCCGCGCCACCACCGCGTGCGGCCACCTGGCCCCACCTCTGACGACGCCCCTTCGCCTATAAAGACCCCCGACGAGAAAAACCTAAGCCCCCGATTAGTTTTCCAGAACACATCACGATCCGCCGCCGCCGTCGACCCGAAGATCGGGAGGGTCCAGAAGCTCTTCCCGGCACCCTGCCGGAGAGGGGAATCGCCACCGGAGGTCTTCTTCATCGCCATGCTTGCCTCCGGAGCGATGAGTGAGTAGTCTACCTTGGACTATGGGTCCATAGCAGTAGCTAGATGGTTGTCTTCTCCACTATGTGCTTCATGTTTAGATCTCATGAGCTGCCATACATGATTGAGATCACCGTTATGTAATTCTACATGTTTGGTTTGTTGGGATCCGATGAATATTGGTGTTTATGATTAAGTTGCTGTACTGAATTATATCTTTTGTTATCTCTATGTTGTTTATGATCTTGCATGCTCTCTGTTGTTAGTAGCTATCTTGGCCGAGTAGTTGCTAGTGACTCCAAGAGGGGGTATTTATGCTCGATAGTGGGTTCATGCCTCTATTTCACCTGGGGGAGTGACAGAAACCTCTAAGGTGGTAGATGTGCTGTTGCTACTAGGGAGAAAACAACATTCATATGCTCAAGGGCATATGCTTTGTTTACATTACACACTTTGCTTAATGCAATTATCTATTGTTCGCAACTTAATACTTCTAGGGTGTTCGGATTGATATCCCAGGGAGTGGATTATTAGTCATAGATGCAGTTGGATGGCGGTCTATGTATTTTGTTGTAATGCCCAGAGTAAATCTCATAGTGATCTTCTTGACATATCACGTTATCTCTATTCTATCAATTGCCCAACTGTAATTTGTTTACCCAGCATGTGTTATTTTATCTATGGAGAGACACCACTAGTGAACTGTGGACCCCGGTCCTATTTCCATCATATTGCTATCACCTATTTACTTTACTCGTACTGTTTACTTTACTCGCATACTATATTGTTTTCCACTCGATACACTCATAACCTTTGTTTCAAGCAAACCGGTGAGATTGACAACCTCATCACAAGTTGGGAACAAAGTATTTGTTTGTGTGTGTGCAGGTTCCGCAACACCTTCTGTCATCATTGTCTCTCCTCTCCTGTTCGATAAACCTTGGTTTCTTAAACTGAGGGAAAACTTGCTGCTGCACTCATCATACCTTCCTCTTGGGGTTCCCAACGGGCTGGTTATTCACCATGCACAAGGACAGTCTGTAGCCACATTCACTTGGTGCATGAACGCTCGGATCTGAACAAAAAGGAAAAAAAGTTGGCTTGATGCCTGAATGGAGATTCAAACTCTAAACCTGCAACCGGAGAACAAGGAACAAACCAGCTGGGCTACAAATCAGATCTTGGTGGAACTGTGCTGCGCATCTATTTGAAGTAGCCCGAAGCGGAGCTCGGGGCAGAGGCGGCCATGGCGGAGGCAGCTGGTCGGAGTCATCGGTCGGGGCGATCCGGGACACGGTAGTGGCTGAAGAAGATGCGGCCTACCACGAGGAACCACAAAATGGCGGAGATGAGTCCAAGCGCTCACCATAGCATGGCCGAGGACATGCTCCTGCAACGGGAGACGGTCGTCAACGTTGGGAAGATTATACCGAGCACGGAAAATGTACGCAGTGGTCTACGAGGACTGCAAGATCACCTGGAACGAGACGGATGGTTAGCCGGGGTCGGGGAAGCAGCGGGGCTGCCAGAATCATCTGCGGTGTGCGGCAGCAGCGAGGAAGATGAGGTCCGTGTTGACGACTGCGAGAGTCTTTGGGTGATTGCTTCATCAGGGACGCTCCTGGCATTGAGTCGAAGCTCCTGGTTGCGTCTTCTTGGTCCATCAACATTGACGAAGCTGCTGGAAAGAGCGGTCGTTGGCGATGGTGGTGGTTCCCTGGTTCTCAGGAGCTCACAAAACAAGAGAAAATCGATGGAAGGAAGAGGGGAAACAGCGGCGACGTTAGGAAGGGAACTAGGGCTAGGGTTGCAGGGTAGGGTTCCTAGGGATTATAAGGAGAAGAGCACTGCACATCGAGCGGACCAGGAGATGATCAAGCAGCGGAGGCGGGGTTCATACAGAGGTGACGACAGTAAACAGGAAGAAGACAAACAAGAGCTCCCTCCTGGAGCGGTATGTGGGTTGTCGAGGGTGTGATGGGCCAGGAAGAAGGCTACAGAGGCCTTTTAGAAGCTCCAGGGTAAAAGAATTAGAGAGAAAAAAATAGCAAGGCTTTGGATAGGTTTTGAAAACATGTTTCCAACAATATTTTGAGATATTAATTTTGTTTCAAAAAAAATTAAAGTTTGTAAATATTGTGGTTTAGTTTAGTCCAAAATAAGAAAAGAAAAGGAGGAGGGTTTATTATAAAACCATACAAGCAAAATAGAAAATAGATTTTAATCCAAAATAATTTTAGGTTCGATAAAAACATGCAAGGTAATTGATGCATGATGATGCATGACATCATGAAGACAAGGAAAAGAAAATAACAAACAAATTCTAATGTTGGGGAATTGTTTTTCCCAGGTCGTTACAATCGATACCACTAACAAGGGATCTCACCCCGAGATCCACGTTAAGGCGGGGGGAGGAGTTGGGTAAACTATCGAATCTTCTTGCGGTGTGTTGGACTCCGCAACACCACTAACAAGAGGTTCCTTTTCGACACCACCAACAAGGGGCTCTTGCTCACGTTGACAATGATGAACTTCCAAAGAACGGACCTATTAGGGTAAAAGCAAGAGATCATCCACGCCACGTAGGAACCTAAACTCAGAGAAGTAGGAAAGAAAGAGAACTCAAACATGCGAAGGTAAGAAGAGAGAAGCATAGAGATAAGGAGAAAAATGCAGACCTATTGAGAACTATCCAACGCATTTTTAGCAAAAAAAAATTGACACTAGACTCAACTCGTCCGTTGGCAAGGTTACCCTACAAGCAGACTGGACCTGTGGGTATCGACAAAACCTGTGGCTCTGATACCACTTGTGATGCCCCAAAATTGGCACCTTGCAGATTATAGCGATCACGCCACAATCTACATGATGTCGCTTTGAAACGCACCACCAAGCGCCTCGTGCACATCGCAGCGTGCACGTGATGCGGGTGGAATCGAGTAGCAACAGTTACACAAGTTCACGATGGAACCCACAAAAGAATATATAATAACCACGAAGACTCCACGAGTCAAGAATCCAAATATTCAATACAAATATCCAAATCATACATAAAGCGAAGTAGCATCCGAGTATGGGCAAGAATACAAATGGGCCTAAGAGGCCCGAAGATAAATGATGGCGTCCATAACCCTACCCAGGCCAAGCCGGAAGGGTAACCTTGCTAACGTCGTCGCTCCCATACCTGTGAACAAGAATTGGGCCAACGGTTGCCAAACAAGGAGGGAGAAAGAGAAAAGGAAAAAAAATGAGGGTGAGTACCGAGGAACGAACTCCGTGGCACGTACTCTATGAGGCTAGAACAAGGCTGTGCTCGCCGGGCTATATGGTGGACTTAGCGGCAACAAAAGAACTTTACTACAGAGACACACTAGAACTTTCGTTTAAATAGATAAGATAAGAGAGCGCATAAAGTAACCAACTAGATACTAATACCAAACATAACCCAGCCAATACATTGCCCCTTCGCACCCAACGAGGAAGCAATTGCGAAGGCACTCACACAGTTAACAAATTTTATTGTAGATTTGTTGTTGTAGTTGTGCTGACTTACTACACAAGTTTATTAGTATTGAAATAACAGGTGCAAGTTGTTCTATGATCGAGTAGTACAGCTCCAAGTCGTCCATAACCGCGGACACGGCTTTTTGAAAAGATTTAACCCTGCAAGGGTGCCCAAATGTACCCAAACGCACGATCACCCCTTGATGCCACATGATGAAGCACACTTCTGATGGTGTGCCGGCAGGAGGTCACGACTCGCACTCTCCTTCACTACAAACAAGTCCAGGAAGCCACCTGACTAAGTTGAACCCGTATCAAGAGTTCGGCCGAATCTCTGAACGGACTTAGCTGTTTGCGCCTACGCTGCAGAGTGAACCGGAGCCTCTCTTCGGGGAAGGTTGTCCACTTGCAGTCATACCGCACCTATACGGACATGCAGAAACAAGGGGTTACAAGGCTCACTAGGCTTCCCCCAAAAAATCGGACCGTAAGATACAAGAGTTGCACGCCCGACAAGAACCAAATAGAAAACCTCAAACTAGTTGTGGCCACTGGACAAGTGTGTAGATTCCGGCAGTGATCGAGGGGAGGCCCGTAAACGTACCCACGCCTGGTTAGAGCGCTCAGTCTCAGAACAGTTCATGCGATCTCGGGGTCCTAGGGGACACAGGTGAGCCGTCATAAAACTGGCAAAATGACTCACTGATGCCTCTGCTTAATTCAATTTTAATTATTAACATTAAAGTAAGCCATGAATATCTCCAACAACATATATCCATAAAGTTGAGCATGTGATAACTTTCCCAACCCGATAAGATAAAAACAAGTCAAACAACCTGAAGATGCCTACGACTCGCAAGGCCAACTCAAACCACAAGCACATAGTTAATAGGATGTATGAAAGGTTCTATGGCTTTACTTTGGATAAACAGGTGGATAGGACACGTGACTCGAACAAAGCATACGACACAAGGCTAGAATATAGAGCTAGCGTGAGCAAAAATGTTAAATGGGTAGAGAGAAAAGGGCTCGCCTGTAAAACATTGTCGAGAACTCCCGAAGAACTTGTCGTTGCTCACAACACCATGAAGCGTCCTATCCGGGAAGAAGCAAATCGCTACAACAAACAACGGATGCAACACTTATTACTATGACAAAAGAATCGGCATGATCATGTCAAGCATGCATGCATACATGACATGGCAATTATGATGCAATGCAAGTTATCCAAATTAAGCGGAATCAGAATCCGACACACACATATAGGGTTCAAGTTGTTTTACTACACGACAATTTTAAATATTGATTAACATAACAAAGAAAAGGCATGGATGAGTTACACAAAATTAAATGAAGTGGGGAAAACATTATAAACATTTCCCATATACTCCATATGTTACTTATTAGGTGAGATGCAAACTATCACGTCACGATATGATGCAAGATGCAAACAAGCATATGAATGGCATATTCAGATTCTATGCATTTCTATGATAAACTTTCATATAAAATACATTTTATTTCGAGTTACGGTTTTAAAGATATGAATTATGCAAGATTCAAATACTTGCAGGAATTTTCAGAAAACAAAATAGAAAAAAAAGAACCAGAAGGCTGACTGGTCCGGACCTGAGCCCGAGTGGTGACGGATAGCAAGGATCGCACGCCGGCGATGGGTAGAGAGGTTCGGATGGGCTCTGAGGCCCAGTTGACGCTCGGATCTGAACAAAAAGGAATTTTTTTTGGCTTGATGCCTGAATGGGGATTTGAAATCTGAACCTGCAACCGGAGAACAAGGAACAAACCAGCTGGGCTAGGAATCAGATCTTGGTGGAACTGTGCTACGCGTGTATTTGAAGTAGCCCAAAGCGGATCTCGGGGCAGAGGCAGCCATGGCGGAGGCTGCTGGTCGGAGTCATCGGTCGGGGCGATCCGGGACACGGTAGTGGCTGAAGAAGATGTGGCCTACCACGAGGAACCACAAAATGGCGGAGATGAGTCCAAGCGCTCACCATAGCATGGTCGGCGACATGCTCCTGCGACGGGAGACGGTGGTCAACGTCGGGAAGACTATACCGAGCACGGGAAAATGTACGCAGTGGTCTAGGAGGACTGCAAGATCACCTAGAATGAGACGGATGGTTAGCCGGGGTCGGGGAAGCAGCGGGGCTGTCGGAATCGTCTACGGCGTGCGACAGCTGTGAGGAAGACGAGGTCCGTGTTGATGACTGCGAGAGTCTTTGGGCGATTGCTTCATCGGGGACGCTCCTGGCATCGAGTCGAAGCTCCTGGTTGCGTCTTCTTGGTCCATCAACACTAACGAAGCTGCTGGAAAGAGCGGTCGTTGGCGACGGTGGTGGTTCCCTGGTTCTCGGGAGCTCGCAGAACAAGAGAAAATCGATGGAAGGAAGAGGGGAAACAGCGGCGGCGTTAGGAAGGGAACTAGGGCTAGGGTTGCAGGGTAGGGTTCCTGGGGATTATAAGGAGAAGAGCACTGCACATCGAGTGGACCAGGAGATGATCAAGCGGCGGAGGCGGGGTTCGTACAGAGGTGACGACAGCAAACAGGAAGAGACAAACAAGAGCTCCCTCCTGGAGCGGTATGTGGGTTGTCGAGGGTGTGATGGGCCAGGAAGAAGGCTACAGAGGCCTTTTAGAAGCTCCAGGGTAAAAGAATTAGAGAGAAAAGAATAGCAAGGCTTTGGATAGGTTTTGAAAACATGTTTCCAACAATATTTTGAAATATTAATTTTGTTTCAAAAAAAATTAAAGTTTGCAAATATTGTAGTTTAGTTTAGTCCAAAATAAGAAAAGAAAAGGAGGAGGGTTTATTATAAAACCATACAAGCAAAATAGAAAATAGATTTTAATCCAAAATAATTTTAGATTCGATAAAAACATGTAAGGTAATAGATGCATGATGATGCACGATATCACGAAGACGCGGAAAAGAAAATAACAAACAAATTCTAATGTTGGGGATTTTTTTTCCCGGGTCGTTACAATACACCACTTGTGGGTCATCACCCTCCCCTCCGGCTTGCCGAGCTAGGAGGTCAAGGTCTTCGAGCTCGCGCGCATGTCCAATCCGGACCTCCGCGACTTCCTCCGCTCTGCCTCCCCGGCCGCTCTCATCATCGATTTCTTCTGCAGCAGCACCCTCCACGTCGGCACAGAGCTCGGCATCCCGACCTACTTCTTCCTCACCACCTGCATCGCCAGCGTCGCCTTATGTCTCTACCACCCAGTCATCCATGAGCAGACCGCTCTGAGCTTCCGAGACCTGGGCGGTGACCCCGTGCATGCCCCGGGGCTGCCACCGATACCAGTAGATCACCTCACCGCCGCTATCTTCGACCGCGACAGCGGGAGCAATAAACTCTTTCTGGACTTATCCCAACAGATGTGCAACTCCCAGGGAGTTATAGTCAACAGCTGCCACTCCTTGGAGCCGCGCTCCACCGACACAATCCTTTCTGGCCTCTGCACATTCCCCAGACGGTGAAAACCGCCGTTGCACTGCATCGGGCCGCTGGTGAAGCCCGAGGAAGCTGGGACAAAGTGCCACGAGTGCCTCGCGTGGCTCGATGGCCAGCCGAAGGCCAGCATGGTGTTCCTCTGCTTTGGCAGCTTGGGTCGGTTTAGCGCCGAGCAGATCAAAGAGATGGCGGCGGGGCTGGAGACGAGCGGGCAACGGTTCTTGTGGGCCGTGCGTTGCCAGCCAGGCGACGAGCACCTGCCTGCCGCCGACGACCTCGACGCACTCTTTATGGAAGGCTTCCTGCAGCGGACCAGAGGAAGGGGACTGGTGATCTTGTCGTGGGCGCCGCAGAGGGAGGTGCTGGCGCACGGCGCGGTGGGCGGGTTCGTAACACATTGCGGTTGGAACTTTGTGCTGGAAGTGGTCATGGCGGGCGTGCCGATGCTGGCACGGCCTTTGTACGCGGAGCAGCGCATGAACAGGGTGTTCTTGGTCGAGAAGATGCGGCTGGCTGTAGCCATGGAAGGGTATGGCAAAGAAATGGTGAAAGCCGAAGAGGTGGCGGCGAAGGTGAGGTGGCTGATTGATTCGGACGGAGGGAGGGAGCTCCGGCAGCGGACACAAGCGGCCATGCAGCGGGCGAAGGGGGCGATGAGCGATGATGGGGAGTCGAAAGCAGCGCTAAAGAATCTAGCGAGACAATGGAATAGCACCGACGACAACAGAGTCATCAACTGAAAGGTTTACCCAGCCGGTGGCTTGCTTCAGATGTTCCATGCGCATGGTGCCCTGTATGTTGACCATAGAATGCAGTAAGCAAGCAGCATCTATCTGAATTTCCATAAGTATTCATAATCTCTACTAATAATATTGCTAGAGGACGTGATGGTCGTTGAACCGTGGTAAGTAAAAAAACCTGAGATTGTTTGGTATGTAAAAAAAAAAAAGGTTCGTCCATCCGTGATTTGTTCCGTTCGTTCGTGGTCCGTCCGTGATTCTTCCTCCGACCTCATTTAATCGCTATGTTTCCGTGTCCCGATCGAATTTCCATTGCATTTTCGATGGAAGACCTACTTCATCTCTAGAAAAGCACGCACGAGTCTCTTTTAATCTCCCACCTACGAATTCGTTTGAGCATGAAGAGATGATTATGATTGTGCACCCCGAGACCCTACTATGGTCAGCGCCGTATATCGACCCGCCGAGGCCGCCGTCAAAATCAAGCTGCGCACATGCGATTCTCAAGCACCGAGCGGGGAGGTCCGGTGAGCGCCACCGGGACCAGGGCGTTGCAGGGCGGGGTGGTGCAGGCACCAAGCGGGGGAGGTCTGGTAGGCGTCGTGATACGTCTCAAACGTATCTATAATTTATTGTTAACCTGTTTATAGTCAGACCATGGGATCTACAAGCAGTTCCACACAGTGCAACAAAAACGTGTGTTGAAGTATAAATGTATTGCCTAGTTTTCGTATCTATTGAAAATAAATCTAGCATAATACCATCCATTATCTATACGATTAAAACGAAAACGGTGTCCGGCTTTGTCACATTTTTAGTTTCAATTTTACACTCGAACAAGACATCAAATTACCCACATATGCCATTAATAAGTTAAAAAACGATTCGTTATATTGCGTGCGCCCCTCATGGCCGGCAGAACTCTCTCAACACGGTCGCCTCCTAGACGTCGGACGCTGGACGCTCCCTCGCCATGGCTGCCGGAGCTCCCTCGCCTCAGCCGTCTCCTCGACCCTCGGGGGAGGAGGACCCCATAGGGCGAGGTAGGGTGTCCACCCTACCTTGATTGTTTTGTTTTTAACCTATATATACGTAGCTGATATAATCAAAAGTTACAGCCGCCATTAAAATCCTCCTCTGTTTGTCGTTGTGGAGGAGAGAAAGAACAAAGAAAAAGGGGATGGACGAGAGAAACATTCTGGACTTCGGCTGTCGTTGTGGGCCGAAAGAAACCGCGGTGCATTGGTCCGTTATACTAAACCGCTTGCCAGCATGCTTATCCAGTCAATGGGTGACCTGCTTGTAGTTTCCAAAAAGAAAAATCTAAGCGTGTAGCGCAACTTGATTTGGTAGCGTCTCCTCCTAAGTTATGACCATGATTTATTTACTCCGACCCCACAATTTAACCACTATCCTGTGTCTCTGACTCTCTGTTCTCGTTTTTCAACTAGGCAAGCAACCTGCTTAAAAAGAGAAATAGGAAAGCGATTATGTCCAAAAGAAAACTAGGCAAGCAAAAAAAAAATGGAGGGAAAGGCCATCGTACTTTGTGAAAAGAATCACATGCGCATAACGACCAGTGGTTTGTAGACTACCCGTTGAGGCTAGGGAATGGCACCGAAGAAAATAGCAAGGAAGGAAACATTCGGCTCCCTCGGGATATCTACGTGACTTTTATCGAGAAAGGTCACCGACATTGGGGAGCTAATAGATCATGACGACTACATGTGAGTCTTTCCCACCCAAGTGAAAATGCTCTAGCTAAACATAGATGACTCACGCACCATACATAGTAGCCATAGACACTGGAACTTGTTTCTAAAAACACCAATGGCACTACACCACGGTACTGGATTCCCAACTGACGTTGGTCGGTAAAAGTCAGCATTGCCAACAGAACGTCGGTCGGCATTGTTTGTGTCGAATTGTTGGTCGGCAATTCCATTAGATAACAACTAACTTTCGGTCGGGAATGTGTCAACCTTTTGTGTCCGAAGATTGGTCGGTATTTCTGTGGTACACGTCGGACCGTCGGTCGGTAAAGATTCGCGACCAACTGTAAGTTGTTAAGTGGGCCGGCCCGCGCAGGGCAAAAATATTTAGCGCCAACATTTGGCCCAACGCGCGAAAATCTTTCCCCCACCGCACCAAAATCTCCTCTTCCGCCGCCGCTTACCCTAAATCCCCAAATCCAACCGCACCAGCATTTTCACCCCCCCCCGCCACCAGTCTCCCCCGCGCGCCGTCCTCTCCCCGCCGCTACGCCGGCCTCTCCCTGCCTCTCTCCTGCCTCGATCTTCCCCTGCCACGCCTCGGGCAGGTGGCACAGCGGACGACCTCGTCCTGCACCGCCGGCTTGCTCTCCTCGGCCGGATTCAGCACAGCGACGACCTCGTCCTGCACCACCGGCTTGCCCTCCTCGGCCGGATTCAGCACAGCGACGACCTCGTCCTGCACCGCCACATCCCCCGCCTCAGCGCCCTCGGCCGATTCGTCCTTCCCCTCGGCCTCCTCAAGCTCTCTTGGCCGCCGGAAGTGCTCTCTCCGCTGGGACGGCGCACCCATCCGGCGAGCACGACCAGTCCCAGGCGGTCGCATCTGGTGGCCACTAGCAGTGTGAGGTAGCCTCCCTCTCTCTCTGTGCTGTTCTTATTCCATTTGAGATGAATACGTTATACGTGTATGCACAGGTGGGTTAGAGCGGTAGGAGAAGTTAGCTTACAAGTTATACATGGAAGGGATTAAAGCTACAGGTTGTACCAAGTTGAAATTAGACTCTTGTAATATCTCAATTTAGCTGCTGCCAATGAGACAACACATGATTAGCTAGCGCAGCCCACGCAGCAAATTCTAATCGCACTGGAACGATGCCGGGCCTTAGAAAACAGAACGGTTCTTGTGACCAAACAATGAACATTACCCGCCGTTGCAACTCGATGCTAATAACCCAACAGATACTGCCGAACGCCCTAGTTCCATCATTACTGCTAGACCCAAGATTGAGACACAATATTTTTTATGTTTGAGTAGGTTTCTGCATATGTGTTAATACTAGCAAGTTGTGCTTAATTTATCCATCAGCTCTATGTTGTCTGTTACTAGTTGGTGAGTCAACTTACTAATTCTTTGTCCGTTCTCTTCAATGTTTTTTGTTTATGGTTGTATCAATTTTTATTATGTGTACAATTGGGTGCATGTTGTCTCTTCTATGTTGTCTGGTCTGATATTATTCTATCAAGAGTTTCTATTGAACCGGTAGTAATTAGGTGGGTAAACATATAATTTATATTATTTTCTTTGTGTCCCTGATATTATTCTCCATTAATAATCAGGGGTGCAACTAACATGGATAAAAGTTGGATGAATGCGCCTAGGTAAGACACACATTTTAAAATTTCTTAGGCTTTAGTACTTGCTGAAATCCGATGTAACTCGCTGCATGTGTACGCTTGCATGTAGGCATACAGAGGAGTATATACAAGGGCTAGCTAAATTCTTGGGCTATGCGTTTGCTAAATCATCGGTTGAGAACAAAATCTTATGTCCTTGCAAAAACTGTGTGAACTCGTACTGGAGAGAAGAAAGAATAGTTCGTGAGCACCTAGTATGTGATGGTTTTGCCGAAGGTTATAGCCAATGGATCTTTCATGGAGAGCGTGGCTCTTATTTTGATAATCCAACAAATTTTTATGATGTCCAAGAGAGGGATGAGGGTGACGATATTTCTGATTTGCTAAGAGACCTAGCAGGTGGTTTAGATGATGATAGGGGAGAATTTGAAGATGATGGTGCTACAGATGAGGATAATTCTTTCTTAGTATCTCTGCACAAGTTGGAAGCTGAGTCTAGACAAGAGCTATATCCTGGCTGTAAAAACTTCTCAAAGCTTCGTTTCCTAGTGAGACTTCTTCACACCAAAATGCTTGGAGGGTGGTCTGATAAAAGTTTTAATCTGCTATTAGATCTGCTCAAAGAGGCCTACCCCGAGTCAGCAATACCTAAAAACTACAATGAAGCCAAAAAACTAGTGAAATGCCTAGGACTTGGGTATGTTAGTATTCATGCATGTGAGAATGACTGCATTCTGTTTTGGAAAGACAATGAAAATGCCAATTCATGCCCAAAATGTAAAGCCTCAAGATGGAAATCTGAAAGAAAGTATGCAGATGGGAAACGTGTCCACAAGGCTCCTAAAAAGGTTCTGCGCTACTTCCCAGTAAAGAAAAGGCTTCAGAGGTTGTTTGCATGCTCTAGGACTGCAGCTCTCGCAAGATGGCATGTAGAACAACGCACGGAAGATGGTTTGCTTAGGCATCCCGCAGATTCTCTTCTTTGGAAAGACTTTGATGATAAAAATCCAAAATTTGCTAAAGATAGCCGAAGCATCAGGCTTGCACTAGCCACAGATGGTTTTAATCCCTTTCGTTCCATGAATCTAAGCTATAGCATTTGGCCCGTCCTTATGATTCCATATAACTTTCCTCCCGATATGGTTATGAAGCAACCAAATTTTATGTTATCTTTGTTGATTCCTGGCCGAAGAGCTCCTGGTAGTGATATTGATGTCTATTTCGAGCCTTTAGTTGATGATATGCTAGATATGTTTCTTCATGGTGTTAGGACCTATGATGCTTCTACTGGGGAATTCTTTCAGCTGTATGCTGCCATACTATGCACAATTACAGATTTTCCGGGTCTTGGGAATGTGTATGCATGCGCTACATCTGGAGAAGGAGCTTGCCCTGAATGCCACTCCGATACATGTTTTCTAAGGCTGAATAATGGTAGTAAGAATTGCTATATGGGACATCGTAGGTTCTTGCATGAAAAACACCCTTTAAGGTATGACACACGTACATTTGGTGAAATAGAAAGTGGGATAGCACCTGTTCCACTTTCTGGTAGTGAAATCTTTGAGTTGACTAAAAATATTCCAAGCAACTTTGGGAAGGATCCTAATGGGAAGAAGCCTAGAAAGAAGAAACGCAAGGAAGGGGAACCATTGATCATATGGAAAAGGCATTCTATTTTTTTTAGACTGCCATATTGGAAGGATTTGAAGATGCACCATAACTTTGATATCATGCACATCGAGAAAAACGTGTGTGATAACATAATTAACACATTGTTGGGTATTGAGGGAAAAACCAAGGACAACATTAATTCTCGGTATGACCTTCAAGAACACAAGATTAGAAGTGATCTTCATCCTATTGATCTTAATGATGAAGAAGTCTTTGTCCCTCCTGCACCTTATACAATGGAACCAGATCAACAAAGGACAGTCTGCAAAGTAATTAAAAGTGCCACATTTCCTCCCCATTATGCATCTGACATACGTCGTAATGTGCATGTCAAGGATAGAAAGATAACTGGATTAAAAAGCCATGACAACCATGTTATTTTGCAAGACTTGTTGCCCCTTGCTGTGAGAAGAACATTGCCAGAAAGAGTGAGTGCTGTATTGATACGTGTTAGCAGATTTTTTAAGAAAATGTACTCACCGGTTATTCGTACAAGTGACATGGAAAAGTTAGGGGCTGAAATTGCTGAAACCTTGAGCCTTCTTGAGGCTATATTCCTCCCATCTTTTTTCGATATTATGGTGCACTTGATGGTTCATCTTCCAGCACAAGCAAAGATTGCTGGTCCAGTATATTTTCGCAGCATGTGGTCTACAGAGAGGTATATTGTAGCACAAGCAATTTTTTAAGGACATTAACAACTATTTTATAATTAATCTTACGTGTCATTGTGTGTGTGTGTGTGCAAATGGTAGGTGTATGGGGAATCTTAAGGGACATGTCCATACTAGAAGTCATGTGGAAGGATCAATTGCAGAGGGCTATTTGTTTGAGGAGAGCTTAACATTTTGCTCTCGCTATTTAGACGGCGAGACTCGGTTTAATCGAGGAGGTAGAAATGGAGATTTAGATACGGAAATTGCTTCTGCAACTCCATTCTTCTGCAACTCTGGTCGAGGGTTGGCTGGCAAGTGTCAAGTGATGTTAGATAACAAAACTTGGCTTCAAGCCCACAGATATGTCTTATTCAACTATGACCACATAGAACCATACTTAAAGTGAGATGTCCCTATCATCTATGTCTATTAGATTATTTCTTACTCTCTCTTCCTTGTCCTATTTACAAATTTAACCTTTTGCAGCGAGCATATTAATTACCTTTCCACTATTGGTCTTCGAAGTAAACGAGAAATCAATCGTGTGCATTACGAGACCTTCCATGAGTGGTTTAAGTTGCACGTAAGTACACATGAGAATTTTAAAAACTATAGGAAATGTAATTCTAGTCTAGTGTAACTAAGGCATTCCATAATCACAGGTGGCAGAGATGGGTGATGAAGCACCACCAGAGATAAAAATATTAGCTAAAGAGGCAAACATGGTTGTGTTGAAGTATAGTAGCTACAAAATAAATGGGATAGACTTCCATACACAATCATATGATGAGGGTCGTCCTATTCAAGGTAGTGGAGTAGCTCTTATTGCACAAACCACATCCTTTCAAAAAGGAAATGGTGACAACACTAGTGTAAGAAACAAGGCATATTATGGCATTATAAAGGAGATTCTTGAGCTAAACTATCAACATGAAGGGAAAGTAGTGTTGCTGAAATGTGACTGGGTTGACAATCGTGTAGAGGATAAATGGGTAAAGACTGATCAGTTTGGAATCACTTCTGTGAATTTCAAGCATCTATTCAGTACCGGTGAGAAGATGTCAGACGAGCCCTTCATTTTAGCAACATAGGCAACTCAAGTTTACTATGTTGAAGATCCCATTGATGCTGATTGGTCTACTGTTGTTATACCATCATATTATGACATAAACGAAGCAGAAAATATTGAGCCTGGTAATGCTTTGCGTGCAACATTGCTTGATCCATGCACTTCTATACGTGTCAGTGTTGCCGATGGAGGCATTGGTTCTAGTAGGACAGATATTGATGGACTAGTTGTTAAGAAAAAGTAAGCCATGTGTACAATTTTTCTCTTATGCTTTGTATTTTCAGCAATGTATTCATATTGTGTCTTTTGCAGGAAAAATGCCAAGCAGAAGAGGAAAGAGTAAAGATGCGGTGGTCACAGATGAGGAACTAGCAGAAGTTGAGTATGAACTAAATAGAAACAGGATTGTGGAAGAAAATGAGAAAAGGTTGGCACTCCTACGTATACGCCAGATAAGTTCTACACTTAGAGAGATGTGCGAAGTAAGCCAACCCCCAAAACAGAGAAAAAGAAAGGTATAATTGTGACATATCTATCTCAGCTCATTTTCTTGCTGTGCTAGTCCTTTTCTTTCAAATGTAGCTTATAATTGCGACATATCTATGCAGGACCCTCCTCAACACTTGAAACTACAACTGAAAGACGTGTTTTGAGGCCCAGGGGAGGAAACGAAAGTGATAATGCAAATCCTACTGACCAACCTCTCAAAGGTACAGTAGGTTATAATACTTTCAGATTATAGCCTATTCTAACTAGCTAGAATATTTCTGTTTACCTCAGTTAATTTGCTTAATATGCAGAGATCACTACCACGCCTGTTAATGGTGAGAAAGGTGGCCGAACGATAACTAAGAAGGCTAACATATATGCAAGGATGAATAAGCCAAAAATCAAAATTCCACTGAATGAGCATGGCCAACCAATTGGGCCAGATGCAACTGAATTTGCCAATTTCATTGGTACTCTGGTCAGGAAGCATATACCACCCAAAACTATAGATTGGAGAGATATGGATGAAGAAAAAAAGTTGCTAGTGTGGGATCAATTACAGGTATTACATAATTTGAGTCTGCCAACCTATTTCTTGTTGAATAGTATATTGTATGTTGCATGCATGTTGGTAGTGAATTATAGGAGTAGTAGTTACCCATCAGATTTCTGTTCTGTCTCCACTTCTGAATAGTAACCCATCAAATTTGTTTCTGTTGATGCACATGTAAACTGCGATTTCCATCTAAACTGAAATATGTCATTAACACTTCATTTGAACAGGGATTTTATGAGTTGGACACAAGTGCTCTGAAATATGTCATTAACACTTCATAGAGAAAATGGAAGGAATGGAAGGCGGATTTAAAGAGGACAAAGTTTGATCCTGAATTGACTGATCAAGAGCTTATGCATAAACGTGATGATAGAATTAGTGAATCTGATTGGAAGGACCTTATTAAATACTGGAGAACTCCTGAATTCGAAGTAAGTTAGGCTTCCCATTTTCTGCATTCTCAAATAATTATGCAAATAGATGTACAATTGAATGCAAATGCAAATTCTTGTAGGCTCGCAGTTCTACAGCCAAAGAGAATCGCGCCAAGTCACTCGTGCCTCATACAGCTGGCAGCAAGAGTCATGCCCGTGTTACCCAAGAAATGGTAAGAATATTGTCCCAACTAGAAAAGAAGGTGACACTGTGTTTCAAGAACTAATACACAGTGGCATAAAACAAATGTTTGTAGGCTGACGAACTTGGGTATGCCCCTCGGAGAGACGAAGTGTTCATCAGAACACATACGCTCAAGAAAGGACCAAACAAAGGGCAACACGTGCCACAGGCAGCTCTAGTTATTGTATGTCTCTTTTGCCTTCTATATTTTCTGTCATTTAGGAAGAAGTGCTATTTGATACAATGCCCGGCCAAATGCGTCAATGTGTCTAGACCATACTGTGAGTCCTGCACACATAATAATTGGATAAAACAATGTAATTTGATTAAAAATACATTAAGACCATACTGTGAGTCCTGATCAGCACACATAATAATTTTCAAAGAAGAATGCAGCATTGAGTTTCTTCAGCCTACCAAGTTGGTCCACTAGCATCTGTGCATCATAGTCCCACTTTCCTTTGTCTCTTTTATGCCTCCCGTGAAGCTGCAGCCAGCCAAGATTTACTTTCTTCAAATGTTAGCAAAATATTTGATTGACCATGATTTATTTTCTCAAATAGTAGAAAAATTGTAGTGGCATCTATCCAATTAACCCTTATAGTAAATGCAATTCATTATGCAGAGTGAACTCATACGGGCAGCTGACGACCACCCTGACTGGAAGGAAAAGAGTTTGAAAGAAGGCGATCTATTTGCACGAGTTGTTGGAATGAAAGAGCCAAGGGGTTATGTCCGTGTGTTAGGTCTAGGTCCAACACCGCAAGATGTCGGCACACCAGGTACACGGGGTAAAGTGAGCACAAGGGTTCTAGTTGAAATGGTAGCACGTCGAGAAGCTGAACATCGCATGAACGCTTTGGAGGAGGAGATGCAACAAATTAAGCAACAAATGAACAAAATGCAAGAAATGATGTCAGCTTCACAAGGAGGGCATAATTTAGAGGCTCCTAGCTCGCAACATGGTTCTAATTCTAGACAAGTAAGAAACTGTTTTGCACATACCTAATCTGTTCATTGCATTGAATATTCATCATGCATGCAGTAAGTTACATAATTTTAGCAGAACTCAAGTGCTGAAATTGAGGAAGAAATTGATGGCGATGAAGAGGACGACGAAGATGACAATGTTCAGAGAAGAAAATTTGTTGCAAATCCAAGAATCTCTTCAACCCAGCAAGATGAAAGCCTTGTAAGCTTCTCATGCATCCTTACTGCATATTTAATTTTTCTGCTTCCATGTTTCTGTAATTTTCTCATGCATCCTTGTTGCATATGTATATCATTCTTTTCAGCTTGGGATGGATGTGCTTCTTTATGCATGGAATGGTCCTGAAACTCCTGTTGCTAAGGCAACAGTTCTCTCGGTCGATCCTGACACAATTGTGGGTGGGGAGCCCCTTGGACCTGGTACTTATGAGGTTTTTGTGACTGTTGCCATAAAAAGGGATACTACTATACCATATTAGTATGAGGATTTAGTATACCTTGGTGATGCTGTCACAAGGTCCATTGCATGGCCATCTAGCAAGGTAATCACCATGCAGGCTTGTGTGTTTTATGTACATCCTTAGTTGTTTTTCTTATGCTCACTTGTGATAATTTTGGTAGATGAAGCCCTACAAACCAGTTGTGTCTGGCTCATCTCGCCGCTGAAGATGATGTGAGTAAAACTTCTATACTTGTGTTGTTTATGCTCTTCCCGCCTGTAGTATTAGTTTCACACATTGAGTTAGACGTTCTCTGTTCATGGAACCACTATTAAAATCTGAAAGGAAAATAGTTCTCTATTCATCACCGTATAGTATTTTGTAAGTGTATTAAGCTGCACCATTTGTTTCTGACAAAGGCCTTGTTTGGAACACAGGAAAGGAATAACATAGGAATAGGAAAATGATAAGAATTGAGATGTCATACCTTACCAATCCTATGGGAATGCAAAACGTAGGAATAAGAATAAGTGGCCATTTGGATTGTAGGATAGTAAAGGCAAAGGATTATTTTTTGAGTTTCAAATTATGAACGATGCCTTGTACTACTCTTAGCAAACTCCAAATCAGCGAAGCCATGTCGATCAAACAAACTACACTGATCAGCTATCCAAACCGATAAGGAACAAGGAATATTATTCAATATTAAATATGCTAACAGGTGCATGTGGGAGCCTTGCATGTTGTCGTTGTTGTGCACCCGCGCTCACCGTCTGCGTGTATTGACATAGTGCTGTCAGGATAGATTGTATGCGATGCTTTGGTTTGGATGGCTTTTACGAGTAGCAAACGCTGCGTTTCGAATAAATCTGACCAAATGTTTATTTTCCTGTGAAACCTGAAGCATAGGAAAGTAATCCTACAGAGTTCCCTTTCCTACTTCAGGTCGATACTCTTTTCTAAGCTGACAGCAACGTACTGGTTAATTTTTATAATCAGAGTTTATCCATTGTTTTAATCAGATGTTTTACTAACTATTTCATCGGTTTGTATAGCAATATGAGTATCGGTGCTTGATCATCTTCATTGTCACACTTTCTATTCTTTGTGAAAATCTATTATTAAGCTATAAGAAAAGGAGGCAGTGACTACTGAACATCTGAGATTTCTTTGTGCACTGTTAAATATTGATACCTCAATGCTCAGCCAGGTCTCATGCTTCTTAAAAATATTGGTAGCTATCCATGCATCCATGCTTGCTTTGCATGCATCATTGCATTGAGCTCGTTGCATTGCTTGTATGACTCGGGTTGACATTTTTGGTTGCATGATATAGTTCTTTATATCAATATCAGTATACTGGCATTATATTATTTTTACCGTCATAATGCAAGTTGTTAATTTGTATCAGCATGTACTTGTTTGTGCAGGTGTCCCCTTCAAATATGAATTATCATGCTAAAATCATCCCGCAAATCACCAAGTACCTGGATGTTTCCCATCACCAGAATGAACTGTGTACTGGAGTTAACTTGGTCATATGGTAGTCATTGGCTTCCATTTTGTAAACTTGGTTATGTATGGTAGTCATTTGGCTTCCATTTTGTAAAACCTGCTTACATGCAGTGACAATTACCTATGTTCTGTTGACTATGTTGTAATCAGTTGAGAACAATCAGTATTGTAAGAATTTAATCCATATCAGAGTAAGGTGTGCTATTCTTTTGTGATATGCATTTTATGATTCTGTGCAATATGAGAATATATTGAATTTTGCCAATCATATATATCTAAATTACTCAATTGTTGGTCGGCAAAAGAAACACCGACCGACTGTTAGAAGGAACCATTCTATGGCACGTACCCATGGAAAATTGGTCGGGAAAACTTACCTCATCCGACGTTTGGTCGGCAAAGCAATGTTGGTCGGGAAAACATTGTGAGTCGGAAAAGAATACGTCGGTCGGCAATTCTATATGCATGGTGTCGAACCGTCGGTCGGCAAAGGTATGTCGGTCGGGAAAACCCTTTGCCGACCGGACTTATGGTGACCGACACTATCGGTCGGTAAAACTAATCCCCGACCGACTTTCTGTTGGTGTAAGCTGCTTTCCCAACCAACTTATCTGTTGGGGTTTCTAGTGCTGTGGTGTAGTGTGGAGAGAGACGAAGAGTAATGTTGGAGCGATGGACATGTAGAAAAGATGCAACATACAGATTCAGTAAGGGGTGGTTTTGAACCGGGGGATAATGCAGGTGAAGGAAACTATGGGGACATGTAGCGATATAGAGAAAGAGAGGAAATGAGAGATATATATAGATAGCGAGGGAGATGGAGAAAGGGAGAGAGGGAGGGGAGAGTGTTAGTTTTCGTGGAACGATGCGTGCCCTTTCGGACCATGGGTTGCATGTTATATAGAGTAGGGAAGAGCCCCCTACGTGGCGGTACAAGGTTTGTATGTGTATGGTTAGAGTACTACTCTGTACACATACACGTACCATATTACATGTACTAACATCCCCCCTTAATCTAAAGCTCGGGGGAGGTTTAGATTACGCTTAAACTCATCTAAGCCTTTTACAGGAAGAGCCTTGGTAAACCCATCAGCTATTTGGTCCTTGGTAGAGATGAACTTGATATCCAGACGGTTTTGTGCAACACGTTCACGAACAAAATGATAATCTATCTCAATATGCTTTCTGCGAGCATGGAAAAAAGGATTTGCCGAGAGATATGTGGCGCCCAAATTATCACACCAGAGACAAGGCTTCTGACGAAGACATACCCCAAGTTCACGGAGAAGAGCTTCCACCCATATTAATTCTGTAGTGGCATTGGCCAGAGCTTTGTATTTAGCTTCAGTGCTAGAACGAGGCACTGAATCTTGTTTGCGAGCAATCCATGAAACCACGTTTGGACCTATGAAAATAGCAAAACCTCCAGTGGAGCGGCAATCCTCGACGCATCCGGCCCAATCAGCATCTGAAAAGGCACTAAGAAGTGTAGAAGAAGATTTTCGGAAGGTGATACCAAGCTGAGATGTATTTTTCACATAACGAAGGATGCGTTTAGCTGCAGTCCAATGAGCAGTAGTGGGAGCATGAAGATACTGACAGACCTTGTTATCCGAAAATGACAGATCTGGACGAGTAAGAGTGAGGTACTGGAGAGCACCAACAATGCTTCTATACTGAGAACTGTCCTCAGGACCAAGAGGAGTACCTTCATGTAATGATAATGGCTCGAATGGAGACAGGGGTGTAGGCGCCGGCTTATAGTCAAGCATGCCAACTTTGGCAAGAAGATCATGTGCATATTTTGCTTGTGTGAGGAGGAGACTATCAGCAGTCCGCTTTACTTCAATACCAAGAAAGAAATGAAGAGCACCCAAATCTTTTATGGCAAAGTGAGCATTGAGATCCTTGAGCAAAGCTGCTATAGCATGATCGGAAGAGCTGGTCACAATAATGTCATCAACATAAATCAAGACAAAAATAGTAACACTAGACTTGTTATAGAGAAATAAAGAGGTGTCAGCCTTGGAAGGGAGAAACCCAAGATCTTGGAGTTTTGCGCTGAGCCGAGAATACCATGTCGAGGAGCTTGCTTGAGTCCATAGAGAGCTTTGTCAAGCCTGCAAACATGATGCGGAGCATCAGGATGTTCAAACGCAGGTGGTTGTCTCATGTAGACTTCCTCTTCCAGAACACCATGAAGAAACGCATTCTTGACATCTAGCTGCCGAAGACTCCAATCACGAGAGACAGCAATAGAGAGAACAATTCTGATAGTGGCTATTCTGACAACTGGACTAAAGGTATTTCATAGTCAATGCCATACCTTTGCTTAAAACCCTTTGCAACAAGACGTGCCTTATAATGATCAATTGTACCATCAACACGATGCTTGATACGATAAACCCACTTGCAATCGATCATATTTTTGTTTGTGCTGAAAGGAACAAGCGCCCATGTTTTATTTTCCATGAGCGCATTGTATTCTTTTTGCATTGCAGCACGGTAATGTGGATCATTGAGGGCTGCAGGTAAATTCTGATGTTCTCCTGTAGAGGTAAGCATGCCATAACGAATAGTACCGTCAATGTATTTTTTTGGTTGTCGAATACCTTATTGTAAACATGTTCGAGGTCCAGCAGGAGGGGCAGCAGCAGAAGCAGTCGGCTGCACGGCCGAGGCTCCTGTCGGTGCGCGACTAGCGGCGCGGATGGGTGTTGTAGCAAGGGAAGGAGAAGCGGCGCTGGAGTGCGCATGCGATGACGACGTGGCGGGGCTGGTCTGGTCGTTGGTGTGCACATGTGATGATGACGCCGTGGCGGGGCTGGGCTGATCCAGCCCGACCGAAGAATCCTCGGAATTAGATGGCGCAGCGCGGGAGTCCAGCGAGGGCGACGCAGGAGTATCCTCCTTGGGATTAGCACCGGTAGAGGGTTTGGCAGAGTCCGCTCCAGAGTTCGTGTTGCTGCCCCCATCAGTATAATCTTCAGAGAAAGATTGTGACGGCATGGGTGCGCTGTTCGGAGCAAAATTTTCACCAGCAGCTGTGTTATCCTATGAAACATCATAAAGAGGAACAGTGACATGCACAATAGTAGTCATATGATCATCAGTTATAGAGGCACCCTCATTGGAAGGATGTGTAGGTAAAAGGAGTATTTCTCGTTTAAGAAGGGCGCCGGCATTGGGGTGTAAGACTTGGAAGGGAAAAACATTTTCATCGAAAACGACATCACGAGATATGTATACACGTCCTGTGGATACATCTAGACATTTTACTCCTTTATGCATAGGGCTGTAGCCAAGAAAAAACACATTGTTGTGAGCAAAAAGTGAGCTTGCGTTTGTTATAGAGACGAAGGTTTGGCCAACAAGCGTAGCCAAAGATACGAAGAGCATCATAATTAGGCGTGATATGAAGAAGGCGCTCAGCAGGAGATTGAAGATCAATAACTTTTCTAGGAAGCAAGTTAATGAGAAAAGTGGCAGTGAGAAAAGCTTCATCCCAATATTTGAGAGGCATGGACGCATTTGCAAGCAAGGCAAGACCAACTTCAACTATATGACAATGTTTGCGTTCAGTAGAGCCATTTTGTTGGTGAGCATGAGGACATGAAACATGATGTGTAATGCCAGCCTTTTGAAAGAAAGAGTTTAATTTCTCATACTCACCCCCCCCCACAATCAGTTTGCATAGTAACAATTTTCCTATCAAACTTGCACTCAACATATTGCTGAAAATTAAGAAAATCTTGATAAACATCGGAATGCTTTTTAAGCAAATAGATCCAAGTGAATTTGCTAAAGTCATCAATAAAGCTTACATAGTACTGATGTTTCCCAACAGAAAGAGGTGCTGGTCCCCATACATCAGAAAAGACTTGTTCCAAAGGAACAGTGGATCTACTAGTGGAGATGGGTAATGGCAACTGGTGACTTTTGGCAAGTTGACAAGAGTCACATACATAAGGAGTACTTTCTAGGGTGTAGTCTATTTTATTTCTTCTAAAAAACTTGCTGAACAACAAATGAAGAAGGATGTCCTAGGCGGCGGTGCCATGTGGAGGTGGACGGCTTTATTGTGATGAAGGCATGCTTGGAGGCCGCGGAGGTGATGGGCATCAAGGGATAAAGACCTCCATGGTACGGACCTCTAAACAGAGTTTGGCGGGTTGCTCGGTCCTTTATCAAAAAATAGAAAGGATGAAACTCAATAAAGGCATGATTATCAAGAGTAAATCGGTGTACTGACAAAAGACTTTTAGTGGCATTAGGGACATGTAAGATATCTTTGAGGCTGAAAGAATTATGAGGAGTGCTTAAAACTGATTGACCAATGTGACTAATATGCATACCTGAGCCGTCTGCAGTACGCACACGGTCTTGTCCTGGATATGGATCATAAGTGGTGAGCTTGTTCAGCTGACCAGTGAGATGTTCAGTAGCCCCCGTGTCATAGTACCAGTTTGTATCGACTCCATTGGCAGCAGCAAAGTGTGCACCTTTGTTGCCACAATCACCGCGGTCACCGTGGTCAGCACTGTTGGGGCGATCTTCTTCAGTGCGCCACCAGCAGTCACGGGCAGGGTGCCCATGGATGTTACATATCTGGCAGGTGACATCGACGTAGGGCGTGGGGCGACGATTGCGACAGCGACCACCATCATCACGGCAGCGACGATCATCATCATAGCGGCGGGGGCGATCATCATCATAGCGGCGGAGGCGATCATCACGATACTCCTGATGCAGGCGGTCCTAGTGCCAGCGATCATCATAGCGGGGCTGCTTGCCTTGGCATGGACGGTGGTCATCATAGCGGGGGCGCTCCTCCTGGCGCTCGTCTGGACGTGGACGACGATCATCATTGCATGGACGAGTGTCACGGTGAGCCACGTTTGTTGAAGAGGTGAAGCCCGGCTCCTCGGTCGTGTGCTGCCGATCAAACGCCTCGACTTGGGTGAGGAGCTCGGCGAGGGTGGTGTTGGGGTTGGCATTGAGGGCGGTGCGGAGGTTGTTGTAGTGGCTGCCGAGGCCTTGCAGGACATAGTAGAGGAGTTCATCATCATCGAGCGATTTCCCCACAACAGCGAGTTCAGCAGCGATGCACTTCATCTTGGAAAAATACTTGTCGGTGGGGAGATCGTTCTTGCGTGTGGTGTTGAGGTCCGAGTGCTGCTGCTAGACCCTGGTCTTGGACTGGCCCAAGACATGGGTGTTGAGGGATACCCAGACTGCAGCCGAGGAGTCGAGGCCGACGACGTGAGCGAGCACATCGGGCGACAGAGCATTGACGAGCCAGCGCAAAACTTGCTGATCGCGGGAGATCCACATCTCGTAGTTGGGGTTGACAATGACGACCTTCTTGTTGTTGGCGTCCTCGGTAGAGACAAACTCATCGGGCGCCTTGTCCTTTCCCTCGATGAGATCAAGCACCCGGGCACCCTGCAGCGTGGGGATCACCAGCGCCTTCCACACAAGCGCGTTGTCACACGTCAGCGGCTGGGATGGAGGAGTCTCGAGAGCAGCAGCGAGGGCGGTGGTGGACATCGACGAGGAGGTGGCCATCAGATCGGATCGTGATGCAGCAGCAGCGTGTACGCGATGACGATGTTGGGTGTAGGTTTTGGCTTTTGTGGCGGCGGCAGCAGCAACAAGGGGAGCGGCGGCGACAAGCTTTTGTGTTGGATGTGTTGTTTGTAGAGGCGGCGGCGACGGCTGAAGGGAACAGCAGCGACAAGCTTTTGTGTTGGATGTGTTGTTTGTAGGTTTTGGTGTTTGGTTTTGGTGTAAGCAGCGGCGGCAGACGAGGACTGCGGTGGCGGAAGTTTGTATGTGTAGGCGGCGGCGATAGGTGCCGCGACAGCAGCAAGAGGCGGCGGCGGAAATTTTCTTAGGGTTTTGGCAGCTAGAGGGAAGAGTCCCGCTCTGATACCATCTTAGTTTTCGTGGAACGATGCGTGCCCTTTCGGGCCATCGGTTGCATGTTATATAGAGTAGGGAAGAGCCCCCTATGTGGCGGTACAAGGTTTTTACGTTGATACGTCTCAAACGTATCTATAATTTTTGATGCCCCATGCTTGTTTTTACACCATTTGCCTTGTGTTTCGTTACACTTCGTGGCGTTTTTATGTGATTTCTGGAACTAACCTATTGACAAGATGCAACAGTGCCAGTTCCCTGTTTTTTTGCTGTTTTTGTGTTTTAGAAAAGCTACACAGGAAATATTCTCGGAATTGGACGAAACAAGTTCAGAAACTCCTATTTTTCCCGGACAAAGGATGAGGACCAAATGGGAACCGAAGGGGGGCCAGAGGCTGCCCACACCACAGGAGGGCGCGGCCCAGCCCCTGGCCGTGCCCACCCATGGTGAGGCCACCCTGGTCCACCTCTGATGACGCCCCTTCGCCTATAAGAAGCCTCCCGACAGAAAACCCTAAAACAATCGGCGTTTTTCCAAGAATAGTTCCGCAGCTCCGTCGCCACCGCCGACAAATTTTGGGGGACAAAAGTCTCTGTTCCGGCACCCTGCCGAGACGGGGAAGTGCCCCCGGAGCCATCTCCATCGGTCTCCATCGCCGTCTCCACCGTCTCCATCGACCTCACCGCCATCTCCATCAACCTTGCTGTCTCCTATGATGAGGAGGGAGTAGTTCGCCCCCGGGGCTGAGGGCTCTACCGGTAGCTATGTGGTTCACCTCTCTCTCCCATGATGTGATCTTTATGTGATCGTGAGCTTTGTATCTAGTTGAATTGGTAGATGTTATTATTCAGATATTATGCTACTCCTATGCTTTATTATTGTACCCTCCGGAGATACCTTGTATCATGGTGTAAAGGTGACTAGTGTGTGCATCATGTGTATCTTTTTGGTTAATGTCTCTATGAAATGTTGGTGTTTGTTGGAACCATCTAGTGCGTTCACGGTGATAGTGTGGGACAACCTAGTTTGGGTACATACAGACTTTGAGGAGTGCTTCATAGCCCTACGCATGATTAGTGTTCGTTTTCCATTGGAGAACTGTTTTGAGTTGCATATTGATGATAGTATCTATTGGTTCAATTATGTTATATTTGTTGAGAGTGTGTCCACTAGTGAAAGTATGATCCCTAGGCCTTGTTTCCAAGCATCACACACCGTTTCCTTTAAGTTTTGTTACATGTTTGCTTATAGCGATACTTATTTCAGATTACAGTTACTACTCATAATCATCACTACTACTTGTATTTCACTATCTCTTCGCCGAACTAGTGCACCTATACATCTGACAAGTGTATTGGGTGTGTTGGGGACACAAGAGACTTTCTGTATCGTAATTGCAGGGTTGCTTGAGAGGGATAGCTTTGACCTCTTCCTCCCTGAGATCGATAAACCTTGGGTGATCCACTTAAGGGAAACTTGCTTCTGCTCTACAAACCTCTGCACTTGGAGGCCCAACACTGTCTACAAGAACAGACGCGTGCGTAGACATCATACATGTATGGTCGGAGTACTACTCCATACACATACACGTACCATATTACATGTGCTAACAGAGAGATGTGACTTTTGATACATACCCCTCCATGACGAAAACGATACTGGTCAAGTTATCGCACAAGCACACTTTTATGTGGGTTGTCAGGGATTTCTTATTTGATTTAGACTAATTGTAAAGTGAGCTGAAGGAAAAGGCGAGAATTAATACGAGAGTGAAATATAGAAGGCAATATAAAAAAAAGTTGGAAATCCACTGTAATGCGCGGGCATTTAGCTAGTTAAAGTAATAATATATCTTATAACAGGATCTAAAGTAAACATAAAGTTACACTCAAGTCCTTGGATTTTACAGGAAGAACCCTAAACTTAAAGCAGGAAACACGATCAAGTCCATGGACAAGCTCCGGCCATCGCCTTGGCCAGCCAATGACTGGCCATCCCTCCATCCGTAGGTCTGCACTGCGGTTTGCGACAAGACGCCACCGCCATCCTCCTGGTCTACACTATCAGAGTGGTCGACTTTGTCCTCGTCAATAACCACCACCAGAGTGGGCGCGGGCGGCGGCATGAGCATGGGCCTAGGCCACTTCCCCGCCGGCCGCATCCACCCCCACGACATCACAAGCCTTGGCATGAAGAGACCGGCGTGACCAGCAGCGGCAGCAGCGAGGGATAGGGCATGGGAGTAGAGGCGCTCGACCCCTCCGGCTTCTCCCTAGGGTTTCGCGGCCGTCCGTCTGCTTGATGCAGCATGGTGTTGATGTAGATCACCGTCCAGTTGGGAACCCCAAGAGGAAGGAATGATGAGCACAGTAGCAAATTTTCCCTCAGTAAGAAACCAAGGTTTATCAGTCCAGTAGGAAAAAGCCAAACTCCAGAAGGTGATGCTTGCTAGCTTAGTGACACTCCAACAAGGGCGTCGTTAACTATACTTGTTAGCGTGTCTTCAACTAGTAGCAACGTGGAACCTGCACACAAAACAACCAAGAACTTTGCTGTGACGACCTCAAATTTGATAACAAATTCGAAGTGCCCGTTATGTATTCCACCGCAATCCCAGAATCATTGTTGCGATATACATAACGTAGTTGGTAACCAGTTCCATAGACATTACAATACGGTGATTCAAATACAATGGTCATATAGACCAAGTCATATTACAACACAATATAGCAGCGGAAATAACGTCTTCGGCCCATGCCTCCTCCCTACAGGCAATTGGCGACTCACGGAGACGAGCTTAGTTCTGGTACTCCTCTTCATACCCTTCCTCCTGGTATTCCTCCCCATAGTCTGGCCAAGTTGATAGCCAGGGACACAGCCGTGAGTACATTGGATGCACTCGCAAACCATCTTGTAAATGAAAAGATGAAGTAGATATGCAAGGTTGGGTATAGTGGACTAAGCACTAAGTTGGTTTGCAAAAGCTAGTTTTATTTCCCAAGAATGCTCATTTGTAGAAAAGAGGTTTAGTTCTCTAAGTTCATTCTAAAGAGGAACTTCAATGTGTCAAGATCAAGGTCAAGTCATGTCAATTCAAGTTCATGTCATTCACCAGGTTCACCCTTGTTATTTTTATTCTTGACAAAAGCCAGGTAGAGTTTGCCAACCGTCCATGACCGAGGACTCGGCTATTCGAATAGTTTGAAAACCTCTGCAGAGGGGTACACTTTACCCACAAGATTCGATACATCTGCCGGGAGAAATCCACGGTTCGCTATACACAAAGGTATGCGGCTTTCAGATAATCAAACAAATTCTTTCACTTGCTCATCCTAGTATAGGATCCTTCCCTAGAGCCCGGGATACGGACTTCCCGCTCCGGCGCCTCTAGTTATGCCCATCCCGGAGACCGGGTTAGTGGAATCCACTTGGTCAAGAAGTATCCGCCCGTGGAGTCCTTCCATGAAGATTTTATGCAAGACCTCCCATACTAAGATCAACAAACTACGGATTAAGCCCCTTCCCATATAGGGGTAACGTGGTTGTACGGTATAGTTGGCACCCATGTACATCACTCGTTGTCATTTGAGAAATACATTTCATAGTTCTTAGTCCAGATTATTTTCTTTCATAAAGCCATCATGTAGGAGCAATCTCCCATTTCAAGTTTCAATGTCAAGTCACCACCTTTCCAATGGGGTTCCTCCAGAGATAGCCTCAACTTTTATTAGCGACTAAGCAACTACATTGAGTGATAGTACTACTACTATGGTTGGATAAACTCAGCTTGATGCTCTTGATAACCAAGACATCAATATGCTTCTATCATTCTACTCTAGCAATTCAATCATGCAATTTACTTCTATCATTCTACTCTAGCAATTCAATCATGCAATTTACTAAAAACAAGTAGAATGCAGTATTAAAACTAGGTAGTGGGAGTATGAATCAAAAGATGGCTTGCCTTGGTTGGCAAAGTGTCCGGGGTTTTCTTCTTCTTCTTGATAATAATAATCCCCTCCAATATCCTCCTCGGCAACACTAGCGTCTAATAACGAACAAACACAAAACACACCATCACTTCACCAGACCAACAACACACCAAGCACACATCTTTGTTTGCTAACCCAGCATTTGTGTTGCATTGTTATGGGGTTGGATTGTAAGTTTTTCTTCTAAGTTTTTCTTCAAATGTGCAAGCTAGTTTCTCTACTAGGTAGCATAAGGGGTTCACTTGTGCAGCATTGGGGTTGATTTAAGGGTGCTAGGGCAAGTTTAAGTGGGAATGATCCACTAAGTGAATTGGGAATGAGGGCAATTAATTCTAAGTGTGCATTAGTGATCTATCATTTTATGCTAACAAATAGGTTTGGGTTAGGGTCTAAATGATCACACTAATATGGTTTGGGGTAGATTAGTGTTGACTAACAGTAAGAGGGGTCCTTAGTAAGTTCACATTTTAATTTTCATGATTTTTGATAGCTTAAATAATTTTCTAGAAATCTTTCATTAATTAACAAGCTAGGGTCACACTATTCATAACCATTTTTATTCTTAACTGATTTGGAAATCTAACCAGTACTATTGGATAGAGTATTTTCTAAGCTTTCCAACGAATATTTATTTGCTAAATTTGGACTTATAAAACTCTAGGAATTTGAATTTGAAAATACCATTTGAAACAGATTTGAAATAAAAGAAAAAGGGCGGGAATTTAATTAAAAACGAATCGGGTTGATTTCTAACCAAACGGGCCAAGCCTGAGCAGACCCCGAACGGGCCGGCCCAGAAAACGTTTCGCTGCGGGGCGGGGGAATAAAAATCGGTACTGACAGGTGGGGCCACGACGTCAGACCTAATTCAAAACCCGAATCGGTAAGTTATCGTCCGATCTCGATCTAACGGTTCACGATCATCTTCTTCCTCAGTCACAGCGGGGGCTCACCTGCGCGCAGAGGTGAGTGTTCGACGGCGAGGGCGAGGCGTAGAGGAAACGAAACTCGACGGCGACGCTCGGGATCGGCTGCGGTGCTCCTCCTCCTCCGATTCCCTGCAGAAGCTGGCCTCCAAGTGGTCGGACGCGGCGGCGCTCCGCCCGTCCAGTACTGCGCCGGCGGGGTTGGCGACGGCGAACTAGGGCACGAGGGAGTAAGCGGCGATGTCTGGGAGGTAGAGGGGAGTGCGGTGCGTTGCTTCGTTTGATCGCCGGGGGTTTATATAGGCCCAGGTGGCCGGGAGCAAGGCGACCAGAAGCTCGACGCTGCGGGGGTCCTGGCGGCGTTGCAAGCTCGCTCCGGTCACGGCGGCCTCGGGGTGGTGCTGGGCTGGTGTCGACTCGGCTGCGGGGCGCTGTGGGTCGCCTCTGGCGCCTTCCAGACGGTCGGCATCGCGCGGGACAGTGGGTTCCTGGGAGGGGGTCCTGGGTGTGTTTCTCCTTCTCCCTCCTCTTCTCACGGCCTGGGTCGGGGCAGAGGGGGCTGGAATCGATCGAGGCGCGGCCAGGGGGCATGGCTACAGCATTGGGTCGTGCCAGAACAGTGCTGCACCAGTGAAGTTTGATCTGGTTTGATTTTCTTCTGCAGGTGTTCGACGAAATGCTTACAAGAACTAAAAATTCGAATTTTTCAAATTTGCCACTTTGGGTGCTCATCATATTGGATAAGGTACCCTGGCATATTTTTGTTCTGGAGAAATAATGAGTTTTGCAAAAATTTATATTTCAAATTTGAAATGGTTTCTGTTTCAGATTCAAACTTTGGCTCAAGTTTGAGTGGTGTTCTGGTTTGAAATTTTGGTAGATCTTTGTTGGTTGAGTTAGTCCATAACTTGGTTAAGCTCAACTAGTTGGCCAAACAAGAAGGTGAGCTGCAGATTTCTTAATATAAGGGCTCAAAGTGGTGTAGTCATTAACAGTTTCTAGATCATATTAACTTTATCTCTTTCTTACCTATTTTTATTTTTGGTTCTTTTGGTTCCTAATATCTTTCTTAGTTGTTTCTCTTGGTTCACTTAGAATTGTTTAACCAATGCTCAAGCAAAAGAACACACATAAAATCATAGAAATACAAATAAAGAGAATACATGTATGCATACAAGAATGAAGAAAAGGTTTTATTTGGATCCAATTTTTGGTACTTTATTTAATAAGACTTGGGTTACAATTTCTGGGTTGTTACATTTGCTCCCAACTTACGATGAGGTTGTCAATCTCACCAGTTTGCTGTAAACAAAGGAATGAGCGTATCAAGTGGAAAGCAATAGTTGTATGCAAGAAAGTAAACAGGTGATAGCAATGTAAAGGATATTGGACCAGGGTCCACAGTTCACTAGTGATGTCTCTCCATAAGATAAATAACAACATGCTGGGTAAACAAATTACAGTTGGGCAATTGATAGAATAAAGATAACGTGCATATGTCAAGAGGATCACTATGAGATTTACTCTGGGCATTACAACAAGATACATAGACTGCCATCCAAGTGCATCTATGACTAATAATCCACTCGCGGGGATATCATTCGAACACCCCTCAAGTATTAAGTTGCGAATAGTAGATAATTGCATTAAGCAAAGTGTGTAATGTAAACAAAACGAATGTCCTTGGACACAAGAATGTTGTTTTCTCCCTAGTGGCAACAACACATCAACAACCTTAGAGGTTTCTGTCACTCCCCCAGATTAAATAGAGGCATGAACCCAACTATCGAGCATAAATACCCCCTCTTGGAGTCACTAGTATCTACTTGGCCAAGATAGCTACTAACAACGGAGAGCATGCAAGATCATAAACAACACAGAGATAACATAAGATAATATTTAGCACATCAACTTAATCATAACACCAATATTCATCGGATCCCAACAAACACAACATGTAGAATTACATAATGGTGATCTTGATCATGTAAGGCAGCTCACGAGATCTAAACATGAAGCACATGGTGGAGATGGCAACCATCTAGCTACTGCTATGGACCCATAGTCCAAGGTAGCATACTCACTCATCACGCTGGAGTCAAGCATGGCGATGAAGAAGACCTCCGGTGGCGATTCCCCCCTCCGGCAGGGTGCCGGGAAGAGCTTCTGGACCCTCCCGATCTCGGGTCGACGACGGCGGCGGATCACGATGTGTTTCTAGAAAATTGATCGGGTCTTTAGGTTTTTCCCGTTGGGGGGTCTTTATAGGCGAAGGGGCAGCGTCAGAGGTGGACCAGGGCAGCCTCACCATGGGTGGGTGCGGCCAGGGGCTGGGCCGCGCCCCCCCCCCCCCCGTGGTGTGGTGAGGCCGTGGCCCCTCTCTATCTCCTCTTTGGTCTTCTGGAAGCTTCAGTAAATATTGGGAGGTTCGGCTTTTGTTTCGTCAAATTCTGAGAATATTTCCTGTGTAACTTTTTTGAAACACAAAAATAGCAGAAAACAGGGAACTGGCACTGTGGCATCTTGTTAATAGGTTATTTCCGGAAAATGCATAAAAATGCCACGAAGTGTAACAAAACACTAAGCAAATGGTGTATAAACAAGCATGGAGCATCAAAAGTTATAGATACGTTTGAGACGTATCAAGCATCCCCAAGCTTAACTCCTGCTCGTCCTCGAGTAGGTAAGTGATAACAAAGAATAATTTTTGAGGTGACATGCACCAACACAATCTTGATCATCTATGTAAGCATTGAGTTCTAGGATCAAAAGAACTTAAAACATGGGCATGAAAGTCATAATCATGATAAAAGAAACTTAGCAACCATGTTATAACATGAAAAAGAACACAAACAAAAGATCATGAAAATGAAACAATGAAAGTCAAATGTGTGTTCAAATCATATGGAAAAACATAGCAAATGGTTTCAGCTTGTCCTCCATGGAATAGCAAAGCATAAATGCATAGGACACCTTCAAGTTTAAGAGGGCGACTAGATACAAATAATTTAAGAACAAGTGAAACCAAAATCATGAATCAATCAATGATAACTTTGGGACAATGCACATTATACTAAGAATGACAACTATGCTCTCTTAGATGGTGCATAAAGATAGAAGGTGGTGACTCAACATAAAAGTAAAAGAAAGGCCCTTTGCAGAGGGAAGCAGTGATTGCAAGTTTTATAAACCTTCAAAAATTATGGTACTTACTAGCTTTGAGCTCTCATTGCCACCATCATAAGAATCTTGAATGGTTAAAGTTAATACGAGTACAATTATGAAGCATATGCTTGACAAATCATAAGTTGAAAACCTCGTGTCCCGTGAAGTACGAATACCCAAACCTCATGCTACTCGCTTAGAGTCCCAAGCAAGCTCTTGTCATTGTAAATATATGTGTATCATCGAGAACCGCCAACGGGGTACCTCCTGCCCGATGATATGGAACAAGCCCACATCAAAATGACAGGACAAACAGACAATGAACACCTCGACATCTCTTTTATTTACCATTGGTATAGCTTTTTATTTTGAGATGCGTCGTCGAATGTCCACTATGGGCATGCTGTAAATTTCCACCATGAATTATGCATGGCTTAGATTAGCGGCCCAGGCATTTCTCTAACACACATAAAAACTCCATGATCCCGCAAGATTCCCAACTTGTTTCACATCACGAGTATCCATAAACAAAAGATCACGATATCAACTCAAATAAGAAGTGCAATGTTGAAAGCTTACCCCATGACGGCATGGTTTGGCTAATTTCCAACTTACAACTTGCAAGCATAACAACTCAACATAAGAGAGCCACAATGTCAAAATTTTAAGAACGAGAAAAGTAAAGTGTGCCATTAGGTTCGTGAGAGCTTTACTGACCAATTTTCGCATAACACCAAAAAGAGTTTAATTTGAAGGATAGATAAAAGCAAGTCAAATGTACTTTGGAATAGCAAATTGCTAATAGGTATGTATGGTGGACACATTAGAACAACTTGGTTTTTAGCAGTTGGATGCATGAGTAGATCTCATACTCAGTACAAAATGAGGGCTAGCAAAAGACTGGGAGCGACCAACTAAGAGAGCAATAACGACCATAATCATGCAAAGCGACAAAGCAACATTAAAAGACGCATAAAATGGCATCAAAAGTCAAAAAATAAATGATCATAGAGGCTTATGGCGACTTTGTATGAGTCTAAGATGTGTAAGCATGCGCCAAGTCAACCCAAATAAAGCATCAAGGAGAAAACCAAATTAGTGCTTCCAAATAATAAAAACAACACATGATTTTTTTTCAAAGGCTCATTAAGCAATCTCAGTTATTTGAGGAAAATCATGCTACAGCAAAAATCACTAAGCATACAATCAAAACGATATCAAGCACGACATGCAAAAGCCTAAGCCATAGTCTACACAAGTTCTTTTTTGTACCACTTTTTTGCATGAAACTTTTTCTCTTTTCCAACACCATTCGAACCTTTTTAAAACAACTCTTTTGATGAATACCAATTTGGACAAGAGGTCAAAATACACCTTGATGCAAAGATAAAATAAGATCTGAACAAAAATCAAGGCGAAAAACGAAAGCTAAACGCTGTAGCAGAAAAAGAGAACACTCGTTGAACGATAAGAGTGAAAAACGGAGTGTTCTTGGCAAATGAAAAGCAAGACAACTTCTCCAAAAGGAATTTCTTGGGTTCCAACCATTTATTGCAGCAAACAAGAATAAACAAAACTGAAAACTAAAGTAAAGATGCTCCAAGAAAAACGCATAGTGCATGAAGCAATAAAAATATAGTGTCTTGAAAGGTGACCTGATTTTTGTCGATGAAGAAGGGGTGCCTTGGGGGCACCCCCAAGCTTTGACACTTGTACCTCTTAGATATTCTTGGGGTGCGTGGGCATCCCCAAGCTTGATCTTCTGTCCATTCTTCAACTCATCTCATCATTCTCCAATCCCTACAATTGAAAACTTCCTTCATACAGAACTCAACACAATTCTATTAGCAACATTAGTGTAAGCATAATAATGAATCAACCCTTTTTGGTTCAGATTTCAACTCAAAAACACCACACATAAAGCATATACTACTGTAGAAACTTCCCCAAAAGTTCCGTGATCAAAAGAACTCAAAAAGAAAGCGATCGAGAGGCAAACACAAATAGTCGCAGAAATCTGTCAAAACAGAACAACTGACAAAGGTCGATTTTTTCGAGAGTTTTCTGTTGCTCAAATCAAAAAGTGTAAAACTAATGAAAGTTTGGAATTAACCTGGGGCATATGCACAAGAAACCGTAGGTCAAAAAGATATTCAGAAAATTTTCACGAATTTTTACGGTGCAGCACCGAAATCTGTTTCAGGACAGCAACATCCCCAAATCTTACCTTACTCAAATTAGAGGTTCTTCTTGGCACAACAACGAAATAAAAAGGATAAGGAGCGGTTATTACAGTAGTAATAACTTCCAAGACTCAAATAAAAGAAAAAGAACTGAAAGTAAAACAATGGGTTATCTCCCTAGAGTGCTTTTCTTTAACGCCTTTGAGCTAGGCGCAGAAAGTGCGAATCAAGTAATATCAAGCGATGAAGCATCAAGCTCATAATTTGCTATAAGAATAGATTCAAAAAGTAATTTCTTCCTTTTTCTAGGTAAGTGTTCCATACCTTTCTTGAGTGGGAATTGATATTTGATGCTGCCTTCCCTCATATCAATGATGGCACCTATAGTTTGAAGAAAGGGTCTTCCCAAAATAATAGGACATGAAGCATTGCATTCAACATCCATAACAAGAAAATCAACGGGAACAAGGTTATTGTTAACCATAATAAGAACATCATTTATCCTTTCGAAAGGTTTCTTCTTAGCAACATCAGCATTAGGAACAACATAATAACACTTTTCAAGCGGTGGCAAATCAAGCATATCATAAATTTTTCTAGACATAATAGAAATACTAGCACCTAGATCACATAAAGCATGGCAATCAAAACCATTAACATGCATATCAATGATGGGTTCCCAACCATCTTCTAACTTCTTGGGAATAGAAGCCTTTTGCTTCAACTTTTCATCCCTAATTTTCATGTGAGCATTGGTAATATGCTTAGTAAAAGTAACATTTAAAGAACTAGCATTAGGACTCAAAGCAAGATTTTGCAAGAACAAAATAACTTTAGATATATTGCAGCCATCAACATTAAAATTATTAAAAGAAATAGAGCTATCATCTCCTACACTCCAAAAAATTTCAGCACTCTTTTGAGAAAAAGTTTTAGCAGTTTTAGGCTTTTTAGTACAAGGAGTGGGATTTTTCTCTACACCAATCAAAGTAAGAGGATTGCTAGAATTTGGAACAACATCATTAGAGGTGGTAATAGTACATACCTTCATCTTTCTAGCCATCTCATCTTCTCTTTCCCACCTGGCATGTAATTCTGCTAGCATCCTAACATTTTCATCGATTCTAACTTGGATAGCATTAGCAGTGGCAAACGTATTATTCTCCTTCACATCATTAGGCAACACTTTTAGTTTTAGAAGTTTAACATCATGAGCAAGGCTATCAACTTTAGAAGCAAGAATATCAATTTTGCCTAACTTTTCCTCAACAGACTTGTTAAAAGCAGTTTGCTTACCGATGAAGTCCCTGAGCATGACTTCAAGCTCAGAGGGCACAACCCTAGTGTTGTTGGAGGAATTACCATAAGTGACAAGGGTTAACTCGACAAATGTCCTAGATGAAGGACTTAGGATCGGGGAGATAGGGCATCGGATGAACTCGAAGGTAAAGTTAGTCAAACAAGGTGTGTATCGAAAGTGAATGTGGGTGTAGAACCTGGCTTGCTTTCAATCTGTCCCTCACCGTCCCCTCCTGGCCCCTATATATAGATGGCCAGGTCTCGAGGATCTGGAGGGATCCGATATAGATTACAATATCGACATACGACATGAACTCGTATTTCGACTAGTATTACAATTGGGCCTAGCTAAACGGGCCTCCAGGGTACTCAACTGACAGGCTCTATTATCTATACCCTTGTCAGTAGCCCCCGAGATTCTACCAGAATTGCAGATTCAGGTTGAATCTCAGATCTTCAAATCTTCGACTTGATCAATACTTGACTTCTTCAGTTCTTCAAATCTTCGACTTGGTCTTTTGACTTATCTTTTATCATAATGTTTTGCAAGGGGTTTTGATGAACAATCTTGACAACTCTGCCGGATCAAGAGGTCAGTTAACTGCCGGAACAGATACTTGTCACCTACTTCAAATTCAATCCCCTTGGACTTGAATTCGAGAAACCGGTCAAACCCATTCTTTTGCCGCATTTAGGACTTACAAAGAATGAGTCCCAGTGGTTCTCAGGGTACCCAGTGCATCCACCAGGATTTTTCTTTGCGTCATAGACACGGATACGTACTAGCAGAGCGCATCCATGTGCGTATACTGGGCCACACAGGACAGATCCTGGGGTCTTACCTTCGTGATATATTTCAACCACGACATTCAAGTTTTGTCGCGGTGACGCAACTCGAGAATCGCATGTCGCAGCCTTGTTTGACTGTTTCAATGTACCAAATATTCGGGTTATTCAACCTTGAGTAATAAAAACTCGCTCCCGATGGGAGTAATGGTGGTTCCTGAAGCTTCTCTCGCCTTCATCTCTGTAGTATTCATGAAAAGACATCGTTGGGTGCGCGCCCAGCGCTCCCGATGGGAGTAGCCCCCGAGGCTATAGTCGAAAAAAATTCGAGTATAGGCTCAAATATATTGTGCCCACTTTTAATCATCTAAACGTAGCTTTATTGATAATATCGTCGGGTGCACACTCAGCGCTCCCGATGGGAGTAGCCCCCGAGGCTATAGTCGAATATTTTTGGGTATAGACTCAAAAACAATTTCTTTTACTGTTGAAGTCTGACACCTTTCATTCACAGAACATTATATCCAATATTTGTCAAGTAGCCATATCTGTCGCGTTATTTTTAACCTCACAACTGCTCGTGACGTCAGTAGCAGAATCTCTCTGTATGTCATGTTGACAAAACGCTGACCATTGCGTGGGCAGCGCGGTAATTTTGTAATTTTCCTTCCCGTTAGTGGGTTGCCGCTTCCGCTTCTTACGCCACGTCTCAGCCCATGTTCCTTCGTCAGGAAACTATATAAGGGGGAGATTGGGGAATTTCACTATTTACCAGTTCCTTGCTTCCGTCGCCGCCACCATTACTGCATACCTTGCGTGCTTCTGATATCCTGCTCAGCCCCCGTGCGCAAGCCATAGATGCGCGTTAAGCACCTTGCGCAGAAGAACAAGATGGGCAAGAGCAGCACTGCTAACTCTGCGACCAGCTGGATGCCTTCTGTTTTCACGCAGAAGGATCTGGACAAGGCCCAGGCTGACGGCCTCATCTCTGATGACGATCAGGTCATCTTCCCCAGCACCGAGCGGATCCCCAAGCCCCAGAGCGGCTTTTGGGTGATTTTTTTGCTTTTCTTTTGCGCGGTCTTTCTCTCCCTGCCCACGAATTCCTTCATGGGCTTCTTTTTGTTTACGGTGTGTAGCTTCACCAGCTCACACCAAACTCGATTCTCCACATTGCTTGTTTTATAACTCTTTGTGAGTCATTTTTGGGGATCGAACCCCATTTTCTTCTTTGTAAATACCTCTTGCGTCTCCATCCCAGTGTCCCTTTGTCAAAAAAGCCTGAACTGGGCGGAGCTGTTATCTCTGTCCATGCTGAATCTCAGTACCTGAAGTTTTCCATGGCTTCCTCAGTACAAGGTTGGAGGACAAAATGGTTTTATATCAAAGATCGGAAGGTCTCTTCCTCCGACTAGTACGGCATTGCCCCTTTTGATGCCTCCAAAGAATTGAAAAAATTGGCCTCGTGGGACTCGCCTCCCACAAATGCTGAGATGGAGGAGATCAAACCACTTCTAACCCGCATCCTAGCTCTGAAAAGCGGTAGAGGAGGCGCGCTTTCGAGTACCCAACTCATGGCGTTTTTCCTACAACGTCGAGTTCAACCCCTGCAGCATCCTCTTTCCAAAATGTGGACATTTTCTGGCTTGGGAGGTTCTTCTCGAGTATCTAAAGATCTTATGGAGAAGAAAGATCTCGACAGATGAGTCAGAGCTCTTACTACTCTCACCAAGGATCATGAAATTACAGAATTGGCCGCTAATTACTTCGACTCCAAGCATCCCTTGGCCGCGGTATGTACTTTTCCCGTCTATCCATTTTCGTTTTTCCTCCTTCTTGTTGCTGTTTCTTCTTTTCTTGACTTCCTTGCGATTTAATCTTTGCGCAGAACCACCTATTCCTTGTTTCTCGTCCGCCTCTACCAAAGGAGGGACCTATTCCGGCGAATCTGGCTTCTGCTGCTTTTGAGGCCCCCGAGGCTGAAGAAAATTAGGACGGAGATGATGTCAAAGAATCATTGGAAGGAACTAGCTCGACAACGTCGCCTCCTCCTGCACACTCAAAAGACCCCAGCCTGGACAGGAAAAGGAAACGTGTCGAGGAGTTCTTATCTTCGAGCACGTCTACTCGCAAGAATGTGGCCGCGGAGGCCCCTGTTCTGGAGGAAGAAGTAGAGCTCTTTGATGCCCTCGACTCGTGAGTTTTCTTGCTGATTTTTGCTTAAGTTCTTCTTTCTGTTCCGCTTGGATAGAGTGTTCGACCTTTGCTTCTTTTATTAGTGACGACGAGGACCCGAAGAAATTTCCTTCCGTCGCCCTTGTTGCTGATGCTCCTGTTGTCGAAGAGCCAGCTTCACAAGAGGCAGCTGTGGTGCCTAAATCACCGGAAGCCACTGCCAAGAAGGTTGGTTCTCGAGCTTCTAAACGCCTGAAGAAAGCATCAACTGCGAGTGTTTCTTTCGACGCTTCTCAGCTGGTTATTCCTACTGACGATGTAAATACCGTATGTTTCTATTATTTTATGGTTTTGAACCACTCTCCTCATATACTTCCTTGGACAGGCTTTTCTGAAAAAGTTCTCCTCCTTGGGTAATGAGTGTGTCAAGTTTCTGAAAGCGGCGAGGTCTTCTCACGGTAAACTTTTGCTACCCTGTGTCTTTTACTTTGCCTGCCTTTCTGTTCATGCGACTCTTTTATTGAGTTTTCCTTTATCTTTCTTGTGCTGCAGATCATTTGGCGGTGGCTAATGCTCGCATTTTGTCTTTAAAAGCTAAACTCGAAGCTTCCAGAAAGGCTTTTGACGCTGCTACTGCTGCCAAGACCAGTGCCGAGAAGTCTTCTAAATCAGCATTGGCGAGGGCGAAGAAAGCGAAGAAGGCTCTTTCTGATGCTAACAACACAAAGGTAAAGTCAGTCAAACAAGGTGTGTATCGAAAGTGAACGTAGGTGTAGAACCTAGCTTGCTTTCAATCTGTCCCTCACCGTTCCCTCCTAGCCCCTATATATAGATGGCCAGGTCTCGAGGATCGGGAGGGATCCGATACAGATTACAATATCGACATACGACATGAACTCGTATTTTGACTAGTATTACAATTGGGCCTAGCTAAACGGGCCTCAGGGGTACTCAACTGATGGGCTCTATTATCTATACCCTTGTCAATAAGAGTTACCATAACCATTACCATTGGTAGAAGGATACAGCCTATAATTGTTACTAGCAAAATTGTTCCTATAAGCATTGTTGTTAAAATTATTATTTCTAATGAAGTTTACATCAACATGCTCTTCTTGAGCAACCAAAGAGGCTAAAGGAACATTATTAGGATCAACATGAGTTCTATCATTAGAAAGCATAAGCATTATAGCATCAATCTTATCACTCAAGGAAGAGGTTTCCTCAACAGAATTTACCTTCTTACCTTGTGGAGCTCTCTCGGTGTGCCATTCAGAATAATTTACCATCATATTATCAAGAAGCTTTGTTGCGGCGCCCAAGGTAAGGGACATAAAAGTGCCTCCAGCAGCTGAATCCAATCAGTTTCTTGAAGAAAAATTCAGCCCTGCATAAAAAGTTTGGATAATCATCCAAGTAGTCAGTCCATGAGTAGGACAATTCTTTATCACAGATTTCATTCTTTCCCAAGCTTGAGCAACATGTTCATTATCAAACTGGCTAAACTTCATAATATTGCTACGCAAAGCTATAATCTTAGCAGGAGGATAGTATCTTCCAATAAAAGCATCCTTACACTTAGCCCATGAATCAATACTATTTTTAGGCAAAGACAACAACCAATCCTTAGCTTTTCCTCTCAAAGAAAAAGGAAACAACTTAAGCTTAATAATATAACTCTCTACATCCTTATATTTCTGCATCTCACATAGCTCAACAAAATTATTGAGATGAGCTGCAGCATCATCAGTACTAGCACCAGAAAATTGCTCTTTCATAACAAGGTTCAATAAAGCAGGCTTAATCTCATAAAAATTTGCAGCAAGAGCAGGTGGCGCAATAGGAGTGCAGATAAAATCACTATTATTAGTGCTAGTAAAATCACACGACTTGGTGTTTTCAGGAGTAGCCATTCTAGCAAAGCTAAGAGCAGACAAGTAAAAATAACAACTATAAGGAAACTAATTTTTTTGTATTTTTGATAAAACAATGCAAGCAAAAATAAAGTAAAGCAAAACTTAAAACAAAGTAAAGGATGTGCGTGCGAAACTCCCCTTGCAGAAGTCTTTTTTTTCTCTGGCAACGGCGCCAGAAAATTATGCTTGATGCGGCACGGTGTTGATGTAGATCACCGTCCAGTTGGGAACCCCAAGAGGAAGGTATGATGAGCATAGTAGCAAATTTTCCCTCAGTAAGAAACCAAGGTTTATCAGTCCAGTAGGAAAAAGCCAAACTCCAGAAGGTGATGCTTGCTAGCTTAGTGACACTCCAACAAGGGCGCCGTTAACGATACCTGTTAGCGCGTCTTCCACTAGTAGCAACGTGGAACCTGCACACAACACAACCAAGAACTTTGCTCCCAACTTACGATGAGGTTGTCAATCTCACCGGTTTGCTGTAAACAAAGGAATGAGCGTATCAAGTGGAAAGCAATAGTAGTATGCAAGAAAGTAAATAGTGCGAGTAAAGTAAACAGGTGATAGCAATGTAAAGGAAATTGGACCGAGGTCCACAGTTCACTAGTGGTGTCTCTCCATAAGATAAATAACAACATGCTGGGTAAACAAATTACAGTTGGGCAATTGATAGAATAAAGATAATGTGCATATGTCAAGAGGATCACTATGAGATTTACTCTGGGCATTACAACAAGATACATAGACCGTCATCCAACTGCATCTATGACTAATAATCCACTCGCGGGGATATCGTCCGAACACCCCTCGAGTATTAAGTTGCGAACAACAGATAATTGCATTAAGCAAAGTGTGTAATGTAAACAAAACGAATGTCATTGGACACAAGAATGTTGTTTTCTCCCTAGTGGCAACAACACATCTACAACCTTAGAAGTTTCTGTCACTCCCCGAGATTAAATAGAGGCATGAACCCAACTATCGAGCATAAATACCCCCTCTTGGAGTCACTAGTATCTACTTAGCCAAGATAGCTACTAACAACGGAGAGCATGCAAGATCATAAACAACATAGAGATAACATAAGATAATATTCAGCACATCAACATAATCATAACACCAATATTCATCGGATCCCAACAAACACAACATGTAGAATTACATAACGGTGATCTCGATCATGTAAGGTAGCTCACGAGATCTAAACATGAAGTACATGGTGGAGAAGACAACCATCTAGCTACTGCTATGGACCCATAGTCCAAGGTAGACTACTCACTCATCACGCCGGAGGCAAGCATGGCGATGAAGAAGACCTCCGGTGGCGATTCCCCTCTCCGGCAGGGTGCCGGGAAGAGCTTCTGGACCCTCTCAATCTCGGGTCGATGACGGCAGTGGATCATGATGTGTTTCTAGAAAATTGATCGGGTCTTCAGGTTTTTCCCGTCGGGGGGTCTTTATAGGCGAAGGGGCAGCGTCAGAGGTGGACCAGGGCGGCCTCACCATGGGTGGGCGCGGCCAGGGGCTGGGCCGCGCCCCCCTGTGGTGTGGTCAGGCCGTGGCCCCTCTCCGTCTCCTCTTCGGTCTTCTGGAAGCTTCAGTAAATATTGGGAGGTTCTGCTTTTGTTTCATCTAATTTCGAGAATATTTCCTGTGTAACTTTTCTGAAATACAAAAACAGCAGAAAACAGGGAACTGGCACTGTGGCATCTTGTTAATAGGTTAGTTCCGGAAAATGCATAAAAATGCCACGAAGTGTAACAAAACACTAAGCAAATGGTGTATAAACAAGCATGGAGCATCAAAAATTATAGATACATTTGAGACGTATCACCGTCCTGCGTGGAAACTGTTAGATAATTAGGCACAATTTCCATGATTAATTCCAGAATATTAAATATGACAAAACTAGCTACTACCACATGTAATTCGAACATACTAGATGTGCTAAACAGCAAGATGAACGGAAACAAGTAGCAGCTAAACATATACTCGCAGAACATGATAAACAGATGAACAGCAGTAGACCGCATGTACCGCTCGTTTGTAGATGTAGTCGTTGCAGTAACGTTGTTGATGACAACGTTGGAGAAGACCGGTCGAAGCAGATGGCGATGAAGACGGCGGTAGGCAGCACGGCCCGACTTGGATGGAAGACGACCCATGATGGAGAGCTTGAGCAGTCACGTAGAGCACTTCCCAAAAACCTAATTCACCCTCTCCCGTACAGGATCGCAAAAGCAAGTGGTTCCGGAGAACTGCTCTCCCATTCCCCGGTGCACGCCGGCGCTCGAGATGAGGTAGACTACAGAGGCGGCACAAGCAGCGAGAGGTGGCAAAACCCTAGATTGGTTTCAGGATGTATGCGGCGGTAGGCAGGCAAGAGTTTATATAGGCGGCGCAGCGGAGAAACCCTAGGCAACATGGGCCACGCCCACGTCGCACGCCTGAGTCGGTTACAGCAGCCCACGATCCGGGAGCGACCCGAACCGGCTAGTGATGCTCCAAGTGAATGTGGCTATAGACTGTCCTTGTGCGTGGTGAATAACCAGCCCGTTGGGGACCCCAAGAGGAAGGTATGACGAGTGCAGCAGCAAGTTTTCCCTCAGTTTAAGAAACCAAGGTTTATCGAACAGGAGAGAAGTGACAATGACGACTGAAGGTGTTGCGGAACCTGCACACACACAAACAAATACTTTGTTCCCAACTTGCGATGAGGTTGTCAATCTCACCGGTTTGCTTGAAACAAAGGTTATGAGTGTATCGAGTGGAAAACAATATAGTATGCGAGTAAAGTAAACAGTACGAGTAAAGTAAACAGGTGATAGCAATATGAAATAGGACCGGGGTCCACAGTTCACTAGTGGTGTCTCTCCGTAGATAAAATAACACATGCTGGGTAAACAAATTACAGTTGGGCAATTGATAGAATAGAGATAACGTGATATGTCAAGAAGATCACTATGAGATTTACTCTGGGCATTACAACAAAATACATAGACCGCCATCCAACTGCATCTATGACTAATAATCCACTCCCGGGGATATCAATCCGAACACCCTAGAAGTATTAAGTTGCGAACAACAGATAATTGCATTAAGCAAAGTGTGTAATGTAAACAAAGCATATGCCCTTGAGCATATGAATGTTGTTTTCTCCCTAGTAGCAACAGCACATCTACCACCTTAGAGGTTTCTGTCACTCCCCCAGGTGAAATAGAGGCATGAACCCACTATCGAGCATAAATACCCCCTCTTGGAGTCACTAGCAACTACTCGGCCAAGATAGCTACTAACAACGGAGAGCATGCAAGATCATTAACAACATAGAGATAACAAAAGATATAATTCAGTACAGTAACTTAATCATAAACACCAATATTCATCGGATCCCAACAAACCAAACATGTAGAATTACATAACGGTGATCTCAATCATGTATGGCAGCTCATGAGATCTAAACATGAAGCACATAGTGGAGAAGACAACCATCTAGCTACTACTATGGACCCATAGTCCAAGGTAGACTACTCACTCATCGCTCCGGAGGCAAGCATGGCGATGAAGAAGACCTCCGATGGTGATTCCCCTCTCCGGCAGGGTGCCGGGAAGAGCTTCTGGACCCTCCCGATCTTCGGGTCGACGGCGGCGGCGGATCGCGATGTGTTCTGGAAAACTGGTCAGGCCATTAGGTTTTTCTCGTCGGGGGGTCTTTATAGGCGAAGGGGCGTCGTCAGAGGAGGGGCCAGGCGGCCACACACGGGGGTGGCGCGGGCCAGGGGCTGGCCGCGCCCCCTGTGCGTGTGGGCCCCTGGTCCCTCGCCTCCTACTCTCCTTCGGATCTCTGGAAGCTTCCGGGTAAAATAAGACTTTAGGAACTTGCTTCGTCCAATTCCGAGAATATTTCCTGTGTATCACTTCTGAAACACAAAAACAGCAGAAAACAGGAAACTGGCACTGTGGCACTTTGTTAATAGGTTAGTTCCAGAAATTGCATAAAAATGCCACTAAGTGTAACGAAACAATAGGCAAATGGTGTAAAAACAAGCATGGAGCATCAAAAATTATAGATACGTTTGAGACGTATCAAGCATCCCCAAGCTTAACTCCTGCTCGTCCTCGAGTAGGTAAGTGATAACAAAAGAATAATTTTGGAGGTGACATGCACCTACACAATCTTGATCATATATGTAAGCATTGGTGAGCTGGGATCAATAGAACTTAAAACATGGGCATGAAGATATAATCATGACAATAAGAACTTAGCAACCATGTTGTAAACATGCAAATGAACACAAACAAAAGATCATGAAAATGAAACAATGAAAGTCAAACATGTGTTCAAATCATAAGGAAAAACATACAAAAGGTTTTCAGCTTGTCCTTCAAAGAGAGCAAAACATAAATGCATAGGACACCTTCAAGTTTAAGAGGGCGACCAGATACAAATAATTTAAGAACAAGTGAAACCAACAATATGAATCAATCAATGAACTTTGGGACAATGCATATCACACTAAGAATGACAACTATGCTCTCTTAATGGTGCATAAAGAAAGAAGGTGGTGACTCAACATAAAAGTAAAAGAAAGGCCCTTCGCAGAGGGAAGCAGTGATTAAACATGTGCTCGAGCTTTTCATTTGTAAAACAGAGAGATAAAACTTGATTTTGAGAGGTGGTTGTCTTTGTCAACGACTGGCAATGGGGTTCTTTCTATCTTCCATACAAAAATGAAGCAAGTTTTTGAGAGAGAGATTGGCACTTTTGTGCTCTTTTATAAAGCTTGGCACTCCTCCCCACCTTTTTTCCTTTCACAAACCATGGCTAACCGATTCCATCGGGTGCCCACCAACATTCACTTTCCATGGAGGAGTGCCTTTTTTCTTTTTTTTTCTCTTTTTTTTTTCTTTTTGGAATAAGCAATATGGAAGATAGCAAATCCGACCACTACGTCCCCATGAGCTGAAAACAGTGTCACAAAACGAGAAGTGTTTTGAAGGTTTTTTGAAAGGTAGCACATGAAAATTTTACTTTGGAATGGCTTACAAATACCATGCATAGGAATTTATAGTGGACACAATGGCAAACTTTGGCTTTTAGGAGTTGGATGCACGAGTAGAGCTCATACTCAGTACAAGGCGAGGGCTAGCAAAAGACTAGGAGCGACCAACTAAGAGAGCAGTAATGGCCATAATCATGCAAAGTGACAAAGCGACATTAAAAGAAGCATAAGATGGCATCAAAAGTCAAAAACTAAATGATCATGAAGGCTATTGGCAACTTTGTAAGAGTCTAACATGTGTGAGCATGCGCCAAGTCAACCCAAATAAAGCATCAAGGAGAAAACCAAAATAATGCTTCCATACAATAAAAACAACGCATGATTTTTCAAAGGCTCATTAAGCAATCTCAGTTATTTGAGACAAGTCATGCTACAGCAAAACCACTAAGCATACTATCAAAAAGACATCAAGCCTGACATGAAAAAGCCTAAGCCAGAGTCTACACAAGCTCCTTCTTGTACCACTATTTTGCACAAAGCTTTTTCTCTTTTCCAACACCATTTGAAATTTTTATAAACACCTCTTTTGATGAAAACCAATAAAGATCAGAGGCAAAAATACACCTTGATGAAAAGATATGACAAGATCTGAACGCAAATCAAGGCGAAAATGAAAACCAAAAGCAGTAGCAGAAAAAAAAGAACGCATCGATGAACGATAAGAGTGAAAAACTGAGCGTTCTTTGCAAATGAAAACGAGTACATCTCCTCCAAAGAAAATTTGTTGGGGTCCAACCATTTATTGCAGAAAACAAACAAACTAAACCAACTAAGAAAACTAAAACAACTGACGCTCCAAGAAAAACACATAGTGCATGAAGCAATAAAAATATAGTGTTTTGAAAGGTGACCTGATTTTTGCCGATGAAGAAGGGGTGCCTCGGGGGCATCCCCAAGCTTTGACGCTTGTACTTCTTGGATATTTCTTGGGGTGATGCATGGGAATCCCCAAGCTTGAGCTTTTGTCCATTCTTCAACTCATCTCATCATTCTCCAATCCCTACACTTGAAAACTTCCTTCATACAAAACTAAACACAAATCTATTAGCAACATTAGTGCAAGCATAACATATAATCAATCCTCTATTTGCTTCAGGTTTCAACTCAAAACCACCACATATATAGCATATACTACTGTAGCAACCTCCCCAAAAGTTCCATGATCAAAAGAACTCAAAAGAAAGCGATAAAGTGGCAAACACAAATATTGGCAGAAATCTGTCAAAACTGAACAACTGACAAAGGTCGAATTTTTGAGGGATTTTCTGTTGCTCAAATCAAAAAGTGTTCAACTAAGAAAAGTTTGGATATAACCTGGGGCATGTGCACAAGAAATCGCAGGTCCAAAAGATAAACAGAGAATTTTCACGAATGTTTACGGTGCAGCACCGAAAAAAGTTTCAGGACAGCAACATCCCCAAATCTTTACCTCACTCAAATTAGAGGCTTCTCTTGGCACAAAAACGAAATAAACAAGATAAGGAGTGGTAATTATAGTAGTAATGACTTCCAAGACTCAAATAAAAGAAAAAGTACTGAAAAGAAAACATTGGGTTATCTCCCAAGAGTGCTTTTCTTTAACGCCTTTGAGCTAGGCGCAGAAAATTGCGAATCAAGTAATATCAATAGATGAAGTGCTAGTTACCTCAGTAGGCTCTTTGAAGGTTCCCGAAGATGATTCAACCTGCAAGTCACCCTTAGTGGAACTAAGAGTCTTACCAATTTTAAGAACATGTTGAGATTTAAGCGCAGAAACCTTGGGAACATACATAAATTTTTGCTCTTTTCCAACAAACACTTTCTCTTGCTTAAATTTAAGAGAAGAGAAGATTAAGCTAAGAGTTTCCATAGACTCCTCTAGTTTACCAATCCTTAAGTTTTGATTGTCATGAGTAGTGCTAGCCTCTAAAATGGTAATTCTCTTACCAATGTTTTCTATTAATTCACTAACGCGGCTAGCATTCTCTAGGATACTTGGCAAACTTTTCTCTAAAGAGCTGAGCTTTTCTACCACCTCCTCCAAGGTGGTCTCAGTTTTAGCAATATGAATAGGTGGTATTCCCACTAAACTTTCAATTATAGTGCATGCTTCTCCAGCTGGAGTACCCAGAAAATTACCTCCTGTAAGAGTATCAAGAACATACCTATTCCAACTGGATATACCAACATAAAAATTTCTAAGGAGGATCGTGGTAGAGTGCTTTTTGGTACACCTATGATGAGCATTGTTAATATGGTACCAAGCATCTTTTAAACTTTCTCCCCCTTGTTGCTTAAAACTACGAACTTCTACTTCAGGATTACTCATTTTAACAAAACTAAAAGCAGATAAGTAAAAACACTACCAAGGATTCTAATTTTTTTGGGTTTTTTGATAAAAAGCAATGCAGGTAAAATAAATAAAGTAAAGCAAAACAATAACAAAGTAAAGAATGTGTGTGCGAAGAACTCCCCTCGCAGAAGTCTTCTCTTCCTCCTCGGCAACGGCGCCAGAAAAATAGCTGATACTCCAAGTGAATGTGGCTACAGACTGTCCTTGTGCGTGGTGAATAACCAGCCCGTTGGTAACCCCAAGAGGAAGGTATGATGAGTGCAGCAGCAAGTTTTCCCTCAGTTTAAGAAACCAAGGTTTATCGAACAGGAGAGGAGTGACAATGATGACTGAAGGTGTTGCGGAACCTGCACACACACAAACAAATACTTTGTTCCCAACTTGCGATGAGGTTGTCAATCTCACCGGTTTGCTTGAAACAAAGGTTATGAGTGTATCGAGTGGAAAACAATATAGTATGCGAGTAAAGTAAACAGTACGAGTAAAGTAAACAGGTGATAGCAATATGATGGAAATAGGACCGGGGTCCACAGTTCACTAGTGGTGTCTCTCCATAGATAAAATAACACATGCTGGGTAAACAAATTACAGTTGGGCAATTGATAGAATAGAGATAACGTGATATGTCAAGAAGATCACTATGAGATTTACTCTGGGCATTACAACAAAATACATAGACCGCCATCCAACTGCATCTATGACTAATAATCCACTCCCGGGGATATCAATCCGAACACCCTAGAAGTATTAAGTTGCGAACAACAGATAATTGCATTAAGCAAAGTGTGTAATGTAAACAAAGCATATGCCCTTGAGCATATGAATGTTGTTTTCTCCCTAGTAGCAACATCACATCTACCACCTTAGAGGTTTCTGTCACTCCCCCAGGTGAAATAGAGGCATGAACCCACTATCGAGCATAAATACCCCCTCTTGGAGTCACTAGCAACTACTCGGCCAAGATAGCTACTAACAACGGAGAGCATGCAAGATCATAAACAACATAGAGATAACAAAAGATATAATTCAGTACAGCAACCTAATCATAAACACCAATATTCATCGGATCCCAACAAACCAAACATGTAGAATTACATAACGGTGATCTCAATCATGTATGGCAGCTCATGAGATCTAAACATGAAGCACATAGTGGAGAAGACAACCATCTAGCTAGTGCTATGGACCCATAGTCCAAGGTAGACTACTCACTCATCGCTCCGGAGGCAAGCATGGCGATGAAGAAGACCTCCGGTGGCGATTCCCCTCTCCGGCAGGGTGCCGGGAAGAGCTTCTGGACCCTCCCGATCTTCGGGTCGACGGCGGTGGCGGATCGCGATGTGTTCTAGAAAACTGATCGGGCCCTTAGGTTTTTCTCGTCGGGGGGTCTTTATAGGCGAAGGGGCGTCGTCAGAGGAGGGGCCAGGCGGCCACACACGGGGGTGGCGCGGGCCAGGGGCTGGCCGCGCCACCTGTGCGTGTGGGCCCCTGGTCCCTCGCCTCCTACTCTCCTTCGGATCTCTGGAAGCTTCTGGGTAAAATAAGACTTCAGGAACTTGTTTCGTCCAATTCCGAGAATATTTCCTGTGTATCACTTCTGAAACACAAAAACAGCAGAAAACAGGAAACTGGCACTGTGGCACTTCGTTAATAGGTTAGTTCCGGAAATTGCATAAAAATGCCACTAAGTGTAACAAAACAATAGGCAAATGGTGTAAAAACAAGAATGGAGCATCAAAAATTATAGATACGTTTGAGACGTATCAGCTAGCTGTGACGCGTCTGTCAAGGACTCGGTCAAACGCTCAGTTTTCCTGTACAGAAAAAAGATAAGCTTGGCTCTGAGGCTCAATTCCGCAAACCGCGGCGCGCGCGTGTGTCATGACGTGTCGTGTCGAGTCGAGTCGAGACGAGACGAACGAGCGAGGAGGAGGAGGAGGAGGAGCCCGCGTGTGGCACTTCTCTTCTCACTCACTTACCAAGTGGTGCAACACCCCACCTTATATGTTGGTCTACATCTCTCCCAACTTTCCATGTGGGACTAAACTTAGCTCCCACTTCTTGCCTTTGTGCAGCCAAAAACTTGGGCTGCATGTCACATGGGCTTACACGCATGGGCTTTGAGATTTCTTAGGAATTTCTGAAATCTAATGTGGGCCACTAACTTTGGGCCCAATATTTCAACAATCCCCCACCAGATCTCAAATGCTCATTTAGAGATTTGCCAAACCTCACTACTTGTTTATATACTAGTGTTTCAGCAGAGACTGTTAAGTTGAACTTCCGCCTAGAACCTTAAGCTACATCTATCAGCAACTTGAACAATGGACTACACCTTGAATTGCAAGTTTGGTGCGTCAAGATTTCACTCAAAGTCATAACCAGTACATGGCTACAGTAGCCTACCCCACGGGTTGGAGCATATGCGTCGTACTCCATGGTTTCTTCATGAGTTTACTAGAGATCACCCAAATCTCATAGACTGCAACGTTTAACAGTCGGGCTCATATAGGTGTGTTCTTTCAAGAATGCTCTGTAGGACAACATCTTTGCTAATTATAGCCAACAGAAACACATTAAGGCATGTTGCCAACCTGCCTTACAGATTTTGAGAGTAATGCATTGATGACCCACAAGTATAGGGGATCGCAACAGTCTTTGAGGCAAGTATTACCCAAATTTATTGATTTGACACAAGGGGAGCCAAAGAATATATGTAAGCCTTAACAGATGAGTTGTCAATTCAGCTGCACCTGGAAACAGTCTCGCTCACAGTGGTTTATCAGTAGCAACAGTTTATAGTAGTGACAGTTGTGAAACAGTAACATCAGTAATAAAATAGCAGCGGCAATAGTAACAGTTGTAAACAGTAGGAACAAATACTGTAGGCATAGGGATGGATTACGGGCGTTGCATAGATAAGATAATTCATGAAATCAATGAGACATGGGCATTGCAGATAAATAAGATAAAGCATCCTAGTACAAACAATCATAGGCATGTGTTCCGTATATAGTCATACGTGCTCACAAGGAGAAACTTGCACGACATCTTTTGTCCTACCAGCCTGTTGCAGCAGGGCCTCAAGGGAAACTACTGGTAATTAAGGTACTCCTTTTAATAGAGTACCGAAGCAAAGCATTAGCACTCGGTGAACACATGTGATCCTCACATCATAGCCATCCCCTCCGGTTATCCCAATTTCTGTCACTTTGGGGCCTCGGGTTCCGGACAACAATATGTGTATACAACTTGTAGGTAAGACCATAAACAACAAGTATCATCATAGAAATAATAACATGTTCAGATCTGAAATCATGGCACTCAGGCCCAAAGTGACAAGCATTAAGCACAACAAGTTGCAACAATGTCATAGGCACTAAATAAAGATACTAGGCACTATGCCCTAAAAATCTCATATCAAATTACATGAACAATCTCATCCAATCCCTACCATCCCCTCACCTACAGCGGGGGAATTACTCACACATGGATGGGGGAGTCATGGATGGTCGATGGAGGAGCATCGGTGGTGATGGTGATGAAGATCTCCTCCGAATCCTCGTCCCGGCAGGGTGCCAGAACGGAGTTTCTGGTTCCGAATCGCGGTTTCTAATGGCGGCGGCGCAGCGGAAGTCTATCTGGGAAAAATGCCGTCCCCCCGATATTATGTCATTAGAGGGTATATGTAGGCGAGAGGGGAGGCTGAGAGGATGGCTGGGGCCTCCTCACGCCAGGGTGGCGCGGCCAGGGCTGGGCCGCGCCACCAGTGTGTGAGGCCCCCTCGAGCCCCCTCTCCGTCCCATCTTCTGGCTCCGTGGTTCTTCTGGTGAAATATGATTTTTGATGATTTTTCCCGAATTTTTACTGAAAGTTGGATTTCTGCACAAAAACGAGACACCAGAGCAATTCTGCTGAAAACAGCGTCAGTCCGTGTTAGTTGCATTCAAAACACACAAATTAGAGGAGAAACAATAGCAAAAGTGTTCGGGAAAGTAGATACGTTTTGGACGTATCATGCATCTTCACATAGAGAGGGTTACAAAATACTCTCCTCAGTTAAACCACTAGCTTGTTTTTCCCAGGTCCTAATTCACGGGATCTCCAATCACAAAGGTTGGGTTACCACTATGGCATAACATCTATGGGTCTTAAACACATCTCCCTCAATGCACTGTCTATCACATTGCGTGATAGTCCCTTAGTAAAGGGATCTTCCAGGTTTTTGTCTGTTTGAATATACGTAACAGTTATTACTCTGGAGTTTCACAATTTCCTGATAGACTTCAAATGTCTTTTGACGTGTCTTGATGACTTCGCGTTATCCTTAGAATTGTTAACTTTGACAATAACTATTTGGTTGTCACAATTCAAGAGGATGGCCGACACAGCTTTTTTGACCACCGGCAAGTTCATCAAGAGCTCACGCAGCCATTCTGACTCTACAGTGGCTGTGTCTAAACAGTAAGTTCTGCTTCCATAGTTGACCTTGTCAATATGGTTTGCCTACATGATCTCCATGATACGGCGCCACCTCCAAAGGTAAACACATACCCACTAGTGGCTTTGATATCATCTACATCAGAGATCCAATTTGCATCACTATATCCTTCAAGCACAGCAGGGTGTCCTAAATAGTGAATCCCGTAACTCATTGTACCACATAGATAGCGCATGACCCTTTCAAGTGCATGCCAATGATCAATACCTGGGTTTGACATGAACCTACTCAACTTGCTCATAGCAAAAGAGATGTCAGGTCTTGTCGCACTAGCTAAGTACATGAGTGAACCAACGATCTGAGAATATTTCAGTTGATCTGTTAGTTCATTCTTGTTCTTACGTAATATCACACTGGGATCATAAGGTGTTGGAGAAGACTTGACATCAATAAAGCCAAACCGGCTCAAGATCTTCTCAACATAGTGAGATTGTGATAAAGTAATCCCACTCTCATTCTTAATCAACTTAATGTTCAGGATCACATCAGCTTCTCCCAGATCTTTCATATCAAAACTCTTTGACAAAAAAGACTTGACCTCATGTATTACTTTCATGTTTGTGCCAAAGATCAGAATGCCATCCATGTACATACACAACATAACACCTTCGCCCCCACCATGGCGATAGTAGACACACTTGTCAGCCTCGTTAACGACAAAGCCGATAGAAGTTAAATTTCTGTCAAACTTCTCATGCCATTTCTTAGGTGCTTGTTTTAGGCCATATAAAGATTTTAGCAACTTGCACACCTTTCTCTCTTCACCTTTTATCACAAATCCATCAGGCTGATCCATATAGATTTCCTCTTCCAACTCTCCATTGAGGAAAGTTGTCTTTACATCCATTTGATGAACGATAAGACCATAAGAGGCAGCCATGGAAAGTAGTACTCGAATGGTGGTTAGTCTTGCGACGGGTGAATAGGTGTCAAAGTAATCTTCGCCTTCTCTCTGTGTGTAGCATTTCGCTACAAGTCTCGCCTTGTACTTCTCAATAGTACCATCAGTCCTTAGCTTCTTCTTGAACACCCACTTGCAGCCCACAGGCTTACAGCCATGGGGCGCTCTGATAATTCCCATGTTCCATTAGAAAGAATTGAGTCCATCTCATTTTGGACAGCTTCTTTCCAATCATCTGCATCTGGTGATGCATATGCCTCAGCAATGGACGTGGGAGTATCATCCACAAGGTACACAATGAAATCATCACCAAAGGACTTTGCATTCCTTCGTCTCTTGCTCCTTGTAGGAGCTTCATTGTCATCCTTCTCATGAACGTCCTCAAAAACGTTCTCATGTGGTTGCTCAAAATAATCATTAGATGCACTAGATTTAGGAATTATCTTAGAAGAAAATCTAGCAGTGCTATGCATATATTTCATAGGAAACATATTCTAAAAAAATGTTGCATCATAAGATTCCATTATAGTATCAACATGCATATCAGGTACCTCGGATTTAACTACTAAAAATCTATAACCAATGCTCTGCTGAGCATAACCTAGAAAAATGCAATCCACAGTCTTTGGTCCGAGTTTGCGTTTCTTTGGGATGGGAATGTTGACCTTTGCCAAACATCCCCAAGTGCGCAAATACGAAAGTGATGGCTTTCTCCCAACCCACTCCTCATAAGGGGTTTTCTCTTTATTCTTGTTTGGAACTCTATTCAGGACATGACATGCAGTCAACAAAGCCTCCCCCCACCATGCCTTTGATAAACCAACAGTGTCGAGCATGGAATTCGCCAAGTGAGACAGCGTGCAGTTTTTCCTCTCGGCCACCCCATTAGATTGGGGCGAGTAGGGAGGCGTCCTCTCATGAATAATACCGTGTTCCTCACAGAATTCACCAAATATTTTAGGAAAATACTCTCCACCACGATCTGACCTAAGACGCTTGATTTTTCTCTCTAGTTGATTTTCAACTTTGGCCTTATAAATTTTAAAGTAGTCTAAAGCTTTATCTTTAGTTTGCAACAAGTAAACATAGCAAAATCTAGTCGCATCATCAATCAATGTCATAAAATATCTCTTTCACCTTTTGTCAACACACCATTCATCTCACATAGATCAGCAAAATCTAGTCGCATCATCAATCAATGTCATAAAATTTCCGCCCCCCTTACTGAGGGTTGCACCACAGCTCGCAAAAAAGGACTTAGAGAAATTTCGCAGGGGCAGAAATTATGGAATTTCCGCCCCCCTTCCGGCCCGGGAGAAAACATCAAATACAAAAACGGTTGTAATTTTTGCATCCGGACTCCGTTTTCGATGATCTTGGGCTCGTTGGAATCACCACAATGAGGTCTACAACATCATTCATAGAAACATCATAGTCCAACAAAGGAGGATGAAACCAAATTATAAAAGGTTTGGCTTAGCTATAAAGATGAACCGGTAAAACCTCCAAACACCAAAAATGCAATAAGAGTTCCATACGAAATCTGTTTTTGATGACCTAGAGCTTGTCATGGAAATAACCACAAGCTCTAGAACCTCACATGGATAAAAGCCAAAAACCTCACATGGATAAAAGCCAAATAAGAACCAAGAAAGATAATTCCAAGTATGCAAAGGTTTGAGCTCTCTCCGAACGATACTCGAGAGCCCCTCTTGATAGTACGACTATCGATCCTAAAACCCAGTCTCCCAAATACAATGAGACCGGTAAGAAAGAAACCCTATCAATATCATACCTTTGCCTTGCGCATTCCACTTGAGCTAGATGGTGACGATCTTGATCTTCTCAAGTTGGACTACCTTTCTTGATTGTGCTTGCTCGGTGAAGTCTTGCGGATTGCTCCCCCATACTTCACTATGAGAGAGACATTTAGTAGAAATATCTTCACATGTCCATTACCACCAAATGGACACCGAGCTTCAAGCAAATGATATCTTCTATATGCCTATCTTGAACTTGCGCTTCGCCTTGATCAATATTGCACTTCTGAAGGAAATATGCCCTAGAGGCAATAATAATATTGTTATTATCATATTTCTTGTTCATGATAATGTTTATATTCCATGCTAGAATTGTATTAAGTGGAAACATTAATACTTATGTGGTTTATGAACAACACTGTGTCCCTAGTATGCCTCTACTCGACTAGCTCATTGATTAATGATGGTTAAGGTTTCCTAACCATAGACATGAGTTGTCGATTAATAATGAGGTCATGTCATTAGAAGAATGATGTGATGGACAGACCCAAATTAAGCACAGCAATTAGATCGTGTCATTGTGTTCACAATTGCGTAGCTTTTCCTATGTCAGTATCCTATTCCTTAGACCATGAGATAATGCCACTCCCTGGTACCGGAAGAGAGCTTTGAGGTCATCAAATGTCATCCTATGAGAGGGTGATCATAAAGGTGTCTCTCAGGTAATCGGAAAGTACTTGTTGGGTTGCATGTATCTAGATGGGATTTGTCCCTCCCATGTCGGAGAGATATACTCTGGGCCCACTCGGTAATCAATGTCATACACCGTTTGCAAACACGTGATTAATGAGTTTAATCACATGGTGATATTGGATTGCGGAAAAAGTAAAGAGTACTTGCTGCGAACGAGATTGAACTAGGTATGGCGATACCGACGATCGAATCTCGGGCAAGTAAAATATCGCGAGATAAAGGAATTTGTATACGGGATTGATTGAATCCTGACATCGTGGTTCACCGATAATGATCTTCGTTGAATATGTGGGAGTCAATATAGATTTTCAGATCCCGCTATTGATTATTGATGGTGATCATGTCCACACATTCTCGAACCCGTAGGGTCACACACTTAATGCTCATCGATGCTAGGGTAGTTTTGGGATTTATGGAAATTGTTTCGGAGAGTTACAGAATTGTTCCAGGAAGAAGATTAATGATTTATTAATTAATTGAATTAATAAATATTAATACATATATTTATTTACTAGAAATAAATAAGGGCTAAATGTAGTCCGTGCAAAGTTTTGGTAATGGGCCTATTTAGTAGCTCCATCTAGACAAACTGTAAAAAGAAAAAGGCAAAACGAAAAAAAGGGGGCCGGGGGCACATGGGCCGGCCGACTGGGCCAACGCATGCACCACGGCCCGCCCGGTCACTCGATCCCGCGGGAGGCATGCACGATCGTTAGCTGATCAATCTGATCGCTAGCTGATCGATGCAGCTAGCTGGGCCGCCCCCGCCAGGCGTGGCGTGCGCCAGACTCTCGAGCCGATCGGCTACGCCGGTTGCTCGACGCGAGTAGTTGATTGCTTTGACCGCAAGGTAAATTTGTTTGCCGATCAGCCAAGTAATACAATTGATTGTTTTGCAAGTCTTTGGCGACGGACGTCTATAAAAGCAAGGAGGTCGGCATAGGTTTAGGTTTTGACCTAATACCGAAAACTGTTTCAACTGGCGTTGTCTCTGTCTTTTGTAGTATTTTCTTGCCCTTGTTTGACTAGATCTTCAGCCTTTCTTCTTCCACCTCGTGCGAGTAGGTGAAGCCCCCACAGGTACTCCCCACCATAAGCACCACGCCATTGTGCTGCTGATCCCATCTACCACTCCACGACACCTTGCTGGACCGAGGAGGAGGAGTCGTCGCTGCGCTGTAAGTGTGCAATGCTCGGAGGCGCCGCCCATTGTGGTGCTTGGATCGGATCAGATCGCGAGGAGGAGACGCTAGTACGACTACGCCGACCACGTTCATCTGAATGTTTCTGCTGTGTGATCTACAAGGGTATGTAGATCTAATCTCTCCTGCTCGTTGTTTTGCATCTCGTAGATCAGATCTTGGCTTGTTCTTGTTCGTCTTCATAGGAATTTTTTTTTGTTTTTCTATGCTGCGAAACCCTTCAGTGGTATCAGAGCGAGATCTATGTGTAGATGTTTTACACGAGTAAAACGCAACATGTTTGTTGCGGGCGGGATTGTTGGTATGAGATGTCATACAAAGCAACACAATACAAGAACTATAATGGCCTAAATAACTAGCAAAAGAATGTGGTGACAATGCGCATCGAGAAACAAATAAATGTGTTATTGTGTTCTCAGCGGCATCAAGCCTAGCCTTCAAGATGTGATTGAACTTAATAATTGTTATATTGTTCTAGTATTATGAGAACAATTGCTGTTCATATTATTACCGTCTTCCATAATCGATGGATAGATTATTATAAATCTTGTGGGTAAAAGAGACATTTATAACACTGATGCTAAAGGTCGCAAAACAAAGAATTTCACTTATATGACACCGCCGTTTAAGTCATATTGGAAACAAAACATGAAAGAAATTTCATATTGATGGATTTTCGAGTCATTTGATTTTGAATTGATTGACCCTTGTGAGACTCTTCCTAAAGATGATTATACTCTGTTCATGGGCCATGGACAGAATAAGCGACTAACTAAATGGAGGTCGTACATATTGATGTATGTATTCCATGGTGTGAAGTCAAGCACGGTGTATTTTCTATTTCATCAATGACTCGAATAGATGCATGATATATCTACTTGATGAGATAGAAGTATGAAATGATTGAAATTGTTCAATTTATGAAGTGGAAATTACTGTAACAAGAAAATTCAAGTATTTATGATTGGATCATAATAGAGCGTATTTGAGTTAGCAAACATCTAAGAGTTAAGGGAATTGTTCCACAAACTTGCATTGTGATAAACACCATATGAGTATGGAGTTTTCAATGGATGTAATCAAACCTTGTTTGACATGGTTAGATCAATGATGAAATAAAACTGCCAATATAATTTGTAGATTATGCTTTAGAGACTACCGCTTTTCACTGAATAGAGCACCATCATAATCCGTTGAAATGACACCATACGAGTTATAGTTGTCTTTTCTTGAATTTTGGTATGCAAGGCATATGTGTAAAATGTTTGCAACCAAAATTAGATTAGTAAGTCTTTGTAGGTTATCCCAAAGAATGTCGATGGGTATTCCTTCTACTATGAACCCAAACACAAAGTGATTGTCACTAAAAGAAGTGAATTTCTTATGAAGGAGTTTTTCGTGAAAGGTTTAAGTGGGAGGAAGATAGAACTTGATGAGGTTATTGAACCTGAGCAAGATGATAAGAGTAGCGCTATACCGGAAAATGTTCTGGAAGAGGCAACTGCATTCATGGCTCACGCGTCTCCAATGTGTTGTAGTCACGACATCGAAGTTCCTATTTAACCAAGTTGGTCATCATCAAATAGCAAGATTTGAGGATGAGATATTATTAGATAATAGTAACTGACTATATACAAAGAAGCGGTGATGGGCCCTGACTTCGTCATATGGATTATTGTAGCAACAATTACATATTGAGATATGATTGTTGAATAAATGAAACAACGTTCCTCTACCGGAATGCACACCAAGGACGTGTACCTGACACGACCCAATGGGTTTTGTTGATTCAAAGGTTGCTAGATATGTATGCAAACTTCAATGGTAGAAGTAAGCATAGCGGAGTTGAAATCTTCAATGATGAAAATGTTAAAGAGTTTAATTTCATCAAGATATTTGAAGATGCTTATATTTACAAGAAAGTAAGTGGGAGCACTGAGACATATTTCTAATACTTTATGTAGACGACATATCGGTCATTGGAAATTATGTGTTTTTTTCTTGATATGTTAAGTTTTCATTAAAATTAGATTTCTAATGAAAGACTTAGGTAAAACCAGAATATTAAGCATCAATGTCTATGCGGATAGATTGATGCACTAATATAGTTTTGCCAGAGTACATAGATGAAATATTGAATTTGTTCAATATGGAAACAATAAGAACGGTTCTTGTTGCATGGAAGAGGTTGAAGAAAGAATCAACTGTTTTGACACTTGATGAGTGAAACCACAAGAATGATTTTATCAATCTTGTATACTGTGATATGTAGATCCAGATGTGTCCGATGATCTAAAGGTTACGAGCATTCATATGATGATTGTTGGACAACAGTAAAGATATTCTTATGTACTTTAGAAGAACTAAGAATATGCTCTGTATGCAGTAGTGACAAATGGTTCATTGCAATGTGTTACATTGGCTTTGTCACATATACAGATAAAATTTAATCTCAATTTTAGGCTATTTGTTTTGAGTTAGAAAGTGGCACAATAAGATGGAAGAAAGTTCCATGATAACTTGGATGAGTTTCAAAGTTAGACATTGTGACGGATACTTCAACAAAGGCTAAGTATATAACTGCTCTAGAAGCAGCAAAAGAACTAGGGGTAGTTCCAAGTGTGCTAGTACTATGTAGTTCTATTGTATGACAATAGTGGCAACATAGTCTTGACAAAGAAACAAAGGTTTCACCAGAAGAACAAGTTTATACGATGCCATCTCATACAAGATGAGTAATGCGTGATGACGCAAAAGAATATGCAAATGCACACGGACCTGAAAGTGTCAGATCCGTAGATAAGGTTTACCACGTGCAACGCGTATGAATAACACCGAAAAGCCATAGGTGTTAAAGGCGCAAGTATGACTAGATTATTGACTCTAGTGCAAGTGGGAGACTGAAGGAAATATGCCCTAGAGGCAATAATAATATTGTTATTATCATATTTCTTGTTCATGATAATGTTTATATTCCATGCTAGAATTGTATTAAGCGGAAACATTAATAGTTGTGTGGTTTATGAACAACACTGTGTCCCTAGTATGCCTCTACTAGACTAGCTCATTGATTAATGATGGTTAAGGTTTCCTAACCATTGACATGAGTTGTCGATTAATAATGAGGTCATGTCATTAGAAGAATGATGTGATGGACATACCCAAATTAAGCACAGCAATTAGATCGTGTCATTGTGTTCACAATTGCGTAGCTTTTCCTATGTCAGTATCCTATTCCTTAGCCATGAGATAATGCCACTCCCTGGTACCGAAAGAGAGCTTTGAGGTCATCAAACGTCATCCTATGAGAGGGTGATCATAAAGGTGTCTCTCGGGTAATCGGAAAGTACTTGTTGGGTTGCATGTATCTAGATGGGATTTGTCCCTCCCATGTCAGAGAGATATACTCTGGGCCCACTCGGTAATCAATGGCATACACTGTTTGCAAACACGTGATTAATGAGTTTAATCACATGGTGATATTGGATTGCGGAATGAGTAAAGAGTACTTGCTGCGAACGAGATTGAACTAGGTATGGCGATACCGACGATCGAATCTCGGGCAAGTAAAATATCGCGAGACAAAGGAATTTGTATACGGGATTGATTGAATCCTGACATCGTGGTTCACCGATAATGATCTTCATTGAATATGTGGGAGTCAATATGGATTTCCAGATCCCGCTATTGATTATTGATGGTGATCATGTCCACACATTCTCGAACCCATAGGGCCACACACTTAACGCTCATCGATGCTAGGGTAGTTTCGGGATTTATGGAAATTGTTTCGGAGAGTTACATAATTGTTCCAGGAAGAAGATTAATGATTTATTAATTAATTGAATTAATAAATATTAATACATAAATTTATTTACTAGAAATAAATAAGGGCTAAATGTTGTCCGTGCAAAGTTTTGCTAATGGGCCTATTTAGTAGCTCCATCTAGACAAACTGTAAAAAGAAAAAGGCAAAAAGAAAAAAAAAGGGGGCGGGGGGCACATGGGCCGGCCGACTGGGCCGACGCATGCACCACGGCCCGCCCGGTCACTCGATCCCGCGGGAGGCATGCACGATCGTTAGCTGATCAATCTGATCGCTAGTTGATGGATGCAGCTAGCTGGGCCGCCCGTGCCAGGCGTGGCGTGCGCCAGACTCTCGAGCCGATCGGCTACGCTGGTTGCTCGACGCGAGTTGTTGATTGCTTTGACCACAAGGTAAATTTGTTTGCCGATCGGCCAAGTAATACACTTGATTGTTTTGCAAGTCTTTGGCGACGGACGTCTATAAAAGCAAGGAGGTCAGCACAGGTTTAGGTTTTGACCTAATACCAAAAACTGTTTCAACCGGCGTTGTCTCTGTCTTTTGTAGTATTTTCTTGCCCTAGTTTGACTAGATCTTCAGTCTTTCTTCTTCCACCTCGTGCGACTAGGCAAAGCCCCTGCAGATACTCTCCACCATAAGCACCATGTCGTTGTGCTGCTGATCCCATCTACCACTCCACCACACCTTGCTAGACCGAGGAGGAGGAGTCATCGCTGCGCTGTACGTGTGCAACGCTCGGAGGCGCCGCCCATTGTGGCGCTTGGATCAGATCGGATCGCGAGGAGGAGACGCTAGTACGACTACGCCGACCACGTTCATCTAAATGTTTCCACTATGCGATCTACAAGGGTATGTAGATCTAATCTCTCCCGCTTGTTGTTTTGCATCTCATAGATCAGATCTTGGCTTGTTCTTGTTCGTCTTCATAGGAAATTTTTTGTTTTTCTATGCTACGAAACCCTTCAACTTCATCTTCTTCCTTCATAATGATGATGTCTTGAGAATGCACATGAGAGTTCACTCCATCTTATTCCTCAAGACACACTCTATAGGCTCAACTCCCTTAGACCAATCTTCGGATCACTTCTTGAATAACACCTTGGTCATTGAATAATCTTCTTTATCTTCATCTTCTTACACCCTTGAAACTAACATATGGCTCAAGCATTGTCTATGGACAAGTCCTATAAATATAACTCAATGCAAATATTATTCCATAGGGATTGTCATTAATTACCAAAACCACACATGGGGGCACATGCTCTTTAAGAGTCCTCGATAAAATCCCGGTTTACTGATGATTGAGGTTTCCCAATCATGGTGCATTACAGCCGATTGATGATGAGATCATGCCACTTGTTGATAGTGCCATGATGGACATTACCCACGGAATCATTTGCAACAAGATCGTGTCATGATGTTCACGTTGCAAGATGATAAGTGTTGCAACTTAGTCCTTAGACCGTGAGGTTAATACATAATCACTACTTTTGGAGGAAACTCTAATTGCATCAACCGTCTTCACGTAACTGGTTGACTGAAAAGGTGTCTCTTGGGTTCTCCAAAGGGGTGGGTAGAGGAGTATAGCCAAGAGTGGTATTTGCTCATCTGCATGACAGATATGATACTCTAGGCCCACTTGGTGAGAATACATCAATGCTGCGCAACATGTGACTAGGTAATGGAGATGGACTATCATGGATGAGTTGGACATCATTGTCAGTAATAAGATCAAACCAAGTATTGGTGAATACCGACGATCAGATCTTAGGCAATACTACTATCAGCGAAGCAAAGGGAATAACTTATTGGCATTTATAGTTCAATGACTGAAAGACCTTTGTAGAATGCACAGGGGTCTTCACAGATTTCCATGATCCAACTAAATGTCATTTACAGGAGAAGAGTTCTCGGTAATGTTTGTCGCGTTCTCGAACTATCGGGTAACATGCTTAAGGGATCATGATGCTTGAGATGTTTTGGTAATATCCAGAAACACCATGTGATGATATATGAGAGAGGGGAATAGTTCCAACTAAGTCCGAAATAGTTTCGGCAGAGTCCAAAATGGTTTCGATGAAATCCGGAATAGTTTCGATGGAGTCTGGAATGGTTCCGATGGAGTCCGGAAGTGTTTTGGAGTAGCGGGGAATTAATTATGTGTTAATTAATATTAATTATATGAATTAATATTGATTAAATAATTTATAAAGCTTTTATTTACTAAATGGGCTGATTTAATTAAAGAGGTCCATTAGGGAAATAACAGAGAAAGAAAAAAAGGGGGTGCCCAAACCCTGGCCCAAGCCAACTAGGGTTAGGGTTTCGCAGCCCTAGCCACCGGCCCCTTCTCCCTCTCCTTGGCCGCCACTGTAGGTGCCTTGGGGAGGGGGTAAGGGTGCACCCCTCCCCACTATATAAAGGCCCCTCCTAGAGAGCTCTCAGTACAGAATTTCCACGAGCCTCTCTCCACGGCCTCCTCCTACCACTTCCATGGTGCGCCGGCCCCCTCTGGTCACCTCCCCTGCCTCTCTCTCTCTCTCTCTCTCTCTCTCTCTCCCGCATGGCCTCCTGAAGGGCTGCGTAGGGGATGGGAATCACCTCCGCGACACGCCATCGTGTTGCAAAGTTTCCAAATCCCTGTTCCAAAGCCTCTATTTCCGCATATCGGCTGGAAACGGGGTTCTGGGAGTCATCATGGTCGCCGTACGTGTGTGAGTACGTGGAGGCGCCACTCGTGCGGTGCGGAGTCGTTGCGCCAAGTTCTTCGCGACCTTGAGGTCGGCTACGATGTCTTCAACAGCAACGCTTGTGCGGGAGTGTAATCCCCGCGTTTCGGTCTATGAGGGTACGTGTCTGAAACTCATTACCATTACAACATTACTAATAGATAGTTCCTTGGGCAATCGGGGTTGCGTACCACATAATTTTTTTGTTATGTGCACCAAACCCCAACAGTGGTATCAGAGCCGGATCTATGCGTAGTATGCTTGTACGGTTAGAACGCATCGTGTTGATGCAAGCATTGATCATCTTATTGTTACCCTTCAACGTGTATTTGTTGATACCTGTGGCATAGTTTGATTGAAGTGGTCCAAAAACCGAATTTACACGTTTTACGCGAGACTGGTTCCACGCTTGACGTATGGCCTACACCATGCAAAAGTGGCTATTCGGGTGCCAGTTTCTCCAACTATAGTGGATATGACATCTACAACGGAGGGCCCTTAATGGGGAATCAAAGCAACAATATGATTATCAGCGTTGTGGATTCATGTTTGTAGGTAAGAAACAGTTCTTGCACGAAAGCCCTAGAAGCCACGTAAAACTTACAAACATAATGGAAACATCTAACTTTGTTCTGCAGTGGGGCATGTGATGTGATATGGTTAAACGGTAAGTAACATTGGACATCCAGAGGCTTCGCGACGGGCGCTGTGGACTTGGCATTGTACTGGTGGATGGATGGAGATCATGCTGGAGGCTCGGTGGAGATGAAGCACGTCGATGAAGAAACCATATCATATTGCATTGTTTACATTTGATGTTATTGTGTGAATTCTTGCTTGTGCTAGTATTAGATACATGAAGGTAGCATAGGACAAGAAAATCCCTAATCAAAATTACAATGAATTGTGTTCTCCCTTTGTGTGCAATCGCCAAGAAAGTTCTTAGTTATGCAACCTCACGTGACGATCGGGGGCCATATCGAAGTTCGCATACGGCATGGGTACAAGCCATGTATGTGTCGCGTAATAAAATTGGCGAGTCTAGTATGTACAGACATAGCCTCGGAACATGGGAGATCGAAAGGTCGAGCATGGGTCACAAGGTTGTGCGATTGACATAAGTACTGTCTACCTTTGCAGTTGTATCGCTTCATGTGACGATCGGGAGCGGTATGATGAATAAGGACCGTGTAATCACTAGAACAATTGTAGGGATGTTGTTCTGAGTGGGAGTTCTTCACAGTTAAATTGTTTAATAAAAATTGAACTCATATTATGAACTTTAGTAATTATATCTTTGCAAATTTGTGTATATGAATGTCCATATCAATTTCAAAGCTTTGCTTGAGGGAGAACCACTTAAACCCGATGGGTCAAACTACATAGATTGGTACAAATGCCTAAGGATTTCACTCAAGCGATCTAGTTCATTTTTCACGATAATAGAGCCATTGGGGCCGGAACCAGATGATGATGCAGATGAGTATGAGGATGATAGATTCCTTGACAAATGGGACTATTACATCCAAAATGAAGCTACAATCCTCAGTTCCATGGAGCCTGAGATGAGGAATTGGTTCTACACCATAGAATCCAATTCGATGATCAGAGATCTTAAGCATCATTTTCCATCTCAATTACGGTTGATGATATATGATCGTCTTGATCAATTTCATGCACTCAAGATGGAGGAATACACCAGTGTTGACTTACATCTAGGCATGATGCATAGAATTCATAGGCACTTGATTCTGGAGTTTGACTATTAGATACCAGACCCTATAGCCAATGGTGTAGTTCTTCGCTCTTTGCCTCCTAGCTACAAGAGCTTCATCAAAGAATTTGTAATGAGAGGTGAAGAGGCCACTTTTCATGAACTGGTGGCAAGGGTGAGGTCCTTGAAAGTTGATTGTGTTCAAGGAGAGATCATTGATCTGACAGTATATGAGATATACAATGTTGTAAATGTTTGTGCCGTTTTTGGAAGTATATGATACTAATTCCAGTTTTGTGAAAACAGGAGCTGCATTCTGAAGAATACATGGAGGAGTCCATGGCGCCCTGGAGACGACATACTTGATGTTTCGACGGCGCGATCTTCTTCGTCATTTATCTACGAGTTAAGATTTTCAATAAAGTTTTGTAGTTAGTTTTAAGACCTTGTGATTGTCTCAACTGTGTGAGACAAATTTTATTCGTGTGTAATAAACAAGTGGTTGTTTTGCTATGAATAAAGTCTTTATGGATGATTATGAATAAAGTTATTCTCATTTATTCTTGTTGATATAACTGCAAGCATTTATAATATTATGATTAAAGTCTTTATTATTTATTGTCCACGCTTGACAATGTTTTAAATTCTTTTATGAAATACTTATGTGAATTTCAATATATGTTTTTGAATTGTATCAATTACATATATGTTTGTGGTAATTTCATATCGATGGATTATATGAGTTTTTATATTTGATCGAATTCACATGCGATCCACACTTCATTTGATAAGGATCACGCCGATTATCCTTGAGTTTTGTCCCGATCTTTCACAGCGAGTCTACCCGGATAGAAATCTTCCAATAACACGAAGAACGTCACTTGAAGACAAGGACGAATCTAGCAAGCAACGTGATGATGAACACCCCGCCTCAAACCAAAGCACGACAATCCTTGATGAACACAAGAACCTCCGCAGCAACTTTATTCGATAAACGACATCGGCATCCCCGGAGGGATGCTTCACCAAGAAAACACAACACAATAGTTTGTAAACTAAAATTCTGAACTCCCCTAAACCCTAGACGGCTGGCCTCCTTATATAGACGGCCAGAAAACTATTGGGCTTGGACAGGCCCAAACCCAACACACACAAAACCCTAAGTGGCCCATAACATGACCTGGCTATGGAATACCATAAACAGATATGTAAAGTGCTGACACAACCTTAGACTAAATTATCTCATATCGTAGGTCGTCCTGGCGTGCTAATCTGCAATGAGCTACCCTCATCTTGGTGGAGTCCTGAAATTGGGCTTCACCTCCTCCTTCGTGCCCATATCATCCTCCCCCCTTCAAAAAGCATTGTCCCCAATGCGTGAGGGTCTGCTCAAAAGGGTGGCGGAATATCAACAATAGCACCACGCATATTCGCCATCTTCAAGTCTTGCTTGCCTTCCTCACCATATCCTCCCTCTTGGCCTACTCGACTTGATACAGCCCTAGGTGGTTGCACCTCTTTTCTTCACCAAATGAACTTGTACTGAGGCGCCTCCACCTTCTTCTTCTCAATCCTTGCTGGAACCTTGCGTTGTTGAACATGAACCTTCTTAGCACGACCCTGCAAAGTAGTAATGCCTGGGCCACACAACTGACGAACACGTCCATCTTTGCCTGTATGCACACGCACTGCTGCTCCAACAAAATGTTTCCGAGGTGTTCTAACAAAACTGTGGCTGACTACCCGTGGCACCATATGCACCGGAACACGATCAGCATCACCGTCATCGGTCTGAACACCCATGTCAACACGAACTGGAAGTGGAACACATGTAACACATGCTGACATATCCTTCCATTCATCAATAAGAGGCTTGACTTCAACCGGCTTGTCACTAACAAGAACAACTGGCTTGTCATCTACAGGCTTGGCTAAAACAATATCATGAACGACGCTTTTCGCATCATGCTCCTCATGCTGCACCTTAGCTAGCCCTGGTTGTGGCTTAGCTTTATGCAACTTCTCCTTGCGAACTACCAACACAACATCGGACTTGATTTGATCATCTCTCATAGGCTTCAAAGTCTGTTGTTTGCCATCATGCATAAAGGAATATGTATTTGCTCTCCCAGCATGTATAGCATTACGATCATACTGCCATGGACGACCAAGTAACAGCCCGCACACCTCCAATGGCAACACATCGCATTCCACCTCATCAACATAGTCATCAACTGTAAATGGCACACGCACCTTGTCAGTAATCTTCAGCATACCGCAGCTATTAACCCACTCAACATACCTCGGTGCTGGAATACGCCATGTGAATAAACCCAAAGCCTCCACAACTAACTTCCTAATGCCATTACAGTAACTACCACTGTCAATCATCAACTTGCATGCTTTGCCTTTGATTATGCACTGCGCCTGAAATAAATTCCATCGCTGGCCTCTATCCGCTGTCATGCAAGTCTCATCATGTACTCTTTTGAGTTGCATATTCAGCCCACTCAATGGTACAACCGCCACCACGATATCCTTTACAACATTAGCCTTGACAACATCAACCGCTGACAATTCAGAATTTGTGGCTACCACCTTGCTAACTGTCGGTAATGGAACAGCTATCAACTTCTCAGGAGTAGTCACAGCTGTTGCAACCTTTGGTATAGGAGCTATGCTCTTGCCAACCTCCGCGAGCCGATGCATAACCTTGGGTGGCTGCTTAATTACTTCCACAGGTACCATGGGCTTTGGAGAAGGAACCACGGTACTAGAAGATATAAAGCACTCTCATAGAAATTTCCTAAAATTCGCCCAAGTTGTAGAGGTAATGCTCTTCTCCCGCAATGCTTTATGCCACCAACTGTATAGTCTGTCATCCACGGATCGGTCTGCAAGAGCCAAGCGTGTAGAATCATTCATGTTGTTATCATAGGTAGCACATCTGTAGAAACCCTATAGCATATGATGTTCCCATGACTCAAACTCTTTAGCTATTGCATCGTTGGTCAGTTGCCAATTGATCTCAGATTCATCATATGCTAAAACACCATCCAGTAGATCAAGATAGTCATTGAAAATATCGCTAGACTTTTTGCCCTTGTGACACCTGTAGCCATAATAATCACCCGGAAAAGAATCCATCTTGTATATACTAGTGCTGAAAACTGAAACCAAATGTTTAGCTGAAAGTAGACGCGAAGGCTTGCGGCATCAATCGTCAGGCAGCAGCGCACGCCAGAGGACAGAGCCTGGCTGTGGCTAGGTGCAGAGGGCGATTGGGCGAAGTGGCCGATGGCAGCCAGGCACTCAGGCGATGTAGTTCCTAGCTGGGCCGGCCCGCTGGAGGCAAACGCACCGAGGCGTGGGTGTCGCGCGAACCCAGCGCGGCGATTGATCGCCAGGAACATGGGCAAACTCCTGTCGGGGCTCGGGCGCGAGCCTCGCTCCACCCCAGACGCTCTCTCCCCTCAGGCGCGTGGGCACGGGGCGATGCCCTATGTTTTTTTTTGTTTTAATGAACTTGCTCGATGCCTCGATCGGATCTGGAAAACACACCCGATCCCGATATGATCAACCTGGTAGCGATCAGATCTGGCCACCGCGTGGACTCTGGCTGGATCAGATCTGAAAGGAATGTGCAACCTTTGGTCTCTTTCAACGAGAGGAATTGGATCGATCAGAACTTGAGGCCAATGCCTCACCGATCTGACTTTTGACTCCAAAATGCCCAGATGAACAATCAGTAGATCAATCTTGCCGTGAGCAACCCAGAAATCCAACAAAGATATCTGATCTGAAAACTCTTCGAACAAAAACAATCTAGAGAACAATCAATCTGAAATACTCGTGGTGATAAACTCAGTAATATGATACCACATGATAAAGATCACGCCGATTATCCCTGAGTTTTGTCCCGATCTTTCACAGCGAGTCTACCCGGATAGAAATCTTCCAATAACACGAAGAACATCACCTGATGACAAGGACGAATCCAGCAAGCAACATGATGATGAACACCACGCCTCAAACCAAAGCACGACAATCCTTGATGAACACAAGAACCTCTGCAGAAACTTTATTCAATAAACAGCAATGCCGTTCCCGGAGGGATGCTTCACCAAGAAAACACAACACAATAGTTTGTAAACTAAAATTTTGAACTCCCCTAAACCCTAGATGGCTGGCCTCCTTATATAGATGGCTAGAAAACTATTGGGCTTGGACAGGCCCAAACCCAACACACACAAAACCCTAAGTGGCCCATAACATGACCTGGCTACGGAATAATATAAATAGATATGTGAAATGCTGACACAACCTTAGACTAAATTATCTCATATCATAGGTCGTCCTGGTGTGCCAATCTGCAATGAGCTACCCTCATCTTGGTGGAGTCCTGAAATTGGGCTTCACCTCCTCCTTCGTGCCCATATCATCATTTATTTGAAATGATTTAAACATTTTGTACTAAAGTGTAAAACACACAAGTATTGATATCATGCATAAATGATGTGTAATATTTTGTAAAATAAATAAATTATTATTTCGTGAAATTCTTTATTGAAAGGTTTAGTAATTATTTGAATTACTAAGTCATGATTAAATTATTTGAATTGTGTAAATAGTTTAATAAAGAATAAATAAAGATTTGAGCTAAATCGAATTTGAATAAGTCAAAAATAACTAAGTTTAAAGTTTATGATTTGAAAGAATTTGACGAAATAGTTCGACAAATAATGCTAAACAATTCAAGTTGTTAAAAAGTTTGCATTGATATCATATTCGAATGGGCATTATTTATTAAGGAAATAAATCATCTGTGGTGGCAAAAATTATCATTTAAAGTGGCACATTAAAATAAACTCAATTTAAAGTAAATAGGAAGCCATATAAATAATACTATATGGGTTATAGTGTAATTTATAAAAGATTCCAGATTATTGTGATAATTAGAAATTAGGAATTCTTCATAAAAGTCCTTATATTAAGGACATATCTTCTAAACGAAAGGATGCAAAATTTCTATTGCAGAAAATTTGTTGCACTCTAGAGAAAATGTTTTCTTGGTAAAAGTTTTAAATAGAAGAAAATAAAGGATCAATTAAAGTAATTGAATTAATCTTTATAATACCAGAATAGCGTAGCGGAATAAGTTCCAAAGTGAAGGTCTATATTAGAAAATAGGAATTGATGATACAGATCATGCAATTAAGTCCTTTATTCAAATAGGATTCATGAATTTAAAAATTGTGATGGTATGCAAGGTGAAATTCATGATTTACTTGTCAAAGTTTTTCAAACTAGACATACCTATGAACTATGAAGAAAAGATGGCGGACCTAAATGCGAAAATAACTTAGAATCATAATTAAAGATTTTATTTAAGAGGTAATAGTTACATGATCTTACTAAGTAAAATGTATTACTTAATTTTTCAAAATAATATCAGTTTATGAGAAGAAAATAAATCTTTAATGAAAAGACATGAAAACATGATTTGTCCTAAATGTGTTTAGAGAAATTCATAAGATTGTCTACAATGTGTAGCAATGTTTAAAAGTCTTCAAATTCAAATTAGTTGTTAAAATTGCACGTTCTTAAATCAGTTTAAGTTATGGCAATGATTAACACATTTTTCGAATTAATTCGCATTTAAGGCATATCGGTTTGATTTAAGAATCAAAGGATTTTTTTTGGAGTAGTCCAAAATTATCGAGATAAACCTATTTGTATTAAACTGAGTGGGAGCGATGAAAAATAGCTTTAATCTCACAAATTATATGTAAGAGTACATATTCTAAGTGGGAGCTTGGTCTATATGTAAGAGTGCATATTCTAAGTGGGAGCTATGATAAATTCATTTATGTGAAAGGCATATTATGAATAAGTGCATTCATATCATGGCTATTAATAAGATTTAATAAGTGGTGAAATTGACATCATGTTTAAGGCAAAATTTTAAAAACATTAAGTCTGAATGTATGTTAGTCATAATTCTGAATGTGCAAAATGAACTAAGTCAAAGAGTTTTGACTAAATGACTAAGTAAATAATTGAGTTTGAACTCAATATTGGTTGAAAGAAGTGCCTCAGAGTTTGCGCTGTCCAAAACCATGTTCTACATAAAGACAAACAATGCATCCCAAGTTCAAAAGTTGAAAGGCTAGGTTTGAGAATGATTAGAGAATCATTAGACCAAAGAAAATCCTATCCTATGAATTCTTGTGAAAGAACTAAATAGGAAGTTATGGAAAAGTGAGAAGTACACTTTGTTCAGAAATGTGGAAAATTAACTCCGTCAAAGCTAAGCGCAGCGAAAGCATGATTGGGACATTGAGATTGCATCTAGGTGATTTCAATTAATTCTACATAAATTGAAAGCTCTTCTGGCAGTGGCAAGTATAATGCTTGGTTAGAGAAAGTTTGACTTCTAGATGAGTGTGTATCTGTTTGGCATGGTTCATGAGAAAATCGAGGATTAATCAGACACCCTTGCAAAACTAGAATACAAAGTCTCACTCTTCTACCAAACATTAAACTTAGACAAACATCATGAGATGATGATGGGGAGTCATATTGTGAAAGGATTGTATGAGCGACTAGAGGGGGTGAATAGGAGCTACCCAATTTTTAGTTATTTATCAAATTAAGGCTAGACAAGAAAGGTAAATTCTCTAAATGTGCTACTAAGTGAATTTACCTAATGTGAGAAGCAAGCTGGCAATAACAAGATAAGTAAAGGTACAAGTAAAGGATAGAAGTAACCACAATGGAGACACGAAGACACAAGGATGTATTCACGTAGTTCCTTCCTTGTTATGGGAAGTATGTCTACGTTGGAGAGGTGTGGTACCACAAAGGACACCAACACCACAAAGGCTCACGCTATTCTTCGGTGAACAAGCCACAAAGGCGAGTTCACGCTCTACTAAGCGATGCCCTTTAAGGCGGCACGAGACCTTTACACAAAGTATTGGGGCGAGCTCCATAACTCAATTGGAGGCTCCCAATAAGCCCACCAAGCTCTTACAGACAAAGATTGAGCTTGGGGACGGATTCTTCTGGCTAGGGTTCCAAAGAACCCAAGCGTAACAAGTCCCTCAATGAAATGAAGGGGAAATCAAATCCCTTAGTGGAAGTGTAGATCTAGGTCTCCTCCCTCGAATCCCAAAAGGACTTCAAGTTCTAGTGGCCAGAATGGAAGATCTAGTGCTTTCAAGCTTTGCAACAATGGAGGAGAGAGAGTAGAAGTTGCGGCCTCAGCTGGAGGTGAAAGACGACTATTTATACCCCTCTGAGATTTCTAGCCATTGGGGTTGACTAACCCCAGAGTCTCCAGCCTTTTAGGTCCGGAGTCTCTAGTGCCACCCGGAGTCTCCGGCATGTAAGGATCGGAGTCTTTGGCTCCCTGGTGCCAAAACCCCAAAGTCTCTGGACCGTCTCCTCAGAGACTTCGGAGCGACTCTAGAGGCTTGCACCACTCGGGTGAAAAACGAGTCTGGGAGGCCAGATTCTTTGGCCAGACTCTCCGGCCTTCACAGGCCGGAGTCTCCAGTTTTGAGGGCCGGAGTCTCCTCCCAGAAAATCTCCAACAACAAGATTTCTGTAGAGTTCTCTCCAACAAATTGCAAAGGGGTGTAAGTGAGTAGTACCAATAAGATTTCACCCTAGCTTTTCATCGAGCAACCCCTCTTGATAGTATGGAGACCTAAATTACACAACCAAAAATTTAGGTCTTCGATGCTTCGATCTTTTCTCTTCTGAGGGGTTGATAAACTCCAAGGATTAACCAATAAACCTTCACACTTAAATAAACAGTTAATAACTCGAGTGTCGACAATAAACACCAAAATATCATTTACTCGGGTAATGCTCTTTCAATCTCCCCCTTTTGGTGTTTGATGACAACACACATATTTGCAAGATATATATGATTAGCTCACAAATAATTCATGAAATGAAGAAGTTGAGCTCCCCCTAAATGTATGCATAATTTGATTTTGTCTTTGAATGCAAATTCTCACATTTTGAGTTCATAGCTCCCCCTCACACACATGAACCAAAACATTCATGCAAAAATAATGAATATAACAAGATGAGCAATTGTATAGAGAAGACTATATATGAAAATAAAGACTAGATGATAGGAATAGAGATATACCACGCACGTAGTCTTTACAAATACAATAAAGCACATAGTCTTCACAAACACCACCATAGTCTCACAAAGTCAAATCCAACATAATGCAAATAAACAAGATACATGGACACAAGCAAGAAAACACATAAATGTGCTTGTGTCCTCCCATGCAAATCCCCGGGAACCTACTAGAACTACTTCTCCCCCTTTGGCATTGAGACACCAACAAGGTAAAAGAGCGATGCTACGTCCCCAAGTTACTCCTCATCGGAGTCCTCATCCTCGTCGGAGTTCTCGCCATCCTCCTCATCCTCTTCTTCCTCCTCGGCCTCAGATTCTTCATCATCCGTGGGAGCCTTGCCATGAGAAGGGCCGATCACATCCTCAAAGTCCTGCCAGTTCACCAAACTGTTGGAGTTCCAAGCTTTGTACGACAAGGTAAAACTAGAGCCCTCTGTAGCAGGGTCTGAGGTGTCCTTGGTGAATTCCAACTTCTCCATGATGCGCCTTTGGTCACGTTGGATGTGCTTGTTTTGCACATATTGTCTATGAAGCTTCTTGTCGATGTCCACATTCATGCAAAGGACATACCTTTCCCACCATGAGAACTTCTTCATGTTTGCCATGATATCAACCTTGCTAGAGGGAACAAATGCATTGCTAGCATTTTTTATGCGAGGCCCCATCCTAGCAGCAACTTCAGCTGCCTCTTCTTCCTCATCCTCTTCTTCCTGTTCATCACTAGAGGCAAACACTTCTTCCACAACACCCGAAGAGGATTTCCTTTGGGGCTTGATAAACTTGTGAGTTGTGAGATGAGAGGTGAGTAGTGGATGCTCGGTGTGTTGCGCAATGAGGAGCAACATGACATATGGGGCATACACTGGAGTCTTCTTCTTTGTGATCACCGTGTCATACATATCCTTGTAGATGAATTCCATGACGTCAATAGGCTCCACTTTGGCTTCTTTTCCACTCACAAACACCTCATGTGAGTAAGAAAGGAGGTTGACAAGCCCTCCACGAATGGCATCCAAATCGCCGGCACTAGGAGCAATGTTCTCACGGAAGAGGCGAATCAAAATGTTGTAGCGGGTCTTGAACCCATAAGCCTCACCAAGCACAACTTCCTTCTTCTTGGCACTAGCAGCAAGCTTCCCATAGAGAGGCTTCAAAGTCTTCTTATCATATGCCACTCCCTCAATAGGCATCCTCAAACCGGAGGCAGTGTTGGCACCCGCAAATGAATACCCAAGATGGCCGGCAAACTCATGAAAACTCGAGCGGCAAACATCATTCCCAAGCATCCAAGTCATCAAATTATCTTCTCCATCTCCAAAGACCACGGTCACAAAGAACTAGTGAACAAGTGCCACGTTGTAATCTTGGTTGATCTTCATGAGAGGGTGAAGCCCTAGCTTCTCCGTGATCCAAAGGGCTTCTTCAAAGTATGCATGCTTATGTAGGGGCCCAAAATCAATGGTCTTCTGGGGGCACACTTTGTCGTTGGTCAATTTGGCATAGATATCCTTGAAAATGAGCTCTTGCTCCTTGCAGTGAAAGTCTTTCTTTGGTGTTCTTGGTCATAGCAAAGAAATTGTTCTTCCTCATCTCTCTATACTCAGCCTGGGAGAGATCAAGCACAGTGGTTATCCTGTCAAACCGGGCCTTCTTCGCCCTAGCAGCCTCCTTCTTCTGGGCCTCCATGGCCTTAGCATCTCGAGCCTGCGAAGCTGCCACTGACCTCTACACGAACTTGTTCTTCTCTTCATCATAAGTGCACACATGCTTCCTCGGACCTCTTTCCTTTCTAACACGGCGAGGAACATGGTCCTCATGGTGCATTGACGCCTTGGTGCGAGGAGGATGAGAACCACCTATGAAAAAGAGGATAGGATAGCATGGGAGATAAGCACACATGTCTAGAAGAGCAAAACATAAGCAATAAGTGAAATCTGGGTGGAAATTGGTCATCTACACCGGAGTCTTCGGGATTTGGGACCAGAGTCTCCGGCCAGGAAAGGGCGGAGACTTGCACAGAGTCTCCGGCAAAGCCAGAATTTTTACTCATGGTCGGAGTCTCCGGGTACTTAACCCTAGAGTCTCTGGCCTGACCGGAGTCTCCGGGTACTTACCCCCAGAGTCTCCGGCCTGACCGGAGTCTCCGGCCTATGAAGCCCGGAGTCTCCGGCTGGAACCAAAGCCCAAACAGAGGAGACACAGGCGTGAATGAAAATTTTCCACAAAGATTTTAGATGTTGCTAAGAACCAACATTGCCACAGGGAGAAAGGCTACCATGGAAAACTTTAGCAAAAATCAACACTTCTACAAATCTAGGGTTACCCATAGACTAGGAGAAGGGGAGATCTTTTACCGGTGTCCATGGCATAGATCAGGCAATGGGGAGTGGTCCCAACGCCTTCTCGGTGGAGATGGTCGGCGACAACAGCGGGATTGGGGGCATGGGAGTGCTCTCGGAGCAGTTTTGGAGGAGAAGGCGGCGGGGTTGGAGAGAGAAAGCATAGGGGTGGAATGGGGGCTCTAGGGAAGAAGAACCCCACCTCATGCTTTCAATCAAATTTGAAACCACCTTAACCCAGAGTCTCCGGACGACCAGAGTCTCCGGGCTGCAAAGCCTGGAGTCTCTAGCCCTCCTCAACCAAAACTGCAAGATCAAATTTGTGGACATGTGTGTTTGCAAGAAAAGCATGTTTATGAGATGGGAGATGGCTTAGGATAGATTTTAGGCACGAGGTGATACTAAGTACTCATGTTTGTAAAAAGGCAAATAAATCCAAATAAGACCAAACATGAGCACATTCCCATAGAGACAAGAGATGTGAATATAAAGTCCAAATGGGAAACAGCTCCACAAAGGAGGTCGGTGGCCGATGCCACCATTTGAGTATAAAGGTATGGCACCGCAAAGAAATATCTTGGGACCAAAACCTAGACTCATAAATTAAGCTCGAATTGTCACAAATGACAAGATAGAACAATAAGCTTACTATTGGCATTATGGGGGGAGGGATAGCCCAATTAGTTAGGACCACACTCCCCCTATATCCATGCCCACATCTAAACAAAACACACGGTAGAGTATGGGGGTGTATGCACCTAGCTCAATCCACATTGCTTGAATCAATGATATTTAGTTTATGCCTCAGTTCTCGAAATCTTGCTTCATCAAGTGGCTTCATGAATATATTGGGAAGTTGCTCATTGGTGCCAACATAAGATAGATCAATTTCTCCTTGGTTGACATGATCCCGGATGAAATGATGACGAATCTTAATATGCTTCATCTTGTTAAAGAGGCACTTTGTCAAAACTGACACCGTAATCCTTTAGAGTTTGCCTCATCCATAAGAGTTGTGCACAACAACTTGCCGCGGCTACAAATTCGGCTTCGGTGGTGGAGAGAGACACACAATTTTGTTTCTTATATGACCAACACACCAAGGACCTACCAATAAATTGGCAAGCCCCAGAGGTTGATTTCTGTTCCACTTTGTCTCCCTCCTAATCCAAATCTGAGTAACCTATAAGATCAAAACTTGCGCCCTTTGGGTACCAAAGACCAAAGTTAGGGGTATTCACTAAATATCGAAAGATTATCTTGACCGCCACTAAGTGGCTTTCCTTTGGTGAGGCTTGAAAATGTGCACAAACTCCAACACTTAACATAATGTCTGGTCTAGATGCGAAAAGGTAAAGCAAGGATCCAATTATAGATCTATAAATTTTTTTGATCCACTTCTTTACCATTGGGATCGAGATCAAGATTAACCTTTGTAGGCATAGGAGTCTTTGCACCATTGACTCCAATCATCTCGAATCTCTTGAGCATGTCTTGGGTATATTTAGCTTGGTTAACAAAAGTACCTCCCTTCAATTGTTTTACTTCAAACCCAAGGAAGAACTCCAACTCCCCCATCGTAGACATCTCAAACTTGTCGGTCATAAGCTTAGCAAACTCATCATTTAAAGCTTTGTTAGTAGAACCAAATATAATGTCATCAACATATAATTGGCAAATGAAAAGCTCCCCATTAACCTTCTTAGTAAAAAGAGTGAGATCGATTACCCCAATTTCAAACCCACGATCAACCAACAACTATTTAAGGTGCTCATACCATCCACATGGAGCTTGTTTAAGTCCATAGAGTGTCTTATCAATTTTGTAAATGTGGTTAGGAAATTTAGGGTTTTCAAAGACTGGGGGTTGCTTTACAAATACCAATTCATTTACAGGACCATTAAGAAATGCACTTTTAACATCCATTTGTTGGAGTTTGAAGTTATGATGAGATGCATATGCAATCAAGATACGAATAGATTCAAGACGAGCAACAGGAGTAAAAGTTTCATCGAAATCAATACCCTCGACTTGGGAGAAACCTTGAGCCACCAATCTTGCCTTGTTGCGAATGACAATGCCATTTGCATCTTGCTTGTTCTTGAAGATCCACTTGGTCCCAATGACATTATGGCAATCTTTCGGCCTTTCTACTAGAGTCCATACTATGTTGCACTTGAAGTTGTTGAGTTCATCATGCATGGCAATAAGCCAATCCGGATCCTCAAGCACTTCATATACTTTCTTGGGTTCTACACATGAGACAAAAGCATGATGAGAGCTAAAGTTAGATAGTTGCCTCCTTATAGAGACCCCTTTACGAACACTCCCGACCACATTTTCCAAAGAGATGCTTTTTCTTTGGAGAGAGTTCTCAATCTTCTTTTCACGATGAGTGCGAGCCTCAAGAGGAGTTTCTTGAGAAACAACTTGATCATCTTCATGACCGATGTTCTGGTCCTTGTCTTGACCAGCTGGATTGCCTTGATCATCAAGTGGCCCATAGCCACGGAATTCTGAAGGATCTTCATCTTGGCCTTGATCACCCCTGGAGACTCTCCGGTATCCAGACCCGGAGACTCTGATATAGACCGGGGCCGGAAACTCTGAGCAAGATTGCTCAATGGAGTGATCTTTAGATTGAGGGTGTGCAGCTTGTCTTTGGTTCAAGTCCTGTGGTTGTTCAGCAGGTGAAAACTCCACTTGAGTAGATCATTGTCCTTCTCCTTCAGCCAAAAGGTGTCCCTCCATGGGGCAGAAGAATCTGACACCCATTTTTCTTATGGCTTGGGAATGAATTTCGTCACCTACATCACGAACACCACTTTGTCCCAAAAAGGAACCGTTGTCTTCATCGAACCTCACATTACAAGTTTCTATAACATGCCAGGTGGACTTTCTATAGATACTATAGGAATGTTAGTCTGAGGAATAACCAACAAAGATACCCTCTAAAGTTTTAGTATCAAACTTTGACAAACGAACACCTTCCTTGAGATAGAAACACTTACAACCAAACACTCGGAAGTACTTGATGTTAGGCTTTTGGCCGGTAAGAATTTCATAAGGAGTCTTGTTCAAGTTCTTGCGGAGATAAAGACGGTTGGTAGCATGGCATGCAGTATTAATAGCTTCAGCCCAAAAGTTGTATGGAGACTTGAACTCCGCCAACATGGTTCTTGCAGCATCCACAAGAGTCTGGTTCTTCCTCTCTGCAACTTCATTTTGTTGTGGGGTATATGTAGCGGAATATTGATGTTTGATCCCCGCATCAGTAAGAAACTCATTTAGGGAGTAGTTCTTGAACTTGGTGCCATTGTCACTTCTTATTGTCAACATAGTAGTATTGAATTGACGCTCAACTTTGGTGGCAAAGTCGACGGTTTGTTGGGTCTCTCTTGAATGTGAAGAAATAAACCCAAGTATATCTTGAATAGTCATCGACAATTACCAAGCAATACTTCTTGCCACCAAGACTAGCATAAGAAGGAGGTCCAAAGAGATCCATGTGAAGGAGCTCCAAGCACCTCTTGGAAGATATAATAGTCTTTCTTGGATGGCTTGTTTCATGCATCTTTCCTTCAATACAAGCCCTACAACACATGATCTTTGGCAAAAGAAACATCCTTTAGTCTGAGTATGTGGCCACCGGTGTAGAGACTTTCCAAAGATCTCATATTGACATGGGCTAACCGGCGATGCCAAAGTCATCCCACGTCGGCCTTAATAATTAGGCATATCGCGGTCGTAGTGGGTTTCTCCAAAAAGTCCACCACATACAAACTGTTCTTGACATACCCAACAAAGGCAACTTTGAGAGTCTTGCTCCACACGATGACCACAAAGTCAACATCAAAATATATGGCATAGCTCATAGTAGCAAGTTGACAAACGGAAAGAAGATTATAACCAATGGTTTCAACAAGCATGACATTCACTCGGGACACGTCCAGAGTGATCACCACCTTGCCAAAACCTAATACATTAGAGGATGATTTATCACCATAGGAGACTATGACATTTGAAGAATTTGGCCTTAGTTCCTTCACAATATTTTTGCTTCCCGTCATATGACTTGTGGCACCACTATCAATAATCCATTTCACTCCTCCGGAAGCAATGTCCTACAAGAAGTCAATTCTTGATTTTAGTCACAAGAATCTTGGGCACCCAGATAGCATATTCAATGTAACCATCATAGGGACCAATGTATTTAGCATAGACATCACCATAATAATCTCTAAGAAGAACATAGTGAGGGTTATATTTTCCTACAAAATCATTGTGTGTAGGGCCAAAGACTCTGGGCTAGATGGCCCAGTCGGAGACTCTGGTCCTTTTGACCCAGAGACTCTGGCCCTTTTGACCCGGAGACTCCGGTCTCCTCGATTTTTTTCTCCTTTCCCTTGAGCTCCTCCCACTCCTCCTCTGTGTAACAAATGTCAAAAGGAACATGAGGAGTGGGAGAAGTAGCAGGCTTATTCTTCTTGTTCTTCTTTGAGGACTCAGCCATAAATCCGAGTCCCTCCTTCTTAGAGGACTCAGCAACAAACTCGAGACCCTCCTTACCCTTGATCATTCATTGATTATTCAAAAGATCATTGAGATTCTTTTCTCCTTGAATGCAAGTGGAAAGGCCCTTAGCAAGTTCGGCCTTCAACCTATTGTTCTCCTCAATGATATCACTATGGTCACATAAAGGGTTAGAAGAACTGGCTTGCATTGGTGGAACTTTAGATTGTTCAATAGTTAGTAGAATTTGAAGTTGCTCACGAATCTTAGTGAGACTAGAGAATTTTTTCCAAAGCCTTGTAGGCTTCTTAAGGCTTCTCAAACTTCTCACGAAAATCATTATGACCAATGTCAAATTCGAGTTTCTCCTTTTTAAGCAACTTGACCATAGCAAGAGCATGGTCACGTTCTTTAGTGACTTTTAACAAGTTTAAATTATGAGACTCCTCTAGTCCCAACAATTTCTCCTCTAAAGAGGCTCTCAAGTTTTGCTCTTCTTCGAGCTCAATGGATAGAGAGCCAATATCATCGGCGGCTAATCTTTCAAACTCCTCCTTCTCCTTGATAGTGTCACGGGCATCACCTAATTAACACATTAGTGTCTCAAAGTATACCTTGGTATGTCCCTTCATGTTAGCAATGAATTCATCACAAGAAACTATTTCTTTCTTAATCTTAAGACTACTCACATCATCCATAGATATAGACTTGGAATGAAATGATGAAGGAGTAGGTGATGATGTTACCTTCGTGGCCTTAGCCATGAGACACTTCTGGTTGTTGAGGATGGCGTTCTCATTTTGTGAGTTGAAGAGAGATGTAGGTGGAGTGGAAACAGTCGCAATGGCGGCCATTTCTCCACTCTCTTCATCTTTGGACCCGGAGTCATATTCCTCTTGTGCCAACATCAACCTTTCTCCTTTCTTCTTGTCGTCCTTGTTCCCACGCTTCTTGGAAGAGGAGAATTTGGATGACCGGCGCTTGGCGATGAGCCGGCCTCCATCGTCCTCTTTGTTCTCATAAGGACATTCAGCAATGAATTGCTTGATTCCTCCACAATTGTAGCAATGCCTCACTTTAGAGTCACCACCCTTCCTTAGAGATGACTTGAACTTGGATCCCTTGAACTTGTGCTTGTTGGCATCCCAAAAAGCATTGGTGGTGAGAGCCAAATGTACATTGAGTGCATACTTGGCATCCTTCGGAGACCAATACTCTCCTTCATATATTTCTTCTTCTACTTCTTGCTTGTAAACCACCTTGGCCTTGAGAGCAAGATTGTGGACTCCTTGTCCGGCAAGGACATGAGCCCTAGTCTCTTCTGCATTCTTCTTAAAGATAGTCAAGGCGGTGAACTCGCAAAGAACTTCATTTGAGGTCATACTTCTAAAGTCCGGTCTTGAATGGATGATCTCGGACCGGATGGGTTCTCTTGGGTTGATGGAGGTAATTAACATACGCTTGATATAATCATCACCATTGTCTTTGCACCCAAACCCGGTCAAGGCCATTGCAAGAGCCAAGATCCGTTGGTACATCTCATCGAGATTCTCATTATCTCGCATAATGAAATCCCTCTCTTCACTCTTGAGCTCATCAAACTTGGAGGACCGAATGCTCTTGTTCCCTACAAAGATCATAGCGAGGTAGTCCCATACTTCCTTAGCGGTGCTCAAATTGTTGATGTGTGCCGCATGAGTATCCGACACGGCTTGTTGAATGAGATGCTTGGTGGTGGCATTGATTTGCTCATCAACTTCTTCCCTTCCGGTCAAGTTGAGAGGATCATGAGGTGCAAAGCCATTTTGTATGACCCTCCACAAGTGAGTAGAAGAACTAGAAATATGAGTGACAAGGGTTAACTCGACAAATGTCCAAGATGAAGGACTTAGGATCGGGGGAATAGGGCGTCGGATGAACTCGTAGGTAAAGATCAGTTAAACAAGGCGTGTATCGAGAATAAACGTGGTGGTCACCTTGGATTACTCTCAATCTATCCCTAACCGGCCTCTCCTGGCCCCTATATATAGGTGGCCAGGTCTCAAGGAACCGGTCGGGTCCGATACAAATTACAATGTCTGTATACAACATGCACTCGTTCTTTGACTACGATTACTCTTGGGCCTAGCTTAATGGGCCTCAGGGGTACACAAGTAATGGGCTCTATTAGCTATACCCTTGTGAGTAGCCCCGGAGATTCTACCAAAATTGTAGATTCGGGTTGAATCTCAAATCTTCATATCTTCGACTTGATCAATCTTCGACTTCTTCTTTTCCCTGTACTCGATTAAAACAACTTTCATTATATTATCTCGCAAGGGGTTTTTGGTTAACAAGCCTGACAACTCTGACGGATCAAGAGGCCAGTTAACTGCCGGAGCAGATACCTGTCACCTACTTCAAACTCAATCCCCTTGGATTTGAGTCCGGGACCTGGTCTAACCCATTCTTTTGCCGCATTTAGGACTTACAAATAAAGAGTTCCAGTAATTCTCAGGGTACCCAGTGTGTCCACCAGGATTTTCTTCGCATCGTAGACACGGAAAGTTACTAGCGGAGTGCATTCAGGTGCCTATACAAGGCCACAAAGGACGGATCTTGGGGTCCTACCTTCGTGACCTTTTATGACCACGGCATTCAAACTTTGTCGCGATGACTTAGCCTGAGAATCATTTAACTTCTTTTGCAAGCCTTGTTTGACTGTTGAAATGTGTAAAATCTTTGAGTTGTTCTTCCTTGCAATAATCGTGAATAGCTTCCGATGGGAGTAATCGATGTCATTTTGTCGACAATATAGTCGACGATTGTTGTCGACAAAGGTAGTCAATAATACTTTTGATCTTTACTCAACGTTATCCGTTGTCATTGGGTGCACGACCAGTGCTCCCGATGGGAGTAGCTCCCGAGGCTATAGCCAAAAAAATTCGGGTATAGGCTCAAAATATATTGTCTTCCCATCTTCCAGCTATGTTATTCTTGTGTTGATTAGTCGGGTGTGCCTCAAGCGCTCCCAATGGTATTAGCCCCCGAGTCTATAAGGAGGTGGTGCGTTGAAACCTTTTATAGACTCAAATAACTTCCTTCTGCATCGCCTTTTATCTTTGGAGGTTTGCCCACATTTTCTTTTCTTCCTTTATATATGTTTCCGCTATTCCTTTCTCTGCTCCGAGAGATGTCAAAGCACATAACTTTAATTGGACCTGTAATTCATAAAGGCCCACGAAAGGTTACTTATAAATAAAGTACACCGGCTTGCCAGGGAAAACCCTAATCCCTTCATTGCTAATCTCTCTCTGCCGCATCGTCTTCTTCCTCCAAATCTCATCTAGGGTTTTCTCTTTCCACCAAGCGCAGCTTTCCAATGGCGGATGCCGGTGCTGCTAATCTTGACACCAGTGTGCTGATGGAGAAGCGGGGACGCGGCTATCCCCACGGCAGTAAAAACAAACCGAAGGATGCCTCCCTGGTGGCTTCGTCGTCTGCATCTGCAAAGCGGCGCCCTGGCCGCCCGTTGGGCAGTAAGAACAAGCCCAAGGCATCTGCCGCCGTTGCTCCAGGTGCCAGCGCTGCTCCTCACAACGCCTCTCCTCCTCCTCCTATCAAGATTTTTTTTTTCTGCATCGCTGGTGCTCAATGACGTGAGCAGCAACATGTTCCGCTGAAATTCACCAAATTCATGGACGGGCGCGAGCTCTGGGAGGCGATCCTCCGTGAACAATCTAGAGGAGGAACTCCATACGAAGTGGAGGTGTACTACGACAGGCGCGGTGAGATGTACTTCAGGGGCGGATGGCACCAGTTTGCAAAGGACCATGAGCTTCATCAAGGGTTCTTCATGCTCTTCGACTACCATTGTGGTACGTCGAAGTTCGACGTGAAGATCTACGACGGCACACAGTGCCAGAGGAAGTACGAGGCTGAAGTTCACTTCCAGTAGATGTTTCCTTCTACTTGATGTAATCTTCTGTTTTTGTTCTCCCTTGGCCTGTTTTATCTAATAAAGATGTATGATGAACTTTATTCTATGTTATCGTGCTTAGTAATAGACCAGAGGAACTATTGGTGTTCTGAGGTGTGTTTGATTTAATTGCGCTTTTATCTTAGCCACATTTTCTCTTGATAGATATAGGGTTGCGCACAACCTCGTAGTAACTCTTTAAGAGACGTGAGCACATGATCTCGACAATTTTCATATTTCTTTATGCAACTCGAGGGTCGGAGCCCCCGAGTGGAAAATTGTGACACGTTGTACATATTGTTGAGTTGACCCAAGGACCCCGACCTGTGGCCTCATGTTCTAGGTTCAGAGGGTCATAACTCACAGTTTTCTGTCATCATGCTTTTTCTACACGTAGAAACGCCGGAGCTGTTCTACATTCCACGGGTTGCTCTCATCTTTTCCTGTCTTCTTGTCTTGTAGACAATAAGCTCCTCCTGGGATGACTTATGTAATGATGTAAGTCCCACCCACGGGGACTCTAATTTGCCATGGTCGTCCTGCTTGAGTCGTAAGACTAGGTCCCCTACCATGAAAGATCGGGGGCGAACTCGACTACTATGGTCATTCTGTAGACTTTGCTGGTATTGCGTAGCTCTGGCTAATGCTGCATCTCTTGCTTCATCGAGTGCGTCGATGTCGTCTTGGAGTGCTTCTGTAGAAGTCATTTCATTGTAAGTCGCAATTATTGGAGCTTCATGAGTAATTTCGACTAGAAGCACGGCTTCTACGCCATGGACTAGGAATAAAGGTGTTTCTTGGGTAGCCGCATTGGGCGTAGTTTTCAGACTCTAGAGCACGGAGGGTAGCTCATCTACCCAAGCGTGTTTGGCTTTCTCCAGGGGCGCTAATAGCCTCTTTTTTATTCCATTGCATATTAAGCCGTTTGCTTTCTTGACTTGTCCATTTGTTTTTGGATGCGCTACAGATGTGAATTTTAGTTTGATACCCATACTCTCGCAGTAGCTTTTGAACTCCTTTGATGTGAAATTTGTCCCATTGTCTGTGATGATGCTATGTGGTACTCCGAAACGAAATACTATGGACTTGATGAAGTTGATTGCTACTGTGGAATCTTGAGTTGTTATCGGGGCTGCTTCTACCCACTTGCTGAATTTGTCTACTGCCACCAACATGTAGACGTGCCCTCTTGGCCAAGATTTGTGCAGTTTCCCTACCATGTCCAGACCCCATTGTGCAAAGGGCCAGGATAGTGGTATTGGTTGTAGTTCTGCTGCTAGTGCGTGTGGTCTAGATGCGAATCGTTGACAGGCCTCACACCTTCGGACTATATCTTTTGCGTCTTTGATGGCCGTTAACCAGTAGAATCCTGAGCAAAAAGCTTTGGCTGCAATAGCTCTGCTGCTAGCATGATGCCCGCAAACTCCTGCATGGATGTCTTTTAATATATCTTGTCCTTCTTGAGGGGTGACGCATCGCTGTAAGACGCCAGTTATGCTTTTCTTGTACAACTTCCCCTGTAATACGACAAAAGCCTTGGATTGTCGTATTATCTTTCTTGCTTCAACTGTATCTTCGGGTAGTGTCTTGTGTACCATATACGCCAAGTATGGCCGCATCCAAGTTTCTTCGACCACCATGACTTCCTCTGGTTCTGTTGTGCTTCCTGTGCCAGGCTTGCCAGCCCCCGAGCCCATTGTCGGATGCTGGCTTGGTTCCCCTAGAGTCGAACTCTTGCTACTTTTTATTGACCTCTCTATGATCTCCTCCCAAAAGACTCCTGGTGGCAGGCATTGGGACCCAATGTTTGCTAGATTGTCGGCTTCCTCGTTGCTGGCTCTGCTGATGTGTGAAACTTCGCACCCATCGAAAGTTCCTTCTAGGTAGTAATACAAGTTTCTGTATGCCGTCATGTTGTAGCTAATGGCATCGCACCGATTCATCACTTGCTGGACGATGAGATTCGAGTCCCCAAATATTTTTAGTCGGGTTGCTCCACATGCTTTGGCCATTTTCATTCCATGAAGCAAGGCCTCGTATTCGGCTTCATTGTTTGAAGCTTGTGGAAAACTCATCCTTAACACATACTTTAGTTTGTCCCCCTGTGGTGATATTAAGACTACACCTGCTCCTGCGCCTTAGACCCTTTTTGACCCGTCGAAGTACATTGTCCATACACTCGATAGGTTAGGTGGTCCTGTGTTTTGTAGTTCGAGCCACTCTGCTGTGAAATCTGGTAGTACCTGAGATTTGATTGCTTTCCATTTCTCGTACGTGATGTCCAGGGGAGATAGTTTGATTCCCCATAAGGAGACACGTCCTGTAGCTGCAGGGTTGTTCAATATATTTGATAGTGGGGCTTCGTTAACCACTATCATTGGGTGCACCATGAAATATTGCCGTAGTTTCCGTGTTGTTGTGAACACACTGTATGCAAGCTTCTGGTAGTGCGGGTACCTCTGCTTTGTTGGTGATAAGACTTCGCTAAGGAAATATACCGGCCGCTGGACTCCGTGCGCCTTTCCTTCTTCACTTCGCTCGACTACTAGTACCGTGCTTACCACTTGATGTGTGGCTGTGATATATAGTAAAAGTGGTTGTTTTTCTTTTGGTGTGACCAACACTGGTGGTGTGGAAAGCACTTTTTTCAGCTGCGCAAAAGCTATATTTGCCTCTTCTGTCCACTCGAACTTGTCATCTGATTTTTTCATGAGTGCGTAGAAGGGGAGAGCTTTTTCTCCTAATCGTGCGACAAATCGACTTAATGCCGCCACGCGTCCTGCGAGTTTCTGTACGTCGTGCAGTTTTGCTGGTTTCCCCATTGTTAGTATTGCTTGGATTTTCTCTGGGTTTGCCTCTATGCCTCTTGCTGATACCAGAAATCCTAGAAGTTGCCCTACTGACATGCCAAAAGGCATTTTGTCGGGTTGAGCTTGAGCTTGTACCTGTTGAGGTTGTCAAAAGTTTCCTGCAGGTCGCTGATTAAAGACTCCTCTTTTCTTGTTGTGATGACTACATCGTCGATGTAGACCTGGATGTTGCGGCCTATTTGGCTTCCGAGACAATTTTGCATCATCTGTTGGTAAGTTGCTCCTGTGTTTTTTAGACCGAAGGGCATGACTTGATAGCAAAAAATGCCAAATGGTGTGATAAAAGCTGTTTTTTCTTCGTCTTCTTTCTTTAGCTTGATCTAGTTGTATCCGGAATACGCATCAGAAAGGAAAGCCTTGTGCACCCCGCTGTTGAATCAATTATCTGATCAATGTGAGGTAGCGGAAAAGGATCTTTGGGGCAGCGTTTATTGAGAGATGTGTAGTCGACACATACTCTTTGTACGTCCGTATTTTTCTTAGGGACGATAACTAGGTTGGATACCCAAGTCGATGCTTTTATTTCTTTGACGAAGCCTGCGTTTTCTAACCTGTGTAGCTCGGCTGCTATTGCTTTTCTTTTGGGTTCATCAAACCGTCGTAGAGGTTGCTTGACCAGCTTTGCATTTGGATCCACATTTAGTGCATGCTTAACGAATTCCCTGGGAACCCCTGGCATGTCTGAAGGACACCAGGCGAAGATTTCCCAGCGCTCACGGAGGAACTCGACGAGCATGCTTTCCTATGTGGGGTCCAAGTTTAACGCTATTGAAGTAGTTTTGTTTGGGTCCATAGGGTGAACCTGGATTTTCTTGGAGTCTTGTGTTGCGTCGAAAGCCTGGTCTAGCAGGGATCGACCGACGTTGGGTAACACATTGTGATCAGTTTCGCCCTTGAGTCTTGCATATTCAGCTGTCATGCCGAAGGTTTGAGCCATCTTATTGAATTCTTTGTCGCAGGTGTTGGATACTTCAAAGTTGCCTTGTACTGTGATGGTCCCCTTCGGTCCTGGAATTTTCAGCATTAGGTATGTGTAGTGAGAGACTGCCATGAACTTTGCAAATGCTAGTCGCCCCAGGATTGCATGGTACTGTGAGGGCCAGTCCATCACTTCAAACTCGAACTTCTCTCTGCGGTAATTGCCACTATCGCCGAAGCAAACGTCGAGTTTGATTTTCCTGAGGGGGTAATTTGCGCTCCCTGGTACTATGTCGTGGAAAGAGCAGTCTGTCGACTTTAGGCTTTCCAACGAGATGCTCATTGCCTTTAGAGTCCTTGCATATATTAGGTTTATTCCACTGCCTGCGTCCATGAATACTCGCCCTATGTCATACCCTCCTATTTGTGCTTTTAACACCATTGGCGCGTGCCCTGGCCTGGGTACTTTCCTTGGGTGGTCTGCTCTATTGAACCTGATTGGCTGGTTAGGCCACCTTAGGTATTCTATAGTAGCTGGTGGTGATGATATTGCTAGGTTCACTTGCCTTGATATGCTCTTCTGCTCTTTTTTAGACTTCGGGACAGGTTGAATCATTGCAGATATGTACACTTTTGACTCTAGATGCCTTGCGTTATGTTGGACTTGATATCCTTGACTTGTGTTACCTCCTCAATGTGCTCCTTGGTCTAACTCCAGAGCACCTTGCAACCTTAGGAATGTTCTGCAGTCTTTCATCTGATGATTGGAAACTCTCTTCCCATCCAAGTACATGTAGTGGATACGGCAGGGTCCATGGAGCATGTCCTCTGCTGATGGGCCAGAATACTTCGGCTTTTCTCTTTGCCAACTATTATTTTCTCAGTATTCTCTATTTCTGTTGCCTTCCTCGTTCCTCCTTTCGTATCCTGCCGCTATTTGGTTGCGTCTTGTGCGGCTATCCTCGTTGCGAGACCTGCGCCTTTGCCTGCTTGCTCTGTCGACTTCTGGTGAATGTGCCCTTTTGTTGTTGTAAGCGTCTTCTCCATTGGCGAATTTGTTTGCTATCTCCATTAATTCCGACACTGTTTTGGGCCTTGTTCTCCCTAATTCTTCCACGAGATCCGAACGGCGAAGGCCAGCTAAGAAAGCATCTATTGCCCGCTCGTCGGAGACGTCTTCTGTGGAGTTTTTTATTATGCTCCACCGCTGTATGTATAAACGTAGGGTTTCGCCCTTGCTCTGCGTGTCGGATTTGACTTCTTCTAGGGATGTTGGACGCTTGTATGTCGAATGAAAATTTCTTGCGAAACGACTCTCTAGTTGGGTAAGGTGCTTAACCAAGACCGTGTTGCGTCGGTGAGGTGTAACTGCAAACTTTGCATCGCCATTGCTCTTGTTCCTCCGAGTATTTGTACTGCTTGAAGGTAGTCTGATAACCACAGTTTAGGTTCTTGTGACCCATCGTACTTTTGTTGATCATGTGGTAATTTAAATCCTTTGGGTACTCGCGTTCTGTGAACCCTTCGGGTAAAGCATAGCGCGCCCATCTCTTTTTTGTCTTCCTCATAATTTTCTTCCTTCCACGCATAACGTGCGTTGTTTACTCTTGTTTGTACTATGATATTCCTTGCATCCTCCCTTCGTGCCCTGCGCTTTTCATCGCCTGATGAGTCGCTTGATTGGCTTTGTGAGGATTGGTACTTGATGTTTTCCTTTCCCTTGTCCTCATAATGTGTCGACTTTTTCTCTGGAGAATGTTTCCTTAGTCTGTCTTCTACTAACCCAAGGCTTCTTATTGCGGCTTGATGCATGTGCTCCCGTGGATCTCCGGGTTTTGGTTGCGTAGTTAGTAGGTACGCTTGTGCTGCTACTAGTGCTGCCTCTGGTGTTTCTTGCACAAAATCCTCCTCATCGTCCGATGGACGTGCGCTTATGCTTCTTGCGTGGTTCTCTTCCCTTACCCGCGTTGTTGTCCTCCTATTGTGCTTTGGATCCCTATGTCTCTCTCTGCTGGATTCTGATGCTTTGATGTATTCATCCCAGTATGCTCCACTTGATACACTATTATTTTCTTGACTTCTCCTGATATTGTCTTTTTCCTCCCGTAGCTTCTTTTTGTGCTGATGCAGGGCATACTGGTACCCCATCAGGACTTCCCTTCTTGAGTTGGCGGGTACCTCTGTGCCGTGGTTGATGGCTGACATGATGATTCTCCACTCTCCGGTGGAAACGTGGATTTTCTCTTTTTCCTTTTTGCTGTTACTCCGTGATTTGTTGACTTGTACGTGGGTTGCTGCATTGTCTGCAGGGTCGTTGTCTTCTGATGCTTCTGTGATGATGATGCATAGCTGGTGTATATTGCCAAAGACGCCACCACTTCGGGTGATGAAGTCCTTTTGGCTAGGATATGATTGATCCATTGTTTCTCCTATGTCGAGTTTTTCCATGGTTTCGTCGAGTTCTTCGATTTTTTTCTCCTATATTTCCTGCTGTTGTGTAGCTGACCGGCGAGTTTACCTAGCTGAAAGAGCCCACTGATGATCCTGACATTGCGACTGTCTTGATTTCGCTTGCCGACGGATCCAGTTTTGCTAGATCTGAGAGGCGAGTCGAACCCAAAGATCCGACTAGAAAGCTTAGGCTTCCGATCGTCAGCTCCATCTCCTGGTTTCCGTCGACTTCTGGATTACTGTTGGCTAAAAGCGAAAAAGTCGTCGAATTCATGATTCCAACACCCCAGATCCCGACGGTCGGTGCCAATTGACGAGGGTTAACTCGACAAATGTCCAAGATGAAGGACGTAGGATCGGGGGAATAGGGCGTCGAATGAACTCGAAGGTAAAGATCAGTTAAACAAGGTGTGTATCGAGAATAAACATGGTGGTCACCTTGGCTTACTCTCAATCTGTCCCTAACCGGCCTCTCTTGGCCCCTATATATAGGTGGCCAGGTCTCAAGGAACCGGTCGAGTCCGATACATATTACAATGTCTATATACGACATGGACTCGTTCTTTGACTATGATTACTCTTGGTCCTAGCTTAATGGGCCCTAGGGGTACACAAGTAACGGGCTCTATTAGCTATACCCTTGTCAATGAGATTTCATTAGTCCTTGCCATTTAATAAAATTGCGAGAATCAAGCTTAGGAGGAGATCCCATGTTGTTAATGTGTGGCATAGGATAATGGACCGGGAGGGTGGAGTAAGTGTTTGGGGGTAGAATAGATGCACCCTTTGTCGGACCATCATTGTCCTTAGGTAGGGAACCGTTATTCTCGGTGGAGGGAGAGCCATGGTTAGATGGCATTACCTTCGCCAAGGGGAGATCCACACATGGTGTGGTGTTTGGGTCGGTGGGCCCGAGAGACTTCTTCCCAAGATATTCCTCAAACATCGCCTTCATCTCCAATCTTGTAACATCCCAAGATTTTATCAAATTTTGGGGGAATTTTTTTTCTTTTATTATGTATGTGTTGATTGAAAATTCACAAGGATTTAAAACTTTTGAGTTTATTTAATGGACTCAAGAGGAAAACTACTTTAAAACCTTCTAAAGTTTCTTGAAGAGTTTTCTTGAAAATGAAAGATTTCAAAAATGTTATTTTCTTACCATTATTCAAACTTATGCAAGCCATGCTTGCAAACGAATGAATTTCAAATGAGTTTACAAAGATTTTATTCCAGAATTAAGATTGAGAGTAATTCTCAATTATTATTTTACCAAATATTATTCTTCTATTTTCAAAGAAATTATTTTCAAATCCTAACTCAATTCTTTTATGCAAGCAAGTCCTTCTTGCTATTCTAATAAAGTTTTATGGAAAAACTTATTTAAATTTTAAAAGTGGTCTTGTTACTGGTTTAAAACATTGAGTTGATTTTTAAAAGAATTTAGAAGTTGGTTTGAAGTGTTTTGAAGCATTTTTGCAAAAGTTATGAAATAAACCAAATTACAGAAAAAGAAAATCGAAAAGAAAATAAGAAAAAGGAAAAGGGCCGTGGGGTACCGATTCGGCTCGGCCTCAGATAGAGCCCACGGCCCACTACCGCCTGGACCCGAAAGGGTATCCCCTCTCCCTTGTTCTCCCGCCGACAGGTGGACCCCACGTGTCAGGACCTTTTCTTCCTCTGACCACCCTGGCCCGCGTGTCATCTCCCTCCTCCAGCCCCTCTCCTTTTCCCGCACGGCAGCTCTCTGCGCCGTCGATCTCTTCCCCCAACTCGAACCCTAGCCCCTTCCCCACGAAAGAGTCCTCCTATAAATACCCCAGGAGCTCCTCCCCCGACTCCCTTTCTTCCTCCCGTGCAAAACGCCGCCGAAACGACGAAATTGCTCGCCGAACTTCCGCAGTACTGCGAGCTCCTCCGGCCAATTTCGCCGCCACCGGTGAGTTCTAGCCTCTCCCTCTCCTCCTATCATCTCTGACTTTCTTCGGCGCATCCCCCTGATCAATTGCCTTGGCCCAACTCGCCGCAGATCGATGCCGTCTTCCATCACCCAAAGCACATCGCCGCGCCGCCGATCTCCAGCCGCCTCCCTCTCGCGCCGCAGGATGCAATCGACGATCCTGACCAAGCACCCGAGCACGCCTTGTCCTACTGAAGACCGTAGTACCCTCGCCGTCGCTCAGGAGTCACCGGAAGCTCGCCGGGGATCGACACCTGCACACCTCGCCGGCGATTGCTCGCCGGAAACCTAACAGGTAACCCCCTCCTACTCTGTTTAAATCGCGGCCGTCGAATCCCGATCCGTCGTCCCAGAACAGATCACTTAAGCCAAGGGTACGGAGTAATCTCATGCGTCCAGATCTATTTAATCTGACGGTCCACATCGCGGATCCACCCGAACCGGTACGCTCCAGTAAGGACTCGCCACGTGTCGGCCTCTGTTTTAAAACAGATTTCAAGTTAGAATCTGAACCAGAATTTGTTTGAATCTTTCAAAAATCATATCTTTTGTTTTGTAGATCCAAAAATTGCGAATATTATGTCCCTGGATTCCTAAAAATGTGTAGAACACACTTCCGAAATAAAATCTCACTTTCAAACTATTTCAAAATATTCAAATTTGAATATGTGAGTTTGAGTAATTTTGATATAGTTCAAATTCTATAGATTATTTTCAGCTGATTCTTTTTGCAAATAGATCATATTGTTGTCCCCTATCCAGTAGAACTACTGCATAAATTATTTGGGCAAATTTTCTCAAGTATTCAAATTCAAATGAGAATTTGAGTATTTCTTCCCTAGATTTAATTCTAGAAATATTTTAGGCATAATTATTTTTGCAAAATTGCTTATCTTGATAATAGAAGACCACCAGAATACTTCACACACTTATCATACTCAATCAAAGTCAACTCCACTAGTTCATCCTATTTTGCAAGCTATAGTTGTGTTATTTGGGCACCTTGTAAAATATTAAGTTCCAATTACCTATCATGCACCTCGTGCTAGTTGTTTTTATTCCATCTTGCAATGGTGAGAATAGTCCTAGGTCCTAATGACCACATTAACTCTACCATAACTTAGTCAAAATCTACTCTCTATTCTTGCCCAAGTGCAAAACCTATCAATTCCCTCTTACCCAAAATTCTTCTAAGTATTTTGGCTACCTCTCCAATACGATGGCAAAGAAGTTTTCTCATATCAAGACCGTAAAGAAGAAGTTGAAGAGAAGAAATGAAGTTGAAGGCCAAACAAGAAGTTGAAGAGAAGACATGAAGTTGAAGGCCAAACAAGAAGTTGAAGAGAAGACAAGAAGTTGAAGTCAGAGAGGAAGATCAAGAAAAGAGAGCATCGAGTCAAGAAGATAATAGTGTTAGACCTCATGACTTAGAAATTATTCATCCAACTTCTCAACCCAAGCCTAAGGATACCCTTAAGCTATTTTTGCTAAGTGTTTGACAATCTAGAAAACCCCCATCAATCCCTTGAAGTCTTTTGACTTAGCAATTCTCTCCATCTGTGTCAAACCAACTCCATTAAGACGATTGAAGACTAAGTTAAAACAAATAAACACTTTTGTTTTGTTTAAATATGTTGCCTTGAATGGTGTGTTTATGTTGTGTTCTTTTCTGTCTTATAGTTGTACGGAGGACTACGTGTGTTGATTAAGAGAAGTGCAATCTTCAGAAAATTGCTAAGGCAAGTATCATTTTATGGTGTCTTCATCTGTTTTGTACAAGTTTTGTGATTATGAGTGTAAGTGCGGGTGTTGTGGTTAAATTGTTAAACGTGCTGGAGATTAGCATGGTAAGGGCGTGGAGCCTGACTTACTGACATGTACGATGGTAGAGAGAAGATTGGCATGGTAAGGGCGTGGAGCCTGACTTACTGACATGACCAAAGGAGAAAAGAAGATTGGCATGGTAAGGGCATGGGGCCTGACTTACTGACATGCATGGTGATTGGCATGGTAAGGGCATGGGGCCTGACTTACTGACATGCATGGTGATTGGCGTGGTAGGGGCTTGAGCATGACCTACCGACATGTACCCTTGTGGAGTTAGAAACTTTATAACTTTGCAAAACTGGAATATTGATTGGAAATGATAGGACGAAGTTTGAGGCTGTTAACCTAATCTAAAATTGTAAAGTTAGACTCATAGTAGTGATATCTTGCCAATACAATTCAAGTGTATTGACCCTTTGTGGCTGCAACGTTTCATGTTGCAGATTTTGACGACAGAGATACAACAGGGTTACGAGTCTATCTGCAGCATGTTCGCCTGTGGCACATGAAGAAGAAGGACTCCATGCTATTTACGTATTTGTTGTAAACTCTGAAAGCTTTATGCTATGAGCCTTGTAAAGTTCCTCTATGTAATTGCTGGATCATGCGATGTAATAAAATGACCTTTGTTTCTTGATATTCCATCTTGTACTGTGTGTGCTTGTAAATGATCCTAGACTAGCACAAATAAAGCACAGGTACACTACAGATGGTATCAGAGCATTGTGTTGCCCTTAGGTTCGTGACCCCAGGATTGGACAAGGACCCCTTAGAAATATAGGATTTGCTTTTATTTCTAAGTTAAAATTTACACTCATTATCTCGTAAACTCTTCCCTTCGTCATTTTTGTCTCTACTCCTCTTCATTTCAACTCAAAGACGAAGAGCTTCAGCTTCAACACCGCCAAGGACTCCAAGAGCACCTTCTTCGGAACTCGTCTTCGTGACATCATCAACATACCAACTCTACCTATCCCTATCATTGAAGGAAGCAAGTTGGAGAAATTGAAGCAGGAAAGCTTGTGCGTCAATACTTCTAGAACTTAGAAATTATTAGTAGGGAACTTGATAACAGTAGGACAACTAACTATTTAGCAAATGATGAGCTATGTGACCAACTTAAGAGAAAGAATGATGCCACATGGAGCAAGAAGATAAGATCAAGACAAAGGACACAAAGATCAAAGCGACAAGAAGTTCAAGAATTAAGAGAAGAAGGTCCAAGAGAACAAGTAGATTAGAGAGAATAATGTGATGGTAAGAGCAACGAATTCGAGTTAGGACCCGGCCATGAAGAGATTGTGAAGCTACGTACTAAGAAGAGAGAGCTTCAATCGAAGACCGACGCTCCAATTATGAAGGTGAAGAAGTACAAGATGATGTTTGCTGAGCACCATCATGGAAAAGGAAGTTGACATGGAGGAATAGAGTAGTTAGTGAGACTACCATGTGGAGTGTTATTTAGCGAGTTTGTTCAAACCATCGCAGCGTTTAACAATCCACGTACTTTGAAAACTATTGGTGAGTTATGTGAATGCTTCTTTGGTTTTGAAGATTGTTTCCATGCATGTGTTTTGGGTAGGAAATTTTATTCCTTTAGACTCTATCTCTAAGTCTAACCACACCTATTTCAAACCCAACAGATGCCTCCTCGCCGCGCTCCTGAGGAACAGATGCAACAGATGATGGAAGCCCAAGCTCAACTCATGCAAGTCATGACTCAGATTCTTGCCAACACTCAGAACAACAACAATAACAGTAACAACCCTCCACCACCACCACCCCCTCAAGTCGACATGCTTGCAAGGTTCTTAAGGCTTCGCCCTGCCAAGTTTTCACGTGCTGCCGAACCACTGGAGGCCATGGATTGGCTCCGTTCAGTTAACAAAGACTTGGTGACTACCGGTTGCACTGATGCTGAAAAGGTCAGGTTTGCAGCTCATCTGTTGGAAGGACCAGCAGCAAGCTGGTGGGACACCTACCAGATCACTCATCCCATTGAAGGGGTGACATGGGACTCGTTCCAAGAGGGATTCCGAGCTGCACATATTTCAGCTGGAGTGATGAGCCTGAAGAAGAAAGAGTTTCGTGATCTCAGACAGAAGTACCGCAGCATGTCAGAGTACATTGATGAGTTCACCAATCTGTCCCGCTACGCACCAGATGACATTGACACCGATGTAAAGAGGAAGGAGAAGTTCTTAGAGGGCCTCAACGACGAACTATCGATCCCTCTGTCTGTTGCTTACACTCCTACCTTTCAGTCTCTGCTAGATCAAGCTATAACTCTTGAGAGCAAGATAAAGCAATCCGAAAGCAGAAAAAGGAAGCACCATAGTGACGAATATCATGAGCATGTGCAAAAGCGCTACTTGCATGATGACAATGGAGGATCTGGATCTCACAAGCATGGGAATGGTAACCACCGCTATGGCCATAACCACCACTATCATGGTAGACATGAGGGAAATGGACATGACCGTGATGGCCACAAAAACCATAACAAAAACTATGGAAGTGGCAACAACAACAGAAGTGGCCACACTAATGGAGGCAACAATGGTATGAATGGTCGTACTAGCAAGAGAGACATTAGTCAGGTGCAGTGCTACAATTGTAAGGAGCTAGGGCACTATTCGTGGGATTGCCCAGAAAAGAGGAAAGATGATGGGCGCCACAACCGCTCTGACAAGAGGGACAAGAACCAAGTGGAGTGCTTCAAGTGTCATGAGTTGGGACACTATTCATGGGACTGCCCTGAAAGGAAGAATGAACCTAGAGGTTCCAATGGGAACGAACTCAACTCATCCAAAGAGGGACACTTAAACAACGTCGAAGTGGAAGAAGTTGTGGAAGAGGTCTTTGAAGCTCCAAATACAACAACTCATAAGTAGTGATCAAGCTGATTGCTCTACAACACCTTGTAACTCTCTATGCTATTGTTTTCCACATTCTGTATCAAACCAAGAGTTATTTTTAAGGGTGGTAGCCTACCTATTATCCCAAACCCACCTTTCTTTCTAGCCTCTCCAATCTCGGGGACGAGATTTCTTTTAAGGGTGGTAGTCTGTAAAATCCCAAGATTTTATCAAATTTTGGGGGAATTTTTTTTCTTTTATTATGTATGTGTTGATTGAAAATTCACAAGGATTTAAAACTTTTGAGTTTATTTAATGGACTCAAGAGGAAAACTACTTTAAAACCTTCTAAAGTTTCTTGAAGAGTTTTCTTGAAAATGAAAGATTTCAAAAATGTTATTTTCTTACCATTATTCAAACTTATGCAAGCCATGCTTGCAAACGAATGAATTTCAAATGAGTTTACAAAGATTTTATTCCAGAATTAAGATTGAGAGTAATTCTCAATTATTATTTTACCAAATATTATTCTTCTATTTTCAAAGAAATTATTTTCAAATCCTAACTCAATTCTTTTATGCAAGCAAGTCCTTCTTGCTATTCTAATAAAGTTTTATGGAAAAACTTATTTAAATTTTAAAAGTGGTCTTGTTACTGGTTTAAAACATTGAGTTGATTTTTAAAAGAATTTAGAAGTTGGTTTGAAGTGTTTTGAAGCATTTTTGCAAAAGTTATGAAATAAACCAAATTACAGAAAAAGAAAATCGAAAAGAAAATAAGAAAAAGGAAAAGGGCCGCGGGGTACCGATTCGGCTCGGCCTCAGATAGAGCCCACGGCCCACTACCGCCTGGACCCGAAAGGGTATCCCCTCTCCCTTGTTCTCCCGCCGACAGGTGGACCCCACGTGTCAGGACCTTTTCTTCCTCTGACCACCCTGGCCCGCGTGTCATCTCCCTCCTCTAGCCCCTCTCCTTTTCCCGCACGGCAGCTCTCTGCGCCGTCGATCTCTTCCCCCAACTCGAACCCTAGCCCCTTCCCCACGAAAGAGTCCTCCTATAAATACCCCAGGAGCTCCTCCCCCGACTCCCTTTCTTCCTCCCGTGCAAAATGCCGCCAAAACGACAAAATTGCTCGCCGAACTTCCGTAGTACTGCGAGCTCCTCCGGCCAATTTCGCCGCCACCGGTGAGTTCTAGCCTCTCCCTCTCCTCCTATCATCTCTGCCTTTCTTCGGCGCATCCCCCTGATCAATTGCCTTGGCCCAACTCGCCGCAGATCGACGCCGTCTTCCATCACCCAAAGCACATCGCCGCGCCACCGATCTCCAGTCGCCTCCCTCTCGCGCCGCAGGACGCAATCGACAATCCCGACCAAGCACCCGAGCACGCCCTGTCCTACTGAAGACCGTAGTACCCTCGCCGTCGCTCAGGAGTCACCGGAAGCTCGCCGGGGATCGACACCTGCACACCTCGCCGGCGATTGCTCGCCGGAAACCTAACAGGTAACCCCCTCCTACTCTGTTTAAATCGCGGCCGTCGAATCCCGATCCGTCGTCCCAGAACAGATCACTTAAGCCAAGGGTACGGATTAATCTCATGCATCCAGATCTATTTAATCTGACGGTCCACATCGCGGATCCACCCGAACCGGTACGCTCCAGTAAGGACTCGCCACGTGTCGGCCTCTGTTTTAAAACAGATTTCAAGTTAGAATCTGAACCAGAATTTGTTTGAATCTTTCAAAAATCATATCTTTTGTTCTGTAGATCCAAAAATTGCGAATATTATGTCCCTGGATTCCTAAAAATCTGTAGAACACACTTCCGAAATAAAATCTCACTTTCAAACTATTTCAAAATATTCAAATTTGAATATGTGAGTTTGAGTAATTTTGATATAGTTCAAATTCTATAGATTATTTTCAGCTGATTCTTTTTGCAAATAGATCATATTGTTGTCCCCTATCCAGTAGAACTACTGCATAAATTATTTGGGAAAATTTTCTCAAGTATTCAAATTCAAATGAGAATTTGAGTATTTCTTCCCTAGATTTAATTCTAGAAATATTTTAGGCATAATTATTTTTGCAAAATTGCTTATCTTGATAATAGAAGACCACCAGAATACTTCACACACTTATCATACTCAATCAAAGTCAACTCCACTAGTTCATCCTATTTTGCAAGCTATAGTTGTGTTATTTGGGCACCTTGTAAAATATTAAGTTCCAATTACCTATCATGCACCTCGTGGTAGTTGTTTTTATTCCATCTTGCAATGGTGAGAATAGTCCTAGGTCCTAATGACCACATTAACTCTACCATAACTTAGTCAAAATCTACTCTCTATTCTTGCCCAAGTGCAAAACCTATCAATTCCCTCTTACCCAAAATTCTTCTAAGTATTTTGGCTACCTCTCCAATACGATGGCAAAGAAGTTTTCTCATATCAAGACCGTAAAGAAGAAGTTGAAGAGAAGACACGAAGTTGAAGGCCAAACAAGAAGTTGAAGAGAAGACATGAAGTTGAAGGCCAAACAAGAAGTTGAAGAGAAGACAAGAAGTTGAAGTCAGAGAGGAAGATCAAGAAAAGAGAGCATCGAGTCAAGAAGATAATAGTGTTAGACCTCATGACTTAGAAATTATTCATCCAACTTCTCAACCCAAGCCTAAGGATACCCTTAAGCTATTTTTGCTAAGTGTTTGACAATCTAGAAAACCCCCATCAATCCCTTGAAGTCTTTTGACTTAGCCATTCTCTCCATCTGTGTCAAACCAACTCCATTAAGACGATTGAAGACTAAGTTAAAACAAATAAACACTTTTGTTTTGTTTAAATATGTTGCCTTGAATGGTGTGTTTATGTTGTGTTCTTTTCTGTCTTATAGTTGTACGGAGGACTACGTGTGTTGATTAAGAGAAGTGCAATCTTCAGAAAATTGCTAAGGCAAGTATCATTTTATGGTGTCTTCATCTGTTTTGTACAAGTTTTGTGATTATGAGTGTAAGTGCGGGTGTTGTGGTTAAATTGTTAAACGTGCTGGAGATTAGCATGGTAAGGGCGTGGAGCCTGACTTACTGACATGTACGATGGTAGAGAGAAGATTGGCATGGTAAGGGCGTGGAGCCTGACTTACTGACATGACCAAAGGAGAAAAGAAGATTGGCATGGTAAGGGCATGGGGCCTGACTTACTGACATGCATGGTGATTGGCACGGTAAGGGCATGGGGCCTGACTTACTGACATGCATGGTGATTGGCGTGGTAGGGGCTTGAGCCTGACCTACCGACATGTACCCTTGTGGAGTTAGAAACTTTATAACTTTGCAAAACTGGAATATTGATTGGAAATGATAGGACGAAGTTTGAGGCTGTTAACCTAATCTAAAATTGTAAAGTTAGACTCATAGTAGTGATATCTTGCCAATACAATTCAAGTGTATTGACCCTTTGTGGCTGCAACGTTTCATGTTGCAGATTTTGACGACAGAGATACAACAGGGTTACGAGTCTATCCGCAGCATGTTCGCCTGTGGCACATGAAGAAGAAGGACTCCATACTATTTACGTATTCGTTGTAAACTCTGAAAGCTTTATGCTATGAGCCTTGTAAAGTTCCTCTATGTAATTGCTGGATCATGCGATGTAATAAAATGACCTTTGTTTCTTGATATTCCATCTTGTACTGTGTGTGCTTGTAAATGATCCTAGACTAGCACAAATAAAGCACAGGTACGCTACAGATCTCATGGAGGATTTCAAGGTGTCCAAAGATGCCAAGTGTTCCTCTCTAGAGATCGAAGGGGAGACGGAGATGGACGGAGGAGTATCTTGGGGAGGGGTTTCTTTACCTTTATCGCCCATAATCTTAGGCAGTTAAGTCCGAATAAGAGACCATGCTCTGATACAAATTGAAAGGATCGTATGAGCGACAAGAGGGGGTGAATATGAGCTGCCAATTTTTAGTTCTTTTTCAAATTAAGGCTAGACAAGAAAGGTAAATTCTCTAGATATGCTACTAAGTGAATTTACCTATGTGACAAGCAAGCTAGCAATAACAAGATAAGTAAAGGTACAAGTAAAGGATAGAAGTAACCGCAATGGAGACACGAAGACACAAGGATGTATTCCCGTAGTTCCTTCCTTGTTACAGGAATTATGCCTACATTGGAGAGGTGTGGTACCACAAAGGACACCAACGCCACAAAGGCTCACCCTATTCTCCGGTGAACAAGCCAAAAAGGCGAGTTCACGCTCCACTAAGCGATGCCCTTGAAGGCGGCATGAGACCTTTACACAAAGTATTGGGGCGAGCTCCACAACTCAATTGGAGGCTCCCAATAAGCCCACCAAGCTCTTACACACAAAGATTGAGCTTGGGGATGGCTTCTTCCGGTTGGGGTTCCAAAGAACTGAAGAGTAACAAGTCCCTCAATGAAATGAAGGGGGAAATCAAATCGCCTTGGTGGAAGTGTAGATCTAGGTCTCTCCCTCGAATCCCAAAAGGGCTTCAAGTTCTAGTGGCTAGAATGGGTGATCTAATGCTTTCAAGCTTTGCAACAATGGAGGAGAGATAGTATAATCCGCGGCCTCAGCTGGAGGTGGAAGACGACTATTTATACCCCTCTGAGATTTCTAGCTATTGGGGTCGACTAACCCCGGAGTCTCCGGCCTTTTAGGTCTGGAGTGTCTGGTCTGTAAGGACCGGAGTCTCCGACTCCCTGGTGCCAAAACCCCGGAGTCTCCGGACCATCTCCTCAGAGACTCCGGAGCGACTCTAGAGGCTTGCACCACTCGTGTAAAAAACGAGTTTGGGAGGCCATATTTTTTGGCCGGAGTCTCCGGCTCAGAATCAAAGTCTCCGACCTTCACAGGCCAGAATCTCCGATTCTAAGGCCCGGAGTCTCCGCCTAGAAAATCTCCAACAACAAGATTTCTACAGAGTTCTCTCCAACAAATTGCAAAGGGGTGTAAGTGAGTAGTACCAATAAGATTTCACCCTAGATTTTCATCAAGCAACCCCTCTTGATAGTACGGAGACCTAAATTACACAACCGAAAATCTAGGTCTTTGGTGCTTCAATCTTTTCACTTTTGAGGGGTCGACAAACTCTAAGCATTAACCAATAAACCTTCACACTTAAATACATGGTTAATAACTTGAGTGTTGACAACAAACACCAAAATATCATTTACTTGGGAAATGCTCTTTCATATTGGATTGACAAGTTGCAAAGAATATAAAGGCCTAATCTGCGTACTCACAATGCGTGCATGATTAAAAGACCATATGGATGATATGCTCAGTGATTGGTAACCAAAATGCAGCTAGATTATTTGTACTCTAGTGCAAGTGGGAGACTGAAGGAATTATGCCCTAGAGGAAAATAATATTGGACTTATTTGCACAATCCGTCAGGTTCATAATAGTTTAGTACTATGCTAGAACTATTTCAATCATAAACGTTGATATAGGTGTGGTATTAAATGAATAGGAGTCCCCAGTAAAATCCTGGTTTACTGGTTCATTGATAAACTGATGCTTGAGGTTTCCCAATCATGGTGCATTACAGCCGATTGACGATGATATCATGTCACTTGTTAATAGTGCCATGATGGACATTGCCCACAGAATCATTTGCAACAAGATCATGTCATGATGTTCACGTTGCAAGATGATAAGTGTCATAGCTTAGTCCTTAGACTATGAGGTTAACACATAATCACTACTTTCAGAGGAAACTCTAATTGCATCAACTGTCTTCACATAACTGGTTGACTGAAAAGGTGTCTCTTGGGTTCTCCAAAGGGGTAGCTAGAGGAGTATAGCCAAGAGCAGGATTTGCTCATCTGCATGACAGATATGATACTCTGGGCCCACTCTGTGAGAATACATCAATGATCCGCAGCATGTGACTAGGTCACGGAGATGGAGTATCATGGACGAGTTGAACATCATTGCCGGTAATAAGATCAAACCAAGTATTGGCGAATACCGACGATTAGATCTTAGGCAATACTACTATCAGTGAAGCAAAGGGAATAGCTTATTGACATTTACGGTTCAATGACTGAAAGACCTTCATAGAATACACAGGGGTCTTCACGGATTTCCATGATCTGACTGAAGGTCATTTACCGGAGAAGAATTCTCGGTAATGTCTGTCGCGTTCTCGAACCGTTGGGAAACACGCTTAAGTGATCATGATGCTTGAGACATTTTGGTAATATCTAGAAACACCGTGTGATGATATATGATAGAGGGGAATAGTTCCAACTAAATCCGAAATAGCTTTAGCGGAGTCCGAAATGGTTTCGGTGAAATACTTACACCTCAGAAGAATTCGATGCTAACAACAATCCCATCATCAACCCAGAGAACGTCACGAGAGGCGCAAACCATATGGAAGAAGGAGACACCAAAGAAACTATGGTAGCAAGAGTAAAAGTTTAGCTCACAACAGTAGAGTGGGACTCATAAAAGCAGCAGTAACCACCGGGGCAGCCATATCCGTCAACGCAAGAAGAGAGGTGTTATTGGGATACCACTATGCCCTGCATCGGCAGTCACATCAATTAGAGAAGGAGAAAAGCAAAATCAGAAAAAGGCAAGAGTCAATCAGCGTAGCAAGTAAAGCTTTTCGAGAAGAGCGCAACAACGCATCACGTACCAATAGCGGCAGGCCTCATAGGCAAAGTTCTCGGGTATACAATCTTGGGCATGCCAAAAGAAGAAGCTTATCACAAAATCTCGACTCATCTTCCTTATCAGTCGATGAACAAGGAAATATCATACCAAAGACACCAGAAGCAGTGCTCGTAGCAGCCAAAGCCTACTTATCCACCACATAGCCAACACCTGGAGACCCTAGGGAAAGCATGCATCGGGCTACATTGCAGGGATTAGGATTAGTAGGCAATAGATAGAAACACAGAGAAGAAGTGCTTTGACGGCATATCAGTCCTAGACACGCAGAAAGAATCCAAAGATCTCGGTCCCCGCAGGCCAAAAAATCACCACGCTGTCACAACAGTCCTCAGCATAGAAGCAGAGGCCAATGATCCAGATCTCCATTGCCGCAGTACTACAATAGCCCACGACATGGAGGAAGCCGGAGATCCAAATCCCCCAAATACACATACAACAATGAAGACAACAAAATAGAGATGGGAGCGGCATGCTTTACTCGTAGAGTTCGCAGGACGCCAGTACCCAAGGGATTCAAGTTACCTCATGATCAAAAAAATATGACGGGTCGCAGGAACCACAGTCGTGGCTGTCGGATTATTTGCAAGCAGTAAAGATACTCGAGGGCTCGAAGGAAACAACAATGCCAAGCCTGCAATTACACCTCACCGGGGCAGCACGGTCTTGGTTAGGTAAACTCGGTAAGGAAACAATCGGAAGCTAGGATAAGCTCGCCAAGAAATTCATAGGCAATTTTAAGTCAACCTACAAAAGGCCAGCATCAACCGAGGAAGTCAAAGCCTGCACCCAGAAATCAAGGTAGTCACTCCGTTCGTATATACAACACTGGAGTGTAATAAAAAATTCAGCCAAAGACGTCTCTAACGAGAGAGCTATTGATGCTTTTACACAAGGGCTCCGTCGAGCAGATTTCATCGAGGAGATGGGCTGGATAAAACCAAAAACAGTAGCAGAACTCATGGACGTGGCAAATAGATTCGCAGATGGAGAGGACATCTATCAATACAAAAGAACAAGATCACCCGAAGTTGACAGGTCGAACCGATACAACAGTCAGAGAAGAAGATCGCAAAATTACGAGAACTATAACTCTCACAGCCAGGTAGCCATAGGATACAAGGACAACAACAATCAAGGAGATGACTGCCGAAACAACGGGTACTTCAACGACAACATAGACGATTCGGGAAACAACAGGCAATTCATGCCAAGGAACCCAAGAGATTACAACCAGTCACCCGATGATATGCTCAACGTACCATGCCACATGCATTATACTTATATTGACGAGAAAAGATTTCAAACCACGCAATGAAGGACTGCATAACCTTCATCAAATTACAAGAGGCAGTGGGATCAAAGCAAGCCGAAGCAAGAAAGCAAGGGTATGTAGGAACCCCAGGAGCAGCAGCAAACAACGCGCCACCTCCAAATCAACCACCAGCAAATGGAGCCGCGCAAATACAAGGCCAACAAAACCAGGGCAATCAAAACGATGGAGGTTATATCCCATCAAAAGGGCACATTGCCGCAATGATACAACCCGTGCCAAAATCCAATAAGGAATAGAAAAGCATATCTCGACAAGTCAACCTGGCAATAACCTCGCCTCCAGCGTATACAGAATACCTACACTGATCTGAGCAGCCAATAGAATTCAGCAGAAAAGACCACCCGATAACAGTGCCTCGCCCAGGAAACGCGCCTTTGATACTCAAATCTCAGATTGAAGGATACGACATCGACAGAGTATTCATGGATACAGGAAGAGGGATAAATCTAATGTACATGAAAACCCTTAGGGCGATGCATATTTCACTAGAATTTCTCAAACCAACAGATTGCTCGTTCCAGGGAGTCGTCCCTAGAAGCGCAAATTACCCATTGGGTCGAATTGCCCTCGATGTTTGCTTCGGCAACCGTCTGAATTATATGCGAGAAAAATTGGAGTTCAAAGTCATGGACTGGCTATCTCAGCACCACCCGATCCTTGGATGACCCGCATTTTCGCGCTTCATGGCAGTACCTCATTATACATACCTGGTACTGAAGATGCCAGGACCCAACCGAATTATCATAGTCAAAGGAAGTTTTGAGATGTCTAACATATGTGACAAGGAATTTCATAAGATGGCACAAGCTTTTGGCGCAACAGCAGAATATGGAGAATCAAAGGGAGGATCAGAGCGTAGCACATCATCCACTCCAATTCAACCAACACCAGAGCAAGTTATCAACAACACACCTGAAGCAAAGAAACTTTGGGTCCATACCAAGGACCCAAACAATTCTACACAAAACGAGTCTGGGACTCCTACTGCTTAGGCAACATTTTTATCAAAGGCTTCTCAGCCAGAAACTTTGAGTTAGTTAAAAAAGGCTACTCAGCCACAAGTTATAGGGTCAAGGCCTTCTGAACCCAGAACACAGGCCACCGGTCGGGTTCCTTGGGCCAACCGCCCGCATGTATGTTTATATTCATCATAAAAATAAAAGATAAGTTCCTCATACTTTGCATTCGAATTTTTTATATCTATGCTCGGGGGCCCTGGCCCAAACATATGCAGCTAAAAGCATAAGAAGATTGCGGTAAATGCACAAATTGTGGTAAACGCACAAAAATGCGTCCTAAATCGAATAGCTGATACGGCCACAAAGGCATCAGACTAAGCAAAACGATTCTCATGCAAGAACATATAACCAGACAAACTTAGATGTTACAATGTACACAAAAGAATTATATACATCTCTCATACAGTGCTCATTGTTCCGCAGGACCTGATAAAAGTGGATCTAAATAATGTTGCTCTTGAAAGAAACTAGCGCTAGCCTCAAGCAGCCGACTGATCATCCTCTTCGTAGATTCCAGCGTGGCATCCACATGTGCTCGCATTAAAACTCTCCTGGACCTGTGAGGAGGAAACCCACGGGAGATGGTTTCAAAATGAGTCTACGGCTTCCATTTCCGAATCCATGCAAGAGCAAAATTAGCACCAGCCACAAGGTTGAGCTTTATCAAGTGGTGGATACGATCACTAGATCTAAAAGTGTCAAGTAATTGGCGGAAATTTTCGAGAAATGGATTCCTAGGAAGCATCATCGAAAACATGGTCGTCAGAGCTCTTTGACAACCCTGCACGACATCTTCAATATGTTGAGCGTGATCTTGCAGCCAAACTACAGCTTGGCAGCAATGACCGTCAGACCAGAAAGTATCGGTATTAGCCAAAACCCGCTCAAGGGCTGTAATTCGCTTGTTAACCCAATGATCTTCAATGGCAACATCCAAGCAAGTACCTAAACACAAGGTGATCAAGCCAGCGCAAGTAAATGTCGACAAAAATACCCGGGGGCTCCAAAGCAACTTACAAATTAGTTGCCCGCTTGCTCCTTCGATGAGTTCAGTCATATAGAGAAGGCCATCTTCAAGACGAACAATCTTCAACTTCAATACACACATCTGTTGGAAGATACCTGTTGGGATAAAGCAGCAAATTCTCGGCTTGATCCATAGCAGTCAAAGTTTGCTGTTTCAAAACCTTCATTCGACTTTCAAGATCTGCAATTCTCGCGATATACAGAGAAGTATGGTCAAGATCTTTGAGTTCAGGAGCAATTTCGAGATCCTGCCTGGGAACAGCCTGTATCTATTAGGAGCAAGTCACGGTTCCCTTCAGGCACATCAACATCAGGGAAATTCGGCTGGAAAGCAAAAGAGACAACTTTAATACAAACGGGCAAGTGGTGGCATGATTTCATCCATGACATCATATATTTACAAAAAGGAGATAATTGTCTACGTCACAAAGGAGAGTTTTAGTTATAGCAAAAGAGGCAGGGCAGAGCCTAGACCAATAGCTAAAGGGAAGCAGAAATCTACGCCACCTCAGTAGGTGCGGGATTCATCATAGGAGGAGCGCTCGAGGAAGGAGCAGCAATCGAAGGCGTCGGCTCAGGCAAGATCAGTTCAACAAGCTTCTGAGAGTATTTCTTTGCTTCTACAAAGAATCCTTTCATTTCAGCTGGCCCCAGAGCATGAGACGAGCTCACCTTTGACCAATCAACCTCTTCGCCGTGTGACATCGACAAAGCTATCATCGCCTTGACACCTCTCTTCACTGAGGATCTCTTAAACTGAAGTGTCGGGTCCTCGAGAGTATCGAAGGCCTCGACCAGCTTCCTCAGGTTCCCGGCTGGAAAATCATTCTTATTCTTTAGGAACAACTCGAAGAATAAGCACGTCAGGACATGTCGAGTTCGTTGAAGCACGTTCCTGGCATTCCTGCATTTGGATTCCAGGATGCCAACATCATCGAGTAAGGTGTCTTTTGCTTGGCCTGCACGAAGACTGTAGACCTCTCAAATTTGCTTTGCTACATCATGAGCACATCATAGTTAGCATGTATATTGACAAAATAAGGCAGGCAAAGTCAAGTACAAGGTGACACTTACTGCCAAAGGAAGTTGACAAGGATTCAATGTGCTCGACAACCACTTGCTCGTGTTTTGATTGCCTTTGGTTCGCCTCGGTCAGCGCCCTCTCACTCTAGCAGCTTTTGCCTCCACAGTAGCGACATCCTTGGTGTGTTTGGCTTCAGCAGCTACCAGGCGGGTCTTAGCATCTTTCAGAGCTTTGGCACTGGCAGAGAGTCTAGCGAGTTCAGTGAAAATTCAGTCAAGGCACAGCCGTTGTATGTAGAATAAAAGTATCACACAGAGCATCGGGTGGTTTATCTTTAGATTCATCAGCAGCCGTCCAGAACATAAGACATTCAGCCCCAAGCGCGAGAAACCTTTGAATAAGAGGCTGAAAGGAAGAAGAATTCAGGTTCAATCACTGCAGCGCATTTGAAAAGTAGGACAAAGAAAATTACTTACGTCATCCAAAGAAGAAGCAGCAGCTTGGTGTTTCTCGAGTGAGAGGTCTGGAAGCTGCACATCCTTCTTGCGGCGCTTGACTTTTGTCTCCGCCGCAGTCTTGCCTTGCGCCTCCGCTGCTGATGTTTTCTTGGCAGGCTCTTTTTGCGGGTTTTGCTTTGAAGCCGAAGTAATGGAGGGTGAGGGATCTCAAACTTTAGTCCCTTCACCAACAACTTCCTCGCTAAAACAGAATATTCAATTCAAAATGAGAAAAGGTTAAGTGAGTAAGGGAAAATGAAAGAAAACTTTCGAGTAAGAAAAGTAAACTCACGAGTCAGAGCCAGCCATGGCAAACAAAAACGAAGCCAGAGGAGGTGTCGAAGAAGTTGTTTGTGGTTGGGGTGCATCTTTGGATTTCGATGTACCCAAAGAAATCAAGTCTTCTTAGCATTTTCTTTTTCTTCCTTCATCTTCGCCTTCGGAATAAGCAGGGGGGCGAGTGATTCAAATCAGTCCCCTCTGAGGAATTTTTGACCTCATCCCTGTCCCGCCTTTCAACGGTCTCGGGGTGATCCCTTGTTGATGGCGCCCAGAAAATTAGCTGATGGCGTGTGGTTGACGTGGGAGCAAACTATCCTTGTACGTGGTGGATAACCAGCCCGTTGGGAACCCCAAGAGGAAGGTATGATGAGTATAGCAGCTAGTTTTCCCTCAGTTTAAAAACCAAGGTTTAATATCGGTCAGGAGAGGAGAGACAATGACGACTGAAGGTGATGCTTGCTAGTTTCCGACAACAGCGGACAATTTATATATGGCGCCTCGTCCAAGCTTTGCTTGCTAGCTACAACGTGGAACCTGCACACACACAAACAAATACTTTGCTCCCAACTTACGATGAGGTTGTCAATCTCACCGGTTTGCTTGAAACAAAGGTTATGAGTGTATCGAGTGGAAAACAGTAAAAGTATGCGAGTAAAGTAAACAGTGCGAGAAAGTAAACAGGTGATAGCAATATTATGTAAATAGGACCGGGGTCCACAGTTCACTAGTGGTGTCTCTCCATAGATAAAATAGCACATGCTGGGTAAACAAATTACAGTTGGGCAATTGATAGAATAAAGATAACGTGATATGTCAAGAAGATCACTATGAGATTTACTCTGGGCATTACAACAAAATACATAGACCGCCATCCAACTGCATCTATGACTAATAATCCACCCCCGGGGATATCAATGCGAACACCCCAAAAGAATTAAGTTGCGAACAACGGATAATTGCATTAAGCAAAGTGTGTAATGTAAACAAAGCATATGCCCTTGAGCATATGAATGTTGTTTTATCCCTAGTAGCAACAGCACATCTACCACCTTAGAGGTTTCTGTCACTCCCCCAGGTGAAATAGAGGCATGAACCCACTATCGAGCATAAATACCCCCTCTTGGAGTCACTAGCAACTACTCGGCCAAGATAGCTACTAACAACGGAGAGCATGCAAGATCATAAACAACATAGAGATAACAAAAGATATAATTCAGTACAGCAACTTAATCATAAACACCAATATTCATCGGATCCCAACAAACCAAACATGTAGAATTACATAACGGTGATCTCAATCATGTATGGCAGCTCATGAGATCTAAACATGAAGCACATGGTGGAGAAGACAACCATCTAGCTACTGCTATGGACCCATAGTCCAAGGTAGACTACGCACTCATCGCTCCGGAGGCAAGCATGGCGATGAAGAAGACCTCCGGTGGCGATTCCCCTCTCCGGCAGGGTGCCGGGAAGAGCTTCTGGACCCTCCCGATCTTCGGGTCGACGGTGGCGGCGGATCGCGATGTGTTCTGGAAAATTGATCGGGTACTTAGGTTTTTCTCGTCGGGGGGTCTTTATAGGCGAAGGGGCGATGTCAGAGGAGGGGCCAGGCGGCCACACACGGGGGTGGCGCGGGCCAGGGGCTGGCCGCGCCACCTGTGCATGTGGGCCCCTGGTCCCTCGCCTCCTACTCTCCTTCGGATCTCTGGAAGCTTCCGGGTAAAATAAGACCTCAGGAACTTGTTTCGTCCAATTCCGAGAATATTTCCTGTGTATCACTTCTGAAACACAAAAACAGCAGAAAACAGGAAACTGGCACTGTGGCACTTGTTAATAGGTTAGTTCCGGAAAATGCATAAAAATGCCACTAAGTGTAACGAAACAATAGGCAAATGGTGTAAAAACAAGCATGGAGCATCAAAAATTATAGATACGTTTGAGACGTATCAAGCATCCCCAAGCTTAACTCCTGCTCGTCCTCAAGTAGGTAAGTGATAACAAAAGAATAATTTTTGAGGTGACATGCACCTACACAATCTTGATCATATATGCAAGCATTGGTGAGCTAGGATCAATAGAACTTAAAACATGGGCATGAAGATATAATCATGACAATAAGAACTTAGCAACCATGTTGTAAACATGTAAATGAACACAAACAAAAGATCATGATAATGAAACAATGAAAGTCAAACGTGTGTTCAAATCATAAGGAAAAACATACAAATGGTTTTCAGCTTGTCCTTCAAAGAGAGCAAAACATAAATGCATAGGACACCTTCAAGTTTAAGAGGGCGACTAGATACAAATAATTTAAGAACAAGTGAAACCAACAATATGAATCAATCAATGAACTTTGGGACAATGCATATCACACTAAGAATGACAACTATGCTCTCTTAATGGTGCATAAAGAAAGAAGGTGGTGACTCAACATAAAAGTAAAAGAAAGGCCCTTCGCAGAGGGAAGCAGTGATTGCACATGTGCTAGAGCTTTTCATTTGTAAAACAGAGAGATAAAAATTGGTTTTGAGAGGTGGTTGTCTTTGTCAACGACTGGCAATGGGGTTCTTACTATCTTCCATACAAAAATGAAGCAAGTTTTTGAGAGAGAGATTGGCACTTTTGTGCTCTTTTATAAAGCTTGGCACTCCTCCCCACCTTTTTTCCTTTCACAAACCATGGCTAACCGATTCCATCGGGTGCCCACCAACATTCACATTCCTTGGAGGAGTGCCTTTTTTCTTTCTTTTTTTCTCTTTTTTTTCTTTTTGGAATAAGCAATATGGAAGATAGCAAATCCGACCACTACGTCCCCATGAGCTGAAAACAGTGTCACAAAACGAGAAGTGTTTTGAAGGTTTTTGAAAGGTAGCACATGAAAATTTTACTTTGGACTGGCTTACAAATACCATGCATAGGAATTTATAGTGGACACAATGGCAAACTTTGGCTTTTAGGAGTTGGATGCACGAGTAGAGCTCATACTCAGTACAAGGCGAGGGCTAGCAAAAGACTGGGAGCGACCAACTAAGAGAGCAATAATGGCCATAATCATGCAAAGCGACAAAGCGACATTAAAAGAAGCATAAGATGGCATCAAAAGTCAAAAACTAAATGATCATGAAGGCTATTGGCGACTTTGTAAGAGTCTAACATGTGTGAGCATGCGCCAAGTCAACCCAAATAAAGCATCAAGGAGAAAACCAAAATAATGCTTCCATACAATAAAAACAACGCATGATTTTTTTCAAAGGCTCATTAAGCAATCTCAGTTATTTGAGACAAGTCATGCTACAGCAAAACCACTAAGCATACTATCAAAAAGATATCAAGCATGACATGAAAAAGCCTAAGCCGCAGTCTACACAAGCTCCTTCTTGTACCACTATTTTGCACAAAGCTTTTTCTCTTTTCCAACACCATTTGAAATTTTTAAACACACCTCTTTTGATGAAAACCAATAAAGATCAGAGGCAAAAATACACCTTGATGAAAAGATATGACAAGATCTGAACGCATATCAAGGCGAAAATGAAAACCAAAAGCAGTAGCAGAAAAAGAAGAACGCATCGATGAACGATAATAGTGAAAAACTGAGCGTTCTTTGCAAATGAAAACAAGGTAACATCTCCAAAAGAAAATTTGTTGGGGTCCAACCATTTATTGCAGCAAACAAACAAACTAAACCAACTAAGAAAACTAAAACAACTGACGCTCCAAGAAAAACACATAGTGCATGAAGCAATAAAAATATAGTGTTTTGAAAGGTGACCTAATTTTTGCCGATGAAGAAGGGGTGCCTCGGGGGCATCCCCAAGCTTTGACGCTTGTACTTCTTGGATATTTCTTGGGGTGATGCATGGGAATCCCCAAGCTTGAGCTTTTGTCCATTCTTCAACTCATCTCATCATTCTCCAATCCCTACACTTGAAAACTTCCTTCATACAAAACTAAACACAATTCTATTAGCAACATTAGTGCAAGCATAACATATAATCAATCTCTATTTGCTTCAGGTTTCAACTCAAAACCACCACATATATAGCATATACTACTGTAGCAACCTCCCCAAAAGTTCCGTGATCAAAAGAACTCAAAAGAAAGCGATAAAGTGGCAAACACAAATATTGGCAGAAATCTGTCAAAACTGAACAGCTGACAAAGGTTGAATTTTTGAGGGATTTTCTGTTGCTCAAATCAAAAAGTGCTCAACTAAGAAAAGTTTGGATATAACCTGGGGCATATGCACAAGAAATCGCAGGTCCAAAAGATAAACAGAGAATTTTCACGAATTTTTACGGTGCAGTACCGAAAACAGTTTCAGGACAGCAACATCCCCAAATCTTTACCTCACTCAAATTAGAGGCTTCTCTTGGCACAAAAACGAAATAAACAAGATAAGGAGCGGTCATTACAGTAGTAATGACTTCCAAGACTCAAATAAAAGGAAAAGTACTGAAAAGAAAACATTGGGTTATCTCCCAAGAGTGCTTTTCTTTAACGCCTTTGAGCTAGGCGCAGAAAATTGCGAATCAAGTAATATCAAGTGATGAAGCATCAAGATCATAATTTGCTCTAAGAATAGAGTCAAAAAGTAATTTCTTTCTTTTCCTAGGGAAGTGTTCCATACCTTTCTTAAGTGGGAATTGATATTTGATAGTGCCTTCCCTCATATCAATGATAGCACCTACAGTTCGAAGAAAGGGTCTTCCCAAAATAATAGGACATGAAGCATGGCATTCAACGTCCATAACAAGAAAATCAATGGGAACAAGGTTATTGTTAACCACAATAAGAACATCATTAATCCTTCCCAATGATTTCTTCTTAGCAACGTCAGCAATAGGAACATCAAAATAACACTTTTCAAGCGGTGGTAAATCAAGCATGTCATAAATTTTTCTAGGCATAATAGAAATACTAGCACTTAGATCACATAAAGCATGGCAATCATAACCATTAACATGCATATCAATGATGGGTTCCCAACCATTTTCTAACTTCTTGGGAACAGAGGCTTTTTGCTTCAACTTTTCATCCCTAATCTTTATGAGAGCATTGGTAATATGCTTAGTAAAAGCAATATTTAAAGAACTAGCATTGGGAGTCAAAGCAAGCTTTTGCAAGAACAAAATTACTTCAGATATATTGCAGCCATCAACATCAAAATCATTAAAAGAAGTAGAGCTATCATCTCCCACACTCCGAAAAATTTCAGCACTCTTTTGAGAAAAAGTTTTGGCAGTTTTAGGCTTTTTAACACAAGGAGTGGGAGTTTTCTCTACACCAATCAAAGTAAGAGGACTGTTATCAGTAGGAGAAACATCATTAGAGGTAGTAATGGTACATACCTTCATCTCTCTAGCCATCTCATCTTCTCTTTCCCACCTGGCATGCAATTCCGCTAACAATCTAATATTTTCATCAATTCCAACTTGGATAGCATTAGCGGTAGCAAAAACATTGTTCTCTTTGACATCATTAGGCAACACTTTTAATTTCAGAATTTCAACATCATGAGCAAGGCTATCAACTTTAGAAGCAAGAATATCATTTTTGCCTAACTTTTCCTCAACAGACTTATTAAAAGCAGTTTGCTTACCGATGAAGTCCTTGAGCATTACCTCAAGCTCGGAGGGCGCAGCCCTAGCGTTGTTGTAGGAATTACCATAAGAGTTACCATAACCATTACCATTGGTAGAAGGATACGGCCTATAATTGTTACTAGCAAAATTGTTCCTATAAGCATTGTTGTTAAAATTATTGTTTCTAATGAAATTCACATCAACTTGCTCTTCTTGAGCAACCAGAGAGGCCAGAGGAACATTATTAGGATCAACATGAGTCCTATCATTAGCGAGCATAGCCATAATGGTATCAATCTTATCATTCAAGGAAGAGGTTTCCTCAACAGAATTTACCTTCTTACCTTGTGGAGCTCTCTCGGTGTGCCATTCAGAATAATTTACCATCATGTTGTCGAGTAGCTTTGATGCGGCGCCCAAGGTAAGGGACATAAAAGTGCCTCCAGCAGCTGAATCAAGTAGATTCCTTGAAGAAAAGTTCAGTCATGCATAAAAAGTTTGGATAATCATCCAAGTAGTCAGTCCATGAGTGGGGCAATTCTTTATCATAGATTTCATTCTTTCCCAAGCTTGAGCAACATGTTCATTATCAAACTGAGTAAACTTCATAATATTGCTACGCAAAGCTATAATCTTAGCAGGAGGATAGTATCTACCAATAAAAGCATCCTTACACTTAGCCCATGAATCAATACTATTCTTAGTCAAAGACAGCAACTAATCTTTAGCTTTTCCTCTTAAAGAAAAAGGAAACAACTTGAGCTTAATAATATCACTATCAACATCCTTATATTTCTGCATCTCACATAGCTCAACAAAATTGTTGAGATGAGCTGCAGCATCTTCAGTACTAGCACCAGAAAATTGCTCTTTCATAACAAGGTTCAATAAAGCAGGCTTAATCTCATAAAAGTTTGCAGCAGGAATAGGTGGTGCAATAGGAGTGCAGATAAAATCACCATTTTTTGTGCTAGTAAAGTCACACAACTTGGTGTTTTCAGGATTGGCCATTTCAGCAAAACGAAAGTAAACAAGTAAAAACAACTACCAAGGATTCTAATTTTTTTGGGTTTTTGATAAAAAGCAATGCAGGTAAAATAAATAAAGTAAAGCAAAACAATAACAAAGTAAAGAATGTGTGTGCGAAGAACTCCCCTCGCAGAAGTCTTCTCTTCCTCCCCAGCAACGGCGCCAGAAAATTAGCTGATCCCTTGTTGATGGCGCCCAGAAAATTAGCTGATGGCGTGTGGTTGACGTGGGAGCAAACTGTCCTTGTGCGTGGTGGATAACCAGCCCGTTGGGAACCCCAAGAGGAAGGTATGATGAGTATAGCAGCTAGTTTTCCCTCAGTTTAGAAACCAAGGTTTAATATCGGTCAGGAGAGGAGAGACAATGACGACTGAAGGTGATGCTTGCTAGTTTGCGACAGCAGCGGACAATTTATATATGGCGCCTCGTCCAAGCTTTGCTTGCTAGCTACAACGTGGAACCTGCACACACACAAACAAATACTTTGCTCCCAACTTACGATGAGGTTGTCAATCTCACCGGTTTGCTTGAAACAAAGGTTATGAGTGTATCGAGTGGAAAACAGTAAAAGTATGCGAGTAAAGTAAACAGTGCGAGAAAGTAAACAGGTGATAGCAATATGATGTAAATAGGACCGGGGTCCACAGTTCACTAGTGGTGTCTCTCCATAGATAAAATAGCACATGCTGGGTAAACAAATTACAGTTGGGCAATTGATAGAATAAAGATAATGTGATATGTCAAGAAGATCACTATGAGATTTACTCTGGGCATTACAACAAAATACATAGACCGCCATCCAACTGCATCTATGACTAATAATCCACCCCCGGGGATATCAATCTGAACACCCCAAAAGTATTAAGTTGCGAACAACGGATAATTGCATTAAGCAAAGTGTGTAATGTAAACAAAGCATATGCCCTTGAGCATATGAATGTTGTTTTCTCCCTAGTAGCAACAGCACATCAACCACCTTAGAGGTTTCTGTCACTCCCCCAGGTGAAATAGAGGCATGAACCCACTATCGAGCATAAATACGCCCTCTTGGAGTCACTAGCAACTACTCGGCCAAGATAGCTACTAACAACAGAGAGCATGCAAGATCATAAACAACATAGAGATAACAAAAGATATAATTCAGTACAGAAACTTAATCATAAACACCAATATTCATCGGATCCCAACAAACCAAACATGTAGAATTACATAACGGTGATCTCAATCATGTATGGCAGCTCATGAGATCTAAACATGAAGCACATGGTGGAGAAGACAACCATCTAGCTACTGCTATGGACCCATAGTCCAAGGTAGACTACGCACTCATCGCTCCGGAGGCAAGCATGGCGATGAAGAAGACCTCCGGTGGCGATTCCCCTCTCCGGCAGGGTGCCGGGAAGAGCTTCTGGACCCTCCCGATCTTCGGGTCGACGGTGGCGGCGGATCGCGATGTGTTCTGGAAAATTGATCGGGTACTTAGGTTTTTCTCGTCGGGGGGTCTTTATAGGCGAAGGGGCGATGTCAGAGGAGGGGCCAGGCGGCCACACACGGGGGTGGCGCGGGCCAGGGGCTGGCCGCGCCACCTGTGCGTGTGGGCCCCTAGTCCCTCGCCTCCTACTCTCCTTCGGATCTCTGGAAGCTTCCGGGTAAAATAAGACCTCAGGAACTTGTTTCGTCCAATTCCGAGAATATTTCCTGTGTATCACTTCTGAAACACAAAAACAGCAGAAAACAGGAAACTGGCACTGTGGCACTTGTTAATAGGTTAGTTCCGGAAAATGCATAAAAATGCCACTAAGTGTAACGAAACAATAGGCAAATGGTGTAAAAACAAGCATGGAGCATCAAAAATTATAGATACGTTTGAGACGTATCAAGCATCCCCAAGCTTAACTCCTGCTCGTCCTCAAGTAGGTAAGTGATAACAAAAGAATAATTTTTGAGGTGACATGCACCTACACAATCTTGATCATATATGCAAGCATTGGTGAGCTAGGATCAATAGAACTTAAAACATGGGCATGAAGATATAATCATGACAATAAGAACTTAGCAACCATGTTGTAAACATGTAAATGAACACAAACAAAAGATCATGATAATGAAACAATGAAAGTCAAACGTGTGTTCAAATCATAAGGAAAAACATACAAATGGTTTTCAGCTTGTCCTTCAAAGAGAGCAAAACATAAATGCATAGGACACCTTCAAGTTTAAGAGGGCGACTAGATACAAATAATTTAAGAACAAGTGAAACCAACAATATGAATCAATCAATGAACTTTGGGACAATGCATATCACACTAAGAATGACAACTATGCTCTCTTAATGGTGCATAAAGAAAGAAGGTGGTGACTCAACATAAAAGTAAAAGAAAGGCCCTTCGCAGAGGGAAGCAGTGATTGCACATGTGCTAGAGCTTTTCATTTGTAAAACAGAGAGATAAAAATTGGTTTTGAGAGGTGGTTGTCTTTGTCAACGACTGGCAATGGGGTTCTTACTATCTTCCATACAAAAATGAAGCAAGTTTTTGAGAGAGAGATTGGCACTTTTGTGCTCTTTTATAAAGCTTGGCACTCCTCCCCACCTTTTTTCCTTTCACAAACCATGGCTAACCGATTCCATCGGGTGCCCACCAACATTCACATTCCTTGGAGGAGTGCCTTTTTTCTTTCTTTTTTTCTCTTTTTTTTCTTTTTGGAATAAGCAATATGGAAGATAGCAAATCCGACCACTACGTCCCCATGAGCTGAAAATAGTGTCACAAAACGAGAAGTGTTTTGAAGGTTTTTGAAAGGTAGCACATGAAAATTTTACTTTGGACTGGCTTACAAATACCATGCATAGGAATTTATAGTGGACACAATGGCAAACTTTGGCTTTTAGGAGTTGGATGCACGAGTAGAGCTCATACTCAGTACAAGGCGAGGGCTAGCAAAAGACTGGGAGCGACCAACTAAGAGAGCAATAATGGCCATAATCATGCAAAGCGACAAAGCGACATTAAAAGAAGCATAAGATGGCATCAAAAGTCAAAAACTAAATGATCATGAAGGCTATTGGCGACTTTGTAAGAGTCTAACATGTGTGAGCATGCGCCAAGTCAACCCAAATAAAGCATCAAGGAGAAAACCAAAATAATGCTTCCATACAATAAAAACAACGCATGATTTTTTTCAAAGGCTCATTAAGCAATCTCAGTTATTTGAGACAAGTCATGCTACAGCAAAACCACTAAGCATACTATCAAAAAGATATCAAGCATGACATGAAAAAGCCTAAGCCGCAGTCTACACAAGCTCCTTCTTGTACCACTATTTTGCACAAAGCTTTTTCTCTTTTCCAACACCATTTGAAATTTTTAAACACACCTCTTTTGATGAAAACCAATAAAGATCAGAGGCAAAAATACACCTTGATGAAAAGATATGATAAGATCTGAACGCATATCAAGGCGAAAATGAAAACCAAAAGCAGTAGCAGAAAAAGAAGAACGCATCGATGAACGATAATAGTGAAAAACTGAGCGTTCTTTGCAAATGAAAACAAGGTAACATCTCCAAAAGAAAATTTGTTGGGGTCCAACCATTTATTGCAGCAAACAAACAAACTAAACCAACTAAGAAAACTAAAACAACTGACGCTCCAAGAAAAACACATAGTGCATGAAGCAATAAAAATATAGTTTTTTGAAAGGTGACCTAATTTTTGCCGATGAAGAAGGGGTGCCTCGGGGGCATCCCCAAGCTTTGACGCTTGTACTTCTTGGATATTTCTTGGGGTGATGCATGGGAATCCCCAAGCTTGAGCTTTTGTCCATTCTTCAACTCATCTCATCATTCTCCAATCCCTACACTTGAAAACTTCCTTCATACAAAACTAAACACAATTCTATTAGCAACATTAGTGCAAGCATAACATATAATCAATCTCTATTTGCTTCAGGTTTCAACTCAAAACCACCACATATATAGCATATACTACTGTAGCAACCTCCCCAAAAGTTCCGTGATCAAAAGAACTCAAAAGAAAGCGATAAAGTGGCAAACACAAATATTGGCAGAAATCTGTCAAAACTGAACAGCTGACAAAGGTTGAATTTTTGAGGGATTGTCTGTTGCTCAAATCAAAAAGTGCTCAACTAAGAAAAGTTTGGATATAACCTGGGGCATATGCACAAGAAATCGCAGGTCCAAAAGATAAACAGAGAATTTTCACGAATTTTTACGGTGCAGTACCGAAAACAGTTTCAGGACAGCAACATCCCCAAATCTTTACCTCACTCAAATTAGAGGCTTCTCTTGGCACAAAAACGAAATAAACAAGATAAGGAGCGGTCATTACAGTAGTAATGACTTCCAAGACTCAAATAAAAGGAAAAGTACTGAAAAGAAAACATTGGGTTATCTCCCAAGAGTGCTTTTCTTTAACGCCTTTGAGCTAGGCGCAGAAAATTGCGAATCAAGTAATATCAAGTGATGAAGCATCAAGATCATAATTTGCTCTAAGAATAGAGTCAAAAAGTAATTTCTTTCTTTTCCTAGGGAAGTGTTCCATACCTTTCTTAAGTGGGAATTGATATTTGATAGTGCCTTCCCTCATATCAATGATAGCACCTACAGTTCGAAGAAAGGGTCTTCCCAAAATAATAGGACATGAAGCATGGCATTCAACGTCCATAACAAGAAAATCAATGGGAACAAGGTTATTGTTAACCACAATAAGAACATCATTAATCCTTCCCAATGATTTCTTCTTAGCAACGTCAGCAATAGGAACATCAAAATAACACTTTTCAAGCAGTGGTAAATCAAGCATGTCATAAATTTTTCTAGGCATAATAGAAATACTAGCACTTAGATCACATAAAGCATGGCAATCATAACCATTAACATGCATATCAATGATGGGTTCCCAACCATTTTCTAACTTCTTGGGAACAGAGGCTTTTTGCTTCAACTTTTCATCCCTAATCTTTATGAGAGCATTGGTAATATGCTTAGTAAAAGCAATATTTAAAGAACTAGCATTGGGAGTCAAAGCAAGCTTTTGCAAGAACAAAATTACTTCAGATATATTGCAGCCATCAACATCAAAATCATTAAAAGAAGTAGAGCTATCATCTCCCACACTCCGAAAAATTTCAGCACTCTTTTGAGAAAAAGTTTTGGCAGTTTTAGGCTTTTTAACACAAGGAGTGGGAGTTTTCTCTACACCAATCAAAGTAAGAGGATTGTTATCAGTAGGAGCAACATCATTAGAGGTAGTAATGGTACATACCTTCATCTCTCTAGCCATCTCATCTTCTCTTTCCCACCTGGCATGCAATTCCGCTAACAATCTAATATTTTCATCAATTCCAACTTGGATAGCATTAGCGGTAGCAAAAACATTGTTCTCTTTGACATCATTAGGCAACACTTTTAATTTCAGAATTTCAACATCATGAGCAAGGCTATCAACTTTAGAAGCAAGAATATCATTTTTGCCTAACTTTTCCTCAACAGACTTATTAAAAGCAGTTTGCTTACCGATGAAGTCCTTGAGAATTACCTCAAGCTCGGAGGGCGCGGCCCTAGCGTTGTTGTAGGAATTACCATAAGAGTTACCATAACCATTACCATTGGTAGAAGGATACGGCCTATAATTGTTACTAGCAAAATTGTTCCTATAAGCATTGTTGTTAAAATTATTGTTTCTAATGAAATTCACATCAACTTGCTCTTCTTGAGCAACCAGAGAGGCCAGAGGAACATTATTAGGATCAACATGAGTCCTATCATTAGCGAGCATAGCCATAATGGTATCAATCTTATCATTCAAGGAAGAGGTTTCCTCAACAGAATTTACCTTCTTACCTTGTGGAGCTCTCTCGGTGTGCCATTCAGAATAATTTACCATCATGTTGTCGAGTAGCTTTGATGCGGCGCCCAAGGTAAGGGACATAAAAGTGCCTCCAGCAGCTGAATCAAGTAGATTCCTTGAAGAAAAGTTCAGTCATGCATAAAAAGTTTGGATAATCATCCAAGTAGTCAGTCCATGAGTGGGGCAATTCTTTATCATAGATTTCATTCTTTCCCAAGCTTGAGCAACATGTTCATTATCAAACTGAGTAAACTTCATAATATTGCTACGCAAAGCTATAATCTTAGCAGGAGGATAGTATCTACCAATAAAAGCATCCTTACACTTAGCCCATGAATCAATACTATTCTTAGTCAAAGACAGCAACTAATCTTTAGCTTTTCCTCTTAAAGAAAAAGGAAACAACTTGAGCTTAATAATATCACTATCAACATCCTTATATTTCTGCATCTCACATAGCTCAACAAAATTGTTGAGATGAGCTGCAGCATCTTCAGTACTAGCACCAGAAAATTGCTCTTTCATAACAAGGTTCAATAAAGCAGGCTTAATCTCATAAAAGTTTGCAGCAGGAATAGGTGGTGCAATAGGAGTGCAGATAAAATCACCATTTTTTGTGCTAGTAAAGTCACACAACTTGGTGTTTTCAGGATTGGCCATTTCAGCAAAACGAAAGTAAACAAGTAAAAACAACTACCAAGGATTCTAATTTTTTTGGGTTTTTGATAAAAAGCAATGCAGGTAAAATAAATAAAGTAAAGCAAAACAATAACAAAGTAAAGAATGTGTGTGCGAAGAACTCCCCTCGCAGAAGTCTTCTCTTCCTCCCCAGCAACGGCGCCAGAAAATTAGCTGATCCCTTGTTGATGGCGCCCAGAAAATTAGCTGATGGCGTGTGGTTGACGTGGGAGCAAACTGTCCTTGTGCGTGGTGGATAACCAGCCCGTTGGGAACCCCAAGAGGAAGGTATGATGAGTATAGCAGCTAGTTTTCCCTCAGTTTAGAAACCAAGGTTTAATATCGGTCAGGAGAGGAGAGACAATGACGACTGAAGGTGATGCTTGCTAGTTTGCGACAGCAGCGGACAATTTATATATGGCGCCTCGTCCAAGCTTTGCTTGCTAGCTACAACGTGGAACCTGCACACACACAAACAAATACTTTGCTCCCAACTTACGATGAGGTTGTCAATCTCACCGGTTTGCTTGAAACAAAGGTTATGAGTGTATCGAGTGGAAAACAGTAAAAGTATGCGAGTAAAGTAAACAGTGCGAGAAAGTAAACAGGTGATAGCAATATGATGTAAATAGGACCGGGGTCCACAGTTCACTAGTGGTGTCTCTCCATAGATAAAATAGCACATGCTGGGTAAACAAATTACAGTTGGGCAATTGATAGAATAAAGATAACGTGATATGTCAAGAAGATCACTATGAGATTTACTCTGGGCATTACAACAAAATACATAGACCGCCATCCAACTGCATCTATGACTAATAATCCACCCCCGGGGATATCAATCTGAACACCCCAAAAGTATTAAGTTGCGAACAACGGATAATTGCATTAAGCAAAGTGTGTAATGTAAACAAAGCATATGCCCTTGAGCATATGAATGTTGTTTTCTCCCTAGTAGCAACAGCACATCAACCACCTTAGAGGTTTCTGTCACTCCCCCAGGTGAAATAGAGGCATGAACCCACTATCGAGCATAAATACGCCCTCTTGGAGTCACTAGCAACTACTCGGCCAAGATAGCTACTAACAACAGAGAGCATGCAAGATCATAAACAACATAGAGATAATAAAAGATATAATTCAGTACAGCAACTTAATCATAAACACCAATATTCATCGGATCCCAACAAACCAAACATGTAGAATTACATAACGGTGATCTCAATCATGTATGGCAGCTCATGAGATCTAAACATGAAGCACATGGTGGAGAAGACAACCATCTAGCTACTGCTATGGACCCATAGTCCAAGGTAGACTACGCACTCATCGCTCCGGAGGCAAGCATGGCGATGAAGAAGACCTCCGGTGGCGATTCCCCTCTCTGGCAGGGTGCCGGGAAGAGCTTCTGGACCCTCCCAATCTTCGGGTCGACGGCGGCGGCGGATCGCGATGTGTTCTGGAAAATTGATCGGGTACTTAGGTTTTTCTCGTTGGGGGGTCTTTATAGGCGAAGGGGCGATGTCAGAGGAGGGGCCAGGCGGCCACACACGGGGGTGGCGCGGGCCAGGGGCTGGCCGCGCCACCTGTGCGTGTGGGCCCCTGGTCCCTCGCCTCCTACTCTCCTTCGGATCTCTGGAAGCTTCCGGGTAAAATAAGACCTCAGGAACTTCTTTCGTCCAATTCCGAGAATATTTCCTGTGTATCACTTCTGAAACACAAAAACAGCAGAAAACAGGAAACTGGCACTGTGGCACTTGTTAATAGGTTAGTTCCGGAAAATGCATAAAAATGCCACTAAGTGTAACGAAACAATAGGCAAATGGTGTAAAAACAAGCATGGAGCATCAAAAATTATAGATACGTTTGAGACGTATCACGGGGGCTTCAGGATCAGAAGAAGCAGGCTCTTCGACAAAGCGGCCCCTCTTCAGAAAGCGGGGGACGTGAAACCAAAGAAGAATGATCCTATGAAGAGAGAGAAAAAATTAAGAAACGAGAAATTAGCAGAAGAAGTAACTCGAAATTTATGAGTACAAAGCAATTATTTGAGTTAAACGAACGGTACCTTCGGCAATGGATGCGTAGAATCAAAAGGAGTTGCTAGGCAAGTAGGCACAACAATTTTGCTGGTTAACTTTGTTATCGAGCGAACCCTTTTCTCGAGATCCTTGGTTAGAGGATCCTTCCGAGATACTCGAGACGGGTCTGTTGTATTTGAATAAGCCCATAGCTTGGAAATTTGGGATTGCATTGGTTGGATACAACGTTAAAATAAGAAAACCATCAATTGAGTACCATTGAGCTCCTTTTTGGTTGCGTTCTTCAAATCCAACATTCGGGTCAACAATGGCTTGATTTCTTTGGCTTCAGCTTCAAAAGGAAGTGCATCCCATGACTTCAGCTTTGTCAGTCTTTTGTTTGGGTGAAAAGGAGCCAAGCCGTATTGATCAGAGTCAAAAGATTTTTGGTCCTTGATGTAGTACCACTTCTGCCGCCAATTCTGAACTGATTCAGCCATCTCAAATTTTAGATAGTGGGATTTTGAACGAACATATACAATGGCGCCTCCAAGGTCATGAATTTCCTCCTTGGATGCATTGCGCCAGAGATGAAAAAGACACTTCCAAAGGCCCCAGTGAGGGTTAATGCTAAGGAAGGCCTGGCAAAGAGTGATAAAGTAAGCAATGTGTAAAATCAAATTTGGCGTGGGCTGATGCAGCTGCATGCCGTACATAAAGAGGAGCCCAGGTAGAAACTCGTGGGCAGGAAGAGAAAATCCATGGAGGAGAAAGGCAAGGAACATCACCCAGTAGCCTTCCGGCGATTGAGGGATGATTTCGGTGCAGGGGAAGATTGTCTCCGCGAACGCCACAAGAAAACCCTCCTCCCTGGCCTTCGCTAGATATGTTTCTGCAATCTTGGATGCGGTCTAGCCAACGGCCTGCTTCTTGGTTGAGCTCTTCGCCATTGGAGAGCGATGAGCGGCGCGCTTGATGTGCATACAACAGTAGAGCACTCGTGGTAATGGATTGTGGCAGTGAGAACGGGTGCAAGAAAGAAGAAGAAGTGGCAGCGGTGGAAAAGCGAATGCCTAGTAACAGTAAATAACAGAGGGTTTCCCCTTAAATACGCCTGCGTCGAAGGGAACGTGGGCAGCGACATGGCATAAAAAGCGAAGGGGCAAGCCCACTGACGGGCGATGTCGTGGTTTCGTCAACAGATCTGCCATAGGGGTAGGGATATGGCGGTTTGTGGAAGGGGGTGAACACGGAGGAGCGATCCAGGACGGTGGTAGCATGAGTTTACCCAGCTTCAGATCCCGCAACGGTGGCGAGACCCTACGTGCTGCTATAATTCACTATAAGGCAACAAGTGCTCGGTTACAATGATGAGGTTGGCTGTTTCGCTATGCGATTGGCCGTAAGCTTGGTCTCTGCCTCAAGGGCTGCTCCACGCCGGGCTTATAAAGGCGCCTGGCGTGGGCTACACGTTGGTACCGGAGCGGATACAACTTGGAGTCCTAGACTAAGTCCTATGCGTGCGCTACAAGGTCACCCGCCATGGGCCGTCATGCGGATCCGCCATAAGCTCGCCGCCAGTAGCCCGCCATAGGCCTGTCTCCGGATCTGCCATAAGCGCCTGCGTCTGGTACCGCCGTGCCAACTTCAGCAACTGGGCCGCCCGGTATGGCGAATCCGCCATACCACCCCTGATGGGCCACCCTGGCTTGCTGATTTAGGACTACGTCGCTGGTATACCTATTTGGTATATCCCCAACAGTAGCCCCCAGGGAACTTCAAGATCACCATCTTCATCCGCCATGCTTGTCCTTGATAGGTCGTTTCCGCCATAGCTCTTCTTCACTGGGATGGTGGTTATCTTGAGATTCCTTTTTCCATCTATCAATCCGCCGTAAATAGCGGATCAAGCGACGTAGTTATCTTAGCGAGATTTTCGGGATCCGATGGATCATACCGTTGAAATCCGCCGTAAATTTCGGCACACAGTTCCTTCTAGGGTAAGATTCACAGTTACTTTTTTACCCTTGGACACGTGTCACCAGATTAGGGTTTCTGTGATCGGGACGAGCGGTGGTGATGGCGGGCACGAATCTCGAGGCCCGGGGTCTATATATACCCCGGCCTCTCACCCCCGGCCAATCACTCCTTCATTCGCCCCCGTCGCCTCTCTCTCTTCAGCGCCGCCACGAGAGCTTCGCCATCTCCGGCGAGCCACCGCGAAAGACCTCGCCGCCGGCAGCATTTTCCGCCACAAGCTGGCCTCGTCTTCCTCGTCCTCGCTCGAAGTTTTAGAAATCATCACCGCCACACCACTGGCCGCCATGGAGCCCGAATCTCCTCGCCAAACTTCAAAGTCTGAAGCTGCTGAGGGCTCTGTGCGATCCTCTGATACAGAGTCCGCCATGCCCGAAACCTCAGGAGGGGATTGGGACCCCTGCATCTTGAGCGAGGAAATTCTATCTTCCTTGGAGCGGGAAGGCCGCATAGCTACTAAGGAAACCTCCAGATGGCGGGTTGTGCCTGGTGAAGCGGCGCCAACTCCTTCAGATGAGGAGGTCGTTATGCTGAAGTCTCATATTGATCGTGGCTTCAGCCTTCCGCCATCCTACTTCCTGAGAGAAGTTCTCCCAGGAAGAAGCCTTTGAAGTTCGGCATGGCTATGTTCGAGAATGGCACCTACCCTTCGGTAAGTTCCCTTTCCGCCATAATACTGTATAATATCTTTTATATTTTATAGGACAACATTTTTCTTGTTATCAGCTCAAATCGCTTGGCCCTGCTCACTTCGCCCATCCTCTTCACCGTCACAACCTCAAATCTGCCGCAAAGGAGGAAGTTGTTCACTCTAGCAGAAACAAAGAGGGGATGGTGGGGAATGTGGAGGACACGGCCCATACGATCCAAGAGAAGGCTGTTTCCAAGAAACGTGGCGGTAGCGGGAAAACTCGTGGTGGTGGCGGGAAACCTGCTGATTCCCGTCGTTTCGAAGCTCAACGCAGGGCGGAGCTTGAAACGCCATCCGAGAGTACCGCTACCATCAATCTGCCCAAGTCAAGGTAATCTTTGGACACCCTTTTTCATTGTTTTACTGCTGTTCATTTCTAATCCTTTTTCTCTTAGAAGAAAGAAGCCTACTGTCAAGGAGCCATCCTCCAAGCGAGCCAAGCCCTCCCCTGCGACTATCCCGCTCACCCCTGATGCACCAACTCCTTCTGTTCGTATCGATATTGATATGGAGGATGCTGGTGGTCAGTTTGACCCAATGCCAGAAATCAACCCAACGACTGAAGCTGCGGCTAATGATGTCGTCGAAAGTGAAAAGACTTCTGGCTCTCAAGGTCAAGTGGCGGATACTCCGTCTGGGGGCAGTCTATATTGGAAGCAAAAGCAACTTGAGGTCGTCAACCTCATTTCTAGCCAGGAAGATGCCAGCAACCAGCTGTCCAGCGGCATTGCCGCTTTTGTTGAGAAAACATCGACTATGAAGAAGGTATGTACTCCCAGTAGCCCCCGAGCGCCATGGCGGATTCGCAATTTTAATCCGCTATGGTGCTCTAAGGTTGACTTCTGTAAGTTTTTGAATAACTTAGCCCTCGAGCGCTGGTAGTTCACACAGTGCTCTATAGAGAACTTAATTTTTTATACTGAGTAGCCCCCGAGCGTGATGGCGGATAAGCATCCGGCATAAAGCTCTTAGAAGAAAAAATCAGCATAAGTAGCCCCCGAGCATCATGGCGGATTCCATTCATCGTGATGCTCTAAGAGTAGCTAAAAAATTAACATGAGTAGCCCCCAAGCGTCATGGCGGATTCTACCCATCATGATGCTCTAAGAGTGACTAAAAAATTAACATGAGTAGCCCCCGAGCGTCATGGCGGATTCTATCCATCATGATGCTCTAAGAGTGACTAACACTTCAAATTTTGCCAGAACTATAAGAAGGTGGTGGAGGACCTGGTCCAGGTCGTCAGCTCGCAGGAGAAGGAGCTGGCGGAAAAGAGCACTCTTGTGGCGGATTTGCGGCAGCAGCTTGAGAATAGCGGTAATCTACCTTAAGTTTCCTTTATGCTTATTCAATCAATGCTGAGCTGACAAAATTCCGCCATGTAGATGCTGCCAAGCTTAAGTCCACAATCGAGGGGATGGAGCAGGGCCATGCCATTGCGATGGACGGGCTGAATCAACAGCTCCGAAAATCACTGGCCGAAAAAGCCACCCTCGAGAGGCAGCTGAAGGACCAGGAGAACCAGGGCAAGAAGAAAGATAAGGAGATAGCGGATCTCCGCAAAGCCGCGGCTGATTTTGAGAAGCGGCGCGAAGGCTTCAACGAGCTCCTCCATCACTTCCAAGACAACTTGCTAGGTACCGTTTCTTCTTATAGCGTAAAAATTTCCAATTTCTGTTGTGCAGTTCGTGATGCATCTTCTTGTTTCCGCCATGCAGCTTCCTTGGGACAAAGCGAGGTGGACACCGCCGAGGGCTTGCGCATGGCCACCGACGCAACGAGGAAGGAGCTTGATGGCCTTCTCAGCGCTGGTCGCCAAGCGTGCGGGAGCCTGCAGATAGCGGGTTCTTCCAACCTTTCCGCCATCGCGCTCACGCAGAAGCTGCTGCTGGTGCCAGGGCTGGTGGCGGATTAGAAGCTGTCCTCTGCTCGGGGTGGTGCCAGAACAGCGCTGACTTTGGCGAAGGCCCACTACCCCGAGATGGACTTGGACCAGCTCACTTCCGGCATCCCTGAGAGCGGCGAGGATGGCGCACCAGTGGACGAGGCCGCCATCCGGCAGAGCGTGCTTGGGTACGATCAACTGTGTGCCCTTGGCACTCAGTTGAACGTATACTATGAAGCATACGAGCTGCCAGGGTCGCCAAGCCAAGCTTCGGCATCCGCCTCCGCGGCTACAGCAGGTGGTGATGGCGGGGATGAGGTGTCCTCCAAGGTTCCACCATCTTCTTGAGATGTGCCCTGCAACATGGCAGGAAAAAATACTTTGCATCAATTCGGCCCCTGAGTGGGTCTGTAATTTAAACTTAAACTGCGTGTGATGTGTCTACACTGTGACTGATCTGCTTGTGGCAGATCAGTAGAATGCTTTGTGAACTTTTGCAGTTTGTTTTTTATGAAGTGGTTTAATTTGCGCGAAGAAACTGCCAGGCCTAGTTTTATGCAACTTGCAGTTTTTGCCATGCCCAAAAAACAACACTTGAAATTTTTCACGCGTAGGATTATGCGATCCGCCATCCGGCTCTCTGTGCTTGACTTTTCATGAGATGGCGAAATCTTCGCACGAACAATCCGCTAGGGCGACGATACTTAATAGCAACCGTCCAGAACCCTGAGCAGATGGCGGCTAGGATCGTCAAAAAGTCACTACTCTGGAATCCACACAGAGAACATCGAATGAAGATCAAAACATAAAAAAGCTACGCGGACCGCTTATGGCGGATTTAAAAGAGACGCAAGTGTAGAGCACAATTGCGCAAAAAGGTTCTATACGATCTAAATGAACAATAAAGGAGGTAAAAGACTCAGAAAAAATCAAGAGTGAACCAAATGCTTTATTTCATTGATCATATAGAGGTGCCTATTACATAGCTAAAAAGGTGCTAAGTGTAGAAAGGACGTAGCTGTGCGATATTCCATGGACGATCTGTCTCGTCGTAGATATCGTCAGGGTCTCTTCGTTTGCGCTTCTTACTTGGTCACTTATCTAGCTCGCGAATATCAACGAGGTAGTAGGATCCATTCAGTAGAGCTTTGCTGATGACGAAGGGTCCTTCCCAAGGCGGGGATAGCTTATGGGACTTCTGCTGCTTAAGGCGTAGCACCAGGTCGCCCTCTTTGAACGAGCGTTGGCGAACTCGCCTGCTGTGATAGCGGCGGAGATTCTGCTGGTAGATGGCGGATCTCTGGGCTGCTAGGTCTCGCTCTTCTTCCAGCAGGTCCACAGATAGTTGTCTGGACGCTTCTGCATCTTCTTCCTTGTAGGCCTCGACTCTTGGAGAATCGTACTGAACATCACTTGGCAAGATTGCCTCTGCTCCGTAGACTAAGAAGAAAGGGGTAAGGCCGGTTGATCTGTTTGGCGTGGTCCGTAGACTCCACAGTACAGATGGCAACTCCTCTGCCCAGGCTCCAGCTGCTCTATGTAGCGGTGCTTCTAGGCGTGGCTTGATCCCTGACATGATTAGTCCGTTGGTCCTCTCAACTTGGCCATTAGACTGTGGATGTGCCACAGATGCTAGGTCAAGGCGGATTCCGTTGTGATGGCAGTATTCTTCAACTTCTCCCTGAGACAAGTTTGTGCCATTATCGGTGATGATGCTGTGTGGGATGCCGAATCTGACCACAATGTCCTTGACAAACTTTAGGGCGGTTTTTCCATCAAGTTTTCTGATGGGCTTAGCTTCCACCCACTTCGTGAATTTGTCTACCGCTACCAAAAGGTGCGTAAATCCCGAAGGTGCTGTTTTTAGCGGACCTACCATGTCCAGCCCCCAGACTGCAAAAGGCCAAGTTATGGGGATCGTATGCAGTGCCGTGGCGGGCATATGGGTCTGCTTGGAGTACATCTGGCAACCATGGCAGAGCTCCACAATGCGGTCTGCATCTGCCTTGGCTGTTGGCCAGTAGAACCCATGGCGGAACGCTTTTGCTACTAGGGATCTGGCGGCGGCGTGATGCCCACATTCGCCTTCATGGATCTCTCTTAGTATTTCGATTCCATCCACATGGGATATGCACTTCATAAAAACTCCCGAGATGCTTCGTTTGTAGAGTTGGCCATCTATGATGGTGTACGCTTTGACTCTACGCTCGATTTGTCTTTTCTGGACTTCGTCTTCGGGAAGCTTCTTGTTCATCAGATACTCCAGGAAGGGCTCTGCCCATGGCGGATTGCTAGGCAAAACCGCCATAACAGGGGAGCTCGCTATCTCCGGATTTTCTGGATCCACCATCTTAACTGATGGTATGCGCAGATGCTCGAGGAATACTCCTGGCGGAACTGCCTTACGGCTGGATCCCAGTTTGGACAAGGTGTCGGCCGCCATGTTATCTTCTCGCCGCACATGTTTTATGTCGTAGCCGAGGAAACTTTTGGCCATCTCGTCCACTTCGTCCCTGTATGCCTCCATGACTTCGTTCCGAGCCTTATATGTGCCAGCCACCTGCTGAGCCACAAGGTCAGAGTCTCCACAACACATGATGTGTTGTACGCCGATCTCCTTTGCGACACGTAGCCCGTGTAGTAGCGCTTCATATTCCGCTATGTTGTTGGTGGTGGGGAAGTGAATCTGGAGAACGTAGCTTAGCTCATCTCCCTTAGGGGATTTGAGGGTCACTCCAGCCCCCGAGCCGTGTAGCAACTTTGAGCCATCAAAGTGCATCACCCAATGCTCTGGTTCTGGGACGGGCGTAGTTTCCTGTGCTTCCTTCCAATCCGCCATAAACTCCGCCAGAGCCTGAGACTTAATGGCGGTGCGAGGCTTGTAGTCGATGTCGAAAGAGGCCAATTCAATGCCCCACTTCGCAACTCGTCCTGTTGCGTCGCTGTTGTTGATGATGTCCTTCAGTGGGGCTTTGCTCACCACTGTGATCTTATGGTCATAGAAGTAATGCCTTAACTTACGAGAAGCTAGGAAAACTCCGTATGCCAATTTTTGGTAGTGAGGGTAGCGCTGCTTGGATTCCGTCAGGACCTCGCTGACATAGTAGACTGGTCTCTGTACGCCATGCTCCTGCGCTTCTTCCTTACGTTCTACCGCCATGACGATGCTGACCACCCTATTGGTCGCCGCCATGTATAGTAACATGGGCTCCTGATCTTCGGGTGCCGCTAGGACTGGTGCAGTGGATAACACTCTCTTCAGATCCTTAAGTGCAGCGTCTGCCTCGTCAGTCCAGACGAATTCGTCTGATTTCTTCATCAGCTTGTAGAGTGGCAAAGCCTTCTCGCCAAGACGACTGATGAATCTGCTCACTGCTGCCACGCAGCCTGTGAGTCGCTGCACGTCTTTTAGGTCGATGGGCCGGGAGATGTCGAGGATTGCCTTGATCTTCTCCGGATTAACCTCAATTCCGCGGTGGGAGACGATGAATCCTAGGAGCTGTCCAGCTGGGACCCCGAAGACGCACTTCGTTGGGTTAAGCATCATGTTGTACTTCCTGAGATTGTCAAAGGTCTCTTGCAAATCCGCTATAAGGCCATCTTGCTTCTTGGACATGACTGCGATGTCGTCCACGTATGCGTGGATGTTTCGTCCGATTTGATCCGCCAGGCACTTTTGCATAGTGCGCTGATACATTGCTCCTGCGTTTTTTAGACCGAATGGCATTGTGACATAGCAATATGTGCCATAAGGTGTTACGAACGACGTAGCGAGCTGATCGGACTTTTTCATCTTGATCTGGTGGTATCCGGAGTAGGCATCTAAGAAACACAGCAGCTCCGATCCCGCCGTCGAGTCAATGACTTGGTCAATGCGAGGCAAGGGAAAAGGGTCTTTTGGACATGCTTTGTTCAAGCCGGTGTAATCTACACACATGCGCAGAACTTTTGTGCTTTTCTTAGGAACTAGTACCGGATTTGCCACCCACTTGGTATGTATCACTTCCTTGATGAATCCTGCTTTCAACAGCTTGGAAATTTCCTTTGCTATGGCGCGACGTTTTTCATCTCCGAAGCGTCTCATGGCTTGTCTTACTGGCTTTGAGCCAGGAATTATCTGCAGAGCGTGCTCGGCGAGTTCCCTGGGTACACCCGTCATGTCAGATGGCTGCCATGCGAAGATGTCCCGGTTCTCACGGAGGAACTCGACGAGCGCGCTTTCCTATGCGGGGGACAAATTTGTCCCAATGGCGGTAGTCTTGGCGGCATCGCCAGCGACAAGTTCCACCTGTTTTGTATCGACTGTAGGCTTGAAGGTGGGCGGGGTGGCGGAAACCTCCTGCTTGGATGCCGGCATCTCCGCGGGGTCCGTAGCGGCGTGGATTTCTTTGAACTCCTCGCCGAAGAACACTGCTTCCACGAAGGCGGCTTCTCCTTCCTCGCATTCCTTTGCCTTTCTGAAACTGCCATAAACGGTGATTATGCCATCCGGTCCTGGCATCTTCAGCTGATTGTAGATGTAGCATGGCCTTGCGTGAAAGCTGTGGAAGGCCGGGCGCCCGAAGATCACGTGGTAAGTGCTTTTGAACGGGACCACCTCAAAGGTTATGGGTTCTTCTCTGTAGTTATCCTCACTACCGAAGGCGACCTTGAGCGTGATGGACCCGAGGGACTTGGCCTGGCGACCAGGAACCACCCCATAAAAGGTGACCGCGCTATGGCGGAGTTGGGTCTTGGTGAGGCCGAGCTTTATCAGCGTTTCCACGTACATGATGTTCAGGCTACTCCCGCCATCCATTAAGCATTTGGAGAACTCGTAGCCATGGATTACAGGGCATACCACCATGGAGTAATAGCCATCTGGGATGTGCTCTGGATGATCATCGCGGCTCCAGTGCACCGATACTTCGGACCATCGGACGTACTGGCGGATTTTTGGCACGGTGGCATTAAGGGAGCGCATAGCAGCTCTCTGAGCCTTAGCCGTGGGGGGTCCAAGGAATGTGTGAAAGGCACCTTTTTTGTCCTTGATTGGGTTACCCTTGCCAGCACCACCCTCTGCCTTTTCGGCGGGTTTGGGCGCGGGGTCTTCATCCATATCACTGCCATCCCTAGACTCCTTGTCTTTATCCGCTTTTCCTTTGCCACGAGGCCTTTGTCGCCGGCTGCGTTTGAAGCCAGCTTCTTGATCCGCCTTGAGGTCGTTGACAAACTTGCAGTTCCGGTTGGTGTGATTGCACTTTCCCGAGGCGTCACGATGGGCAAAACATGGCATGTCGCGGTATTTGTCGTAAGACATGGGGGCGGATGGCGCCGAAGCGGGAGTTGCAGAACTCCGCGGCTGGCCACCGCCACCTCCGCGTCCCCTGCCGCGCTGGCTGCTTTGACCCTTGTCAGCGAAGGTTGTGGCCACCATGTCCGGAGCCTGCGGTTCTTCTGGCGGATTCTTCCGTTTGTTATTGCTATTCCGCTTTCCAGTGTTCTGGATGGCGGAAGCCTTCAGAGATTCGCGGGCGTCGTCGTCGGCGGCCGCGTAGTTGCTTGCGATGGTGATCATGGAATTTAGGGTCAGTTTCCCTTCGTTCCTTTCCCGCAACAGGCGATGGCGGAGCAATTGGCCTCTCTCCAAACTGTCAATAAATGCGAGGATGGCGGATTCGTCGGTAACCCCCTCACAGGAGTTCTTCATATCCAGCCATCGCGCGAGGAAAGTTCGGGAGGTCTCGTCGTCGGCTCGTCGGCACCGTTGGAGGTCACCAATGTTGTGGGGTCTCTTGTAAGTCCCCTCGAAATTTTTCGTGAACGCAGTTTGCATATCGAACCAGGTTTGGATGGAGTTTTCTGCCAGGTCATTGATCCACTGCCTCGCAGTGCCGGATAGCATCAGGGGCAAATAGTGGACAGCGACGTTGGGAGATCCCCCGGCGAATTGTACTGCGTTGAAGTAGTCTTGTAGCCAGGTCAAAGGCCTATCGACTCCATTGTACTGGCGGATATTTTTCTCGATTTTGAACCCATACGGGATGGGCTCGTCACGAATCCGGGGTCCAAAGCACTTTGGGCCGAGGAAGAAGGCCGTTTGAGACTTGGCAATCTCGTTTAGATGGGTACGGGCATCGTAGGGCTTCTGGTCTGGCGGATCTTTGCGGGAGTTGCGCGACCTTGCTGGCCCGCCGCCACCACCACCGCCACCATGGGGGCTTCCTGGTGGGGATGGCGATGGGTCGCGTCTGCGCTTACTCTCGCCGTCCTGCGACTGTTCTCTGCAGCTACGACTTCCATCCGTTCTTCGCGATGGGTCATCGTCATGGTGGCGGGAGCCTTGCCCTTTGTCATCGTGGCGGCGAGTGGAGCGATGCTTATCCTTGTCACCGTTACGATGCGCGCCGTCGTCATGGCGAGATCGGTCCCTTCTCTTGGATCCGCCATCCCTGCTGTTTTCCCGTCGTGGCGGATCGTTTCTGCGTCCAGCGTCACGGCTTCGTCCTCGTTTGCCATCATTGTCGATAATGACGATTCCTCCCTTAGGGACTTCGAACGTCCTGTGCTTTGGGGGTGGCATGTTGGTCTTATGGCGAGGAGCAGCAGTGGTTTGTTGGTATCCGTAAGCCGGGTAATTCTTGCGGGGTGGCGATGGATTTCTCTGTGGGCCTTTGCCATGCGGTTTGTCGTCATCGGAGGATATTGGGATGGCGTGTCTCCGATTGCGAGCTTCTCTTCTTCGGATCTCCGAGGATCCGGTATGAGACTCGTTGTCAGGACGACCACCATTATTGCCAGCTCCCTGAGCTTTAGACGCAGTACTGGACCTGCATAGCGCAGGATCAGATTCGAGCCGTCGTGATGACGTAGCCTTTTCCTGCTGCACTAATGCTTTGGTCATCAGTTTAACCGTTGTCTCCAGAGCTGCTGGACTCTTGTTATGCTCCAATAGCTCCTTTGCGGCCACGATGTTCTCGATGGGCGTAGCCCTAACTTCATCGTGGTTTTTGTCCACGTATGGCGGATTCTTGATGTACATCCTGGCCAGAGTTTCCGCTGTTGGTACGGTGAACTCAAGGTTTCGTACCAGCTGCGGGTCGCCTCCCTCATTGATCTGGTTCTGAATGAGAGTGGCATACTTCTCTTCCATGTTCCTTGCGCGCTTCAGCGTGTCCTGAGCTTTGGCAATGTCGTCATCAACCTGTTGGCCCATCTTCTCGACTCGCTTTGCTTCCTTGAGGAGTGCCCGCCTCTTCTTCTCGAGATCGTTCACATCTCTGACATAGTCAGGGGTGATTGGATCTGCTAGAGTTCCGTAGACGACCTTATCCAGCGGGGTCGTGAAGTCTTCTTGGTGCTGGTCCTCGGGGATGGCGGGTAACGGCCTGGGTCCGCCATGAATCTCGGGAAGTTGCTCCGTGGCGGGATCAGCGGCTGGTGGCGGGTTACCCTGCTCATTGCCGGCATCTCCGTCGTGGTCTGCCTGAGATGGCGGATCACCGGTTGTCTGCCCAGCATCATCTCCTTTGTTGGTGACAAACACCTGCTTGGCCGCTGCGTGTTGCTCTTCAAGTGCCTGCTGCGCCAATTCCGCCTCGAGTTTCCTCATGGCGGCATCGTAATGGTCAGAATCATAGCCTTTGCTATCCCAGTCATCCGATTCACCACTTTCGTTAAGTGCCTCTAGGATGGATTCACCTGGGCTATCTTCTCCATTGGAGGTAGATCCCGAAGTGATGCCTGCGAACGCAACAAGGCAGTACCGCGGTGTCTCTAACGCTAGATTGCTCATGGCGGATTCACTGTGGTCTTCCACCACTTCCTCTACCTCTAGGGCGGGCTGGGTGGGATTATTTTTCAGATCCGATCTGGATAACTTGGAAAGTTCCAGATCAGATGAGTCCTCCTCCGTATCCTGCTCGAAAGCGGTCCGTTTGGGGATTTCAGCCATACCAATCCGCCGGAAATTGGTTTTCGTAGCGGGGGTAGGGTTTGTCTCTCCAATGAAGATATGGATATCTCCAATCGGGATGACGGTGAATCGAGCAGGGTCTTCTCTAGCCGGAACCCAGAGGTTATCCGCTGGGACGATGGGGAGGCCGGAATTGTAGAGGACGCGCCCGATGGCGACGGTGTCGCCGATGCCTGCGAAGGCGGATCCCGCCTGGATCCGCGCTCCAGACGCTCCAAGCCCCACGGTGGGCGCCAACTGTCGTGGTTTCGTCAACAGATCTGCCATAGGGGTAGGGATATGGCGGTTTGTGGAAGGGGGTGAACACGGAGGAGCGATCCAGGACGGTGGTAGCACGAGTTTACCCAGCTTCAGATCCCGCAACGGTGGCGAGACCCTACGTGCTGCTATAATTCACTATAAGGCAACAAGTGCTCGGTTACAATGATGAGGTTGGCTGTTTCGCTATGCGATTGGCCGTAAGCTTGGTCTCTGCCTCAAGGGCTGCTCCACGCCGGGCTTATAAAGGCGCCTGGCGTGGGCTACACGTTGGTACTGGAGCGGATACAACTTGGAGTCCTAGACTAAGTCCTATGCGTGCGCTACAAGGTCACCCGCCATGGGCCGTCATGCGGATCCGCCATAAGCTCGCCGCCAGTAGCCCGCCATAGGCCTGTCTCCGGATCCGCCATAAGCGCCTGCGTCTGGTACCGCCGTGCCAACTTCAGCAACTGGGCCGCCCGGTATGGCGAATCCGCCATACCACCCCTGATGGGCCACCCTGGCTTGCTGATTTAGGACTACGTCGCTGGTATACCTATTTGGTATATCCCCAACAGGCGAAAAATTTGGTAATTTACCGCAATGCCCAGGTGTGTCGGTCAGCTTTCAGTCAAATCAATACAGCGAGTAGTCACATCATAAAAATGATGTCATGCTTTCGACAAGGAGAAGAATTATCTATACAAGGGGGATTCATGAGATAGAAGTCGAAGAAGCTTTGAGCCTATAATCGGCTACAAGCAACCCATTATCGCCTCGAGGGCTACTCCCATCGGGACCACTAATCGTGCACCCGATGATTGACAAATTTTCGGCTATTCCAAAAGAGTAAAAAACTTGACTTCATTATTGGTGGAAAACACCAGATAATAAACTCGATATTTCACTCCCATCGAGAGGGATTTGGTGCGAGTCAAATAAAATCAACCCGATAATTTCGAGTATTATAACAACCAAACAAGGCTCTCAATAAAATCAGACCGCGTCCGCCGCGATAACATGTCTCAATGCCATGATCGCAAAGATCATGAAGGTAAGACCTTAGGATCCGTCCTGCATGGCCTAGAATTCACACACGAATGCGCTCTACTAGTAAATTTTTGTATCCATGATACGAAGAAAATCACGGTGGACGCACTAGGTACCCTAAGAAATACTGGAATTCATGCTTTGATAAGTCCTGAATGCGTCACAAGCTGGATTACGCTAGGTACCGAATTAGTGTCCGAGGACTCGAGTTTGAAGTAGGTAACAAATGTTTGCTCAGGCAATTAACTGGTTTCCTGATCTCTGATCTGTCAGAAGCACTAGACTTGTTTACCAAAATCCCCATGAAAATTCGAAAATATGAAATACTGATAAAAACTATAAAGTAAAGAAGCTGAAGATTGATCCAGTTGAAGATTACAAGATGAAGATTTGAAGATTTGAGATTCGACCCGAATCGGCGATTCAGATAGAATCTCGAGGGCTACTGACAAGAGTATGAATACCAAGGCCCGCGATGTTGGTACCCCTAAGGTCTATTCGGGTAGAAGCCCATAGGAACATAGGCCCAAGAGGGAGACCAAAGTATAGTTGTAGTCGAATATGAAAGCTATACTGTAACACGTTGCATATGACTAATTTGTACCGAACCCGATCGGATCCTCGAGACCTGGCCACCTATAAATAGGGCCAGGAGAGGCCAGCCAGGGACACATCGAGATTGAGCTTGTAATCCACGCTTTATCTTAATACACATCAAGTTTCACCTTGTTTGTCTGAATCCTTACCTTCGAGTTCATCTGACGCCCTCTTTCTCTGATCCTAAGTCCTTCATCTAGGACATTTGGCGAGTTAAACCCTCGTCACTAACTTAGATTCTAATGTTGCAGAATTTGGCATGATTAGCCAAACATGAATATGGGGACATATATATGGTTGCATGCATCAACCACAAAGAGACCATGGTAATCACCTTTTCTAATATATGAAACGAAATTTCTCCGATGAAAGGATCGGCATGAGCGACTAGAGGAGGGGGTGAATAGGCGCTATTAAATTTACGACAAGAAAGCAAGCATACAAGTAACATAACATGTAAGGATACAATAGTAAATGATAGAAATAACCGCGGGGGAGAAACCGGAGACACGAGGATGTATTCTCATAGACTTTTTCTTGTTACGGAAAGTACGTCTGCGTTGGAAAGATATGGTACCACAAAGGACACTAACACCACAAAGACTCACCCTATTCACCGGTGAGCAAGCCACAAAGGCGAGCTCATGCTCCACTAAGCGGCGCCCTTGAAGGCAGCAACCGAGACCATTCCACAAAGGGTTGCGGCGAGCTCCGCAACTTAATTGGAGGTTCCCAACAACATCACCAAGCTCCTAAACACAAAGATTGAGCAAGCGGGCGGCTGCTTCCTGCTAGGATTTCGAGAACCCAAGAGTAACAAGTTCCTCAATAGAATGGATGGGGAAATCAAATCCCTTCAGTAGAATCGTAGAACTAGGTATCCTCCCTCGAATCCCAAAATGGCTCTAAGTTCTAGTGGCTAGAATGGGAGATCTAATGAATTTGAGCTTTGCAACAATGGAGGATAGAATGAAAGCCGCAACAACCACCAAAGATTAAAGACGAGCATTTAAAGGCTCTCTAGAAAATTAGCCGTTGTGTGTCACTTACCTCGGAGTCTTCGGCCTTCGAGGTTCAGAGTCTCCAGATTCGGGACAAGGGCCCAGGGGTATTCGACCATTGAGCGAAAGTCTTAGGGACCACATGCAGGAGGCAAAAAGCCTACGGGCAGTCTCCAAACACTCAACAAAGGCATGCCTAATTTGGTCAAAAACTAAGTTGGTCTGGCCGGATTATTTGGCCGGAGTTTCCAGCTGAGGACAAAAGTATTTGATGTTTACACACCAAGTCTCCGGTCATGAGGGGCAGAGTCTCCATGCGAAAAATCCTAAGGAACAAATTTTCTAGAGATTTCTCTACTTGTTCATAGGATGGCAAATACTCTTGATAGTAGCAAATCCTCATGTGCAAATATTGTTTTGAGCCGAATAAGATTTCGACCAAACTGTCCATCAAGCAACCACTCTTGATAGCATGGAGGGGTCGAGATGGTTTCACTCGAGGGGCCGACTCCATTCATCGAGCAATAACCAAATAACCTAAAAGACTCGGAGCACATGGTTAATCACTCAAGTGTTGACAACAACACCCAAAACATAATTATAAGGTAAATGCCCTTTCACCTGACACCACACTTTGTTCTAAGCTATGACGCTATGTCCAACAACATCAAAATAAGGGTTCGAGATGTTTTATAGCTGTAAATCTATTTTCTTATTGTTTTAGAAGAGAAATTGCAAAAAAAGATTGAGATTCCATAACTAGCCAACAATATAATCCATGAGCACAACAATATTGGGCAAAGCAGACTCGGAAGCGAGGAGTCAATGGCTTAATGCATCAATGCAACATGAAATGATTTTCCCCATTTTTGCACCAACATGTCTAAATGTACACGGTGGTAGATGATGCTTGTTTAGAGAAATAGGATAAATTAAACTTTCTGGTGGTTGGTGAAACACACATGTAGATCATTAGAGATGTGGGCACTAGCATATACATGCATCCTGATAAATATTCTGCGTGAGCACTACCAATAGTCTGCGTGAGCAGATAAATATTTTTAAACTTAGTCAGAAACTCGCGACATTCTCTTAAATCAAAGTTAGCATGGACATGTGTAAATTCATCGTCTGTCATTCTCACTTTTTTTTCTCCAACTATGAATTATATATGACAGAAAATACTAATTTTGTTTGATTAAGTACGCAGACTAAAGCCTTATGCCGTAGCTTACTGCTCTACTAATAGAACAAACATAAGATAAAGTAAAATATAAATACTCTAGAATAAGCTGCTGCTATCACTTGCATTTAGTTCTAACACTAGTAAACAACACATACATAACAATGACCAAGAAAGTAAAAGCTGAAAGACTATCCTTGCTGCTTGCTTGCCATTAGAACCTCTCCAAATGTGTGGCAGAATTCATAGAACAGAACTGCAGAACCAACATCGTTTGCCTCCAGCACAGTCCCTAAATTGGCTGCAGTATCTATGGGTAGCTCAACTTTGGTCTTGAGAACATCAGTGCTCTCATTTCGGATTTGAGGATCACCCTTAATTTTGACAGGGAACTTCTCATCTGCAGTCATGTTATTAACCCTGCGATTGCCCTTCTTCAGTCTCTTGTTAACGCGAACAGATGGAAATGCATTGAGATCAGTCCCTATATTCTCATCCCATTCAGCTAATAATCCATTAGTAGGATCTTCTGTCCCTAGGGCCCTCTTTGGGTTGCTCTTCTTGTGTTCCTAACAAAGGGCCAAAAAAACAGATCAACAAGAATGAACTCCGCTGGTTTCGTTTATTGAAATGGAACCGGGGAGAAATACAAGAATGAACAATCACATTATACAACAGAGAACTGCCAATCAAGTTGCCTCTCCGATGATCTAAAAACGAATTGACAAGCAGAACTTTTACCATCTTTGCCGTCATGGGGAGTGATGTCAGCGTCTGTGCAGCAGCCACCATGTCTGAGCTCTTGATTAGCAATTCGTGGACAGATGAGTGCCCACATGCCTTGGCAGCATGGGCCAGTATTCCAGTCGGCGTCTCCCCTTTCTTCTTTCTGCCAACCATAATCAGCTAAGCGATATGCAAGAAATTCCATAATAATGGAGCATCAGCTTTGCTTGGCAAACCTGCAGAAGCTGCAATTGCAGATGCCCCTGCACTTGGGGCAGGTCCAGGCCTCCTGTTTGGTCATCTCCTCAGCGTTCTCACCATACCTAAACATGCCATGAAGACGATCCAAAGGAGATTAGATCAGCCCATGAGACTCTACAATGTCAGCTTGCTCGACCACGGAGATGGACAATGATCCGGTAAAACTGAGAAAGAAGTGAGAACAAATTCCTTTACCTGTTGAGTAGGCACTTGTGGCAGAAGTGGAATGGACAAATCCCCTTCTTCCGCGGCTGCTTGCAAGCCACCGAAAAGTCCGTTGTTTTCTGACGGCACTGCGAGCAGGTAACAATAACAACAATGATCTACCAAATCCAGCCCCGAAAAAATGACCTACAGCGCACAGGGCACTTGCAGATCCAGAATGGAGGAGATGGCGACGGCAGGTGCTCACCTGGTGGCAGGTCTTCCCGTTCTCCGAGTCATAGATCCGGCCGCCGACCAAACGTACTCCGGGGCAGGGATTTCGTTTCCGGGGAGCCGCTTCCTTGACCTCCTTGATCTGCTCGCCACCGGCGCCCTTCTTCCCCATGGAGGATGCTCTCGAGAAAGGGGAGAAAAATGGCAGAGACGAATGAAACGCTCAATGAACCCGGAATACTTGCGATTTCTTTGGTTAGACCAACTCCAGCAGACACTGAGAAAAGGTGCGTACTAAAAAAAAGCTGCTATATTTAAAAATATGAATTTTTTTTGGGTCTAGCCCATACTCAAAACGGTCATTTTTTTTCGGTACAGTGAATTTATAGGGTTTTTTGGGTATACTGAAAAATGTGAAATTTTGGCGGGTGGAAATTTCACGTCATTGGTTTCTAGGCGGGAAGGGAGGTGTTGGGAACGAAATCGTCAGATGACAGATCATCGCATCGTGTCCCGAAGAAGGGAATTCGCGAGGGAATTGACCCCGAAATTTCCAAATTTCCCCGCCTTGCTCAACTATTTCCCCCCTACTGCTGGTCCTCAAGTTTCGGGTATTGCACCGCGGCTAAAAGTTGTTGGCTAGTGTTGAGAACAACAGACCAACCACCAAACAAACATTGGGTCGTTTGGAACGAGTATATGAAAACACACGAGTGGATCATGAGCAGAAAAATATCATGTGCACAATATAGGAATGAAAATACCACATTAATTTTCTTATTGGAACTCAGTCAAGTTTTAATCTAACGAATTTGTATCGCAATTTGTGTATCTATGAGTTGTAAATGGGGTTGCAACTACGGAAACAAATTGCCTCCTGAGCCGCTCCCCTCCTAAGCGGTGGTGAAGGCCCTCTCCCTTCCTGACCCTAGAAGCCCCCCTCGTCCCCTGCCTCTCAGGCCACCGCCGCTACCGATGCCGATGGCGGTGGCGGCGTCCTTCCCTTCAAAGGACGAAGGACTATAGGGCTACATGGTCGTGCATCACGGGAGGTGGTTGGGCACTGGCTGGGGACGCAGGGCGGCACGGCCATGGCGGGCGAGGCCTGATGCACTCTGACAGACAGCGATGAGGAGCTGGTGGCACGTGTTGATGCAGCCGTCGTCTCCGGCGGCGGATCAGGGCCGCATCCGATCTGGGCTAGATCTGGGCCGAGGCTCCGGCTACGCCGGCGATATAGTGCAACGACACGGATGAGATTCGGTCGTACGCACACATGTTTTTTATCTAACTGTTTGGTTTCATAGGGAGCATTGTGAAGCTCTGCTAGCTGTTACCGTTATGCTGCACTTTTTTCAGCCCATGGTGAGGTTAGCTAGCGGAGAATGTCACAGAAGCCGGGATCTAAGGACTTGCATTGGTGGTTGACTTTTTGTTACGATGTAAAATTCGCTTGGTGACTTGTGACTTGGAGCAGCAGCAGGGGAAATGGGGACGACAGCAAATGAGAAGTTCACAGTCTTACCATGCAGGGTGAAAATCCAAGGTCTGACCTTAATTGGTTGTGTCTGGCAATAGCCTTGTTGAAGGCATTATTTTTGTGAGTGAGGATCTTCTCTAGGATGAAAACCTAAGATCTATAATCGGGCGATGACGATGCTTGTGCACTTTTTTCTTCTTGGAGATGTCGCTTTTGGAGAAGCTAGACTTTTAGTGATGTATTGGCGGTGTTAGTGATGTTGCTACGATGAACCAATCATTGTAGCGGGACTTTTCTTTTCTGTAATTCTTCTTAGTTTTTTTAGCTATGTGCATCTGTATTGCCACTAGGGCACTGTGTTGTTACAAAGGCTAGATGTAATTGGTATCTTTTTTATATCAATATAAGCTCCTTATAAAAAATGGAGTTGCAACTAAAAGATTTAGCCGTATGTCAAGTTGAAATTAAGATTTTTCCAGTTGTAAGTTGGCTTGCAACTAAGTTTTTAAAATCACACAAGTGAGTTGTAACTTAAAAAAAGGTGTTGGGGTTCGCAGTAGAAAACAAAAAGTTTCCTACGACTAGTACCCAAGATCTATCATATGCAGATGTAAGCCAACAGAGCAATGGCAGAGTTCATACCTTTGAAGACCAAAAGAGGGATACACATTCCCGCACGAACGTTGTTGATGAAGACAACCAAAGCCGACCTCAAGGTCGAGTAGTTGAATAGGTCGATGAAGACAAGTGTTACGAAGGGCAACACCTTCGTAGCTCTACACACATACGGTGTATAGACATCCTCCGGGCATCGGGCCAGCAAATTAGTGGAAGAAGATGGACTCGGACCGAAAATCCCGCAGCGCGACGACGTCCGGAGGGTGGAGTTTTCTTCTAGCTCACGAGCACGGCTCTAGATAGGGGAGCGAAGCCAGGGAGGAGAGGAGAAGGAGAATGAGATGAATGAGCCAAGGGGTGGTAGGGGTGCCTTTATATAGGTGGGAGGGGTAGGTGGCACCTCCCTAGGATAAGCCTCCCTGAGGGAGGCCCCACCTTGGCCGCCGGCCCTTAGGGGAAACCCTAGGGCGCCCCTCTCTTTCACCCCTTGGCCACCGTCCCCTAATGGGCTGCCACATGGTGGCCCATTAAGATTTAGCCTTTTTAATTATTAATTAATTTCCTTTTAATATTTAATTACATTAATTAAATACTAAACCATATTAATTATATTGCATTTCCTCACACCAGAACATTTACGATTTCACCCGGAACCTTTCCGGTGTACTCCTTCCTATTTCCAATAATTCTGAAGCAATCCCTAAGCGTCATATACCCTTAAGTGTGCCACCCTACTAGTCGTGAATACTCCATACATGATCGAGACTCTTCTCCGATCAATGATCAACAAAGGGATCTAGAAAGCCATGTTGATCCTTGTGCACTCCACGATTATCATCGTTGATCTGTAAACGTTGAATATTATTCCCTTTGTTTCAAGATACTTAGTTTGTCCAACATCCGATCTTCAATGTGTCTATATCGTGTTCTATCTTGTTACTAACAAACTTCTTTACTCATTCTCATGACAATGCATTCCCGTGACCTAGTCACACGCTTGCAAGCTTCATAGATGCAATTGTCATTGAGTGGGCCTAGAGTATCAATCCGTCACGCGGATGAACAAATCTCGCTCTTGATGCACACGCCTCAACATACTCCATTGGAATACCTGAAGACGCCTTTTCAGTCACCCACTTCCGAGGTGACGGTTGATGCAATCAAGGCAGCCGCCAGAAGTAGTGTTAGATGTGATCTCATGGTCTAAGGATTAGGTTACTTCATTTCTTAGTTATTGCATTGTTCGAACTATGTGAATGATCTCATTGCAATAGTATTGTTGGGTATGTGTCCATCATGTCCTCATATGACCTCATTGTCAATTGACGTAATTGTCCATGATTATGAAACCTTAATCATTGTTTGACCAATGAGCTAGTCAAATAGAGGCTACTAGGGATCTGGTTGTTATATACCACACGTGTACTAATATTTCCGCTTAATACAGTTATAGCATGGCATATATGATATTATGAACAAAATGAGATATGACAATAAAAACACTTTGTTATTTGTGACGAGGGTTAATCTTAATAATGTCCTAGATGAAGGACTTAGGATCGGGGGAAGAGGACGTCGGATTAACTCGAAGGTAAAAGACCAGACAAACAAGGTGAAACTTGTGATGTTATTGAGACAAAGCTGAAGTTACAAGCCTAATCTCGATATCTCCCTGGCCAGCCTCTCCTGGCCCCTCTTTATAGGTGGCCAGGTGATGAGGGTTTGACTCGACAAATGTCCTAGATGAAGGAATTAGGATCAGGGGAAGAGGGCATCGGATGAACTCGAGGGTAAGATTCAGACAAACAAGGCGAAACTTGATGTGTATTGAGACAAAGCGTGGATTACAAGCTCAATCTTGATGTGTCCCTGTCCGACCTCTCCTGGCCCCTATTTATAGGTGGCCAAGTCTTGAGGATCTGGTTGGGTTTGATACAAATTATTCATATGCAATGTGTTACAATGTAGCTCTCATATTCGACTACAACTATACTTCGGCCTCCCTCTTGGGCCTATGTTCCTATGGGTTTCTACCCAAACAGACCTCAGGGGTACCAACGCCGTGGGCCTTGGTATTCATACCCTTGTCAGTAGCCCCAAGATTCTAGTTGTATCGCAGATTTAGGTCAAATCTCAAATCTTCAAATCTTCGTCTTGTAATCTTCGACTGGATCAATCTTTGACTTGTTTACTTTACAGTTTTTATTAGTATTTCATATTTTCTATTTTTCATGGGGATTTTGGTAAACAAGCCCAGTGCTTCTGACAGATTAGGAAACCAGTTAATTGCCTGAGCAAACACTTGTTACCTACTTCAAACTTGAGTCACCGGACTCGAATTTGGTACCTGGCGTAATATAGCTTGTGCCACATTTAGGACTTATCAAAGCATGAATTCCAGTATCTCTTAGGGTACCCAGTGCGTCCACTGGGATTTTCTTCATATCGTGGATACGGGAATTTACTAGCAGAGCACATTCGTGTGTGAATACTAGGCCATGCAGGACGGATCCCGAGGTCTTATCTTCATGATCTTTGCGATCACGATATTCATACATGTTATCGCGGTGGACACAGTCTGAGAATATGAATTTATCAAGAGCCTTGTTTGGCTGTTATAATACCCAAAATTATCGGGTTGATTTTATTTTACTCGCACCAAATCCCTCCCGATGGGAGTGAAATGTCAAGTTTATTATCTGGTGTTTGGCACCAATAATGAAGTCGAGTTTTTACTCCTTTGGAACATCCAAAAATTTGTCAATCATTGGGTGCACGATCAGCGCTCCCGATGGGAGTAGCCCTCGAGGCTATAGTCGAATTTTCATTCGAGTATAGGTTCAAAGATTCTTCGAGTGCATCTATAATCATTGACCTGCCTAAAAATATTTTTCTCTTGATGAGTTTTCTATCGGGTGCGTGACCAGCGCTCCCGATGGGAGTAGCCCCCAAGGCTATGATGGGGTGCTTGCTGCCGATTATAGGCTCAAATAATTCTAGACTTTCATCTATTATCTCATCAGTTACCCCTTCCTCATCATCTTTCTGATAAACTTCTTGACTCGCTAATTTGGAGCCCTAGTTGGCCTGACTTTTGTATTTCTTTCTTAATATTGGGCCTTATCCTTGACTTTGTTGGCCCAAAGCCCATCTTGTTTGATTATAAAAGGGGATCTCTATTTATTTTATAACCCTAGTCCTTTACTGTTAGGCAGCACCGCCGCATTGTCTCCCTCCTTATGCATCTAGTGTTTCTTTGTGCTTTTAATTAATCTAGTGTGGTAATCACCATGGCTGATGCTAGGGTGATTAATTTGGAAGACGCCATGGTGGTGGAGAAGCGTGGTCGCGGCTGCCCTTGTGTGACGACCCCGAATTTATCACAAATTCGAAGTGCCCATTATGCATTCCACCACAATCCCAGAATCATTGTTGTGATACACATAACATAGTTGGTAACCAGTTCCATAGACATTACAATACGATGGTTCAAATACAATGGTCATAGAGACCAAGTTCATATTACAACACAATATAGCAGCGGAAATAACGTCTTCGGGTCCATGCCTTCACCCTACAGGCAATGGCGACTTAGTAGAAGGTCTTAGTTCTGATACTCTTCTTCATACCCTTCCTCCGGATACTCTTCCCCATAGTCTGGCCAAGTTGATAGCCAGGGACACAGCCGTGAGTACATTGGATGCACTCGCAAACCATCTTATAAATGAAATGACGAAATAGATATGCAAGGTTGATAGGGTGGACTAAGCACTAAGTTTAGTTGCAAAAGCTAGTTTTATTTCCCAAGAATGTACATTCGTAGAAAAGAGGTTTAGTTCTCTAAGTTCAATCTAAAGGAACTTCAAAATGGGTCAATATCAATGTCAAGTCAAGTCATGTCATTCACCAAGGTCACCATAAGTATGATCATTCTTGACAAAAGTCAAGTACAGTTTGCCAACTGTCCATAACCGAGGACGCGGCTATTCGAATAGTTTGAAACCTCTGCAGAGGGGTACACTTTACCCACAAGATTCGATACATCTGCCGGGAGAAATCTACGGTTCGTCATACACAAAGTATGCGAGGTTCAGATAATCAAACAAACTATTTCACTTGCTCACTCTAGTACAGGATCCTTCCCTAGAGCCCGAGACACGGACCTCTTCCGTTCCGACGTCTCTAGTTTTGCCCGCTCCGGAGTGCCGGATGAATGGAATTTCCACTCGGTTTAGAAGTACCCGCGCACGGTGCACTCCTATAAAGGATGATACAAGACCTCCCATACTAGGGTGAACAAGCTACGGACTAAGCCCCTTCCCATTTAGGGGTAATGTGGTCGTACGGTAATGGTTGGCTCACATGGTACATCACTTATTATCATTTAGCAAATACATTCCATAGTTCTTAGTCAATATTATTTTCCTTCATAAGACCATCATGTAGGAGAATCTCCATTTCAAGTTTTCAAGTTCAAGTCACCAAGTTCAAATGGGGTTCCACTTAGAGATGGCCTCAATTTTATTAGCGACTAAGCAACTATATTAAGTGATGATACCACTAAGCTATGGTTGGATAAACTCAGCTTGATTCTCTTGCTAAGCAAGATATCACTATACTTCTATCATTCTACTTTAGCAATTCAATCATGAAATTTACTTAAAACAAGTAGAATGCAATAGTAAAACTAGGCATTTGGAGTATGATTCAAAAGATGGCTTGCCTTGGTTGGCAAAGTGTCCGGGGTATTCTTCTTCTTCTTGATAAAATTCCCCTTCAATATCCTCCTCAGCAACACTAGCGTCTAATAACGAATAAACACAATACACACAATCACCACACAATACTAACATCACTTCAAACACCCAAACTTGTTTTCAAACAATAATATTCATGGTGGATTTTATAGAATTGGGTTGCAAGTTTTTCTTCCAAGTTTTTATTAAGTGTGCAAGTTGGATTTGTCTACCAAGTACCATATGTGGCTTACTTTCCAAGCATTGGTATTGAACTAAGGGTGGTTGGACTAGTTCAAGTGAGGAGGGTTTAATTAAGTGGATTGGTATTGAGGGCAAAAATTAATTCTAAGTGTGCAATAGAAATCTATCATTTTATGCTTCAAACTAAGATGGGATTAGGGTCTAATTGGTACCACTAACAAGGTTTGAGTTGATTAAGGTGGACTAAACAGTAGGGGAGGTAATTAGTGAGTTCACAAATCAAGTTTCATAATTTTAGGTGGCTTAAACAATTTTCTAGAAATGTTCTATGATTAATAAAGCTATGTTCACATTATTCTTATTTATTTAAATTCCTACCTCAAATTGAATTCTAACCACTTCTACAGCGTAGAGCAATTCCTAAGCTTTCCAACGCATATTCATTTGCTAGAAATGGATTTGTAAATCTCTTGGAAATAAAGTTTGAAAATCAGATCTGAATCATATTTGAAATAATTCGAAATACGCGGGAATTAATTAAAAATGAATCAGACCGAATTCGAACGGAGCTGGGCCGATTTCAAACGAAACCCGAACGGGCCAGCCCATACCGCTTTGCCCCAGGCGGGAAATGAATAAAACCGAACCTGACAGGTGGGGTCTGCTCGTCTGGTCACTTAATTTTACCGAACCGGTACGCGACCGACGGATCAAGATCTAACGGTGCTGGTGCGTCGTGTTCGTCGGCGACGGTGGAGCTCACCTGCGTGCAGTGAAGATGACGACGGCGATGGCGGTGTGCGTAGAGGAAGCAGGGCTTGACGGCGACGGGCGGAAACGACTCCGGCGAGGCTCCTCCACCAATTCCCGGCGTCGGCTTGCTCCCCTGAGGCCGAACGCGGCGGCGCCCTCCGCATCCAGTACCTCGCCGGCGGGGCTGGCGACGTCGAGCTAGAGCGAGCGGGGAGAGGTGAGGGTGTCTGGGAGGTAGCTGGGAGCGGGGTGAGTTCACTCGTTTGATCGCCGGGGGTTTTTATAGGCCAGAGCGGCGAGGACAGGGGCGCCCAGTGGGTGGCCGGCGCAGGTTGTGCTGGCGACGTGCACGGGCGACACCGGCCTCGACGGCCTTGCTCGCGTGCTGGAGGGGTGTTGTCTCGGCCGCGGAGTGCTGTGGGTCGGTGCTGGCAAGGTCACGGTGGTCGGGAGCTTGCAGAGAGGGAGAAGGAGAAGAGAGGGGGGTCCGGGTGCTGTCTTCCTCTTCTCCTCCCTTTCTCACGGCTCGGGTCGAGGCAGAGGGAGCGGGGCTCGACCGCGGCGTCATCAACGAGCATGGCTACAGGCACTAGATGAACGGGAGCAGCGATCTTCACAGTAAAATCGATTTCTTCCGATTTTTGTTCTCCAGGTGTTCGACACAATGCCCGCAAGAGATTCAAATTCGAAATTTTGAAAATTTCCACTTTGGGTGATCAACATATTAGCCAAGGTTTCCAGTGATATTTTTGTTCTGCACAAATAACATGTTTTGCAAAAATTTGCATTTGAAATTAGGGTATTGTCACTGTTTCAGATTCAATCTTTGGCTGAAGTTTGAGTGAAGTTCTGATTTGAATTTTGGTTAGAAACTTCTTGGTTGAGTTAGTATATAACTTGGTCAAGCTCAACTAACTGGCCAAACCTTTGCTTGAGCAACAGATTTCTTAATATAAGGGTCCAAAGTAGGGTGGTCAATAAGATTTTCTAGATCATCATATTCTTCTCTTTTTCTTTCTTTCTTTTGTTTCTTGTTTCTTTGGTTCTTATAATTCTTCTCAATTGCTTCTGTTGGTTAAGTTAGAATAAACTAACTATTGCACAACAATTAATAACACACATGAAATCATAAAATACATATAATAGGAAATACATGCATACATGCAATGATAGATAAAAAGTTTTATCTTGACCCAAAATTTGGTATTTTAATTCATAGGAAGTGGATTACAATTTTCTGAGTTGTTACAATCTTCCCCCCTTAAAAAGAATCTCGTCCTCGAGATTCACTAATTAAGAACTGGAAATATTGGGAAATTCTTTCTAAAGGTAATCTTCTCATTCCCAAGTAGCTTCATCTTCGGTGTGATTACTCCACTGAACCTTTAGAAACTTGATGCTTCGGGTTCGAGTGGTGCGATAGGCTTCCTCGAGGATACGGGTAGGCACTTCCCGATAGGTCAAATCCTTGTTGATGTCCACCAAACGGTGATCAATATTCTTGAAGATTTCTGGCTTCTCCGGCACTTCAAGACATTTCCGAAGTAAAGACACGTGGAAGACATTGTGCACTTCAGACAATTCAGGGGGCATTTCCAACTGATATGACACTTCTCCTCTACGGCTTAGTACCTTGAAGGGTCCAATATACCTTGGTGCATGCTTTCCTTTTACTTGGAATCTTTGCATTCCCTTGAGAGGTGATACTCTGAGATAAACAAAATCTCCAATCTGGAAGGTCAGTTCTCTACGCCTCTTGTCAGCATAACTCTTCTGTCTAGACTGGGCTGCCTTAATCACGAATCATGCGAACCTTTTCTTCAGCCTCTTGCAGAATGTCTGGTCCAAATATTTGACTGTCTCCGGTTTCTGACCAATTCAAAGGGGTACGGCACTTTTGTCCATATAAAGCTTCAAATGGGGCCATTTGCAAACTGGCTTGATAACTGTTGTTGTAGGAAAACTCCGCGAAAGGCAGACAATCTTCCCACTTAGCTCCATAGGCTAGAACACAGGCTCTCAACATATCTTTAAGTATCTGATTTACTCTTTCTGTCTGTCCAACAGTCTGAGGGTGGTAAGCTGTGCTAAAGGCTAATTTGGTTCCCAAGGCTTGATGCAAACTTTTCCAAAATCTCGAGGTGAATTGGGTTCCTCGATCAGAAACTATGGTTTTAGGGACTCCATGCAAACTAACAATTCTGGATAGATAAAGATCTGCTAGCTGTCCTGAGGTATAAGTGGTCTTGACAGGAATAAAGTGGGCAACTTTGGTAAGTCTATCCACAATGACCCAGATAGAATCATTTTCGCGGCCAGACCTTGGAAATCCAGTGATGAAATCCATTCCAACAGATTCCCACTTCCATTCCGGAACTTGCAAAGGTTACAGCAATCCCGCAGGACGTTGATGTTCAACCTTGACTCTTTGACAAATATCACACTTAGATATGAATGATGCAATCTCACGCTTCATTCCATGCCACCAAAATTGCTCCTTCAGATCTTGATACATCTTGGTTCCACCGGGGTGGATGGAGTAAGGTGTCTCATGGGCTTCTCTCATAATAACTTCCTTCAATTTTGAGTCCGCAGGCACACAAATACGTCCTTTATACCAAAGAACTCCTTGATCATCTTCTTCAAATCCTGGCACCTTGCCGGAACTAATTCCGCGCTTAATTCCGTCAATACTCTCATTTCCCTTCTGGGCTTCTTTGATTTGGCTCATCAAGGTGGGTTGAAACTCAAGGTTGGCTAAAAATCCTCGACTGACTAGTTCCAATCCAATTTTTTCAAACTCTTGATGTAACATAGGTTGCTCCTCTTTGATCATCATATTCAACGAGCATGGCTTCCTACTCAATGCATCGGCAACTACATTGGCCTTACCGGGATGATAATGAATTTCTAGATCATAATCCTTGATCAACTCTATCCATCTTCTTTGCGTCATGTTCAACTCCTTCTGGGTGAAGATATATTTCAAACTCTTGTGATCAGTGTAGATCTCACAACGGTTACCCATAAGATAGTGCCTCCAGGTCTTCAAAGCGAGAACTACGGCTGCTAACTCCAGATCATGGGTTGGATAGTTTTCTTCATGAGGTCAAAGCTGCCGAGAGAGGTAAGCTATGACCTTGCCTTCTTGCATTAATACGCAACCAAGTCCAAGTTTGGAGGCGTCGCAATAGACATCAAAATTCTTGGTGATATCGGGCATGGTTAAGACGGGGGCGGTCACCAATCGCTTCTTGAGCTCTTGAAAACTCTCTTCACACTTAGGGGTCCATTCAAACTTCTTGTCCTTCTTCAACAGTTGGGTCATTGGCCGGGCAATGCTTGAAAACCCTTCAACAAATTTGCGGTAATATCCTGCTAATCTGAGAAAACCTCTAACTTCAGTTTGAGTGGTAGGGGCTTCCCATTCCATGACTGATTTGATCTTCTTTGGGTCTACTGATATTCCTCCAGCTGATAATACATGACCTAAGAATCCGACTTCCTTCAACCAGAACTCACATTTACTAAACTTGGCATAAAGCTGATGCTCTCTAAGAGTCTCTAGGATTAATCTCAGATGGGTTGCATGCTCCTCTTCAGACTTGGAATAGATAAGAATGTCATCAATGAAGACAACAACAAACTTATCCAAAAACTCCATGAAAACCTTATTCATGAGGTTCATGAAATAAGCAGGGGCATTTGTTAATCCAAAGGACATTACGGTGTACTCATACAATCCGTATCGGGTAGTGAAGGCTGTTTTGGGTATATCAGTTGCACGGATCTTCAGTTGATGGTATCCAGTTCTAAGGTCTATCTTCGAGAAGACTCGAGCTCCGATCAATTGGTCAAACAGATCATCAATCTTAGGGAGAGGATACTTATTCTTGATGGTCACATCATTTAGCTTGCAGAAATCAGTGCATAGTCGGCTGGAACCGTCACTTTTATCCACAAACAAGACGGGTGATCTCCAAGCAGAAGAACTTGGCTGAATCAATCCCTTACTCAAAAGGTCATCCAATTGCTTCTTCAACTCTACTAGTTCAGCTGGGTTCATACGATAGGGTCGTTGGGCTATGGATCCAGTCCCGGGAATAAGCTCAATGATAAACTCAATATCCTGATCCGGTGGCATTCCGGGTAGCTCATCGGGAAAGACATCCGGGTATTCGCAGACGATGGGAACTTCCTCTATAGTGGGTCCTGAGATACTCTTATGACATCTTGTGGATTGGGGTGGTTTTACGGACACATGCTTTACTACAATTCCAGTGCTACTCTTCATGGTGATGGTCTTCTTGGCACAATCTATCACTCCTTGATGGGAAGACATCCAATTCATACCGAGAACTACTTCCAAACCTTTGGTTCCCAATACTATCAAATTGGCTAAGAAAGATATTCCATGAATTTCTATGGGAACTGCCAAACAGTTCCACTCAGCCCTTGTTGTTGACCCAGGTATTTGTACTAGCATGGCATGTTTCAGGGGTGTTGGTTGAAGTCCACTTTTATCAACAAATAACTTAGTAACAAACGAGTGTGAAGCTCCAGAATCAAACAGAACTCTTGCAGGAATGGAATTAACAGGGAACATACCAAGCACAACGTCGGTTGCTTCCTGAGCTTCTTCAACATTCATGTGGTTCAGACGGCCTCGAGGGTGAGGCTGGTTCCTTGGTGGATAATTCTTGCCATTTCCAACATGGCGCTGCTGCTGAGCAGGAGCAGTGGTCTTGGATGCCTCATTCAGCTTCTTGGGGCACTCATTGGAGTAGTGTCCTTTCTGTTCGCACTCATAACAGGTAACACCAGACTTGTCACCAGACTTGGGTGGCACGGTTGCTCCATTCGGCCTTGGAGTATTGGGGTTGAAGTGGTTGCCATTAGGTCTTGGAGGTGCACGGTTGAAGTTGTTGCCGGGTGGACGGCTAGGAAAGTTGGGACGTGGAGCAGGTGCAGATGGCCTCATAGGTCTTGGGGCGAAACCCATGGGTGGATTTCCCCTCGGCTTCTACGAATTGCTCGAGTTGCCTTGATACATCATACGGCGCTTGCGGTTCTCTACAGCTTGCTTGAGTTTGCCTTCCATCTGAATGGCAGAATCAACCAATGACTCCAGGTCGGCAAAGTGAATGCTGACCAAGACACATTGCATCTCATCATGAAGTCCATCCAGAAACCTTTCTTGCTTCTTCTCAGTGGTGTTGGTGTCATCTGGGGCATACCTAGACAAGGTAAGGAACTTGTCACGGTAATCCACCACAGATAGGGAACCTTGCTTCAGATTTCTGAACTCATCTCTCATCCTTTTAACCAATCCCAAAGGAACATGGGCTTTGCTGAACTTGCTCTTGAACTCCTCCCAAGGCATCACATACCCTTGGGCTTGCATTGCACGAGTGCTATCCCACCAAGCTCTTGCGGCTCCCGCAAGATAGTGGGTGGTGTACAAGACCTTCTCATTTTCACCAACTTCGGCGACTGCCAAATTGTTCTCCATAGTGCGAAGCCAGTCATCGGCATCTAAGGGTTCTTCAGACTTAGTGAACATAGGAGGGTTGGTGTTTTGGAAACTTCTTAACTTGGATCGGTGATCACCATGGCCATTGTTCTCTCCTTCACCATGGCCATTTCCATTGCCATTGTTGTGGTTCATTGCCATCTGGGTTAGTTGCTGAAGAGTGGCCAAGTTAGCTTGGCGCTCAGCTCGGGCTGCTTCTCGGTCTTCCATGATCAACCTTAGCAGTTCGGCCATTTCCGGATTCGGGGGTGGGGGTGCTCGCGGCATCTGAAGATAAGGTGTGTAAGACAAGAGGGAAAAGCTAATTTGCTAAGATTTAAATGTAACATGGATGATGAAATTTTTGTCTTACTAAGGCCTTAAGGGCCAAATTCATTTTTCATTCAACAAGCATCAAACATATCATACATACGAGTTCACACATTACAAATGGTTTACATCAAACCATTGCGACTCGTCTACTAGAGAGCGGGATACAACTCACACCTACACGAAGTGACTCAAAGTGAACTCATAACTAGATAACACGGGGATCTCCAATCTAAACAGCCGGCTCCTCGGGGTCTTCCTCCTCGTCATCCACAATGAATCCTGCATCCTCATCATGCTCCTCATCATCAAGGTCCTCCATGAAGTCATCCTCGTCACTAATGAGGGCATTATCCTCCTTACGGAGATCAATGCCTTCCTCCTCACCAAGGTGGCTCTCAAGACTCTCAATGTACTCAGTCAGCTCAGCCACATTGGCCTTCAACTCATCAATGGTGTGATCCCTCTCATCGCGCTGGCGGCGAAGACTCTTGCGATCCCTAGCAAGAATCCTGATGGTGCTCCTTGCCTCCACCAGTGCGAAGTGCTCAAGGTTGGCCTTGGTAGGCACGATCGGCCTCCTGCTGAGTGGAGTACAGCAAGAAGTCCATGTGATCGATGTAGGTACTCGGCTCATTTTGCCCTGGCATGTTTGCGGGACGCCCGTCCGCATCACGCCGAGCAAAGTTCCTAAAGCGCTCCCCCTGGACCTCCTCAACATGCAGTCCGCACAAGCGGGCGTGCATCTCCTGCATACCTCGGACCAAACCATCGGCCCAAGTGTTCTCCATAAGCTCAAACTTGATCCTTGGAGAACTCAAATCTCCCTTCTTGCCACGGCAACTGGCCCTGATAAGCCACCGTAGCTCTCCATCCGGGTGCTCATTGAGCACGGCTCCCTTGAACTCTGGATACAGACGATCCAGGAACAAGGTCAGGGTGGTGAGGTTGCGCTCGAAACAAAGGCTGCCACCATGGCCCAACTGGTACTGCTCAGTGAATACCGGTGCCATCTACAAAGTTTTAGATTAGATTAAGTTAGTGATCAACTCAAGTGTGCAAAATTTTAAGTAGGTAAAAACTGAAGCATGTACAAAACTTTGTAAAATAGAGAGGAAAAGACTAAGCAATTTCAAACCATTACTTATATCTTTGCTTTTGTAAAGGTTTCAATTAACGCCCATTCTAACTAAGGTCTCCTATGGTCAGCCTAGGCTCTGATACCAACTTGTGACGACCCCGAATTTACCACAAATTCGAAGTGCCCGTTATGCATTCCACCACAATCCCAGAATCATTGTTGTGATACACATAACATAGTTGGTAACCAGTTCCATAGACATTACAATACGATGGTTCAAATACAATGGTCATAGAGACCAAGTTCATATTACAACACAATATAGCAGCGGAAATAACGTCTTCAGGTCCATGCCTTCACCCTACAGGCAATGGCGACTCAGTAGAAGGTCTTAGTTCTGATACTCTTCTTCATACCCTTCCTCCGGATACTCTTCCCCATAGTCTGGCCAAGTTGATAGCCAGGGACACAGCCGTGAGTACATTGGATGCACTCGCAAACCATCTTATAAATGAAATGATGAAATAGATATGCAAGGTTGATAGGGTGGACTAAGCACTAAGTTTAGTTGCAAAAGCTAGTTTTATTTCCCAAGAATGTTCATTCATAGAAAAGAGGTTTAGTTCTCTAAGTTCAATCTAAAGGAACTTCAAAATGGGTCAATATCAATGTCAAGTCAAGTCATGTCATTCACCAAGGTCACCATAAGTATGATCATTCTTGACAAAAGTCAAGTACAGTTTGCCAACTGTCCATAACCGAGGACGCGGCTATTCGAATAGTTTGAAACCTCTGCAGAGGGGTACACTTTACCCACAAGATTCGATACATCTGCCGGGAGAAATCCACGGTTCGTCATACGCAAAGTATGCAAGGTTCGGATAATCAAACAAACTCTTTCACTTGCTCACTCTAGTACAGGATCCTTCCCTAGAGCCCGAGACACGGACCTCTTCCATTTCGGCGTCTCTAGTTTTGCCCGCTCCGGAGTGCCAGATGAATGGAATTTCCACTCGGTTCAGAAGTACCCGCGCATGGTGCACTCCTATAAAGGATGATACAAGACCTCCCATACTAGGGTGAACAAGCTACAGACTAAGCCCCTTCCCATTTAGGGGTAATGTGGTCGTACGGTAATGGTTGGCTCACATGGTACATCACTTATTATCATTTAGCAAATACATTCCATAGTTCTTAGTCAATATTATTTTCCTTCATAAGACCATCATGTAGGAGAATCTCCATTTCAAGTTTTCAAGTTCAAGTCACCAAGTTCAAATGGGGTTCCACTTAGAGATGGCCTCAATTTTATTAGCGACTAAGCAACTATATTAAGTGATGATACCACTAAGCTATGGTTGGATAAACTCAGCTTGATGCTCTTGCTAAGCAAGATATCACTATACTTCTATCATTCTACTTTAGCAATTCAATCATGCAATTTACTTAAAACAAGTAGAATGCAATAGTAAAACTAGGCATTTGGAGTATGATTCAAAAGATGGCTTGCCTTGGTTGGCAAAGTGTCCGGGATATTCTTCTTCTTCTTGATAAAATTCCCCTTCAATATCCTCCTCAGCAACACTAGCGTCTAATAATGAATAAACACAATACACACAATCACCACACAATACTAACATCACTTCAAACACCCAAACTTGTTTTCAAACAATAATATTCATGGTGGATTTTATAGAATTGGGTTGCAAGTTTTTCTTCCAAGTTTTTATTAAGTGTGCAAGTTGGATTTGTCTACCAAGTACCATATGTGGCTTACTTTCCAAGCATTGGTATTGAACTAAGGGTGGTTGGACTAGTTCAAGTGAGGAGGGTTTAATTAAGTGGATTGGTATTGAGGGCAAAAATTAATTCTAAGTGTGCAATAGAAATCTATCATTTTATGCTTCAAACTAAGATGGGATTAGGGTCTAATTGGTACCACTAACAAGGTTTGAGTTGATTAAGGTGGACTAAACAGTAGGGGAGGTAATTAGTGAGTTCACAAATCAATTTTCATAATTTTAGGTGGCTTAAACAATTTTCTAGAAATGTTCTATGATTAATAAAGCTATGGTCACATTATTCTTATTTATTTTAATTCCTACCTCAAATTGAATTCTAACCACTTCTACAGTGTAGAGCAATTCCTAAGCTTTCCAACGCATATTCATTTGCTAGAAATGGATTTGTAAATCTCTTGGAAATAAAGTTTGAAAATCAGATCTAAATCATATTTGAAATAATTCGAAATAGGCGGGAATTAATTAAAAATGAATCGGACCGAATTCGAACGGAGCTGGGCCGATTTCAAACGAAACCCGAACGGGCCGGCCCATACCGCTTTGCCTCGGGCGGGAAATGAATAAAACCGAACCTGACAGGTGGGGTCCGCTCGTCAGGTCACTTAATTTTACCGAACCGGTACGCGACCGAAGGATCAAGATCTAACGGTGCTGGTGCGTCGTGTTCGTCGGCGACGGTGGAGCTCACCTGCGTGCAGTGAAGATGACGACGGCGACGGCGGCGTGCGTAGAGGAAGCAGGGCTTGACGGCGACGGGCGGAAACGACTCTGGCGAGGCTCCTCCACCAATTCCCGGCGTCGGCTTGCTCCCTTGAGGCCGAACACGGCGGCGCCCTCTGCGTCCAGTACCTCGCCGGCGGGGCTGGCGACGTCGAGCTAGAGCGAGCGGGGAGAGGTGAGGGTGTCTAGGAGGTGGCTGGGAGCGGGGTGAGTTCACTCGTTTGATCGTCGGGGTTTTTTATAGGCCAGAGCGGCGAGGACAGGGGCGCCCAGTGGGTGGCCGGCGCAGGTTGTGCTGGCGACGTGCACGGGCAACACCGGCCTCGACGGCCGTGCTCGCGTGCTGGAGGGGTGTTGTCTCGGCCGCGGAGTGCTGTGGGTCGGTGCTGGCGAGGTCACGGTGGTCGGGAGCTTGCAGAGAGGGAGAAGGAGAAGAGAGGGGGGTCCGGGTGCTGTCTTCCTCTTCTCCTCCCTTTCTCACGGCTTGGGTCGGGGCAGAGGGAGCGGGGCTCGACCGCGGAGTCGTCAACGAGCATGGCTACAGGCACTAGACGAACGGGAGCAGTGATCTTCACAGTAAAATCGATTTCTTCCGATTTTTGTTCTCCAGGTGTTCGACACAATGCCCGCAAGAGATTCAAATTCGAAATTTTGAAAATTTCCACTTTGGGTGATCAACATATTAGCCAAGGTTTCCAGTGATATTTTTGTTCTGCAGAAATAACATGTTTTGCAAATATTTGCATTTGAAATTAGGGTATTGTCACTGTTTCAGATTCAATCTTTGGCTGAAGTTTGAGTGATGTTCTGATTTGAATTTTGATTAGAAACTTCTTGGTTGAGTTAGTATATAACTTGGTCAAGCTCAACTAACTGGCCAAACCTTTGCTTGAGCAACAGATTTCTTAATATAAGGGTCCAAAGTAGGGTGGTCAATAAGATTTTCTAGATCATCATATTCTTCTCTTTTTCTTTCTTTCTTTTGTTTCTTGTTTCTTTGGTTCTTATAATTCTTCTCAATTGCTTCTGTTGGTTAAGTTAGAATTAACTAACTATTGCACAACAATTAATAACACACATGAAATCATAAAATACATATAATAGGAAATACATGCATACATGCAATGATAGATAAAAAGTTTTATCTTGACCCAAAATTTGGTATTTTAATTCATAGGAAGTGGATTACAATTTTCTGAGTTGTTACACCTTGAGGAAGCAAAAACAAATCCAAGGCATCTATCGTTGATGATTCTTCTTCAACTCCGGTCAAACGCCGCCACGGTCGTCTAGTGGGTAGCAAAAACAAGCCCAAGACTTCTACTGCACCAATCCGCCGATCATCTGGACGTAAGTTTGGTGCAACACGTCCTACCACAGTCATATGCTGGGAATATGTTCTCCATTTTTTGCTTTTGCTGGTGCCCAATGCAATGAGCAGCAGTGCCTCCCTCTAAAATTTGCGGAAGTCATGGAGGGCCGGGAGCTATGCGAAGCTATTCTTCGAGAAGTGTCCAGCGACGGATCACCGTATGAAGTAGAAGTCTACTATGATGGCCAAGGTGATGTATTCTTCAAGGGTGGCTGGCCTCACTTTGCTGAAGACCACGATCTGCATCAGGGGTGGTTCTTGATGTTTAACTATCATTGTGGTACTGCTAAATTTGACGTCAAGATCTTCGATGGCACTCAATGCCAGAGGAAGTATGCGCCTGCAGCTTGAGTGACAATTTCAGAAGTCAAGGATCTCAATATTCTATTTAATCATTATTGTAATTTACTCTTGTTGCCTGGATCGTATGTGAACAATGTTCGGTCATTATCTCCTCTTTATTTGGATGCACCTTGTTGTAGAAAAACCAAGGGAACTTGAACAGCTCTGAGGTTTTCCTACAATTTTGCTTACTTTGATGATTTTCAATTGTTTCTGATCAATAGATCAGTATGTGCAGTTCCTTTACAGTTGTGATGAGTAGCTAGATATTGCTTTACCCGATAAATTTTTGTGTTTACCACGATGATATTTAGAACTCGAAATTTATGTTGCGCATGTCGTAGTTACTCGATGGACAGAGCCCCCGAGTGCTTTGGTGTAGAAGATAATCTTAATTTATTGAATATAAGGAGTACACGAGCGGACCCAAGAAATCCGACCTATGGCCTGTGTTCTGGGTTTAGAGGGTCTGAACTCTATAAATTATGATAAAAATATTAACTTGTTGGTGAATGCTGAAGAGCCGATAAATTGACGCTTGTATAACTTTATGCATAAAAGTTCCAGAGTTGCTCTGCATTCCATGGGTTGCCTTCATCTTTGTTGGTCTTCTTGTCCTTGAGTCGATATGCTCCTCTAGGTATTAATTTCGTGATGACGTAAGGTCCCAACAATGGCAATTCTAACTTGCCATGGCCATCTTGCTTGAGTCAAAGGACTAGGTCTCCTTTCTCGAAAGATCGGGGACGCACTCGATGACTAAGGTAATTTTGCAGGTTCTGCTGATACTGCGTTGATCTTGAGAGCACTACGTCTCTTGCTTCGTCGAGTGCATCGACATCATATTGTAGTGCTTCCGTCGAAGCGATTTCATCATAAGCAGATATTCTAGGTGCTTCATGAGTTATTTCTACTACAAGCACGACTTCTGCACCGTGGACCAGAAAGAAAGGTGCTTCTGGAGTTGATGCATTTGGAGTGGTTCTTAAACTACAGAGCATGGAGGGTAACTCATCTACCTAAGCGTGCTTAGTTTTTTCGACTGGCTCTAATAATCTCTTCTTTATACCATTGCATATCAGCCCGTTGGCTTTTTCGACCTGCCCGTTCATCTGCGGGTGTGCAATGTAGGCAAATTTAAGCTTGATGCCCATGCTTTTGCAGTAATTTTTTAATTCCTTGGATGTAAAATTTGTCCCATTGTCCATGATGATGCTGTGCCGTACTTTGAAGCGAAATACTATCGACTTGATGAAGTTTATTGCTATTGTAGAATCTTGCATTGTCACTAGAGATGCTTCTATCCACTTGGTGAATTTATTGACTGCGACCAGCATATAAATGTGCCCATGATAGTGCGTGTTAGGCACCCAGTTGGGAACCCCAAGAGGAAGGTATGATGAGCACAGCAGCAAGTCTTCCCTCAGTATAAAACCGAGGTTTATCAAACCAGTAGGAGAAAGAACCAACTTTTGAAGGTTGATGCTTGCAGGCTTGGCGACAGCTCCAGACAATTTATATATGGCGCCTTATCTGGGCCTCGCTTTCACCAGCAGCAACGTGGAACCTGCACACAACACAACCAAAGTACTTTGTCCCAACTTATAGTGAGGTTGTCAATCTCACCGGTTTGCTGTAAGCAAAGGATTAAACATATCGTGTGGTAAAATATAGTAGTTTGCGAGAATATAAATAATGCAAGTAAATAGTAAACGGTAATAAGAATGTAAAAGAATGGACCGGGGTCCACAGTTCACTAGAGGTGTCTCTCCATAAAGATAAATAACATGCTGGGTAAACAAATTACAGTTGGGCAACTGACAGAATAAAGAAAGCATGCACATGTCATGAGGATCACTATGAGATTCACTTGGGCATTACAACATAATACATAGATCGCAATCCAACTGCATCTATGACTAATAATCCACCCGCCGGATGTCATCCGAGCAACCGTTGGGTATTTATTTGCAAGCAACAGATTATCGCCTTAAGCAAAGCATGTAATGTAAACAATACAAATGTCCTTAAACATAAGATTATTGTTTTCTCTCTAGTAGCAACACCACATCTACAACCTTAGAGGTTTCTGTCACTCCCCTAGATTACTAGAGGCATGAACCCACTATCGAGCATAAATACTCCCTCTTGGAGTCACTAGCATCTACTCGGGCAAGATATGTACTAGCAACGGAGAGCATGCAAGATCATAAACAACATAGAGATGATAAATCAATTAATCAACTTGACATAGTACTCAATATTCATCGAATCCCAACAAACACAACATGTAGAATTACACAACGATGATCTTGATCATGATAGGCAGCTCACAAGATCTAAACATGAAGCACATGGAGGATAAGACAACCATCTAGCTACTGCTATGGACCCGTAGTCCAAGGTAGACTACTCACACATTACTCCAGAGGCAGGCATGGTGATGAAGAAGGCCTCTGGTGGTGATTCCCCTCTCCAGCAGGGTGCCGGGAAGAGCTTCTGGACCCTCCCGATCTCGCGTCGATGACGGCGGTGGCTTACAGTATGTTACTTGGAAAATTGATCGGGGCCTTAGGGTTTTCTCGCTGAGAAGAATATATAGGTGGAAGGGCGGCATCAGGAGGTGGGCCAGGCAGCCACACCACCTGGTGGCACGAGCCAGGGGTAGGCTGCGCCACCCTATGGTGTGGCTGGCCCCTGGCTCCCCTCCGTCTCTACTTTGGACTCCATCTCGTGTCGGGAAAAATAGGAACTTTGGCTTTTGTTTCGTCCAATTCCGAGAATATTTCTTGTGTAGCTTTTCTGAAACACAAAAATAGCAGAAAACAAGGAACTGGCATTGTGGCATCTCGTTAATAGGTTAGTTCCGAAAATGCACACGAAGTGTAACAAAACACAAAGCAAATGGTGTATAAACAAGCATGGAGCGTCAAAAATTATAGATACGTTTGAGACGTATCAAGCATCCCCAAACTTAACTCTTGCTCATCCTCGAGTAGGTAAGTGATAACAAAAAAATAATTTTTGAGGTGACATGCACCAACACAATCTTGATCAAACGATGTAAAGCATTGAGTGCTGAGATCAAAGTACTCTAAACATGGGCATAAAAGACATAATCTTGACAATAAAACTTAGCAACCATGTTATAACATGAAAAGTAACACAAACAAAAGATCATGAGTAATAATGCATTGAAAGTCAAGTGTGTGTTTCAAGCATATAGAAAAACATAGCAAAGTGGTTTTCAGCTTGTCCTTCGTGGAGTAGCAAAACATAAATGCATAGGACACCTTCAAGTTTAAGAGGGTGACTAGATACAAATAATTTAAGAACAAGCAAAACCATAATCATGAATCAATCAATAATAAATTTTGGGACTATGCACATTATACTCAAAATGACAGCTATGCTCGACGGTGCATAAAGGTAGAAGGTGAAGACTCAACATAAAAGTAAAAGAAAGGCCCTTCGCGGAGGGAAGCAGTGATTTAAACATGTGCTAGAGCTTTTCATTTGTAAAATAGAGAGAAAAATTTGTTTTGAGAGGTGGTTGTTGATACGTCTCAAACGTATCTATAATTTTTGATGCTCCATGCTTGTTTTTACACCATTTGCCTAATGTTTCGTTACACTTCGTGGTGTTTTTATGCGATTTTCGGAACTAACCTATTAACAAGTGCCATAGTGCCAGTTCCCTGTTTTCTGCTATTTTTGTGTTTCAGAAGTGATACACAGGAAATATTCTCAGAATTGGACGAAACAAGTTCCAGAAGTCTTATTTTCCCGGGAGCATCCAGACATCCGAAGGGAGGAAGGTGAGGGGCCACAGGCCACCCTCACATAGGGCTGGCACGGCCCAGGCCCTGGTCGCGCCACCCCTGTGTGAGGAGGCCTGGGGCCACCTCTGACATCGCCCTTTCGCCTATAAGAAGCCTCGGGACGGAAAACCCTAAGGGATTCGGCAATTTTCCAGAAGCAGTTCCGCAGCTCCGCCGCCGCCATCGACAAATTTCGGGGGACAGAAGTCTCTGTTCCGGCACCTTGCCAGGATGGGGAAGTGCCCCCGGAGCCATCTCCATCGGTCTCCATCGCCGTCTCTGCCGTCTCCATCGACCTCACCGCCATCTCCATCAACCTTGCTGTCTCCTATGATGAGGAGGGAGTAGTTCATCCCCGGGGCTGAGGGCTCTACCGGTAGCTATGTGGTTCACCTCTCTCTCCCATGATGTGATCTTTATGTGATCGTGAGCTTTGTATCATGTTGAATAAGTAGATGTTATTATTCAGATATTATGCTACTCCTATGCTTAATTATTATAGTGTACTCTAGTGATGTTATTAAAGTAATCTATTCCTCCTGCCATGGTGTAACGGTGACAGTGCGTGCATCATGGTGGTACTTGGTTTAGGCTATGATTGTGATCTCTTGTGGATTATGAGAGTAATTATTACTATGATAGTATTGAGTGATCTATTCCTCCTTTCATGGTGTAATGTTGACAGTGTGTGCACCGTGTTAGTACTTGGTCTAAGTTGCAATGATTTCTATCTTGAATTGTGCTTTGATTTGGATATCTCTATGAGTGGTGTTTGTCAAGTACTTGATGAACTTTAAGGGGTGCTTCTGGAGCCACTACGCAATGATTAGTGTTATTCAATAGGAGAGTAATTCAGAGTACCATAGTGGAGAGAAGTTGTTTATTTGTTCAATCATGTTATATTGTTGGGAGTGTGTCCACTAGTGAAAGTATGATCCCTAGGCCTTGTTTCCAAGCTTTGCACACCGTTTACTTGCTATTTTGTTACTTGTTTGCTCACAGCGATATTTATTTCACATCACATTTGCTACTTATAATCATCACTACCGCTTGTATTTCACTATCTCTTCGCCAAACTAGTGCACCTATACATCTGACAAGTGTATTGGGTGTGTTGGGGACACAAGAGACTTTCTGTATCGTAATTGCAGGGTTGCTTGAGAGGGATAGCTTTGACCTCTAACCTCCCTGAGTTCGATGAACCTTGGGTGATCCACTTAAGGGAAACTTGCTGCTGTTCTACAAACCTCTGCACTTGGAGGCCCAACAAGTGTCTACAAGAATAGAAGTGCGTAGACATCAAGCTCTTTTCTGGTGCCGTTGCCGGGGAGGTAAGGTAAAAGGTACTCACATCCTTTGGCTACTAAGTCTTTTAGTTGCTGGTGAGTGCTCGGAGTTATTTCCTTTAGATTCTGCAATTATATCTTTTTGTTTCTTGTTTTTATTTTCACTAGTTAGGCTTAATGGAAAACAAAGAGTTCTGTAGTCTTTTTCCTGAGTTTAGATATGAAGTGTTTGAAGAGAAAATTGAAAAACCTTTGGAGCTTAATTTGCATGCTAATAGTGTTGTTAGTATGAATGCTTTGAACACCGTTGTTGCTAATACTATAGAAAAGTCTAAGCTTGGGGAAGCTGGTTTTGATAAGCATGATATTTTTAGTTCCCCAGCTTTAGTGGAGAAAGTTTACTCTGATAATATTTTATCTCCCATATGTGATGTTCCTTCTTATGATGATATGTTTGAAGAATATGCTTTGCGAAATAGTTGCTCTCTAGCTTGTGATGATACTAAACCTCTAGTTTATGATGGCTATGATGATGAGTATAATATTTTCAGTTCACCTACTATTGAGGATAAAATTAGTTATGATTACAATATGCCTCCTATTTATGATGATTATGGTAATGAGAATAATTATTCTATTGAATTTGCTCCTACTACTATTGTTCCTGTGGTGAGTATTAATTCTTTTATGCATGTGGCTCATGATAGGGATGTTTTATGTGATAGTTATATTGTTAGTTCTATTGATGATGCTACTGAAAGTTATTATGAGAGAGGGAAACATGGTTTGATGGATCTTAACAATATTAAGTTTCCCCTCTTTATGTTGCAAATCTTGAAGTGTCACTTGTTTTATCTATCCATGCTTGCTACTATGTGCCTCGTTGATTTATTTTCTTACAAGATTCCTATACATAGAAAGTGGTTCAGATATAAATGTCTTCCATACTTGTTTTTTGATGCTCTCTATTGCTTTAAGTTCCTATATGGCGCCTTTGCCTCAAGCTCTTATATGGCGCCCACATGAGCATCTTTGCAAATTACTGCGCCTAGCTCAAAGGCGTTAAAGAAAAGCACTCTTGGGAGATAACCCAATGTTTTATTTTCAGCACTTTTTCTTTTATTTGAGTCTTGGAAGTTATTACTACTGTAATAACCGCTCCTTATCTTGTTTATTTTGTTGTTGTGCCAAGAGAAGCCTCTAATTTGAGTGAGGTAAGATTTGGGGATGTTGCTGTCCTGAAACAGTTTTCGGTGCTGCACCGTAAAAATTCGTGAAAATTCTCTGCATATCTTTTGGACCTGCGATTTCTTGTGCATATGCCCCAGGTTATATCCAAACTTTCATTAGTTGAACACTTTTTGATTTGAGCAACAGAAAACCCCTTTAAAGATCGGTCTTTATCAGCTGTTCAGTTTTGACAGATTTCTGCCGATATTTGTGTTTGCCACTTTATCGCTTTCTTTTGAGTTCTTTTGATTATGGAACTTTTGGGGAAGTTGCTACAGTAGTACATACTTTATATGTGGTGGTTTTGTGCTGAAATCTGAACTGAAAAGGGTTGATTCATTATTATGCTTGCACTAATGTTGCTAATAGATTTGTGTTTAGTTTTGTATGAAGGAAGTTTTCAAGTGTAGGGATTGGAGAATGATGAGATGAGTTGAAGAATGGACAAAAGCTCAAGCTTGGGGATGCCCATGCATCACCCCAAGAAATATCCAAGAAGTACAAGCATCAAAGCTTGGGGATGCCCCCGAGGCACCCCTTCTTCATCGGCAAAAATCAGGTCACCTTTCAAAACACTATATTTTTATTGCTTCATACACTATGCGTTTTTCTTGGAGCGTCAGTTGTTTTAGTTTTTAGTTTTCTTTTGCTTTGTTTGCTGCAATAAATGGTTAGATCACGTCATGTTTCTTTTGGAGGAGATGAACTCGCTTTTCATTTGCCAAGAACACTCTAGTTTTCACTCTTATCGTTCAATGAGTGTTCTATTTTTCTGCTACTGCGTTTAGCCTTTGTTTTTCACCTTGATTTGTGTTCAGATCTTGTCATATCTTTTTATCAAGGTGTATTTTTGCCTCTGATCTTTATTGGTTTTCATCAAAAGAGGTGTTTATAAAAAGTTTGAATGGTGTTGGAAAAGAGAAAAAACTTTATGCAAAAAAGTGGTACAAGAAGGAGCTTGTGTGGACTGCGGCTTAGGCTTTTTCATGTCATGCTTGATGTCTTTTTGATAGTATGCTCAGTGGTTTTGCTGTAGCATGACTTGTCTCAAATAACTGAGATTGCTTAATGAGCCTTTGAAAAAATCATACATTGTTTTTATTGTATGGAAGCATTATTTTGGTTTTCTCCTTGATGCTTTATTTGGGTTGACTTGGCGCATGCTCACACATGTTAGACTCTTACAAGTTGCCAATAGCCTTCATGATCATTTAGTTTTTGACTTTTGATGCCATCTTATGCTTCTTTTAATGTCGCTTTGTCGCTTTGCATGATTATGGCCATTATTGCTCTCTTAGTTGGTCGCTCCCAGTCTTTTGCTAGCCCTCGCCTTGTACTGAGTATGAGCTCTACACGTGCATCCAACTCCTATAAGCCAAAGTTTTCCATTGTGTCCACCATACATACCTACTAGCAATTTGCTATTCCAAGTAAATTTGACTTGCTTTTATTTTCTCTTCAAATTAAACTCTTACCAGTGTTATGCGAAACTCGGTTAGTAAAGCTCTCACGAACCAGAAGGCACACTTTACTTTTTCCTGTTCTTAAAAATTTGACATTGTGGTCTCTTATGTTGAGTTGTTATGCTTGCAAGTTGTAAGTTGGATTCTAGCCCAGCCATGCTGTCATGGGGCAAGCTTTCAACATTGCACTTCTTATTTGAGTTGATATCGTGATCTTTTGTTTATGGATGCCCGCGGTGTGAAATGAATTGGGAATCTTGTAGGGATCATGGAGTTTGTATATTTGTTAGGGAAACGCCGGGCCGCCAATCTAAGCCATGCATAATTCATGGTGGAAATTTGCAGCATACCCATGGTGAACATTCGACGACGCATCTCATAATAAAAAGCTAAACAAAAGGCAAATAAAAGAGATGTCGAGGTGTTCATTGTCTGCTTGTCCTGTCATTTTGGTGTGGGCTTGTTCCATGTCATCGGGCATGGAGGTACCCCATTGGCGGTTCTCAATGATATGCATATACTTACAATGACAAGAGCCTTGCTTGGGACTCTAAGTAAAGTAGCATGAGGTTTGGGTACTCGTATTCACGGGGCACAAGGTTTTCAACTTATGATTTGTCAAGCATATGCATCATAATTGTTCTCGCATTAACTTTAACCATTCAAGATGCTTATGATGGGGGCAATGAGAGCTCAAAGCCGGTAAGTACCATAATTTTTGAAGGTTATAAAACTTGCAATCACTGCTTCCCTCTGCGAAGGGCCTTTCTTTTACTTTTATGTTGAGTCACCACCTTCTTTCTTTATGCACCATTAAGAGAGCATAGTTGTCATTCTTAGTGTGATATGCATTGTCCCAAAGTTCATTGATTGATTCATATTGTTGGTTTCACTTGTTCTTAAATTATTTGTATCTAGTCGCCCTCTTAAACTTGAAGGTGTCCTATGCATTTATGTTTTGCTCTCTTTGAAGGACAAGCTGAAAACCTTTTGTATGTTTTTCCTTATGATTTGAACACACGTTTGACTTTCATTGTTTCATTTTCATGATCTTTTGTTTGTGTTCATTTGCATGTTTACAACATGGTTGCTAAGTTCTTATTGTCATGATTATATCTTCATGCCCATGTTTTAAGTTCTATTGATCCCAGCTCACCAATGCTTACATATATGATCAAGATTGTGTAGGTGCATGTCACCTCAAAAATTATTCTTTTGTTATCACTTACCTACTCGAGGACGAGCAGGAGTTAAGCTTGGGGATGCTTGATACGTCTCAAACGTATCTATAATTTTTGATGCTCCATGCTTGTTTTTACACCATTTGCCTAATGTTTCGTTACACTTCGTGGCGTTTTTATGCGATTTTCGGAACTAACCTATTAACAAGTGCCATAGTGCCAGTTCCCTGTTTTCTTCTATTTTTGTGTTTCAGAAGTGATACACAGGAAATATTCTCGAAATTGGACGAAACAAGTTCCAAAAGTCTTATTTTTCCCGGGAGCATCCAGACATCCGAAGGGAGGAAGGAGAGGGGCCACAGGCCACCCTCACATAGGGCTGGCGCGGCCTAGGCCCTGGCCGCGCCACCCCTATGTGAGGAGGCCTAGGGCCACCTCTGACATCGCCCTTTCGCCTATAAGAAGCCTCGGGACGGAAAACCCTAAGGGAGTCGGCAATTTTCCAGAAAGAGTTCCGCAGTTCCGCCGCCACCGTCGACGAATTTCGGGGGATAGAAGTCTCTGTTCCGGCACCCTGCCGGGACGGGGAAGTGCCCTCGGAGCCATCTCCATCGGTCTCCATCGCCGTCTCCATCGACCTCACCGCCATCTCCATCAACCTTGCTGTCTCCTATGATGAGGAGGGAGTAGTTCATCCCCAGGGCCGAGGGCTCTACCGGTAGCTATGTGGTTCACCTCTCTCTCCCATGATGTGATCTTTATGTGATCGTGAGCTTTGTATCATGTTGAACAAGTAGATGTTATTATTCAGATATTATGCTACTCCTATGCTTAATTATTGTAGTGTACTCTAGTGATGTTATTAAAGTAATCTATTCCTCCTGCCATGGTGTAACGGTGACAGTGCGTGCATCGTGGTGGTACTTGGTTTAGGCTATGATCGTGATCTCTTGTGGATTATGAGAGTAATTATTACTATGATAGTATTGAGTGATCTATTCCTCCTTTCATGGTGTAAAGTTGACAGTGTGTGCACCGTGTTAGTACTTGGTCTAAGTTGCAATGATTTCTATCTTGAGTTGTGATCTGATTTGGATGTCTCTATGAGTGGTGTTTGTCAAGTACTTGATGAACTTTAAGGGGTGCTTCTGTAGCCACTACTCAATGATTAGTGTTATTCAATAGGAGAGTAATTCAGAGTACCATCGTGGAGAGAAGTTGTTTATTTGTTCAATCATGTTATATTGTTGGGAGTGTGTCTACTAGTGAAAGTATGATCCCTAGGCCTTGTTTCCAAGCTTTGCATACCGTTTACTTGCAGCGATATTTATTTCACATCACGTTTGCTACTTATAATCATCTATTACTTGTATTTCACTATCTCTTCGCCGAACTAGTGCACCTATACATCTGACAAGTGTATTGGGTGTGTTGGGGACACAAGAGACTTTCTGTATCGTAATTGCAGGGTTGCTTGAGAGGGATAGCTTTGACCTCTTCCTCCCTGAGTTCGATAAACCTTGGGTGATCCACTTAAGGGAAACTTGCTGCTGCTCTACAAACCTCTGCACTTGGAGGCCCAACAAGTGTCTACAAGAATAGAAGTGCGTAGACATCAGTTGTTCTTGTCAATGACTGGCAATGGGGTTCTTACTATCTTCCATACTAAGCAAGTTTTGAGAGAGATTGGCACTTTTGTGCTCTTTTTTAAAGCTTGGCACTCCTCCCCACTTTTCCTTTCACAAACCATGGCTAACCGATTCCATCGGGTGCCCACCAACTTTCACAAACCATGGAGGAGTGCCTTTTTTTCTTTTTCTTTTTTTTCTTTTTTTCTTTTTTGGAATAAAACAATATGGAAGATAGCAAATCCGACCACTACGTCCCCATGAGCTGTAAACAGTGTCACAAAATGAGAAGTATTTTGAAAGGTAGCACATGAAAATTTACTTGGAATGGCTTGCAAATACCATGCATAGGAATTTATAGTGGACTCTTTGGAATACTTGGTTTTTGGTAGTTGGATGCACGAGTAGAGCTCATACTCAGTACAGATGAAGGCTAGCAAAAGACTGGGAGCGACCAACTAAGAGAGCAATAACGGCCATAATCATGCATAGCGACAAAACATTATTAACCAAAGCATAAAGTGGTATCCCAAGTCAAAAACCAAATTATCATAGAGGCCTGAGGCAACTTGTTAAAGTCAAACATGGTGTAAGCATGCGCCAAGTCAACCCAAATAAAGCATCAAAGGAGAAAACCAAAATAATATGATCCCATATAATAAAAAGAACGCATGATTCTTTCAAAGGCACATTAAGCAATCTCAGTCATTTGAGACAAGTCATGCTATAGCAAAAACTACTAAGCATACTATCAAAATAACATCAAGCATGACATGCAAAAGTCTAAGCCACAATCTAGACAAGCTCCCATTTGTACCACTATAGGCATGAAACTTTTTTCTCTTTTCCAACACCAATCAACCTTTTTGAATCAACTCTTAAAGATGAAAACCATCATAGACCAGAGGTCTAAATACACCTTGATACAAAGAAATAACAAGATATGAACAAAAATCAAGGCAGAAAACGAAAGCTAAATGCAGTACTAAAAAAAGAGAACACTCGTTGAACGAAAAGAGTGAAAACTAGAGTGTTCTTGGCAATGAAAAATGGAGTGCATCTTCTCCAAAATAAATTTGTTGGGGTCCAACAATTTATTATAGCAAACAAAACAAAACAAAACTGAAAGCGAAAGTAAAGACGCTCCAAGAAAAATGCATAGAATACGAAGCAATAAAAATATAGTGTCTCAAAAGATGACCTGATTTTTGCCGATGAAAAATGGGTGCCTCGGGGCATCCCCAAGCTTTGACGCTTGTACCTCTTGGATATTTCTTGGGGTGACATGGGCATCCCCAAGCTTGAGATTTTGTCCATACTTCATCTCATCTCATCATTCTCCTTTCCCTACACTTGAAAACTTCCTTCATACAAAACTTCACACAATTCTATTAGCAAAATTAGTGTAAGCACAATAGTAAATCTACATTTTTTGGTTCAGTATCAACTCAAGTAAAGCACCCATTAAAGCATAAGATACTGTAGCAACTTCCTCAAAAGTTCCGTGATCAAAAGAACTCAAAAGGAAAGCGATCAAGAGGCAAACACAAATAGTGGCAGAAATCTATCAAAACAGAACATCTGGTAAAGATCGACTTTTCTGAGGATCTTCTATTGCTCAAATCGAAAAGTGCAAAACTAATGAAAGTTTGTAAATAACCTGGGGCATGTGCACAAGAAATTGCAGATCAAAAAGATGTTCTGAGAATTTTCACGGATTTTTACGGTACAGCGCAGAAATCTGTTTCAGGACAGCAACTTCCCTAAATCTTACCTTCCTCCAATTAGAGGTTCTTCTTGGTACAAAAACGAAATAAAAATGATAAGGAGAGGTCATTACAGTAGTAATAACTTCCACGACTCAACAAAAAGAAAAAGTACTGAAAAGAAAACATTGGGTTATCTCCCAAGAGTGCTTTTCTTTAACGCCTTTGAGCTAGGCGCAAAAAGTGGAAATCAAGTATTTTCAAATGAAGCATTAAGATCAATTGTTTCCTAAAAAACACCACTTGCCACACTAGGCACTTTAGACGCCCCCGAAGATGATTCAACCTGCAAATCACTCTTAGTTGAACTAAAAGTCTTACCAATCTTAAAAATATGATGCGGTTTTGGCACAGACACCTTGGGAACATACATAAATTTTTGCTCTTTTCCAACAAAAGCTTTCTCCTTCTTAAATTTAAGAGAAGAGAAAATTGAACTTAGAGTTTCCATAGACTCCTCTAATTTACCAATCCTAAGGTTTTGACTATCATGGGTAGTGCTAGCCTCTAAAGCAGTGATTCTTTTACAGATACTTTCTATCGATTCATTAACCTGGCTAGCATTATCAAGGAGATTTGGCAAACTTTTCACTAAAGAGCTTAGTTTTTCTATAACTTCCTCCAAAGTGATCTCAATTTTAACAACATGAATAGGTGGTACTCCCACTAAACTTTCAATTAAAGTGCATGCTTCTGTAACACCCCCAAATTTAAAGAAATTCGAGGTGCCCGTTATGTATTCCACCACAATCCCAGAATCATTGTTGTGATACACATAACGTAGTTGGTAACCAGTTCCATAGACATTACAACATGATTAGTTCGAATACAAATGGTCATAGCGACCAAGTTCGCATTACAACACAAGATAGCAGCGGAAATAACGTCTTCAGTCCCATGCCTTCACCCTACAGGCAATGCCGACTAGGAGATGATCTTAGTTCTGGTACTCCTCATCGCATCCTTCCTCCGGATATTACTCCTCCAAGTATGACCAAGTTAATAGCTAGGGACAGAGCCATGAGTACATTGAATGTACTCGCAAACCATCTTATAAATAAATGACAAGGAAAATGCACGGTTCATATAGTGGACTATAGCTCTAGGTTTATTTGCACAAAGCTAATTTTCTCTCCCAAGAGTATTCATTAAGAGGTAAGAAAGCATTTAGTTCTCTAAGTTGAAACTAGAATAGAATTCCCAAGTGTTGGTCACATTCATTCGTTAAGGTTGGATCATTCACATATGTCTTTGTACACTTCATAGCTGTTCAACTCTTGACAAAGGTCAAGTACAGCTCACCAACTGTCCATGACTGCGGACGCGGCTATTCGAATAGTTTGAAACCTCTGCAGAGGGGGTACACTTTACCCACACCATCCGACTACTTATCGTGTGGGCACATCCCAGCATAACGACGTATGCCACAACAAGCAGTCGATCAATAATGTTTCATCGGCCTGTCTTGGCACAAACACCACCACCAAGAGTTGTACCCCTCAACACCAAAGTCCAAGAAGATGTCCGAGGTTTGCAAGTCCCGCAACTTCTTGCCACTCTGGAATGCATCTAACCAAGGTAGGGTCCTACTCACGGTAGTCCATTTTCAATGAGGGCTCTTCGGCTTGTACCCCAACCACCTAAACAGGAGGACAAGGCGAGCCTAGGCCGCAGCCATAGGGTGCCCTGGAAGAGGAGTCCCTGTTCGGACTTCCATTTACATTTTGTGGGGTCTACACCAAGACAAACAAACTACTCCACTAAGCCCTTCCCACATAGGGGTAATGTGGTCGTACGGTATGGTTGGCTCACATAGTACTTCACACATCATCCTTTTGAAAATCCCTTCATAGTCCTTAATATCTTTCTTTCGAGACTCTACTTGGAGGAGTCAAACCCCATCCAAGGTGGTTCAAGTTCAAATCATAGCTTCCAACATGGTTTCCATATAGAGTACTTTACTTTGATTAGCAACTAAGCATACTACTAGAATGGCGCTCCAACTAGGTAAGGGTGAGATAGGCTCAACTTGATGCTCTTGTTAAGCAAGACCACACTGCACCATTATTATTCTACCCTAGCACTTCAATCATGCAAATTTAGTTAAAAAACAAATAAATATGCATTTGGAAAACTAGGCAATGGGGTATGATTCGAAAGATGGCTTGCCTTGGTTGGCAAAAGTGTCCGGGGTAGCCTTCTTCTTCTTCTTCTTGATAATATCCTCCCTCTGGCTCTTCTTCAGCAACACTAGCATCTATTAACGATAAACAAGATGCACACAATCACCAAACGGATACAAACAACACTCCAAGCATACACACAAGCTTATCAACATAGATAGATGCTATCTAACCCTATTTGAGTTGAATTCAAATTAATTTGGACTCCGTTGAATTTAGGGTGCAAGTTTGAGTTCATAATTAGGATTTAAGTTTATAATATCTCTTGTAAGTATAAATAAGTAAAATTCAATTACTTATAGATATACATAAAAAAATGTCATTTTCTAAAGGTGGGTTCATATAAATTCCAACTATAGATTCTACTTTGTTTAATTCCTCTAAGTTCACCATGCTCATTTAATATATAGGAGATAGCATTTATTTTATAAAGTTCTAAATTTAAGTATGATTTTATTAACAGATGGGTATTCATGAGATATGAGTTTTGGGCATTGGTTTCATATTGTTTTGAGTTTACATTAATTTTGAAGATTGTTTCTAAGTTGGAAAGGCTATGGTTTTGTCATTTTTATTAGAGAAAGACTAACTTAAAATGAGTTAAAACTAATTCTATTAGATAGATCTGGTTTAGGGCTTTCCATAGATATTTTATTTGCTAAATTTGAATCTATGAATCTCCGGGAATTTGAATTTGAATCTTGCAGTAATTAACAAAGATTAACTGGATTCCTAAAAAAAACTACACAGACCGAATTTTAAATGGGCTGGGATTACAGAGCCTGGCCGGCCCATATGGCGCATATCTGGCCGGCCCAACTAAAAGTCCAGCGGGGAACGCCAGAGAAAAAAAGTCGAACCGGTACGTCCTCGTCCCGGACTCGGGATCGAGCGAGGACTCACCAATGGCCGACGAGAAGAGCGCGGCGGCGGGGCTTGACGCAGGGGAAGAGAGGGCAGCGGGGAGGAAGCAGACTGGCGGTAGGGATTCTCCTTGTCCTCCTCGTCCAGACGGCGGCTCATGGAAGGCACTAGAACGCCGGGAATGGCAGGGCGTCCCGGAGCTCAGTCTACTCCGGCGAGCTCGAACCAGAAAGAAACTAGCTAGGAAATGATGTCTAGGAGGGAGAGTAAGGTGGTGTGATTCTTTCTGTCCAACAATGGCGGATTTTTATAGACGGGAGAGGAAGCACGGGGTGATGGCATCGGTCGGCCGGAGCACGAGCTTGTGCCGGCTAAAGAAGGAGAGAGGCGGTCGGGGCTTTCGGCTTCGGGCTGCGGAGTGCTGCAGAGATGCTCTGGCGCATTTGCGGGCGGCGGATTTGCAGAGGGGAGCAATTGAGGGCGGCAGCGGCTGCTGTCTCGTTTCCACGCCATGGTCAGGCCAGAGTGAGCAAAGAGACAGAGGGGGATGGACGCGGGCGGCGTGCAGAGCCCACGGGCCAGCCGGTTCCCCTCCTTCGGACAACATCCCTGCAAAGTTTTCCTACTTTGCCTTTGCAAGATTCTTCCCTAAAGATGTTCGATGAAATGCACGCAAGAAGTCAAAATTTGAATTTTCGAAATTTTCAAATTGGGTTGGTCATTATATTGGATAGGGATTCTAAAACCATTTTTTTAGGTCAAGGGGTGGTGTTTTGCTTCAGGGCTATTTTGAATTTGGGGTTGTCCTATGTTTCAGATTCAAACTTTGGACAAATTTTGAATGGTGTTAGGGGAAGTATTTTTGAAAATGAAGAATAGGTCAAGCATAAACAAAGTTTGATCTTGGTAGACTTGCAAAGAAACATCTATGTCTCGTTCAAAAAATTTCTTAAGAAAGGAGAGGGAAGAGGGCTAATGGTTAACTTTTCCTAGATACCAAATCTAGTCCTATCCATTTGGGTTTTTGTGAAGTTTGTGATTTTTTGTTGTTTTAACTTCTTCTTATTTGTGGTAGCTTGATTTCACTTAATCGTGTCATCACCAAACACACACATACACAAAACTACTAAATCCTAGTAGCAATCATGCACTAAAATAAGAGTTTAAACTTATCCAAACTTTTAACCACTTGTATTAATAATAAATGGGATATAATTTTTTTGAGTTGTTACAATCTTCCCCCCTTAAAAAGAATCTCATCCTCGAGATTCACAAGCTAAGAACTAAAGAGATTGGGAAACTCAGCCTTGAGGTAATCTTCCCGTTCCCAAGTGGCTTTATCTTCCGTGTGGTTACTCCATTGAACTTTCAAAAATTTGATGCTTCGAGTTCGGGTGGTTCTGTAAGCTTCTTCTAAGATACGAATGGGTACTTCACGATAGGTCAAATCCTTATTGATATCCACAGAGTGGTGATCAATATTCTTGAAAATATCTGGTTTCTCAGGAACTTCAAGACATTTCTGAAGTAAAGACACATGAAAAACATTGTGTACTTCAGACAATTTCGGGAGAAGTTCTAACTGATAAGACACTTCTCCTCGACGAGCAAGTACCTTAAAAGGTCCAATATATCTGGGTGCAAGTTTTCCCTTGACTTGAAATCTTTGCATTCCTTTGAGAGGTGACACACAAAGATAAACAAAATCTCCAACGTGAAAAATCAGCTCTCGACGTCTTTTGTCAGAATAGCTCTTTTGTCGGGACTGAGCAGCCTTGAGGTGCTCACGAATCATGCGAACCTTCTCCTCGGCTTCTTGCAGAATGTCTGGTCCAAAGATTTTGCTGTCCCTAGTCTCAAACCAATTTAAAGGGGTACGACACTTCCTCCCATATAAAGCTTCAAATGGGGCCATTTGCAAACTAGCCTGATAACTGTTGTTGTAGGAAAATTCTGTGAAAGGTAGGCAATCTTCCCACTTAAATCCATAGTCTAAAACACAGGCTCGCAACATATCTTCAAGTATTTGATTTACTCTCTTAGTCTGGCCATCAGTTTGTGGGTGATAAGCTATGCTAAAGGCTAACTTGGTTCCCAAGGCTTGGTGCAAACTCCTCCAAAATCTTGAGGTAAATTGGGTACCTCGATCAGACACAATGGTTTTAGGAACTCCATGTAGACTAACAATTTTGGATAGATATAGATCTACCAACTAGCTCGAGGTATAGGTGGTCTTGATAGGGATGAAGTGGGAAACTTTGGTCAATCTATCCACTATGACCAAATAGAGTCATTACCATGGCTAGACCTTGGAAATTCGGTGATGAAATCCATTCCAACTGATTCCCACTTCCATTCTGGAACTTGTAAGGGCTGCAACAGTCTAGCAGGACGTTGATGCTCAGCCTTGACTCTTTGGCAAATGTCGCACTTAGAAATGAATGAAGAAATCTCATGCTTCATTCCATGCCACCAAAATTTGTCCTTTAAATCTCGATACATCTTGGTTCCACCGGGATTGATGGAGTAAGGTGTCTCATGGGCTTCCTTCATAATGACTTCTTTTAGTTCTGAATCAGCACGCACACAAATCTATCCTGTATACCAAAGAACTCCTTGCTCATCTTCCTCAAATCCTAGCACCTTGCCGGTACTAATTCGGCGCTTAATTCCTTTGATACTTTCATTTCCCTTATGGGCTTCCTTGATTTGGCTCATCAAGGTGGGTTGAAACTCGAGATTGGCTAAAAACCCTTGGCTAACTAGCTCCAATCCAAATCTTTCAAACTCTTGATGTAACATGGGTTGCTTCTCTTTGATCATCAAATTTAACGTGCATGGCTTCCTACTCAGAGCATCGGCCACTACATTGGCCTTTCCGGGGTGATAGTGAAGTCCAAGATCATAATCCTTGATTAGTTCTATCCATCTCCTTTGCCTCATGTTCAATTCCTTTTGAGTAAAAATATACTTCAAGTGGTCGGTGTAGATCTCGCAGTGATTTACCATGAGGTAATGTCGCCAAGTTTTCAAAGCGAGAATTACGGCTGCTAACTCCAGATCATGGGTTGGATTCTTTTCTTCATGAGGTCAAAGCTGTCGTGAGAGGTATGCTATGACCTTGCCTTCTTGCATTAACACACAACCAAGCCCAAGTTTGGAGGCATCGCAATAGACATCAAAACTCTTGGTGATATCAGGCATGGTTAAAATTGGGGCGATAACTAATCTGTAACATCCCAATTTTTTGGGAAAAGAATTCATAAACTTTTCACATAAAATCATGCATCATTTCATGCATACTATCACCTTGCATTTGCACATGTTCTCAATTTTTTTGTTTTGTTCTTGAATCAAAAACCTTCTCTGTATGTTTCAAATATCAGAAGGAAAGTTTTATAAATTCCAAAGTGTGACTGAAATTTAAATCAGAAGTTTTGCAAGTTTTCAAGCAAAAATAGCAAAGAAAACAGAAAAGAAAAAGGAAAAAGAAAATAGAAAAAGACAAAAGGGCCGTGGGGAACCAATTTGGTCCAGCCCGAGAAGGAGCCCACGGCCCAGCACAGCTCCCTCCCGAACCGTTACCCCCTCCTCTCTTCCTCTGTCACTGACGACCGGGGTCCACCTGTCATCCCTGCTAAAGACTCCTGGCCAAACACGGCGCGCTCTGGTTGATCCCCGAGGGTCTCTCTCCGAATCCGGCGTGAACCCTTACCCCCTGGCCATGCAACCACGCCTATATAATCCCCCCTCCGCCGCACTCATCCTCCTCAAAACCCTAATCAACATCACCGCCAGGCTGCTCGATCTCCAAGTCACCGCGCTGCCACTGCCAACCGAGAGCGCCGCCGTTTCTCTGTAAGCTCCGGCCTCTCCTTGACCTCTACCTTCACCTCCCTCTGTTGCTTTGATCCAACGCAACTCCCTGACACGTTTTCTTCTCGTCTTGCGCCCCAGATCGATGTGGGCGAGTTCTCCAGGATCTCGCTGTCCACCGTCGAAACTCCGGCGATCAATTCCTCGAGCATCGGATCACCTCGACTCCGCGCACCCCGCCACCAAGCTCGCCTCACCATCCCGCATTCCCTGGTAAGGTCGCAAGCCCTGCTTTCCCCTATACTGGATGTGTTCGTCCATGCCGACGACCTCACCGCCATGGATCGTAACTCCAGCCGTGGTCTCCTCCCTCTCCAGGACAAGATCGACCGCTCCGTTCACACCACCAAGATCGTCGTGTCCTCCTGCACCCCGTCATCCACCCCATCATCGCCGAGGAGCTCCAGAACGTTGCCGCCCTTCATATCCGAGCTGCCCTCACCGGAAAAGTCATCGGAACCCTAGGTCGACGGTAAGATCTTTTCCTCCCCCTCTCTCTGCCGTCGGATCTGAGATCTAGGGCTAGGACTGTTTCACTTAACGAAGAGGTACCGGGCGATCAGAATCGTCCATCGATCTTTAGATCCAACGGCGCCCGCTCCGGATCCGCATGAAGGGGTATCCTCGAATCAGAAAGCGACGCGTGTCGGCATCGGGTTTAACCCGATTTCGTTTTCATTTTAAATTCACAAATTTGGTTCAAAACTTGATAAATTCATAACTTGAGGTCTATACGTCCAAATTTAGCAAACTTTGCGTCTGTGGTTTCAGAAAAATGTGTAGAATCTATCTACAGTATCAAAAACATGTATAGTAGCTATTTTAATTAGTGAATTGCTGCAAGCTTTAATCTTGTGTTTTGGTTAATTAAAAATAGTTATAAAATTCTTTTTATAGTAAATCCTTTTGGTTTAGGACCCTCTGATATTTCTTAGTGCTGTAGCATGGCCAGATTGTTTTTGGGAACTTTTATATCACTTTTGTAGTTTTAGTTTGTATTTTTGCTCTATTTGAGTGTTGTTGATGTTATAAGCTTTATAATTAACTCTAAAATTTTGCTCATGGCATCATGCATGTAATTAACAACTAGAGAACATGCTAAGTACCTTGTGGTGTTTAAAAACTCATTTGCATTCATACTTTTCATTCATGATTGTTTTGTGATTGTTATGTGCTTATGATGCTATATTTCATGTGTAGATTGTGCCGAGTGCAACGAGTGTCTGTGTGATGAGTGCACCAACTCTTCTCCTCATCAAGGCAAGTGTCACCATGTTCCCTTGTCCTACTGAAAGTTTTGGTCTTGTAGCTTTTCTAGTAGAAGATGCATGAATAGGTGCTTTTATGCTTTTCTTATCTTTAACTTGCTAGTTTGTGCTAAGTTTTGTCTAGCTAGCTAGTTTTGCATCTCCTAGTAGAATTGCTGCTGCTATAGGACTTTGCTTTTGTTCTTGTTGTGGGAAGGGTTAACACAATGATTTTTGGCTAAGTGTTGGAAAACAAGTTTTGGGAAAACTAAGAAGACAACTAAGTTAATGAACCACCTGGGTGGAAGTGGCTTTGATTGGTTTATGTTGAGTGGTTCCCTAGGGTCATGTCATCGAACCTCTGAACCACCAGGTGTATCTCACTTGTGGACGGCCACCCAGGAGCAAAGAGATTGGAGACATTCAAGTCATGAAGCTTCCAGTGCAACCACAAGACATATGGGCTCTGTCTTGGTCAACTAAGCTACAAGAACTCAAGCCAGGCGAACAGAGGGTGGTAGATGTTGGTAGGATGGAATGCGTCTGTTTGGTCTGAGTGAATGCTTCTGAAAAGCCTCGTCTTAGTTTTCACTTGGCCATTTGAGGCAAAATGAGTCTCAGGGCAAAATGGGTTAACTAAGTCTTGTGGGAAAAGTGCACCACCTCTGCAGAGTGTTTAGAACTAAGTACTTAGCCATGTCCCCAGTTACGGACAAATTTTGAGTGACATGACTCTGAACTAAGTACTTAGCCTCACCCCAATTTCTCTAAGTTAAAACTTGATGGGTAAACTTGGGTAGTAAAGGCTCTTTCTTGTCAAAATTTTTGCTAAGGAAAATTGAGTTTTACAAAGATAGGAAAAGGCTTGCTTTTGCTAAGTTAAACTCCACCTGGCCAAAAGCATATACATGTAGGTGCCATTGAGTCCACCAAAGTGACATTTGCCAATACATTCAAAGTATTGACCCTCCGTGGCTGCAACGTATCATGTTGCAGGTGGCTACTATGAAGATTGAAGATTGCTGCGGTACGGTCATGAGTCTTCGTCCAACACATCTGCCTGTGGAGCTTGAAGAAAAGAAGACTTGAAGTTATTTTACTTAGTCGTTTTCTAGAGTTGTAATAGGTTTGTGGCTTTGTGCCTTATTGAGTTGTAAAAGACTATGTTATTTGTGGATCAAGCGTTGTAATAAAGACCTTTGTATTCTTGATATTTCATCTTGTAACTGTGTGTGCTAGCAGTCGATCCGGGACTAGCACAATTAAAACACAGGTACGCTACAGATGGTATCAGAGCAAAGTGTTGCCCTTAGGTTCGTGACCCTAGGATTGGACGAAAACACTTAGGAAAATTTTGGAGTTGTCTTGTTTTTCTTTGTTGCTAACACTTAGAAATAGTTTTAACTTCTAAGTTAGAAAAATCTCTTTAACTCTTTCAGCGCTTTTTCTAAGTTTCCTTCTCCTTTAACTTACGAACTTGTTTTGTTCCAATGTAAAGATGTCAACCTTCCGCATCACCAAGCCTGGCAACTTCAAGAACTACAGCTTCGGAGAGCGCCTCATCGACATCGCCACTACCTTGTCCCTGCCTACCCCGTTCATCAGAGGGAGCGAGATGACCAAGCTTCACAAGAAGGGTGTCTGGGTCATCCACATCACGTAACCAGGACGCGAGACAGAGCCAAAGACCAAAAATATCAAGCTCAAGACCTTCCACACCAACAAGAAGATAGGCGCCCAACTCCTCATGCAAGAGATGATAGCACGCCTCTGCGGACGTCACTTCTCTGAGCTCCAGAACCACTACTCCCACCTCTATGGCCGATGTGACGAGAAGGGCATGGTCATCGTGCTACCTGACGACGAGCAAGACCCCATGCGCATCCACCTCGCCGAGTTAGAGTATCTTGTCAGGGACGTCGACGTTGAGAGGTACAACTAGATGTTTAAGAACGATGAGTTACGTGCCCAGCATGCCGAGAAGGACAAGCAACACCTGGAGTAGGAGGAGAAGATCAAGGAGATGAAGGAGAAGTTCGAGACTCAAGAGAAGCAGCGGAAGAGCCAAGAGAAGAGGATTCAAGCCAGGAACAAAGATGTTAGAGAGCTGAAGCAGAAGTTAGAGTGCAACGACTTTGAGCTTGAAGCGGACCATGACTTGATCGAGAAGCTGCACGCCGACAAGAGGGAGCTTCAAGAGAAGGTCAACACCCTGACTGAAGAGCTACAGGACTACAAGAGGCTACTCAAGGAGAATGGCTTTGATGTTGAAGAGGTGGAAGTCGTCATGGAAGAATAGAGTAGTTAGATAGACTACCACACTTTATCTTGAGTTTGCGTTTATGCCTGTGACCGCTTGTGGTATGGCATTAGACATTGTATCCCTTTAGACTTAAACGTTTGCGTACCTTCAAACTATTTGTGAGATGTTTGTTGCATGTTGGTTTAAAAGTTCTCCTATGCTTGCGTAGGTTGTGTTTGTGTTCTTTTGAGGATTGTTTATGCATGTGGGTAGGAAACTTTATTCCTTAGACTCTCTCTAAGTATAACCTCATCTATTTCCAAACCCAACAGATGCCTCCTCATCACGCTCCTGAGGAACAGATGCAGCAGATGATGGAAGCCCAGGCTCAGCTCATGCAAGTCATGACTCAGTTTCTGGCCAATGCCAACAACAACAACAATAACAACAACAACCCTCCACCGCCACCACCTCCCCCTCAGGTCGACATGCTTGCAAGGTTTCTAAGACTTCGCCCTGCCAAGTTTTCTCGTGCTGTGGAACCACTGGAGGCCATGGATTGGCTCCGTTCTGTCAACAAAGACTTGGTGACAACTGGTTGCACTAACGCTGAAAAGGTCAGGTTTGCAGCTCATCTTCTGGAAGGACCAGCAGCAAGCTGGTGGGATACTTATCAGATCACCCATCCCATTGAGGGTGTAACATGGGACTCATTCCAGGATGGGTTCCGGGCTGCACACATTTCTTTTGGTGTGATGGGTCTGAAGAAGAAGGAGTTCCGTGATCTCAGACAGAAATATCGCAGTGTGTCTGAGTATATTGATGAGTTCACCAACCTGTCACGCTATGCACCGGATGACATCGACACTGATGCAAAAAGGAAGGAGAAGTTCCTAGAGGGTTTCAATGACGAGTTATCAATCCCTCTGTCTGTTGCCTACACTCCAACTTTTCAGTCTCTGCTTGATCAAGCCATAACTCGAGAAAGCAAGATAAAGCAGTCTAAAAATAGAAAGAGGAAGCATCATGTTAGCAAATACCAAGAGCCTGCTCACAAGCGAAGCTATCACAGTGGAGGAAACCACTACAACCATAATGGTGGAAATGGGCACCAGCATCACAAGGGGAATGGCCACCACCATAATGGCCACAGGAACCACAACAATCATAACTCCACCAGGACAAATGGCTATAACAATGGCAACAACAATGGCAAAAATAGTAATGCCCCCGAGAAGAGGGATATTAGTCAGGTGGAATGCTTCAAGTGCCACAAGACCGGGCATTATGCAAATGATTGCCCACAGAAGAAGGATGAAGGAAACAAGCCCAATCCATTCCAGAAGGGGCATGTTAATCACATCAATGTGGAGGAGATTTATGATGAGCCTGACGCCGTATATGGTATGTTTCTACTCAATAAATTTTCAACATGTAACATCCCTCTTTCAGCTAATTTTATTTAGGAGTTGATTTGTGCATCATGAGCATCATCTAATATGCACTAAGATTTTTTTTTTGCATTTGAATTTAAGATGGAAATCCTACAACTGACCCAAATTCAAACTTTATTTACAAAGTGTGCTCAGATTGTTTCAAAGTGACAAAATTTTAAAACTTGTTGACCTTCTACTACTTAACAGGAAAGTCCCTGGTTAATTTCATATCTATTTGAACAAGTTTGTTTCACTAAACCTTGCAAAAGGGTGCTGTTTAAATATAACTTAGGAAATCCTCAAAGTTCAGGGGGGTTTCTATAAATTTTCCCTTTTGTTTCTTCCTCCACGAGCCAAGCTCCTGCGTGGAGGCTCTCTGGTGGTCGCCGGCCACCTCTTGCTTGCCGCTTGATGCCGAGGCGACCCCCTGGAGCTGTTCCTAGATGCCACGAAGACCCCTTCTCCTCTCTCTCTCTTACTGCTCTCACTCTCCCTCTCTTCCCCGTCTTCTCCCAGTAACCTGCAAGCCCGAGCTCGGCCGTCGCCTTCCGCCGCCATTCTGCGCCGCCCCGAGCTCCTCTGAGAAGCCGAGAAGCTCCGCCTCGTTCTCCTCTTACTCCTAGCAGAAGGAATCGAGCCAGGACACGTTGAACCGCCGTCGGAGTCGCCGTTTCCTCCGCAGCTATCCGCCGCCGCCGCCGCCAAATTGCTCACCGCCGGACCTCCTCCGGCCAAGCAGGCCTCGCCGTTGAGCTCCTGGTGAGCCCCTGGTCCTCCTGGACCCTTTCCCCCTCCGTTTCTCGTGCCGGAGCGCCATCCCCGGCCGTCCGCCGGCGGTGCCTGGGAGCTGGTCGGCCTAGGCCGTTGCCCAGCCGACCAGGCTAGCCTGGCCGGCCTACGTGGCCTCAGGGCCCCCCATTCAGCCTCTGCGGGTCAAAAGGCCCCGGGTACAAAAAGTTTTGCCCAGTGTTTTTATTTTCAGAAAAATTGCTGCAAGTATTTGAAATTTGTAAAATGCATAGAATATTCTCTGTTTATCAAAAAATGCGAATGACCTATCAAAATGTTCAGAAAAACATGCTCTACATTTCAGTGACAAAAGTATGCATTGCTAAGCAACTTTGAACCCTGTCTAAATTAGAAGAACATAATCAAACCTTTCATAATGTGCGGGGTTTATGGAATTGTAATGTTTTATGCATTGCAACCCCATTTAAATTGATGATCCTTTCGTAGGGGTTAATTTCAATACTCTTAATATGTCATGTCATCATCTTTGCTTGTGCATCAATGCATGTGTTGATTGTTGTTCTTTATTTCTGGTGTTTGCTTCTTCGCGATAGAACACGAGTCCGAGATCGAGTGTACAACATCGAGGACCAATACTTGTCCATGGAGTATTATTCAAGAAGAAGAATCCCGAAGATCTATTTCTATTCTTGGTTATCAACGAGCAAGGCAAGCGTCTGATCCTATGTTTTCAAAGTACTTCAATTCTTGCTCTGTCGCATACGATTCAAATGTCTTTTATCGGTATTTAGAGTTATCCTATCTTATGTATGCTCTTGTCACCTAAATTCCCTGATCCACTGCTCCTAGCATAACTAGGTATCGCTTGTGTGCATTGCTAGAGCCTTTATATCTGTTATGCTTAGCCATGCTTAGTTGGTAAACTCTGATCCATCCTGTTGATGAATCCGAGCTGTGAATGAACCTAGTATGAAAGGATGACGTGTTATGATCAGTGGTGAGTGGTAAAGTGTTAAACATGCTAAAGGCTTGGATGAGCCACCACATGGGATGTGGTTATTTGACTCATTCTTTCCGACCCTAGGACCCGAGTTCTCGCCTCTTGAACCAAGACCGAGCGTACAACCACACGAGGCCCTATAATGGCACCCTCTTGACTAACTAACTTGCCTAGTCTGCTCCATGAGTCACATAGTTCAGGCTTTCCATTTGGCATACGCATGGAAAACGTTTGTGAAAAGGTGCATAGCATATAGGGCGTGGTCGGGTTCAAGCAGAGTGCGGCTTCGATCTTGATCCCTGCGCACAACCTTAGGGACCGACTTCGGGACTCGACCCATTACGGCGGGCTGCTCTAAGGCATGACTCATGGTTTGGGCGAAATTAAGGTAAAGGTCATGGTTGACCACCCTCTACCGGCCTTCCACGGATGAGGGCTAATGATTCTGGTGTTAAGAGTCGGTCGGCACGTGTGGGTAAAGTTGTGCACCCCTGCAGGGTTAAATCTTTTCGAAAAGCCATGTCCACGGTTATGGACGACTTGGGAACGGATTCTATGATCATAGAGAACATTAACCTAATCATAAAACTTGGCAAATAAAGTGTGCTTAGGATGCTTCCTCTAGGTTGAAAGAGGGGGTGATCCTGGTGGTTACAGGTTCAGCTAAAGATGATTCGGTGGATTTGAAATATCAAGTTGATCAGTGGATTTGAAAGATGTTACAATTGCTTGGTGGATCTAAATAGTAGTTGTTGCTCGGTGGAGATAAGAATGATGGTTCGGTGGATGTCTCAATGCTGATCAAAGTTATCGCTCTCTTATCCCCTTTTAAATGGTCTAAATAGACGAGCCTCTCTTCTTCCTGGTTTATACAAACAAAACTTGCTTTATGCAAAGAAACTCCAAAGAAGGCCTTTCTAGCCAACATGTAGCTACTAGGTTAGTAAGTCTTGCTGAGTACCTTTTGTACTCAACCTTGCCTCGTTGATATTTTTGCAGCAGTGTAAGTTTACCATCAAAGGTTCTGGACGACATCGACATCGACGAGTAGCTTGGGGTTCCCAGGCGGCAGCCTAGAATCTATGGATTGGGATGTCGCCGTTATGCTTCAGGCTTCTTAGGCCATTTGGTCTTGCTATGTCTAATAGCATAACTTCGCTTTCGTTGATTGATGATTGACAGGTCAGTGACCTCTGCTTGAAATTTGCTTCTTGCTCTTTTAAGAGCTTGATATATTACTTTTGAGTCATATAGTCACTGTTGTGTTACCGATTCCCTCACTGTAAGGCTCTCAAGCTCTCGGTTAGGCTTATGTCAGATGAAGGGTCTGGATTTGTCTAGCCTTGATCCCGGGGGTCCCCACACAACACTTGTTCTTTTCGACACTAGTGCATCTCATTCATTCATCTCAAGAGCATTTGTGGTTAAGAACAAATTACCCACTGAAACAATAGGTTGTCCTATAAGGGTAAGTTCTCCAGGGGGAGAGTTGATAGTAAATGCCGGTTGTAGAGATCTAGTCCTGGAAATTGGAAAACACAAGTTTTTGGCTAACCTCATTGTCCTAGACTCACAAGGATTAGATGTCATCCTAGGCATGGATTGGATGACTGCCTTTGAAGGAGTCATAGATTGTGCAAACAAAACCATCACCCTCACAACCCCTGAAAAGAAACGCATCTGTTTCAAATCAACCTTTGAGCTAAAGGGGTCTAAGGTTAATTCTCTTAAGGGGGTTAGTATGGATGAAGTGCCAGTTGTAAAAGAGTACCCTGACGTGTTTCCAGAAGAGTTACCAGGAATGCCACCAGACAAAGATGTCGAGTTCATCATTGACTTACTGCCTGGAACAGGGCCTATAGCAAAAAGGCCATACAAGATGGACATAGATGAATTAAAGGAATTGAAGAAGCAGCTCAAGGAACAGTTGGACAAAGGTTTTATCCAACAGAGTTTATCATCATGGGGAGCCCCTATTTTGTTTGTGGAGAAGAAAGACTGTAGCAAGAGATTGGTTGTGGACTACCGTTCGCTGAACGAAGTGACAATCAAGAACAAGTACCCATTGCCTAACATCAATGACCTGTTCGACCAGCTGAAAGGAGCAAAAGTGTTCTCCAAGATCGATCTCCGATCAGGGTATTTCCAGTTAAAGATCCGAGAACAAGACATACCCAAGACAGCTTTTACCACCAGATATGGTCTGTATGAGTATATTGTCATGTCTTTTGGGCTAACAAATGCCCCGGCATACTTCATGACCATGATGAACAAGGTGTTCATGGAGTACTTGGATAAATTCGTAGTGGTGTTCATTGATGATATCCTAATTTACTCCAAGGATGATAAAGAACATGAGCAGCACTTACGCTTAATCATGGAAAAGCTCAGGGAGCATAAGTTGTATGCGAAATTTAGCAAGTGTGAATTCTGGCTGAACAAGGTAGGATTTCTTGGTCACATAGTATCCGCGGAAAGAGTTGCGGTGGATCCAAGCAAGGTAGCATCCGTCACTGAATGGGAGTCACCCAAAAATGCGGGAGACATTCGAAGTTTCTTAGGCCTTGCTGGATACTATTGAAGATTCATTGAAAATTTCTCCAAGATAGCAAAGCCGATGACTGAACTATTGAAGAAAGACAGGAAATTCGAATGGACCGACTCATGTGAAGCTAGTTTTCAAGAATTGAAGAAACGGCTAGTAAGTGCACCAGTTCTATGTCTGCCAGATATACAGAAGGATTTCCAAGTCTATTGCGACGCTTCTCGTCAAGGACTTGGTAGCGTTCTAATGTAGAATGGAAAAGTGGTGAGTTATGCCTCGCGCCAGCTCAAGCATCACGAGAGAAATTACCCCACCCATGACTTAGAGCTAGCATCCGTTGTTCATGCTCTGAAGGTGTGGAGACACTATTTGATGGGAAAGCATTGTGATGTGTTCACCGATCACAAAAGCTTAAAATACATATTCACCCAGAAGGAACTGAACATGAGACAAAGAAGATGGTTAGAACTCATAAAAGATTATGATATGAGCTTGCAGTACCATCTGGGGAAGGCTAATGTTGTAGCTGACGCCTTGAGTCGTAAAAGCCATATAAATGGGCTTACAGCAGGAGAGCTGCCTGAAGATTTGTGTGAACAGTTCAAAGAGCTCAGATTAGAAATTGTGCCAAAAGGGTTTTTGGCATCTCTTGAAGTTCAACCTACACTGATGGACAAGATCAAAGAAGCTCAGAAGTTAGACAAGGAGATAGAGGAAATAAAGAGTAATATGGCTAAAGGAAAAGCAAAGGGATTTCATGAAGATGACCAAGGAATTATTTGGTTTGAGAAGCGTGTTTGTGTACCACGAGACCCTGAACTCAGAAAGTTAATTCTACAAGAAGCACATGATTCAACCTATTCTATTCATCCTGGGAACACCAAAATGTATATGGATTTTAAGGGTAGATTTTGGTGGAGCAATATGAAAAGGGATGTCGCCGAGTACATTGCCCTGTGTGACGTGTGTAATAGAGTCAAGGCAGAGCATCAGAAACCAGCAAGTTTATTACAGCCATTGCCCATACCAGAATGGAAGTGGGATAATGTTGGCATGGATTTCATCACAGGTCTACCAAGGACTAAGTCTGGATATGACTCCATCTGGGTTGTGGTTGATCATTTAACCAAAGTGGCTCACTTCAACCCTGTGAAAACCACTTATACCAGCGCCAGACTAGCCAAGATATATATGAGCCGAATAGTGTGTTTACATGGAGTTCCTAAAAGCATTGTATCTGATAGAGGTACTCAATTCACCTCTCACTTTTGGCGCCAACTCCATGAATCCTTGGGTACAAGACTAGAGTTCAGCACAGCATTTCACCCCCAGACTGATGGTCAAACAGAAAGGGTGAATCAAATTCTAGAAGACATGTTGAGAGCTTGTCCCTTGGACTATGGGTCTAGCTGGGATGATAACTTGCCATATGCAGAGTTCTCCTACAACAATAGCCATCAAGCTAGTATTGAGATGGTGCCATTTGAAGCTCTATATGGAAGAAAGTGCACTACACCATTGCTTTGGAGTGGTGTTGGTGAACAAAGTCTTTTCGGGCCAGACATAATAAAGGATGCCGAAGAAAAGGTTTGTTTGATCAGAGATAGACTTAAGATAGCTCAGTCCAGGAAGAAGAGCTATGCTGATTCAAAGTGTAGAGAGGTAACCTATGAGGTGGGTGATAGAGCATACCTTCGAGTATCTCCACTTCATGGGGTAAAGAGATTTGGATTCAAAGGAAAGCTAGCACCTCGCTTTGTAGGGCCATTCAAGGTTTTGGCTCGCAAAGGGGAAGTTGCATATGAGCTAGAACTACCAGAATCTCTATCTGCAGTGCACAATGTGTTCCATGTGAGTCAGTTAAAGAAATGCCATCCAGAGATGGCAGATACCCCACTAAGAGACACAATACCATTGGAAGAGGTTCAGCTCGAGAGTGATCTCACATATGAAGAGAAACCTATCAAAATCTTGGAGACATCAGAAAGAGTTACTCGTACCAAGACGATCAAGTTTTGCAAAGTTCAGTGGAGTCACCATACTGAAGAAGAAGCAACTTGGGAACGAGAAGATGAACTCCGAGAAGACCACCCGCACCTATTTTCTAGCCAACCCAAATCTCGAGGGCAAGATTCACCTTAAGGGCGTTAGACTTGTAACATCCCAATTTTTTGGGAAAAGAATTCATAAACTTTTCACATAAAATCATGCATCATTTCATGCATACTATCACCTTGCATTTGCACACGTTCTCAAATTTTTTGTTTTGTTCTTGAATCAAAAACCTTCTCTGTATGTTTCAAATATCAGAAGGAAAGTTTTATAAATTCCAAAGTGTGACTGAAATTTAAATTAGAAGTTTTGCAAGTTTTCAAGCAAAAATAGCAAAGAAAACAGAAAAGAAAAAGGGAAAAGAAAATAGAAAAAGGCAAAAGGGCCGCGGGGAACCAATTTGGTCCAGCTCGAGAAGGAGCCCATGGCCCAGCACGGCTCCCTCCCGAACCATTACCCCCTCCTCTCTTCCTCTGTCACCGACGACCGGGGTCCACCTGTCATCCCTGCCAGAGACTCCTGGCCGAACACGACGAGCTCTGGTTGATCCCCGAGGGTCTCTCTCCGAATCCGGCGTGAACCCTTACCCCCTGGCCACGCAACCGCGCCTATATAATCCCCCCCTCTGCCGCACTCGTCCTCCTCAAAACCCTAATCAACATCGCCGCCAGGCTGCTCGATCTCCAAGTCGCCGCGCCGCCACTGCCAACCGAGAGCACCGCCGTTTCTCTGTAAGCTCAGGCCTCTCCTTGACCTCTACCTTCACCTTCCTCTGTTGCTTTGATCCAGCGCAACTCCCTGACATGTTTTCTTCTCGTCTTGCGCCCCAGATCGACGTGGGCGAGTTCTCCAGGATCTCGCTGTCCGCCGTCGAAACTCTGGCGATCAATTCCTCGAGCATCGGATCACCTCGACTCCGCGCACCCCACCACCAAGCTTGCGCCCCAGATCGACGTGGGCGAGTTCTCCAGGATCTCGCTGTCCGCCGTCGAAACTCTGGCGATCAATTCCTCGAGCATCGGATCACCTCGACTCCGCGCACCCCACCACCAAGCTTGCCTCGCCATCCCGCGTTCCCTGGTAAGGTCGCAAGCGCTACTTTCCCTTGTACTGGACGTGTTCGTCCACGCCCACGACCTCACCGCCACGGATCGTAACTCCAGCCATGCTCTCCTCCCTCTCCAGGACAAGATCGACCGCGCCGTTCACGCCACCAAGATCGTCGTGTCCTCCTACACCGTGTCGTCCACTCCATCATCGCCGAGGAGCTCCAGAACATCGCCGCCCTTCGTCTCCGAGCCACCCTTGCCGGAAAAGTCATCGGAACCCTAGGTCGACGGTAAGATCTTTTCCTCCCCCTCTCTCTGCCGTCATATCTGAGATCTAGGGCTAGGACGGTTTCACTTAACGAAGAGGTACTGGGCGATCAGAATCATCCATCGATCTTTAGATCCAACAGCACCCGCTCCGGATCCGCGTGAAGGGGTATCCTCGAATTGGAAAGCGACGTGTGTCGGCACCAGGTTTAACCTGATTTTGTTTTCGTTTTAAATTCACAGATTTGGTTCAAAACTTGTTAAATTCATAACTTGAGGTCTATACATCCAAATTTAGCAAAGTTTGCGTCTGTGGTTTCAGAAAAATGTGTAGAATCTATCTACAGTATCAAAAGCATGTATAGTAGCTGTTTTAATTAGTGAATTGCTGCAAGCTTTAATCTTGTGTTTTGGTTAATTAAAAATAGTTATAAAATTCTTTTTACACTAAATCCTTTTGGTTTAGGACCCTCTGATATTTCTTAGTGCTGTAGCATGGCCAGATTGTTTTTGGGAACTTTTATATCACTTTTGTAGTTTTAGTTTGTATTTTTGCTCTATTTGAGTGTTGTTGATGTTATAAGCTTTATAATTAACTCTAAAATTTTGTTCATGGCATCATGCATGTAGTTAACAACTAGAGAACATGCTAAGTACCTTGTGGTGTATAAAAACACATTTGCATTCATACTTTTCTTTCATGATTGTTTTGTGATTGTTATGTGCTTATGATGCTATATTTCATGTGTAGATTGTGCTGAGTGCAACGAGTGTCTGTGTGACGAGTGCACCAACTCTTCTCCTCATCAAGGCAAGTGTCACCATGTTCCCTTGTCCTACTGAAAGTTTTGGTCTTGTAGCTTTTCTAGTAGAAGATGCATGAATAGGTGCTTTTATGCTTTTCTTATCTTTAACTTGCTAGTTTGCGCTAAGTTTTGTCTAGCTAGCTAGTTTTGCATCTCCTAGTAGAATTGCCGCTGCTATAGGACTTTGCTTTTGTTCTTGTTGTGGGAAGGGTTAACACAATGATTTTTGGCCAAGTGTTGGAAAATAAGTTTTGGGAAAACTAAGAAAACAACTAAGTTAATGAACCACCTGGGTGGAAGTGGCTTTGATTGGTTTATGTTGAGTGGTTCCCTGGGGTCATGTCGTCGAACCTCTGAACCACCAGGTGTATCTCACTTGTGGACGGCCACCCAGGAGCAAAGAGATTGGTGACATTCAAGTCATGAAGCTTCCAGTGCAACCACAAGACATATGGGCTCTGTCTTGGTCAACTAAGCTGCAAGAACTTAAGCCAGGCGAACAGAGGGTGGTAGATGTTGGTAGGATGGAATGCATCTGTTTGGTCTGAGTGAATGCTTCTGAAAGGCCTCGTCTTAGTTTTCACTTGGCCATTTGAGGCAAAATGAGTCTCATGGCAAAATGGGTTAACTAAGTCTTGTGGGAAAAGTGCACCACCTCTGTAGAGTTTTTAGAACTAAGTACTTAGCCGTGTCCCCGGTTACGGACAAATTTAGAGTGACATGACTCTAAAGCTGTTCAAGAATCTCCTCACCCCAATTTCTCTAAGTTAAAACTTGATGGGTAAACTTGGGTAGTAAAGGCTCTTTCTTGTCAAAATTTTTGCTAAGGAAAATTGAGTTTTACAAAGATAGGAAAAGGCTTGCTTTTGCTAAGTTAAACTCCACCTGGCCAAAAGCGTATACGTGTAGGTGCCATTGAGTCCACCAAAGTGACATTTGCCAATACATTCAAAGTATTGACCGTCCGTGGCTGCAACGTATCATGTTGCAGGTGGCTACTATGAAGATTGAAGATTGCTGCGCTACGGTCATGAGTCTTCGTCCAACACATCTACCTGCGGAGCTTGAAGAAAAGAAGACTTGAAGTTATTTTACTTAGTCGTTTTCTAGAGTTGTAATAGGTTTGTGGCTCTGTGCCTTATTGAGTTGTAAAAGACTATGTTATTTGTGGATCAAGCGTTGTAATAAAGACCTTTGTATTCTTGATATTTCATCTTGTAACTGTGTGTGCTAGCAGTCGATCTGGGACTAGCACAACTAAAACATAGGTACGCTACATAATCGCTTTTTGAGCTCCTGAAAACTCTCCTCATATTTAGGGGTCCATTCAAGCTTCTTGTCCTTCTTCAGCAATTGGGTTATGGGTAGGGCAATACTCGAGAACCCTTCAACAAACTTGCGGTAATAACCCGCTAATCCAAGAAAACCTCTAACTTCAGTTTGACTTGTTGGGGCTTCCCAATCCATGACAGATTGGATCTTCTTTGGGTCAACTGCCACTCCTCCGGCAGACAAAACATGTCCTAGGAATCCAACTTCCTTCAACCAAAATTCACACTTACTAAACTTGGCGTAGAGCTGGTGCTCTCTCAGGGTCTCCAAGACTAATCTCAAATGGGTTGCATTCTCCTCTTCCGACTTGGAGTAGATAATGATGTCATCGATGAAGACAACAACAAACTTATCCAAGAACTTCATGAATACCTTATTCATGAGATTCATGAAATAGGCGAGGGCATTGGTTAATCCAAAGGACATTATAGTGTACTCGTACAATCCGTATCGGGTGGTGAAGGCTGTTTTAGGTATATCGGTTGCATGGATCTTTAGTTGATGGTATCCGGTCCTCAGGTCTATTTTTGAGAAGACTTGAGCTCCAGTCAATTGGTCAAACAGATCATCAATCTTTGGGAGAGGATACTTGTTCTTGATGGTAACATCATTTAGCTTGCGCTAATCAGTGCATAGTCGGCTGGAACCATCACTTTTATCCACAAACAAAACGGGTGATCTCCAAGAGGATGAACTTGGCCTAATCAATCCTTTACTCAGGAGGTCATCCAGTTGTTTCTTTAACTCCACTAATTCAGCTGGGTTCATTCGATAGGGTCTTTGGGCTATAGGTTCAGTTCCGGGAATAATCTCAATGATAAACTCAATATCCTGATCCGGTGGAATACAGGGTAGCTCATCGGGAAAAAACATTTGGATATTCACAGACTATGGGAACTTGTTCCAGAGTGGGTCCAGAGATACTCTTGTGGCACTGGGTGATTCGAGTGGGTTTTACGGACACATGCTTTACTACAAATCCAGTGCTACTAGTCATGGTGATGGTCTTTTTAGCACAATCTATAACTCCTTGGTGTCGGGACATCCAATTCATACCAAGGACTACTTCCAATCCTTTAGTCCCTAACACAATTATATCCGCTAGAAACTCTACCCCATGAATTTCTATTGGAACCTCCTGGCAGGTCCATCTAGCTTCTGTTATTGACCCAGGTATTTGTACTCTCATGGCATGTCTCATAGGTGTTGGTGTAATCCCACTTTTGCAAGCAAACGACTCAGTAACAAATGAATGTGACGCTCCGGAATCAAACAAAATTCTTGCTGGAACAGAATTAACAGGGAACATACCAAGCACAACATCGGTTGCTTCCTGAGCTTCTTCAATATTCATGTGGTTCAAGCGGCCTTGCGTCTGGTTCCTTGGTGCATGGTTCCTTCCATTTCCAACACGGCACTGTTGTTGAGCAGGGGCAGTAGGTGTTGGTGCAGCATTCATCTTCTTTGGGCACTCGTTGGAGTAGTGCCCCTTGAGTCCATGCCACTCCGAGGTTTGCAAGTCCGCAAACTTCTTGCCACTCCGGAATGCATCTAACCAAGGTAGGGTCCTACTCACGGTAGTCCATTTTCAATGAGGGCTCTTCGGCTTGTACCCCAACCACCTAAACAGGAGGACAAGGTGATCCTAGGCCGCAGCCATAGGGTGCCCTAGAAGAGGAGTCCCTGTTCAGACTTCCATTTACATTTTGTGGGGTCTACACCAAGACAAACAAACTACTCCACTAAGCCCCTTCCCACATAGGGGTAATGTGGTCGTACGGTATGGTTGGCTCACATAGTACTTCACACATCATCCTTCTGAAAATCCCTTCATAGTCCTTAATATCTTTCTTTCGAGACTCTACTTGGAGGAGTCAAACCCCATCGAAGGTGGTTCAAGTTCAAATCATAGCTTCCAACATGGTTTCCATATAGAGTACTTTACTTTGATTACCAACTAAGCATACTACTAGAATGGCACTCCAACTAGGTAAGGGTAAGATAGGCTCAACTTGATGCTCTTGTTAAGAAAGACCACACTGCACCATTATTATTCTACCCTAGCACTTCAATCATGCAAATTTAGTTAAAAAACAAATAATTATGCATTTGGAAAACTAGGCAATGGGGTATGATTCGAAAGATGGCTTGCCGTGGTTGGCAAAGTGTCTAGGGTAGCCTTCTTCTTCTTCCTGATAATATCCTCCCTCGGGCTCTTCTTCAGCAACACTAGCATCTATTAACGATAAACAAGATGCACACAATCACCAAACCAATACAAACAACACTCCAAGCATACACACAAGCTTATCAACATAGATAGATGCTATCTAACCCTATTTGAGTTGAATTCAAATTAATTTGGACTCCATTGAATTTAGGGTGCAAGTTTGAGTTCATAATTAGGATTTAAGTTTATAATATCTCTTGTAAGTATAAATAAGTAAAATTCAATTACTTATAGATATACATAAAAAATGTCATTTTCTAAAGGTGGGTTCATATAAATTCCAACTATAGATTCTACTTGGTTTAATTCCTCTAAGTTCACCATGCTCATTTAATATATAGGAGATAACATTTATTTTATAAAGTTCTAAATTTAAGTATGATTTTATAAACAGATGGGTATTCATAAGATATGAGTTTTGGGCATTGGTTTCATATTGTTTTGAGTTTCCATTAATTTTGAAGATTGTTTCTAAGTTGGAAAGGCTATGGTTTTGTTATTTTTATCAGAAAAAGACTAACTTAAAATGAGTTAAAACTAATTCTATTAGATAGATCTGGTTTAGGGATTTCCATAGATATTTTATTTGCTAAATTTGAATCTATGAATCTCTAGGAATTTGAATTTGAATCTTGCAATAATTAACAAACATTAACTGGATTCCTAAAAAAAACTACACAGACCGAATTTTAAACGGGCTGGGATTACAGAGCCTGGCCGGACCATATGGCGCATACCTGGCCGGCCCAACTAAAAGTCCAGCGGGGAACGCCAGAGAAGAAAAAAAATAAAATTGAACCGGTATGTCCTCATCCTAGACTTGGGATCGAGCGAGGACTCATCGACGGCCGACGAGAAGAGCGCGGCAGCGGGGCTCGAGGGAGGGGAAGAGAGGGCGGCGGGGAGGAAGCAGAACGGTTTCAGGGATTTTCCTCATCCTCCTCGTCCAGACGGCGGCTCGAGGGAGGCACTGGAATGCCAGGAATGGCAGGGTGTCCCGGAGCATGGTCTACTCCGGCGAGCTCGAACCAGCAAGAAACTAGCTAGGAAATGATGTCTAGGAGGGAGAGTAAGGTGGTGTGAATCTTTCCGTCCAACAATGGTGGCTTTTTATAGACAGGAGAGGGAGCACGGGTTGATGGGATCGGGTGGCCGGAGCGAGGCTTGTGCCGACTAAAGAAGGAGAGAGGTGGTCGGGGCTTTCAGCTGCGGGCGGCGGAGTGCTGCAGAGATGCTCTGGCACATTTGCGGGCGGCGGCTTGGTCTGGTGCAGAGGGGAGCAAGTGAGGGCGGCGGCGGCTGCTATCTCGTCTCCACACCATGGTCGGGCTAGAGCGAGCAAAGAGACAGAGGGGGATGGACGTGGGCGGCGTGCAGAGCCCTCGGGACAAGCCGGTTCCCCTCCTTCGGACAGCATCCCTGCAAAGTTTTGCTACTTTGCCTTTGCAAGATTTTGCCCTGAAGATGTTCGACGAAATGCCCGCGAGAAGTCAAAATTCGAATTTTCGAAATTTTCAAATTGGGTAGGTCATTATATTGGATAGGGATTCTAAAACCATTTTTGTTAGGTCAAGGGGTGGTGTTTTGCTTCAGGGCTATTTTGAATTTGGGGTTGTCCTATGTTTCAGATTCAAACTTTGGACAGATTTTGAATGGTGTTAGGGAAGTATTTTGGAAAATACAGAATAGGTAAAGCATAAACAAAGTTTGATCTTGGTAGACTTGCAAAGAAAGATCTAGGTCTAGTTCAAAAATTTCTTAAGAAAGGAGAGGGAAGAGGGCTAATGGTTAACTTTTTCTAGATACCAAATCTAGTCCTATCCATTTGGGTTTTTCTGAAGTTTGTGATTTTTTGTTGTTTTAACTTCTTCTTATTTGTGTTAGCTTGATTTCACTTAATCGTGTCATCACCAAACACACACATACACAAAACTACTAAATCCTAGTAGCAATCATGCAATAAAATAAAAGTTTAAACTTATCCAAACTTTTAGCCACTTGTATTAATAATAAATGGGATACAAAATTTTTGAGTTGTTACAGCTTCCAAAGCGGGAGTACCCAGAAAATTACCTCCTGCGAGAGTATCAAGAACGTACCTATTCCAACTAGATATACCAACATAAAAATTCCTAAGGAGGATCATGGTAGAAAGCTTTTTTGTACATCTATGATGAGCATTACTAATTCGGTACCAAGCATATTTCAAACTTTCTCCCCCTTGTTGCTTAAAAGTACGAACTTCAACTTCAGGATTACTCATTCTAGCAAGACTAAAAAGCACACAAGAAAAAATAACAACTATAAAGAACTATTTTTTTTGTATTTTTGATAAAAGATGCAAACAAAAATAAACTAAAGCAAAACAATAACAAAGTAAAAAGATTGGAAGTGAGAGACTCCCCCTGCATAAATCCTCTTTCTCCCCGACAACGGCGCCAGAAAAATTGCTTGATAGTGTGTGTTAGGCACCCAGTTGGGAACCCCAAGAGGAAGGTATGATGAGCACAGCAGCAAGTCTTCCCTCAGTATGAAACCGAGGTTTATCGAACCAGTAGGAGAAAGAACCAACTTCCAAAGGTTGATGCTTGCTGGCTTGGTGACAACTCCAGATAATTTATATATGGCGCCTTATCTGGGGCGTAGCTTTGCACCATCAGCAACGTGGAACCTGCACACAACACAACCAAAGTACTTTGTCCCAACTTATAGTGAGGTTGTCAATCTCACCAGTTTGCTGTAAACAAAGGATTAAACGTATCATGTGGTAAAAGATAGTAGTTTGCGAGAATGTAAATAATGCAAGTAAATAGTAAACGGTAATAAGAATGTAAAAGAATGGACCGGGGTCCACAGTTCACTAGAGGTGTCTCTCCATAAAGATAAATAACATGCTGGGTAAACAAATTACAGTTGGGCAATTGGCAGAATAAAGAAAGCATACACATGTCATGAGGATCACTATGAGATTCACTTGGGCATTACAACATAATACATAGACCGTAATCCAACTGCATCTATGACTAATAATCCACCCGCCGGATGTCATCCGAGCAACCGTTGGGTATTAAGTTGAAAGCAACAGATTATCGCCTTAAGCAAAGCGTGTAACGTAAACAATACAAATGTCCTTGATCACAAGATTGTTGTTTTCTCCCTAGTAGCAACAACACATCTACAACCTTAGAGGTTTCTATCACTCCCCCAGATTACTAGAGGCATGAACCCACTATCGAGCATAAATACTCTCTCTTGGAGTCACTAGCATCTACTCGGCCAAGATATGTACTAGCAACGGAGAGCATGCAAGATCATAAACAACATAGAGATGATAAATCAACTTGACATAGTACTCAATATTCATCAGATCCCAACAAACACACCGTGTATAATTACACAATGATGATCTTGATCATGATAGGCAGCTAACAAGATCTAAACATGAAGCACATGGAGGAGAAGACAACCATCTAGCTACTGCTATGGACCCATAGTCCAAGGTAGACTACTCACACATCACTCTGGAGGCAGGCATGGTGATGAAGAAAGCCTCCGGTGGTGATTCCCCTCTCTGGCAGGGTGTCGGGAAGAGCTTCTGGACCCTCCCGATCTCGCGTCGACGACGGCTGCGGCTTGCAGTATGTTTTCTGGAAAATTGATCGGGGCCTTAGGGTTTTCTTGCCGAGGAGAATATATAGGCGGAAGGGCGGTGTCAGGAGGTGGGCCAGGCAGCCACACCACCTGGTGGCACGTGCCAGGGGTAGGCCGCGCCACCCTATTGTGCGGCTGGCCCCTGGCTCCCCTCCGTCTCTGCTTTGGACTCCGTCTCGTGTCGGAAAAAATAGGAACTTCGGCTTTTGTTTTGTCCAATTCTGAGAATATTTCCTGTGTAGCTTTTTTGAAACACAAAAATAGCAGAAAACAGGGAACTAGCACTGTGGCATCTTGTTAATTGGTTAGTTCCGGAAAATGCATAAAAATGCCACGAAGTATAACAAAACACATAGCAAATGGTGTATAAACAAGCATGGAACATAAAAAATTATAAATACGTTTGAGACGTATCAGCCCACCTGGCCAAAATTTATGTAATTTTCCTAGCATATCTAGGCCCCACTGTGCGAACGGCCAAGATAAAGGTATTGGCTGGAGTTCAGTTGCTGAGGCATGAGGCCTCAATGTGAATCTTTGGCATGCTTCACACCGTCGAACGATATATTTTGCATCCTCAACTGCTGTTAACCAATAAAAGCCCGCACGGAATGCTTTGGATGCTATTGCTTGACTACTAGCATGATGGCCGCAGACTCCTGCATGGATGTCATGCAGCATAGATTGCCCCTCTTGAGGTGTGACACATCTGTGTAGAACCCCAGAGATGCTTTTCTTGTATAGTTCTCCTTTAACCACCACAAATGCCTTGGATCACCGCACTATTCTTCATGCTTCAACACCATCTCCGAGTAGTGTTTTATGTAACATATATGCTAGATATGGTTGCATCCAGGTGACTTCGACCATCGTGACCTCCTCTTGTTCTAGACTATCCTCCTCTGCTACTATCGCAGCCCCTGAGTCTTCTGTTAATTGTGTCTTTTGCTTTTTGTACTTGAAAATTTGGTACTTGTAACATCCCATCACATAGGACAACCACGGGGTAAGGTAGAAGGGGTTTTTTTTTGCATTGCCTTCAAAATTATGGGATTTTTTCGCGCTTTTAACACTAAAACATAAGAGGGATTGAGCTCTCTCTTCGAGGGGGAAATGGTATACTCTTGAAGTGCGAAAGGGTTCGATAGGATCTCTTTTGATCCATTAAGTTTGGGAAGGGATAAAATGTGTATTCAAGAATTCAAATCAAATTTTGAATATAAGAATTTGAATTTGTAATACACAATTGAATCTTAATAAATATTAAGCTAGAAAAAACTTAGGCTTTATTGATATTATACACAAATTACATTGTATTTACAATATTCTGAAATAAAAGAAAATATTACATTATAAAAAGAAAAAGGAATTACAAATAAATAAAAGATTACATCACATAAAAGGAACAAAAGAAAATTCCTAAACTACATCACTTCTTTTCTTCTTCTTCCTTTATTTTCCCTTGATGCCTGCAAACACAAACACATACAAGCAAGACAATTGCCAAGTGGCAGTTAAAAAGAAATGTTCATTGTTGATAATCATCAACCAGGTGAAGTCTATCACCAGACAGCTTACAGGAGCAAGTATCCCATTCCATCGAGGGCTGATACGTCTCAAACGTATCTATAATTTTTGATGCTCATACACCATTTTCTTTGAGTTTTGTTACACTTCGTGGCATTTTTATGCATTTTCCAGAACTAACCTATTAACAAGATGCCACAGTGCCAGTTCCCTGTTTTCTGCTGTTTTGTGTTTCAGAAAAATTACACAGGAAATATTCTCAGAATTGGACGAAACAAAAGCTAAACCTCCTATTTTTACCGAAGCTTCATGAAGACCAAAGATGAGACAGAGGGGGGCCAGGAGCCAGGCTCACCACTAGGGGGTATGGCCCAGCCCCTGGCCGCGCCGCCCCATGGTGAGGCCAGCTGGCCCCACCTCTGACGATGCCGTTTTGCCTATAAGTTCCCCTCGATGGGAAAAACCTAGGGGATGGATCTCTTTTCCATGAAACATACTGCAAGCCGCCGCCATCGCCGTCGCGAGATCGGGAGGATCCAGGAGCTCTTCCTAGCACCCTGCCGGAGAGGGGAATCCTTGCCGGAGGCATTCTACACCACCATGGTCGCCTCCGGAGTGATGTGTGAGTAGTCTACCTTGGACTATGGGTCCATAGCAGTAGCTAGATGGTTGTCTCCTCCACCATGTGCTTCATGTTTAGATCTTGTGAGCTGCCCTACATGATCAGGATCATCTTTATGTAATCATACATGTTATGTTTATTGGGACCCGATGAGTATTGGTACTATGTTAATTTGATGTGCTGAATATATATCTTATGTTATCTCTATGATGTTTATGATCTTGCATGCTTTCCGTTCCTAGTAGCTATCTTGGCGGAGTAGATGCTAGTAACTCCAAGAGGGAGTATTTATGCTCGATAGTTGGGTTCATGCCTGTATTTAATCTGGGGGAGTGACAGAAACCTCTAAGGTTGTAGATGTGCTGTTGCCACTAGGGAGAAAACAACATTCTTGTGTCCAAGGACATTTGCTTTGTTTACATTATGCACTTTGCTTAATGCAATTATCTGTTGTTCACAACTTAATACTCAAGGGGTCCTCGGATGATTCCCCGCGAGTGGATTTTTAGTCATAGATGCAGTTGGATTACGGTCTATGTATTTTGTCGTAATGCCCAGAGTGAATCTCATAGTGATCCTCATGACATATGTACGTTATCTTTACTCTATCAATTGCCCAACTGTAATTTGTTTACCCAGCATGTGTTATTTATCTTATGGAGAGATACCATTAGTGAACTGTGGACCCCGGTCCAATTTCCTTTACATTGTTACACCGTTTTACTTTTACTCGCACTGTTTACTTTCTTGCATACTATTATCCTATTACCACTCGATACGCTCAATCCTTTGTTTACAGCAAACCGGTGAGATTCACAACCTCATCGTAAGTTGGGAGCAAAGTTCTTGGTTGTGTTGTGTGCAGGTTTCACGTTGCTGCTAGGTGAAGACACGCCGACAAGCATTTTATCTGGCGCCCTTGTCTGGAGTGTCACGAAGCTAGCAAGCATCACCTTCTGAAGTTTGACTTTCTCCTACTGGTTCGATTCAACCTTGGTTTCACGACTGAGGAAAGACTTGCTGTTGTGCTCATCATACCTTCTCTTGGGGTTCCCAACTGGTCGGTCATCTATATCAACACCGCACCATCAAGGGCCAAGAAGGCATGCATGCTGCTCACATAATACATGCATGCAGAGAGTCACCAGACAGGTGTCAAGGCACCAGTCTAAGGTTCAGTCTTATAAAAGGAATAGTGTGGTGCCTTGGTTGTTTTGCAAGCAAGCATCAGCCACACCAACACGCCCAAATCATCACCATTCAACAAGAACTCAGCTAGTTCAATCCAAAAACCACATCAAGCCAACCTCACACACCACAGTTAAGAATCATAGCCAACATGGTCAGTTAGAACCATCAAGAGCAGAGCAAGCATCCAGGAGGTGCAGGGCAAGCATCCAGGAGGAGCAGGCCAGGCACCCGAGGAGGAGCAGGGCAAGCACTAGAAGGGGATGATCAGCAAGAAAATCAAGCTTATCTCCATCAACCCAACCAAGTCAACCACAGGGAGGAAGCCAAAGAGCAGCAGGTAGGAACTTGCTACCCAACCTAGCTAGGTCAAGCTCTAGCTGTTTATAAGTATGCATCAGCATCCTTCACAATAAAAGCATACCAACAAAACCCCACACCAAAATACCCTTCAACTAGAAAATCATCTAGGAGGATATAATGGTATATTTTCCTTAGTACTGCAGAGAGGTGCTATGCAAATTTCATCATAGGAATTTAAAAGCCCAAGTATAAATCTCAGTTCCTATCACAGTTGTTGTTGCCTCAGGCTTTGCATGACTGGCAGGGCTAAGAAAACCAAGCAAGCATATGTTCCTATCAGTCTAATAGTCTAGCTGCAGGATTATTCAAAGTAGGGTCATGAATTGATTGCACACACCAACCTATTTCCAATATCAGATGATGTATATACATGATCTGGTAATTCATATCAGCCAACAGAGATTTAGAAGCAACAAAATCACTTATGTATTGTGTTTGTTCTTATTTAAATATACCATAACAATTCACCAAATAAAACACCTGCTACAAGGACCTACTTAGGGTCCATAATATCACTCCTAGGCCAACCAAGTAGGATCACAGGAGCAGAGAATCATGAAAGTAGCAATAGCAAACCAGATCATTTCGGCAATCAATTGTGCACACTCTATTTGAGGCACCACAATAATAATTATAGATAAGCAAAGAAGCAGCTATTTGATGTCACCCTCACATGAAATAGGTGTTATTGATCACTGAGATTAGAGCTTTACAAGCTCAAGCCAAATCTCACATTAACACTCAAAATCATCACTGAAATAACATTCAGTTCATAATACTGAAACTAAATTCAATTAGGGAATGATATAACTGCAACAGCAGAGCCACATTAACTATAGACACCAACTCATGCAAAACATGCTCAACATGCCATCGGCCCAGATCAACTAGTATCTGTGCCAAGATGTTTCTTCACACTTACACACAATTATTTGTACCATCCAGTGGAATGGAGCAGTGATGGGCATCATCATCTGGTCCAAATAAGAAAGGCTCAGGGGAGTAAACCAGACTAGCCATCTACAACACTAGACTAACTAGTGGTGGCTATCCTGTGTGCCGAACATCACAATGATTACCTGAGAACCTACTAGCTAGCATCATGATACGTCTCAAACGTGTCTATAATTTTTGATGCTCCATGCTTGTTCTTACACCATTTGCTTAGTGTTTTGTTACACTTCGTAGCGTTTTTATGCATTTTCCAGAACTAACCTATTAACAAGACCCCACAGTGCCAGTTCCCTGTTTTATGCTGTTTTTGTGTTTCAGAAAAGTTACATAGGAAATATTCTCAGAATTGGACGAAACAAAAGCCGAACCTCCCAATATTTAACGAAGCTTCCAGAAGACCGAAGAGGAGACAGAGAGGGGCCACGAGCCGGCCACAGCATAGGGCGGCGCTGTTGGGACCCCGGCTTACCACCCCGGGATTCCCGTTATGCATACAATTCACGATCCCAGGAGACCGTCGTGAATCCACATAACAGAGTTGGCATTGCAGATTACATCATCCATTACATAATGAGTATTGAAGTCTTACATAAGCTGCTTGGCTGAATATAAATGCCACGCAGGGCGAGTTCAACTGACACACTTATTCATGAAGTAGCAGCAGATACATGCAGTGTAGTCGACCCAAGTCAGGCCTACTACCCTACAGGCGACTGACCGGGGAACGATTCCTAATTCGCACCGGCGTCGTCATACTCCTCATCGTCCTCCTCATAGTCATCGCCAAAGTCTGGCCAAGTTAATAGCCAAGGACAAAGCCATGAGTACATTTTGGAATTGTACTCGCAAACCATCTAGGAGAGAAACATTTACATGCTATATGGCTGTAGCAAGGGTCGGCTTGGCTTTAATGAATCTATAAACTAGCAAATTTTCTGTGTTGACAAAGCATGTCTTACGACATTTCTATATCCTTATTAAAGAATAGTTTTATAAAGACTCTTTAGTAAAATCTCTAGGAAAGGGGGAAACTAATTTTCAAGATAAATCGATAGTCAATCAGACATGACCACCTTAAGTCATCGGCAGTACCCTCTAAGTACTCCAACCCACCCTCGAACCACGACAGTACCCTCCGAGTACTCCGTCCGGTACCAACTCCAGTTTTCAGAAAACATTTTTGTAAACCAAAACCCGACACAGGTTAAGTATGGCCATTCCAACCGTCCATGACCGAGGACGTGGCTATTCGAATAGATTACACTCTGCAGAGGTTGTACACTTTACCCACACCATCCGATAAATCCACCGGGATACCACCACGGACCGTCATACACAAGTATGCGGGGTTCGGATAATTGATCAAAGCCCTCCATCTATCTACCTTAGTACGGGTGCCTACCCTATGGAGTTTACCTCCCCGGCACGTTCCGGCAGTACCTCCTCCAGAGCGTAACTCCGGCGCCACGGCGGGAGAACCCAAGTGTCTTCCGGCGGCTCGGGATATACCATGATATGTGTTGACCCTCGTTTGGCGTCAACCTGGATTCTGGGGTCCTACAGACCCTTATATAGTTGTGAGGCTCCCCGCACTAAAGCAAATAAACTTCAAACTAAGCCCCGTCCCATACCGGGGTAATGTGGTTGCACGGGAGTAATTGGTTTGGCGAACACTTATACACAATGCCATTTTTTAGAAATTCCCCAACTCCTTCACCTCCCATGTCCAACTCCATGTTTATAAAACCATTTGTAAACATCTCAATGGAGTAGCATCTACTCCAAGGTGTTCGAAAACATTTTCGAAAATCTTTCCAGAGAGTATTCCCAATCCTAGAGTTTTTGGCTCCACTACAAGTTTTCCAAAGACTTCGATGCTAATCATCAAGTCTCTACTTTCAAGGGGTATTGAGTAGGTGTCAAAGGTGTCATCCTTAAAGATGATATCAAATCGACTTGTGGAGCTAAGTCGCCAACTATTGCTATATAGGGAACAATAGCAATATATAAAGATTATGCATAAATATAAAGTAGTAGAATAAACCATGCAATGTGAAGTATTAGGATTCAGATATGCAACAAATAGATGGCTTGCCTTGGTTGGCTTGTCCCTGATCTCCTTCCTCTTGATACTCAAATACCTCCCCTTCCTCCGCACAATCGTCGTTCGATTCTATCGCCGGAAAATAAACAACAACATACACACAATAAGCATTAATGCATACATGGATCACTCTCAAGGCAAACATCACACAACTCAAGCATTGAGTATCATAAGCAAACATGTTTCAGATATCTGAAGCAATATCTAATTTACCAAAGAATAAACTACCATAATAATAGCAAGCAATTTCTATTTGCATAGTAATACTTAATCACAAACAAACAACTTGCAGGTATCATGGTTAATCAAAACATGGCACCCAGCACCCTTACAGGTAGCTAACAACATCATAGAAGCAACACAATTGGAATCAATCCAAAAGATTAAAAAGGTGAATTAATATGAATTTCCTATTCCCATTAATCACTAGAATAGCAATATAATTACCTAAAACTTTCTGTAGGTCCTAAAATTCGAAAAGAGACCATTCCGGAAAGCTAATGAAATGTACAACACACCAGAAGTGGAATCACCGAAAAATAATTATTCTACTATGCACAATAAATAAATTAAGGCAGAAAACTAATTTTACCAAAATAATTACTGCAGGCAATACAATGCTCCTAAAATAGTAAATCCAGTTTCTATAGTTCGGTATAACAGCAAGGTATCACTGAAAATTGGAATCACCAATTTTCATTTCACAGAACAACATATTTGCAAATATGAGTGCAAATCAATAGATCTACACTATTTAATCATCAGATAATATTTAAGGCCCTAAAAATCGAACATGCAGTACCAGTGGCTAGACAATATTACATGGATCACAAGAAAATTTGAATCACAATTTTCTGAGGTCTAAAAGATTTTCTAAACATTTTTGTTTGCAGCAGTTATTAACTAAACAGAATAAGCACAGGGAAAAAAAATTAAAAGAGGCCGGATCTGGCCGGGCCTCGCCAGACCTGGGCCAGATCGGCCCGCTGGTTTGCCGGCCAGCTCGGCTCCAACCGAATCGGTACGGGGGTGCCTCGGCCGTCCGATTAGGAGGCAGGCGACTGCAGATCGCCGTCATCATCGCCGTCCTCTGCATGCAGGCGCACGGGGCGGCTTCGGCTAGGGTTTCGCAGGGGAGAGCTCACCAAGTGACGGCTGGTGGTCGGCGGTGGTCGGATTGATGGCGGAGCTGTTCAGGAGATGAGGGGTGACCAATGGACATACATGCAGAAGAGATGGTGCTCGCGGGGGTGTCGACGACGTCTCGATAAGCTCCGGTGATGGTCGGCGAAGTCGACGGCTACGGCCTGCCACGGGAGTAGAAACAGAGGGTGTAAGATCCAGAGGGTGGAGGCGAGTTTCAAAAAGCTAGGAGAGGGCAGAGACTCCGGCTAGACCGACTGCAACCTTCACCGTCGCCGTCGACGATCTAACCGAAGCTCTCGAGCTCCCCAGCAATGGACTCGTCTCAGGTTCATGGCGGTGAGGTTCTGTAGACGAGTGAGAGCGGAGAGTGGGGCAAATGAGAGGGAGGAGGGGGTTTCCAGAGGGGTTCTCGGCTTATAACTGCAGGCGTGAGCTCAGTCTAGGGTGGACGTCGGCGGACGCGATTGGGCGTCGTGGGCGGCGTGCTGGGGCGGCATCGTGAGCTAAGTCCAGGGGCAGGCAGGCGGTGTCGGTGGCTGGCCAGTTCAGGCACGGCACGAGCGGTTTTAGAGCGGCTCGGGGCAAAATGGTGTGCCGTGGGGGCGTGTCGGTGCGTCGCGGTGCATGGCGAGGGTGGCGTGACGTCGAGGGCTCGATGCCATGCAGGTGCGTGCGCAGAGCGAGGCTGGACGAGGCGCAGGTGCACGGGAATGGCACACGCGCTCTAGGCACACTGGGCGGCTCAGCGGCGCTAGTCTGACATGGTCGGGGTGCGTCGCACAGTCGGCCTCAGTCCAATCTACCTCGTGGAATTGATCCAGGGGTTCTAGGCTAGGCTGGTGGCGAAGTGACGGAGCAGGAGGTGGTCGGTGGCGTCCTGGCCAAACGTGGCATCCACAGTGGGCAATGGCGACGCCCTGGGCGGCGTGGGGTGGCTGGGTCGGTCTCTACGGGGTGGGGTCGAGCTAGGGGGCCAGTAGGACGGCGTCCATCGATTGGGGGTCGGCGGTGGCAGTGGTGGTCGAAGCAGAAGAGGGATAGGGAGGGGTTCTGGCAGGGTGGCCTTGGGATTCCCTTCTTCCCTCGATGCCAAGCAAATAGGACAAGCAGAAAAGAGTTTTGAAGATCCCTTTACTCCAGAGAGAGATCCCCAGTAGATCCCCTTCCCTCCCTTTGGTCGGCTTGCAAGATAAGGAAAAAGAGAGAGGGAAGAGATTAAGCAAATGCTAGGGTAACTTACCCGAATTCAAATTTGAAATTTGAATTAAATCAAACTAGATTTGAAAATCTCTCAAAATAGTCTGCAGAGGTTTTAAACATGATCAAGAAGTCATGGCCAAAGTTTGGAGAATTTTGAAATAGCTAAGCTAGGGTTTTGGAGATGCCTCTAATTTTGGATAAAGGAGCAAAAATAAAAGAAAATAAAAAGGTAGGTGATGAGTTTTAAGCCAAGAGGCTAACTAGGATCTTTGGTACAAGTAAGATGATCCTAGGGTAAAAATTCCATGCATAAAATCATAGCACTAGTTCTTAGTTCCTAATGCACCAGAGATTAAAAGATAGCATGGCAAAAATTCACACACACACACAAGCACATGAAATCATAGACAATCACACACATGAAATCATGAATGTTAGCACACAAACTCAATGCTCACCAAAAGTTTTTAATTCACCCAAGACAAAGTATATAACCAAAGGTTTTAATTTGGTCTGCAAAAAGTGAGGTGTTACAGGCGCGGCCTGCCCTTGGCCCGCGCCCCCTGGTGGTGAGGCCGCCCTGGTCCACCCCTGACGCCGCCCCTTCGCCTATAAAGACCCCCCGACGGGAAAAACCTAAAGACCCGATCAATTTTCCAGAAACACATCGCGATCCGCCGCCATCGTCGACCTGAGATCGGGAGGGTCCAGAAGCTCTTCCTGGCACCCTGCCGGAGAAGGGAATCACCACCGGAGGTCTTCTTCATCGCCATGCTTGCCTCCGGTGCGATGAGTGAGTAGTCTACCTTGGACTATGGGTCCATAGCAGTAGCTAGATGGTTGTCTTCTCCACCATGTGCTTCATGTTTAGATCTCGTGAGCTGCCTTACATGATCGAGATCGCTGTTATGTAATTATACATGTTGTGTTTGTTGGGATCCAATGAATATTGGTGTTATGATTAAGTTGATGTGCTGAATATTATCTTATGTTATCTCTATGTTGTTTATGATCTTGCATGCTCTCCGTTGTTAGTAGCTATCTTGGCCGAGTAGATACTAGTGACTCCAAGAGGGGGTATTTATGCTCATAGTTGGGTTCATGCCTCTATTTAATCTGGGGGAGTGACAGAAACCTCTAAGGTTGTAGATGTGATGTTGCCACTAGGGAGAAAATAACATTCTTGTGTCCAAGGACATTCATTTTGTTTACATTACACACTTTGCTTAATGCAGTTATCTGTTGTTCGCAACTTAATACTCGAGGGGTGTTCGGATGATATCCCCGCGAGTGGATTATTAGTCATAGATGCAGTTGGATGGCGGTCTATGTATTTTGTTGTAATGCCCAGAGTAAATATCATAGTGATCCTCTTGACATATGCACGTTATCTTTATTCTATCAATTGCCCAACTGTAATTTGTTTACCCAGCATGTTGTTATTTATCTTATGGAGAGACACCACTAGTGAACTGTGGACCCCGGTCCAATTTCCTTTACATTGCTATCACCTGTTTACTTTACTCGCATTGTTTACTTTCTTGCATACTAGTATTGCTTTCCACTCGATACGCTCATTCCTTTGTTTACAACAAACCGGTGAGATTGACAACCTCATCGTAAGTTGGGAGCAAAGTTCTTGGTTGTGTTGTGTGCAGGTTCCACATTGCTACTAGTTGAAGATGCGCTAACAAGTATCGTTAACGGTGCCCTTGTTGGAGTGTCACTAGGCTAGCAAGCATCACCTTCTGGAGTTTGGCATTTTCCTACTGACTGACAAACCTTGGTTTCTTACTGAGGGAAAATTTGCTACTGTGCTCATCATACCTTCCTCTTGGGGTTCCCAACTGGACGGTGATCTACATCAACACCGTGCCGCATCAAGCTTATTTTCTAGCACCGTTGCCGGGGAAAAAGAAGACTTCTCCAAGGGGAGTTTCACACGCACATCCTTTACTTTGTTTTAAGTTTTGCTTTACTTTATTTTTGCTTGCATCATTTTATCAAAAACACAAAAAATTAGTTTCCTTATAGTTGTTATTTTTACTTGTCTGCTCTTAGCTTTGCTAGAATGGCTACTCCTGAAAAAACCAAGTTGTGTGATTTTACTAGCACTAATAATAGTGATTTTATCTGCACTCCTATTGCGCCACCTGCTGCAATTTTTTATGAGATTAAGCCTGCTTTATTGAACCTTGTTATGAAAGAGCAATTTTCTGGTGCTAGTACTAATGATGCTGCAGCTCATCTCAACAATTTTGTTGAGCTATGTGAGATGCAAAAATATAAGGATGTAGAGAGTGATATTATTAAGCTTAAGTTGTTTCCTTTTTCTTTGAGAGGAAAAGCTAAGGATTGGTTGCTATCTTTGCCTAAAAATAGTATTGATTCATGGGCTTAGTGTAAGGATGCTTTTATTGGAAGATACTATCCTCCTGCTAAGATTATAGCTTTGCGTAGCAATATTATGAAGTTTAGCCAGTTTGATAATGAACATGTTGTTCAAGCTTGGGAAAGAATGAAATCTATGATCAAGAATTGCCCTACTCATGGACTGACTACTTGGATGATTGTCCAAACTTTTTATGCAGGACTGAATTTTTCTTCAAGGAACCTATTGGATTCAGCTGCTGGAGGCACTTTTATGTCCCTTACCTTGGGCGCCGCAACAAAGCTTTCGACAATATCATGGTAAATTACTCTGAATGGCACACCGAGAGAGCTCCATAAGGTAAAAAGGTAAATTCTGTTGAGGAAACCTCTTCCTTGAGTGATAAGATTGATGCTATAATGCTTATGCTTTCTAATGATAGAACTCATGTTGATCCTAATAATGTTCCTTTGGCCTCCTTGGTTGCTCAAGAAGAGCATGTTGATGTAAAATTCATTAGAAATAATAATTTTAACAATAATGCTTATAGGAACAATTTTGCTCGTAACAATTATAGGCCATATCCTTCTACCAATGGTAATGGTTATGGTAACTCTTATGGTAATTCCTCCAACAACACTAGGTATGCGCCCTCTGATCTTGAGGTAATGCTCAAGGACTTCATCAGTAAGCAAACTACTTTTAACAAGTCTATTGAGGAAAAGTTAGGCAAAATTGATATTCTTGCTTCTAAAGTTGATAGCCTTGCTCATGATGTTGAACTTCTGAAATTAAAAGTGTTGCCTAATGATGTTAAAGAGAACAATACTTTTGCCACTGCTAATGCTATCCAAGTTAGAATTGATGAAAATGTTAGGATGTTAGCAGAATTGCATGCCAGGTGGGAAAGAGAAGATGATATGGCTAGAAAGATGAAGGTATGTACCATTACTACCTCTAATGATGTTGTTCCAAATTCTAGCAATCCTCTTACTTTGATTGGTGTAGAGAAAACTCCCACTCCTTGTACTAAAAAGCCCAAAACTGCTAAACCTTTTTCTCAAAAGAGTAATGAAATTTTTCGGAGTATAGGAGATGATAGCTCTATTTCTTTTAATGATTTTGATGTTGATGGCTACAACATATCTGAAGTTATTTTGTTCTTGCAAAAGCTTGCTTTGAGTCCCAATGCTAGTTCTATGAATGTTGCTTTTACTAAGCATATTACCAATGCTCTCATGAAAATTATGGATGAAAAGTTGAAGCAAAAAGCTTCTATTCCCAAGAAGTTAGAAGATGGTTGGGAACCCATCATTGATATGCATGTTAATGGTTTTCATTGCCATGCTTTATGTGATCTAGGTGCTAGTATTTCTATTATGCCTAGAAAAATTTATGATATGCTTGATTTACCACCGCTTGAAAAGTGTTATTATGATGTTCCTATTGCTGATGTTGCTAAGAAGAAACCTTTGGGAAGGATTAATGATGTTCTTATTATGGTTAACAATAACTTTGTTCCCGTTGATTTTCTTGTTATGGATGTTAAATGCAATGCTTCATGTCCTATTATTTTGGGAAGACCTTTTCTTCGAACTGTAGGTGCCATTATTGATATGAGGGAAGGCACCATCAAATATTAATTCCCACTCAAGAAAGGTATGAAACACTTCATTCTTAGAGCAAATTATGAGCTTGATGCTTCATCGCGTGATATTACTTGATTCGCACTTTCTGCGCCTAGCTCAAAGGCGTTAAAGAAAAGCACTCTTGGGAGATAACCCATTGTTTTACTTTCAGTTCTTTTTCTTTTATTTGAGTCTTGGAAGTTATTACTACTGTAATAACCGCTCCGTATCCTTTTTATTTCGTTGTTGTGCCAAGAGAAGCCTCTAATTTGAGTGAGGTAAGATTTGGGGATGTTGCTGTCCTGAAACAGATTTCAGTGCTGCACCGTAAAAATTCGTGAAAATTCTAAGAATATCTATTTGACCTGCGATTTCTTGTACATATGCCCCAGGTTATATCCAAACTTTCATTAGTTTTACACTTTTTGATTTGAGCAACAGAAAACCCTCTAAAAATTCGACCTTTGTCAGCTGTTCTGTTTTGACAGATTTCTGCCACTATTTGTGTTTGCCTCTCGATCGCTTTCTTTTTGAGTTCTTTTGATCACAGAACTTTTTGGGGAAGTTGCTACAGTAGTATATACTTTATATGTGGTGGTTTTGAGTTGAAATCTGAACCAAAAAGGGTTGATTCATTATTATGCTTACACTAATGTTGCTAATAGAATTGTGTTGAGTTTTGTATGAAGGAAGTTTTCAAGTGTAGGGATTGGAGAATGATGAGATGAGTTGAAGAATGGACAAAAGCTCAAGCTTGGGGATGCCCACACACCCCAAGAAATATCCAAGAGGTACAAGCGTCAAAGCTTGGGGATGCCCCCGAGGCACCCCTTCTTCATCGGCAAAAATTAGGTCACCTTTCAACACACTATATTTTTATTGCTTCATGCACTATGCGTTTTTCTTGGAGCATCAGTTGTTTTAGTTTTCAGTTTTGTTTAGTTTTGTTTGCTGCAATAAATGGTTGGACCCCAACAAATTTCTTTTGCAGAAGTTGCCTTGCTTTTCATTTGCCAAGAACACTCTGTTTTTCACTCTTATCGTTCAACGAGTGTTCTCTTTTTCTGCTACTGCGTTTAGCTTTCATTTTTCACCTTGATTTTTGTTCAGATCTTGTAATATCTTTGCATCAAGGTGTATTTTGACCTCTGGTCCATGTTGGTTTTCATCAAAAGCGTTGTTTCAAAAAGGTTCGAATGGTGTTGAAAAAGAGAAAAAGTTTCATGCAAAAAAGTGGTACAAAAAGGAGCTTGTTTAGACTGCGGCTTAGGCTTTTGCATGTCGTGCTTGATGTCGTTTTGATAGTATGCTTAGTGGTTTTGCTGTAGCATAACTTGTCTCAAATGACTGAGATTGCTTAATGAGCCTTTGGAAAAATCATGCGTTGTTTTTATTATTTGGAAGCATTAATTTGGTTTTCTCCTTGATGCTTTATTTGGGTTGACTTGGCGCATGCTTACACATGCTTGACTCATACAAAGTCGCCATAAGCCTCTATGATCATTTAATTTTTGACTTTCGATGCCATTTTATGCTTCTTTTAATGTTGCTTTGTCGCTTTGCATGATTATGGCCGTTATTGCTCTCTTAGTTGGTCGCTCCCAGTCTTTTGCTAGCCCTCATTTTGTACTGAGTATGAGCTCTACTCGTGCATCCAACTCCTAAAAACCAAGTTTGCCATGGTGTCCACCATACATACCTATTTGCAATTTGCTATTCCAAAGTACATTTGACTTGTTTTTATCTATCCTTCAAATTAAACTCTTTTTGGTGTTATGCGAAAATTGGTTAGTAAAGCTCTCATGAACCTGATGGCACAATTTACTTTTCTCGTTCTTAAAATTTTGACATTGTGGCTATCTTATGTTGAGTTGTTATGCTTGCAAGTTGTAAGTTGGAAATTAGCCAAACCATGTCGTCATGGGGTAAGCTTTCAACATTGCACTTCTTATTTGAGTTGATATCGTGATCTTTTGTTTATGGATACTCACGATGTGAAACAAGTTGGGAATCTTGCGGGATCATGGAGCTCTTATATGTGTTAGGGAAATGCCTGGGCCGCTAATCTAAGCCATGCATAATTCATGGTGGAAATTTATAGCATGCCCATAGTGGACATTCGATGACGCATCTCAAAATAGAAAGCTATACCAATGGTAAATAAAAGAGATGTCGAGGTGTTCATTGTATGTTTGTCTTGTCATTTTGATGTGGGCTTGTTCCATGTCATCGGGCAGGAGGTACCCCGTTGGTGGTTCTCGATGATACACATATATTTACAATGACAAGAGCTTGCTTGGGACTTTAAGTCGAGTAGCATGAGGTTTGGGTATTTGTACTTCACGGGACACGAGGTTTTCAACTTATGATTTGTCAAGCATATGCTTCATAATTGTACTCGCATTAACTTTAACCATTCAAGATGCTTATGATGGGGGCAATGAGAGCTCAAAGCTAGTAAGTACCATAATTTTTGAAGGTTTATAAAACTTGCAATCACTGCTTCCCTCTGCGAAGGGCCTATCTTTTACTTTTATGTTGAGTCTCCACCTTCTACCTTTATGCACCGTCTAAGAGAGCATAGTTGTCATTCTTAGTATAATGTGCATTGTCCCAAAGTTATCATTGATTGATTCATGATTTTGGTTTCACTTGTTCTTAAATTATTTGTATCTAGTCGCCCTCTTAAACTTGAAGGTGTCCTATGCATTTATGTTTTGCTATTCCAAGAAGGACAAGCTGAAAACCATTTGCTATGTTTTTCCATATGATTTGAACACACGTTTGACTTTCATTGTTTCATTTTCATGATCTTTCATTTGTGTTCTTTTTCATGTTATAACATGGTTGCTAAGTTTCTTCTATCAAGATTATGTCTTTCATGCCCATGTTTTAAGTTCTTTTGATCCCAGCACTCAATGCTTACATAGATGATCAAGATTGTGTTGGTGCATGTCACCTCAAAAATTATTCTTTGTTATCACTTACCTACTCGAGGACGAGCAGGAGTTAAGCTTGGGGATGCTTGATACGTCTCAAACGTATCTATAATTTTTGATGCTCCATGCTAGTTCTTACACCATTTGCTTAGTGTTTCATTACACTTCATGGCGTTTTTATGCATTTTTCGGAACTAACCTATTAACAAGATGCCACAGTGCCAGTTCTCTATTTTCTGCTATTTTTGTGTTTCAGAAAAGTTACACATGAAATATTCTCGGAATTGGACGAAACAAAAGCCGAACCTCCCAATATTTAACGAAGCTTCCAGAAGACCGAAGAGGAGATGGAGAGGGGCCACGGGCCGGCCACACCATAGGGCGGCGCGGCCTACCCCTGGCCCGCGCCCCCTGGTGGTAAGGCCGCCCTGGTCCAGCTCTGATGCTGCCCCTTCGCCTATAAAGACCCCCCGATGGGAAAAACCTAAAGACTTGATCAATTTTCCAGAAACACATCGCGATCCGCCGCCGTCGTCGACCCGAGATCGGGAGGGTCCAGAAGCTCTTCCCGACACCCTGCCGGAGAGGGGAATCGCCACCGGAGGTCTTCTTCATCGCCATGCTTGCCTCCGGCGCGATGAGTGAGTAGTCTACCTTGGACTATGGGTCCATAGCAGTAGCTAGATGGTTGTCTTCTCCACCATGTGCTTCATGTTTAGATCTCGTGAGCTGCCTTACATGATCGAGATAACCATTATGTAATTCTACATGTTGTGTTTGTTGGGATCCGATGAATATTGGTGTTATGATTAAGTTGATGTGCTGAATATTATCTTATGTTATCTCTATGTTGTTTATGATCTTGCATGCTCTCCGTTGTTAGTAGCTATCTTGGCCGAGTAGATACTAGTGACTCCAAGAGGGGGTATTTATGCTCGATAGTTGGGTTCATGCCTCTATTTAATCTGGGGGAGTGACAGAAACCTCTAAGGTTGTAGATGTGCTGTTGCCACTAGGGAGAAAATAACATTCTTATGTCCAAGGACATTTGCTTTGTTTACATTACACACATTGCTTAATGCAGTTATCTATTGTTCGCAACTTAATACTCGAGGGGTGTTCGGACGATATCCCCGCGAGTGGATTATTAGTCATAGATGCAGTTGGATGGCAGTCTATGTATTTTGTTGTAATGCCCAGAGTAAATCTCATAGTGATCGTCTTGACATATGCACGTTATCTTTATTCTATCAATTGCCCAACTGTAATTTGTTTACCCAGCGTGTTGTTATTTATCTTATGGAGAGACACCACTAGTGAACTGTGGACCCCGGTCCAATTTCCTTTACATTGCTATCACCTGTTTACTTTACTCGCACTGTTTACTTTCTTGCATACTACTATTGCTTTCCACTCGATACGCTCATTCCTTTGTTTACAGCAAACCGGTGAGATTGACAACCTCATCGTAAGTTGGGAGCAAAGTTCTTGGTTGTGTTGTGTGCAGGTTCCACATTGCTACTAGTTGAAGATGCGCTAACAAGTATCGTTAACGGTGCCCTTGTTGGAGTGTCACTAGGCTAGCAAGCATCACCTTCTGGATTTTGGCTTCTTCCTACTGGACTGACAAACCTTGGTTTCTTACTGAGGGAAAATTTGCTACTGTGCTCATCATACCTTCCTCTTGGGGTTCCCAACTAGACGGTGATCTACATCAACATCGTGCCGCATCACAGCACATGATTTTCTAGTCTGAGAGCCCTAGAAACCTATCTTAGAAAACCATCAGGTTTTAAGTAAATGATTTAAGCCTCAAGGATTGTAGGCAGAGCAAGCTTGCACCAAGAAACCATCTCAGTCATCAGGATATGAAGAGCAATGTATAGCAGTACCAAGCACCACTAAGTACCACACAACTATGCCATGGCTCAATGGCCAGGCCACCATTGCTAGTAGTAGAGAGGCAGAGAAGTAGAGTAGCTCACAGGGGTTGTCTCGATGAGGACACCGGAGTCGTTGGTGTCGTAGTCATCATAGCCGAGGTTTCGGCAGCAGCAGCACCACCGTACAGTCAGCCGCGATAACGGGACCACGACAACACGGCAATGACCGAGCAGTCTTCGCCAGGACACCACACCACAGCACCTCATCACTGGCATCCTGGCAGACCAAGGGTGCCGGGGTTTCCACCTCTGCCATCCCACCGGCACCAACAGGGGGAAGGTGATGGTCTTCAGGAGGGGAGCGAAGGTGAAGCAGGGCTCGGACAACATCAACCGAAGGTGAGGCCGGTGCTTGCCGAGCAGTGCATGCAGCGAGAACCAGCTAGGGTTCCAAGGTCGGGGGTGTGCGCGTGAGACCACGGGGATCAAATCGACAAAGAGGGGGTGGTTGAGCTCGGCGAGGAGAAGCAAAACCCCACCTCACCGACACCGGCCAGGAGTGACTTGCCATTTGCACCTCACAATCCTATAAATGTGTGCACATAAGTAATACCACTTAGTATTGATATTGCAAGATTGTCTAGTCATTGTGTGGTAAGCCATGCTCATGAGAAATTCAAATTATATATCTCCATTAATTATCTTTAGTTGGATTTTGTTTGCCTTTCGTTGAAAAGAATTTAATATCACATTATGGGGGAGTAATATGCCTTGTGCATATCACAAGCCTAAGAAATGTGAACATTTGAGGTATTGCCACTTAGAGTTGATATTGTTAATTATCTTGTTCCTAGGTGGCATGTTTCCTCAAACAAGCTCCGTTTTTTTAAAGAAAATAATTGCTCATTTCTTTGGTATTGGTTTGAGTAAGAATTCTTGGTGCAGTTTTACTCAAATATATTTCTCTATATCATAAGGAGGAAAACTTTTGCTTCAAGATACTCTAAACATTTCTTTGCCTGATTGTTTGTCTATTATTGGAGCTACCAAGAATCGTTTTTCATGCATGGAGCTTAATTTTAATATTTAACCATATGCCTTTTATTGTGAAGTTGATCTTGAATAACTTTGCAATACACCACCAGAAAAATATTTCCAATATGAAATTCATGTCTTTGACAATTGATATTTGTATATATGTGTGGTAATTCTTCTAGATTATCTTCACCTTGGAATTTGCCTCTTATTGCCCTTATTTCTTGCCAAGAAATTGTTTTGACTCCCATTGTCTTATTTTCCTTCTTGAGGATCCTCTTTCTTGACTTTGTCTTATCTTTTGATCCCTATCAAGTGTGTGTTGATGTAAGACAAACATTTTCTTTTTGGTACCTATGCCATTGTGAAATGTGTAGAGGGTTTCATTTATTTGTTGGAACCTTGCTCTTTTGGGAGTTAGTTATCTCATTCCTTCTTCTATGATTTATTTCCTTGAATAAGATAAATCTTTGAGCATGTGTTTTTTTAATTATATCATGTTCAATAAGTTGTTAGGTTCATTTGTTGAATTTTGTTGAATAAATCATTTGTTGATTTGTTCCCTTGATATCATTTGGACAAAAAAATGGTGTTTACCACAACTTTTATACCTCCTTGTACTCTTGGTAATTTTTGTCTAAATTGTATCTTCTTTGGATCTTGAAAGATAGGTGCATGCATATTCTCTTTATGCTTAATTTTGTATCTTAGTTGTTTTCTTTGATCCAATATATATGTTATACTCCATCAAATCCGAAATGGCTAAGATGTGCATAAAATTCAAATTTCATCTCTAACTATGCACATATTTACATGGAGTTTATCATATGTATTGTGGTTAGTCTAACAACTTTGGACCCAATAAGTTTGGGGACCAAGATGTACTTGAATTATGTCTTAGGTACATTGGAGATGTAATGGATGCTTGTCTCATTTATAAGGAAGGTGCTATCACCATATGATTATTGGAGACAAGCTATGATGATCGGTGAACTCTTGTCTACTACATCACATCATTGCTATCTCAGTAACAAGTATAATTTTCATCCATACTTTTCTAAGCATCCTAACTCTTGTAGGTTGGCTCTTGGCATGATAATATCTATTTACAAATGTGGCGGTTCTTGCAAAGGTCTTATAAAGAAATCTCTTTATTGCATATGTGAGCATGCTGAGATGATTGCATATGATGGTGACGAGGGGTTAACTCGACAAATGTCCTAGATGAAGGACTTAGGATCGGGGAGATAGGGCGTCAGATGAACTCGAAGGTAAACTCAGTTAAACAAGGTGGCTATGAAAGTAAATGTGGGTGTAAAACCTGGCTTGCTTTCAATTTGGCCTACACCATCCCCTCCTGGCCCCTATATATAGGTGGCCAGGTCTCGAGGATCGGGTAGGGTTCGATATAGATTACAATATCGACATATGGTAAGAACTCATATCTTGACTATCATTACAATTGGGCCTAGCTTAACGGGCCTCAGGGGTAGTCAACTAACGGGCTCTATTAGCTATACCCTTGTCAGTAGCCGCTGAGATTCTACCAGAATTGCAGATTTGGGTTGAATCTCTAATCTTTAAATCTTTGACTTGATCATCTCTTCGACTTCTTCATATCTTCAAATTCTTCGACTTGGTCTTTCAACTTATTTTTATGATAATATTTCGCAAGGGGTTTTGATGAACAAGCTTGACAACTCTGACGGATCAAGAGGTCAGTTAACTGCCAGAACAGATACTTGCCACCTACTTCAAATTCAATCCCCTTGGATTTGAATTCGGGATACCGGTCAAACCCATTCTTTTGCCGCATTTAGGACTTACAAAGAATGAATCCCAGTGATTCTCAGGGTACCCAGTGCGTCCACCAGGATTTTCTTCGCGTCGTAGACACAGACACATACTAGCAGAGTGCATCCATGTGCGTATACTAGGCCACACAGGACGGATCCCGGGGCCTTACCTTCATGATAAATCACGGCATTCGAGTTTCGTTGTGATAACAGGCCTCAGGGGTACTTAACTGACGGGCTCTATTATCTATACCCTTGTCAGTTGCCCCTGAGATTCTACCAGAATTGCAGATTCGAGTTGAATCTCTAATCTTAAAATCTTCGACTTGATCATTTCTTCGACTTCTTCATATCTTCAAATCTTCTACTTGATCTTTCAACTTTATTTTCATGATAATATCTTGCAAGGGGTTTTGATGAACAAGCCTGACAACTCTGACGGATCAAGAGGTCAGTTAACTCCCGGAACAGATACTTGCCACCTACTTCAAATCCAATCCCCTTGGACTTGAATTTGGGAAACCGGTCAAACCCATTCTTTTGCCGCATTTAGGACTTACAAAGAATGAATCCCAGTGGTTCTCAAGGTACCCAGTGCGTCCACCAGGATTTTCTTCGCGTCGTAGACACGGATACATACCAGCAGAGCGCATCCATATGCGTATACCAGGCCTCACAGGACGGATCCCAGATTCTTACCTTTGTGATAAATCATGGCATTTGAGTTTCGTTGCGATAATGCAACTCGAGAATCGCATGTCGCAGTCTTATTTGACTGAAAATATTCGGGTTATATAACCATGACATAATAAACAACTCGCTCCCAATGGGAGTAATAATGTTTCATCGAATTTTCCTTCACCTTCCTTGCTCCAGGATTCATGAATAAACATCGTCGGGGGCGCGCCCAGCGCTCCCGATGGGAGTAGCCCCCGAGGCTATAGTCAAAGAATTATTTTTTCGAGTATAGGCTCAAATATAGTGTGCTCCATCTTCATACTTCAACTTGAAATAGTTTGATGATAATATCGTCGGGGGCGCGCTCAGCGCTCCCGATGGTAGTAGCCCCCAAGGCTATAGTCGAATGTTTTCGGGTATAGTCTCCAAAATTAATTCTTATTTTGTCGGGGCCAATCTTTTGTCACCGCCCTTTCATTCTTTACTCGCAAATTGCCATATTCAATATTTGTTGAGTACACGCATCTGTCGAGTTTATCTTTGGTTTTGTATCTTCTTCATGACGTCAGCGGCCAAATTTCTCTATACATCACTTTGAATGAGCACGAACCGTTTCGTGGGTAGCGCGGTAATTTTGTATTTTTTCCCGCCCGTTTAGTGGGCTGCCGCTTCCTCTCCATGCGCCACGTCTCAGCCCACGTTCCTTCTCCGGGAAGGTATATTAGGGGAGAGTGGAGATTTGTACTGTTTACCAGCTCATTATCTCCGCCGCCGCCATTATTTCAATCTCTGCGCCCTGCTATTCTCCTGCCTAGCCCCCGAGCGCAGATCGTGGATGCGTGTGAAGCACTTGGCGAAGAAGAACAAGATGGCCAAGGGTAAAGCGACGAACTCCGCAATGAGCTGGGTGCCCTCTGCTTTCAAGCAGAAGGATCTGAACAAGGCCAAGGCAGACGGTCTCATCTCCAACAATGACTCCATCATCTTCCCTAGCACCGAACGGATCCCCAAGCCCCCGAGCGGCTACCGGGTGATGTTCCCCGCTTTCCTTCTCCGCGGACTCTCTCTTCCTGCCCACGAGTTCCTTTGTGGGCTTCTTTATGTTTACGGTGTGCAGCTTCACCAGCACACACCTAACTCTATCCTCCACATTACCTGTTTCGTGACTCTTTGTGAGTCGTTCCTGGGGATCGAACCCCATTTTCTTCTCTGGAGGTCCATCTTTCGGCTCCGCCCCAGCATTTATTTGTCAAATAAGCCTGAGCTAGGCGGAGCTGTCGTCTCTGTACGTGCTGAAGCCCAATATTTGGAATTTTCCATGTCTGCATCAGTCCAGGGATGGAGGACCAAATGGTTTTATATCAAAGACCGTAAGGCCTCCTCCAATGATGAATACGGCTTAGCCCTTTTCGATGCCTCCAAGGAATTGAAGAAGTTTTCATCGTGGGATTCAGCTCCCACAGATGCAGAGATGGAGGAGATCGCACCGCTGCTGACCCGTATCCAAGCCCTGAAAGGAGGTAAAGGAGGCGCTCTGTCGGGTATTCAACTCATGGCGTTCTTTGTGCAACATCGAGTTCAACCCCTACAGCATCGTCTTTCCAAGCTTTGGAACTATTCTAGCTTGGTAGATTCTGCTCGAGTCTCTGGAGATCTGATTGAGAAGCAAGATGTCGACAAGCGAGTCAGGGCTCTTACCAAGCTCACCAAGGATCATGCAGTTGCAGACTTGGCCGCCCCTTATTTCGACTCCGAGCACCCTTTGCCCGAGGTATGTTTTCTTTGCGTTATCGATTCTCGTTTTTCCCATCATCTTCCTGCTATCATTTGGCATGTCTCGATGATTTTACTGACTTACTTCTTTTGCAGGATCATCAGTTCCTTGTTTCACGCCCTCCCCTTCCAGAGGAGGGGCCTCTTCCGGCGGATCTGGCCTCTGCTATTTCTGAAGCCCCCAAGGCTGAAGAAAATCAGGACGGAGATGATGCCGAAGTATCGGAAGATGATACGAGCTCGACAATGTTGCCTCCTCCTGCAATTTCTGAAGATCTTGTTGTCGATAAGAAGAGGAAGCGTGTCGAAGAGCTTGCTTCTTCGAGTACCTCCGTCCAGAGAACTGCGGCCGGTGAAGCCCTTGTTCAAGAAGATGATCTAGAACTGTTCAACTTCATGGCATCGTAAATGTTCTGTGTACTCTATGATTTTGTTGTGTTTGCTTTTTTCCCTTTTTGGGTTGTATAAAATCTGTTTCCTTTTACATTTTTTTGCAGTGATGATGAGGACCCGAAGAGGGATGCTACCACTGCTCCTTCTGCTGAGGATATAACTGCTAATGAACCTCCCATGCCAGAAGTTGAGCCAGCCGTGAAATCTCCGAAGGCCCCCAGAGCTCCTATCAAGAAAATTCCCGTGTCCCAAAGCACCAAGCGGTCGAAAAAATCGAAGGAAGCCGATGTTTCCCTCGAAGCCCATGAATCCACGGACTCCCCTGATGATGTAAGTGTTTATCCTCCCTTATGTTTCTTGCATTATCCGTATACTCACGTGTTCCCTCCTTGACAGGCATTGATGAAGAAATTTATCGCCTTGGGCACTGAATGTGCTGAGTACTTGGAGGTTGCTAGAGCTTCCAAAGGTGAACTACTTTTCCTACCTTTGCTTATCTTGTATGCTTTTCTTTGCTTGTTGCTTGATCTTTTCTTTCCTCCTTGTTGTCCTGCAGCTGCTTTAGCGACATCCAATGCTCGCATTTCGTCGCTGGAAGGTGAACTCAGCGCTTCTCGGAAAGCTTTTGATGCCGCAACTGCTGCCAAGGTCAGTGCTGAGAAGTCAAATAAATCAGCATTGGCTAAGGCGAAGAAAGCGGAGAAAGCCTTGGCTGATGCTAACAAGGAGCACCTCCAGCGGGAGCAAGCTGTGGCTAAGCGGCTGAACACGATGTCTGCTGCTGCTGGAGGTACATACTGTACCTTTCTTCTTCTTCTACTTTTTGATTTATTTGTTTTATTATACTTGCTTATATATTCTTCTTCTGCTGCTTTCTGTCTTCTTGGTTCTACAGAATACACTAGAGTGCCTGCATCGACTTTGCAACCAGACAGCGATCCTCTCACGGCTGCGGTTAGCTTGCTTGAAGCGAATTGGAAACCCGTCCGAGACATCTTCGAGTTAGTTAACCGCGTTCTTATGCGGGATTTTGTCGGGTTGTGGCCTAAGCAAAAGGCGGAAGTGCCACACAATGATGTGAAGAAACTCGCCCAGGCCTTCGACACCACTGACGACCTCCTCCTTCAGATGAAAGGCCTTTCTTTGAAGCATGGTGCCGAGGGGGCCATTGCATTTTCATATGCACATGGTGCGAAGGTTGACTGGGAGAAGGTTGGCTCTTCCCATGGCCGCACCCGCTCAGAGCTAAAGGCTTTATTTGAGAAGGCGAAGAAGTTTTCGCCCGCCATTGTGGCGATGATTTCTCCCTCTGTGGCTTCTTCTACGCCAGCTTCTTCGACACTAGCGACGAATGAATCCGCGCCTCCTCCGACAGCTGGTGCTGCTTCTGCCATGCCTTCCTCTGCCACGGAGCATGACGCTGAGGTGGCGTAGACTTAGTCTTCCTATTGTTTTATTCATCTCTTTTGTTGTAATAAACTTCTAGTTATGCTCTGCCTGAGAACTGGTCAAAAGGCTTTGCACTTGCTTGTAGATATCTTTTCTAATATGAAATGCTTGAATGATGTTCCTGAGATGTGTCTTTTCCTCTGATTGACTTCAGCCTTTGCTTGCTGGTGAATCGTCGGGTTATGATCGAGCTCCATCCCCTGATGATATATTCGCTTCTGGGATTTCCTCGCCTCCTCGACCTCCCTGTCGATGTGAGGAATATTCTTTCAGAGTTGCGGACCTTGAGAGCCGCCTATCCTTGATGAAACGCCGGGCACAAGTTGCTCTAGACAAGGCTAGTAAGTCCCATGGTTTCGTAAGACAAGTGTCTGATCTCGAAGACAAAGTGTCGGGTCTAGTAGCGAGGATCACTCATTTTGAGGAGTGCGAGTCCTTTCTTCTTGGTATCGTCGAGTCTGTTTGCGAGATGTTACTTTGTAAGTCTTCAGGGAGCCTCTCCTCTTTGTTTTTGCTCTGACTTTCTCCGTGCTGATTTTTGCTTGTACCGCAGGTACCTGTCTCAATCTTGTTGGCGAATCACGTCAGGTTACTGAGCGGATTACTGCTCTTCAAAGTGTTGCTCAAGGAACTGAAAGCTTATGGTCCAATCCCCACCATTGTCGTGCCATCGTGCTTCTTCAGGATCGTGCGCAGTACATTGGTGAAGCTATTGATGGTTGTCGTAAGGCCCTGACAACCATGTACTCTATCATGCTGCCTCGTAATCCTATGCCGAGGGATTTTAGACAGATGCTCGAAAATTTCCGGACAAGCCAGCGAGTCCACCTCCTTACAAAGCTGAACTTGATCGCTGGTGCTAATTTCGCTCTTGGATGGATGCGAAAGTGGAATCCAAGACTTAATTTCAACCGCATGTCTCAGAGTTTGCCTCCAGGACGAACTACGGTTAGAATTCACATGGATGCCACGCTGGAACCAGCGAGGAGGATTATCTCGAGGTTATTGCAAGAAGACGCCAGGTTTTTCTAGGAGTATCATTATTTGAATCCTTTTGATGTGGATGACTCAGAGCCACCTGCTCCATGATTTGGATGTATATACTTACTAGCACAATACCCGTGCGTTGCAACGGGTCAATAAATGATAAATGGCATTAACGGAAAATAGAAGAATGATCTTCAGTTTTTAGGAATTACAGTTTTATTTTGACTGGGAGGCGTCATCGCGTCAGTCCTCATTTTTCTTTGGAATCACTGTAACGTCGCAACCTAGCATGATGATCATTGATCAAATGACCGATCCAATTGTATGTTTTTTGTTATACCCCGGATGCTGATATCGAGTTGACCATCGACCGGTCTGATTCACACTTTGAACAATCAATCCGAAAAGCACATGGTATGTGGACATGGCCACATTTCACACAGCCTCTATTGGATGGTAGATGTAAATCGTAACGTCCTAATACAAGTATTGCCTTCTTTTTTCACAAACAACCCAATATTCGCTCTTTTTTTATTTACTTCATGTTTTGGGTTAAATCAAAGTCAACTTTTTCAAAGATTGACCAAGAATATAGGTAAAATTATCAATATCCATAATACCGAAGGAATCTATTATGAAATTATATATTTTATTTTTCTTAAAATATTTGGTCAAACTTTATAAAGTTTGACTTTGACTACACCTAGAATACAAAGTTATTGTGAATGGAGGGAGTAGCTGCCCATACAAAAGTTTTGTATTTCACGATTTGTTTGTTTCGTACATATAAGATTTGCATGTGCTAGAAATTTTGAATGTAAGAAACATGCACGTACGAAATTAGGAAAGGAAGTGCGCATGCATAGAGTTTCCAAGACGATCGATCTCTTTTCGCGTGCAGTTGTTTTCTTTTTCTTGATGAAGGAACACGTGCAGATGTTTTTCTCGCCCGAGCGTGCGGATTGAATTAACATCTTTTATCAATCGTCATTATTGTTTATGGGCCCGTTGAAGTTGTTCAACACTTCAGCCTAATACGGCCCATCAGACGTAGCACCCTGTTCGTACACATGGCAGACAAAAGGATTAGTACCACCTCGTTACCATGATAAGCTGAATGTCTCGCGGAACGACGATTTTTTGTTGTTGGACAACGTACGGTCGGTTACGTCGGCTGGTTTTTTCTTTAGCTGGTTTTCTTGGCACTATATGTTTAATGATGAGAAAAGAAAACGAAAACTCTCACGTGTTGTTGTGCACTGCACACTCTCACATTAGCATGGATCATCCCTTAGAAAACAAACCAAAGTATTAAGTGTATTTTTTAAGAAAATACTCATAAACGCATACCTTTCCTGAACCATGACACGATCTTGTCTGGTCATTGGACAATGCCCAAGAGTGACAGCAAATGCTATAGCAAATCATCACAATGCATTTAAGTTCTCTGAACCGTTCAATGCACATGATCTTCATGCATCAGCAGCACTTTCTTGGTAGCACACATCGGACCATCGCATAGAGGCGGGTCAGGTCAGGGCAGAGTTGCTGGCGGCGTTGACGGCCGGTACGAAACACTCGGCCGATGTGCCATAAGTTTCCTAGCGTTGCGTGGAGCTGCACTACACCATCGACCTGGTCTGCTGTGTTGCCGTCAGCACAGCCGCGCGTGGGGGCTGGCAGCAGGCACGCGCGAGTGTCCGAGCACACCGCGTGCACGCCATCCTCTCGTCTAGATACCTCACGCTAACAACGGTCGAGATGGCGCCCTGGTACCCGTGGTACGTATAGGGAAGCAGCCGAAGATCTTTTTTCAAAATTCCAAGCAGATGATCCGAAGACGTAGCAATATAAATCAGCGCTGGTAGGAAAGCTGCCAAAGATCTAAAGATGCAGGCACACACGAGCGGCTGACCATACCGCGCGCGCGCCATCCTCTCGTCCCGGGGTTACGCGCAACAGCAGAAAGATAGACCTCCGGAGTATGAGAAGATGGTGTCGATTCGATTCATACTATGCACACGATCAGCAGGACGGAGCGCACATGTTCGGCGAGGAGACGTACGTCGTTGAAAGCTCTAAGCTACTGCAGACGATCAGCACGACGGTGCGGACGGTTCTGCAAGGAGACGGTGATCGGACATCATCGGAGGCTCTGAACTTTCCTTTTATCTCACGCTGCCTTGGTCGGTGTCCTTCTTTCTCGCGTCTAGTTGGCTGCTAGGTTGAAATCAAGTCGAGCCAGCCGAACAGGAGGACGGACGAAGCCACGATTTTACCGAACCGTTGTCTCTGACTTAACGGAGGAAAACGTATTTGTGGTTGGACGAAAGCATATTTTACGGACACGGACCAGTCCTATTGCAATATTATTAGTAGAGATTGTATTCGTGAGAGTGCTTTTTCCTTGGGTCATTATCCAAGGAAGTTTTAGTACTCAAGGCGTCTTATCCATTTTTGGCGTTTGCCGCGTTTAGACATGTAAGCTTAGATATGATGAACTTGTCTTTATTATATTTTGTAATGTAAGATACATGGGGTGACCCAAGAGATCCGGCCTGTGACCTATGTTCTGGATCTAGAGAGCATTGCCCTAGGATGACTTGTGGCTTTTATAGCCTTATTCTTCTACCCTACTCTGGTGTTCTCGATACTTATGCCGTCGTGGCCTTCTCTTCTTCCCTTGTAGCTTTGTCTTCTGCTGACTCTTCTACTCGTGGTTTCTTTGTCTCTGGTTCTGCGGGACGCCCTTCGGGTAACTTGTCGACTTCTGTAGTCGCGATTTTCGCCTTTTCTTTGGGTTCTCCATAGTTGGCTATCATGCCAAAGTTTTGCGCCATCTTGTGGAACTCCTTGTCGCATAGGTCTGATACCTCAAGACTTCCTTTTACCGTGATGATTCCCTTTGGACCTGGCATCTTGAGTACTAGATACGTGTAGTGAGGTACTGCCATGAATCGCGAAAACGCAGGTCTTCCGAGGATCGCGTGATACTGAGATGGCCAGTCCATGACTTTGAAGTCGAGTTTCTCCCTTCTGTAGTTTTGTCGATTTCTAAAACAGACATTGAGTGCTATTCGACCAAGTGGATAGTTAGCACTTCCTGGGACTATTCCATGAAAAGAGCAGTCAGTGGGTTTTAGGAACTCCAATGAAATGTGCATTGCCCGTAAGGTCTTTGCGTATATGAGATTTTCCTGCATCCATGAATATTCTGTCGACATCATAGGTTCCGATTTGAGCTTTGAGTACCAAGGGCGCGTTTCCTGGCCGAGGTACTGTTATTGGGTGATCATCTCTGCTGAATTCAATTGGTTGCTCTGACCAATGCAGATACTCTGTTGTTGCTAGTGGTGAAGTTATTGCGAGATTGACTTGTCGAGTTATACTTTTCTCCTCTTTGTTCGACTTGGGCACTGGCTGTATCATTGCTGTAATGTGCCCTTTAGATGGAACATATCCTTCGTCATTGTCGCGTCCCTGATTTGGTTGATCTTGGATCTTGGGAGCTCCACTGTTCCCTTGTTGGGTTGTTGGTGCGTTGCTCGTGTTTCCTTCGTATCCTTGCCGCTTCGCTTCGGCTTGCTTGTTTAGTGCTGCTTCCTGCAGTTTCAAGAACGTAGTGCAATCTTTCATTGCGTGTCTGGATACGTGTTTCCCATCGACAAATGCAGAGTGAATATGGCATGGTCCGTTGAGCATATCTTCTGGTGATGGTTTATACTCTCTGGATTCCATTGGTTGGAACTTTCTGTAATCTTCTTTTCCGTAGCTACGGTATCCCGAGCTTTTGCGGTCGTTGCTTTGGTAGCTATTGTCTTTGTATCCTGCGACTACTTGGCTATGAGAGCCATAGTTGTCGTAGTTGCGGGATCTTCTGCGTTGACCTCCATACCTGTTTCCTCTATCATCCCCCGGTGATCGCGTGCGTTTATTGTTGCACGCATCCTCTCCATCTGCAAATCTGTTTGCTACATCCATTAGATCCGATACTGTTTTCGGCTTTATCCTGCCCATCTCTTCGACTAGGTCTCCTCATCGTAACCCACTTATGAACGCGTCTATTGCTCTCTCATCTGAGACTTCGACTGCCGAGTTTTTTTATTATACTCCACCTTTGGATGTATGCCCTTAATGTTTCCCCGCGTTGTTGTACGCATGCTTTGACTTCTTCTATAGATGCTGGCCGCTTGTATGTCGACTTGAAGTTACTCGTGAATTGCTTTGTGAGTTCTTCCCAGTGACAAGGGTATAGATAATAGAGCCTGTCAGTTGAGTACCCCTGAGGCCCGTTAAGCTAGGCCCAATTGTAATACTAGTCGAAATACGAGTTCTTACCGTATGACGATATTGTAATCTGTATCAGACCCTGCCCGATCCTCGAGACCTGGCCACCTATATATAGGGGCCAGGAGGGGACGGTGTAGGCCAGATTGAAAGCAAGCCAGGTTTTACACCCATGTTTACTTTCATAGCCACCTTGTTTGACTGAGTTTACCTTCGAGTTCATCCGATGCCCTATCTCCCCGATCCTAAGTCCTTCATCTAGGACATTTGTCGAGTTAACCCCTCATCAATTGGCGCCGACCGTGGGGACTCTGGGCGTTGGAATCATGAATTCGATGGCTTTTTCGCTTTTAGCCAACAGCAATCCAGAAGTCGGCGAAAATCAAGAGGTGGAATTGACGTTCGGAAGTCTAAACTTTTACATTGGACCTTCGGGTACAACTCGCCTTTCGGATTTGACAAAATCAATTCCGTCGGCGAGCAAAGCAGAGAGGATGACAGCATCTGGATCATCTGTGGGCTCTTCTAGCGAGGCAAACTCGCCAGTCAGCTTAGCAGCGATAGAAGATTTGCAGGGAAAATTAGAGGAACCCGACAAAATCGTGCAAGAGACCATGGTAGAAGAAGAAGAAGACAATTCAAGGGATATCGCCAGCAGAAGCAGCGGCGTCTCCAAGAGCGTACACCAATTATGCATTATCATCATAGAAGCAGCAGAAGAAGAAAACAATCACACTGGCAACAAGGAGGTCGACATGCAAGTCGACAAATTAAGGAGCAATGGCAAGAAAGAGAAGGAGAAAGTGCATGTTTCGGCTGGAGAGTGGAGAATGATCATGACAGCTGTTAACCGCGGGACTTATGTACCCGCAGATTCATGAAGAGAAGTTTTAATGGGGTACCAATATGCGCTACACCAGCATAGGAAAAAAGCAAGGGAGGAAAGAGACATGTTCATGAGAAGCCAAGGTGACGATAGTATATCAAGCGAAGAACACTGGGATGAGTACAGTGACGCATCAGAAAGCAGCATGGAGAGGCACAAAGACCCGAAGCATAAAAGAAGGACAACAACACGCGTAGTAGAAGGAAGCTATACGAGGAGCCCAAGCGCGAACCAGAGGAGGAGGAAGAATTCGTGCAAGAAACACCAGAAGCAGCATTGATAGCAGCACAGACATATCTACTAACCACACAACCAAAACTTGGTGACCCACAAGAACAAATGCATCAAGCCGCGATACGGAGTCTCGGGCTAGTTGAAGAAAAGCTAAAAGGCAATATTTCGGAGAAAAAGTTGACTCACCACAGTAAAAGGAAAAAAGAAGAGGTCAAGCGCAAATTTTCGTGGAATGAAACTAGCGAGTCCTCAGAAGACGAGAAAAGCCAAAATAGGAAGGAGGATGCAAGGAACATAATAGCACAAGCAAGGGTAAATAATGCACGTTGTGCGTGGAGAGAAGAAAACTATGAGGACGATGAAAAAGAGATGGGCGCGCTATGCTTTACCCGAAGGGTTCGCAAAACGCGGGTACCCAAAGGTTTTAAGTTACCACATGACCAAGAGAAGTACGATGGGTCGCAAGAGCCAACTCTATGATTATCAGATTACCTGCAAGCAGTACAGATACTAGGAGGAACAAGAGCAATAGCCATGCAAAGTTTGCAGTTACACCTCACCGGCGCAGCACGGTCCTGGCTAAATACCCTACCCAACGATTCCATTGGAAGTTGGGGAGAATTAGAGAGTCAATTCAAAAGAAACTTTCGCTCAACATATAAGCACCCATCATCGCTAGAAGAAGTCAAGTCATGCGTACAATAGAAAGGCGAAACACTATGTTCTTATATAAAATGCTGGAGTGTAATCAAAAACTCAGCAGAAGACGTCTCCGACGAAAGAGCGATAGATGCTTTTTCGAGCGGCCTTTGTCGTACAGACCTAGTGGAAGAGATAGGAAGAGCAAGGCCAAGAACAGTATCTGAGCTAATGGGAACAGCTAACAGATTCGCTGATGGAGAAGACGCGTACAATAACAAAAGGGGGCGTTCACCAGAAGTCGACAAAATAAGTAGGCAAAGGTGAAGATACCGCAATGGCGACAACCACGAAAGGAGAAATCAGATAGCTGTAGGATATGATGGAAGAAATGAAGAAGGCTATGAAAACATTGAATTTCCTGCAAGAGACAGCAGGGGAAAGGAGAAGCCAAGGTACTCGGGTCCTTCAGCAGAAGATATGTTATATGGGCCTTGTCGCATCCACTATGCTTACCTAGACGGGAAGAGAGTGTCCAACCACCAGATGAAGGACTGCAGAACCTTCCTAAGGTTGCAAAACGCCATGGATTCAGGCCAAGGAGCAAGGCAGGGGAAAAAGCATAAGTCAAGGATATCAAGTGCAGCGACTCACAAAGCAGCTGGAGTCAAAAGTATACATATCAGCAATGATCCAACCAGTACCAAAGTCGAAGAAAGAAAGGAAGAGCATATGAAGACAGGTCAACCTGGCAATAACATCACCACCAGCTACTACGGAGTATTTAAAGTGGTCCGATCAAATAGTTAGGTTCAGCAGAGCAGACCACCCGAGGAAAGTCCCCAGACCAGGTCACTCACCAATGGTGCTCAAAGGTCAAATAGGAGGATATGATGTCGGAAGAGTATTCATGGATGCAGGAAGCGGTATAAACCTAATATACGCCAGAACGTTGAGAGCAATGTGCATATCATTGGAAAATCTAAAGCCAACAGATTGTTCTTTCCACAGAATAGTACCAGGAGCCGCAAATTATCCTTTGGGCAAAATAGAACTCGATGTCTGTTTCAGCGACAGCAGCAATTATCGCAGAGAAAAGCTGGAGTTTGAAGTCATGGACTGGCCCTCACAATACCACGCAATCCTGGGACGCCCAGCATTTGCAAAATTCATGGCAGTACCTCACTATTTATATCTCACACTCAAGATACCAGGACTTAAAGGGACGATCATGGTACAAGGAAGCTTTGAAGTATCCAACACCTGTGACAAAGAATTTAACAGGTTGGCACAAACCTTCGGCATGACAGCAGAATACGTAAGGCTAAAAGGCGAAACCGACCACAACGTGCTACCCGACGTTGGGCGATCCCTGCCAGATCAGGCTTTTGATGCAACTCAAGACTCGAAGAAAATACAGGTCCATCCGACGGACCCAAACAAGACCACCTCCATAGCGGTAAACTTGGATCCTGCATAGGAAAGCATGCTCATCAAGTTCCTCTGTGAGCGCTGGGAAATCTTTGCCTGGTGTCCTTCAGATATGCCAGGTGTTCCCAGGGAACTCGTCGAGCACGCACTAAACATGGATCCTAAAGCAAAGCCGGTCAAGCAACCACTACGACGATTTGATGAACCCAAGAGGAAAGCAATAGCATCAGAGTTACATAGGCTGGAAAACACAGGGTTCATCTGAGAAATCAAAACGTCGACTTGGGTATCTAATCCAGTTATAGTCCCCAAGAAAAACATAGATGTACAAAGAGTATGTGTCGACTACACATTTCTCAACAAGCATTGCCCAAAGGATCCCTTCCCTCTACCGCGCATTGATCAAATAATCGACTCAACAGCGGGGTGTGCAAGGCTTTCCTTCCTAGACACATATTCTGGTTATAATCAGATCAAATTAAAAAAGGAAGACGAGGAAAAAATAGACTTCATCACACCATACGGCGTGTTCTGTTATCAAGTCATGCCTTTTGGCCTAAAAAATGTCGGAGCAACCTACCAGCGGATGATGCAAAATTGCCTCGGAAGTCAAATAGGGCGCAATATCCAAGTCTACATCGACGACGTGGTCATCACCACGAGAAAGGAGGAGTCTCTGATCAGCGACCTGGCGGAAACTTTTGACAACTTCAATAGGTACAAGCTCAATCTCAACCCGACAAAATGCTCTTTCGGCGTATCAGCAGGGCAACTCTTGGGGTTCTTAGTATCAGCAAGAGGAATAGAGGCAAACCCAGAAAAGATCCAAGCAATATTAACAATGGGAAAGCCAACAAAGCTACACGACGTACAGAAGCTCGCAGGACGCGTCGCAGTGCTGAGTAGATTTGTGCCTCGATTGGGAGAGAAAGCACTACCTTTCTACGCGCTCATGAAAAAATCAGATGATAAATTCGAATGGACGGAAGAAGCGGATATAGCCTTCGCACAGTTGAAAAAAGTGCTCTCCACACCCCCAGTGTTGGTCGCACCAAAGGAAAAAGAACCACTACTATTATACATTGCGGCAACACATCAAGTGGTGAGTACAGTACTGGTAGTCGAAAGAAGTGAAGAAGGAAAAGCTCACGGCGTTCAGAGGCCAGTATATTTCACCAGCGAGGTACTCTCTCCAACAAAGCAAAGGTACCCACACTATCAAAAGCTCGCATACAGTGTTTTCACAATAGCTCGGAAACTATGGCAATACTTTGCGGTGCACCCAATTATAGTGGTCAACGAAGCACCACTCTCCAATATATTGAACAACCCTTCGGCAACAGGACGTGTCTCCTTATGGGGAATTGAATTATCACCCCTGGACATCACGTACGAAAAGTGAAAGGCAATCAAGTCGCAAATTCTGCCAGACTTCACAGCAGAGTGGCTAGAATTACAAAGTGCAGGTCCTCCAGATTTATCTAGTGTTTGGACGATGTATTTCGACGGCTCAAAAAGAATCCAAGGCGTAGGAGCAGGCGTAGTCCTGATATCACCGCAAGGCGACAAATTGAAATATGTGTTACGGACGAGTTTTCCCCAAGCTTCTAACAATGAAGCTGAATACGAGGCGTTGCTCCATGGAATGAAAATGGCAAAAGCTTGTGGAGCGACTCGACTTAAAATATTTGGAGACTCGAACCTCATCGTCCAACAAGTAATGAACAAATGCGACGCCATCAGTGACAACATGACAGCATACAGAAACTTATACTACTATCTCGAGCGAACATTCGATGGATGCAAAGTTTCGCACGTCAGCAGAGCCAGCAATGAGGAAACCGACAATTTAGCAAATATCGGGTCCCAATGCTTGCCCGTACCACAAGGAGTCTTCTAGGAGGAAATAATAGAGCGATCAATAAAGAATAGCAAAACCTCGACTACAGAGGGACAAGCAACAGGCTCGGGGGCTGGAAAAACAAGTGCAGCAGAACCAGAAGAAGTCATGATGATAGAAGAAACTTGGATGCAGCCATATCTGGCGTACATGATAAACAAAACACTACCCGAAGACACGGTAGAAGCCAAAAGGATAATACGATGATCCAAGGCTTTCGTCATGTTACAGGGAAAATTATATAAGAAAAGCATATCAGGCGTCTTGCAGAACAAGAAGGACAAGAAATCTTAAAGGATATCCATGCAGGAGTATGCGGACACCATGCAAGTAGCAGAGCTATCGCAGCCAAAGCCTTTCAAGCAGGATTCTATTGGTTAACAACCATCAAGGACGCAAAAGACATAGTTCGAAAGTGTGAAGCATGTCAAAGGTTCGCATCTCGGCCACATGCGCCAGCAGCAGAGTTACAACCAATACCACTATCTTGGCCCTTTGCGCAGTGGGGTCTCGACATGGTGGGGAAATTGCACAAATCCTGGCCAGGAGGGCATGTCAATATGCTGGTGGCAGTCGACAAGTTCACAAAGTGGATAGAAGCAGCCCCAGTAACAACTCAAGACTCTAAAGCAGCAATAAACTTCATAAAGTCTATAGTCTTTCGCTTTGGAGTGCCACACAGCATCATCATAGACAACGGTACAAATTTCACGTCAAAAGAGTTCAAGGACTATTGTGAAGGATTGGGAATCAAATTGAAATTTGCATCTATCGTGCATCCAAAGACAAACGGGCAAGTCGAAAAAGCCAATGGCTTAATATGCAGCGGGATAAAGAAATGACTGTTGGCACCCCTTGAGAAAGCCAAGCACGCTTGGATAGACGAGTTACCCTCCGTGCTCTAGAGTCTGCGAACTACGCCCAACACTGCTACTCAAGAAACACCTTTCTTCCTGGTCCACGGCGCAGAAGCCGTGCTTCCAGTAGAGATCACGCATGAAGCTCCAAGAATCACGACATATGATAAGACAACTTCTACAGAAGCACTTCAGGACGATGTCGATGCGCTCAACGAGGCAAGGGACGTAGCACTAGCCAGAGCCACTCAATATTAGCAAAGCCTACGCAATTACCATAGCAGTCGAGTTCGTCCATGATCTTTCATAGTGGGAGACCTAGTCTTACGACTCAAGCAAGATGGGCATGGAAAACTCGAGTCCCCATGGGTGGGACCTTACATCGTGACAGAAGTGATACCAGGAGGAGCTTATCGACTACAAGACAAGAAAATGGGGCAAAACAAGAGTAACCCATGGAATGCAGAGCAATTACAATGATTCTACGCACAGACAACATAAGATTTCCTCGAATTCTGACCTTCTGAACCCAGAACATGAGGCCACAGGTCGGGTTCCTTAGGTCAACTCGATAATATATGTAAACATTTTATTTTTTCCACTCGGGGGCTTGGACCCTCGAGTCGTACGAAATATAGAGTAACAGGTTATTATCAAGTACTATGGTTGTTATCTTCGACATACTACAAGGTTGATCACAACCTGATATTTCGGCAGTTATATAAATGGTTCAAAGGAACCCAATAAAATGATTATACACACACCTCGGAACAAGGATTCGTTCCCATGGTCTATTACTAAAGAAAGCACATAGTAAAGGCATAGTTACTGATTACAGATAACATGAAGAAATACAACCAGGGAAGCAGATTACATAGAAAGGAAATTAATGAATATGTACTTCGGCTTCATACTCCTTCTGGCATTAGGTGCAATCATAGACTTTCATGTCGAACTTCGACGTCCCAATGTGGAAGTCGAAAGTCATGAAAAAACCCTGATGGAGGTCATGGTCCTCTGCAAATTGCGACCAGCCGCCCTTGAAGTATTTTTCACCGGCACCGTCGTACCAGACTTCTACTTCAAAGGGAGTTCCTCCCCCAGAGTGCTCGCGCAGAACAGCTTCCCGTAGTTCTCGCCCATCCATGAACTTGGTAAAATTCAGGGGTAGACGCTGAATCTCACGGCATTAGGGGCCGGCGATGCAGAAGAACAAGAAAAGTCTAGGCGGAGGAGAAGAAGCGTTAGCAGAAGGAGCACTTGGACCAGGTGCAGCAAAAGGCACCTTGGGTTTGTTTTTGCTCCCAGCCAGACGGCCGGGGCGCCGCTTCACCAGAGCGGACGATGAAGCCACCACAGCGTCGGTCGAAACCTTGTTCTTACTGCCGCGAGGGCGGCCACGGCCCCGCTTCTCCACCGGGGCGCCAAGGTTCAAGCAAGATCCACTTGCATCAGCCATGGAGGCAGGAGTTGGGAAGAGAAACCCTAAATGAGTTGGAGAGGAGGAAGATGGTGCGGAGTAAAAGGTAAATACTGGATTAGGGTTTTTTACCTATCGCCAGTCGTGTTTTATTTATAAGCACATATGATGGGCCTTTACAAGGGCCAAAATATAATCACAGGCTCTTATATGCTGCCTAGAGCGGACGATAACAGACAGGTCAACGTATCCAGGAAAAGGATGCATAAAAAAAAGAAAAAGAGAAGAGAGAAGACATCAAAAAATAAAGAAACAGGGAGTACGAAAAGTATCTGTCAAAGAAACACAAGTTTACCCTGTCTTTGACTCGGGGGCTTGTGACATTTGAAGAAAAAGAATACAATGCATAAGTGGAAGAAGTGGACAATTGATGCACGAAGAAGTATAAAAAATGTATATACTTATCTATTTTCTTGAGCCTATACCCGAATATTTCGGGTATAGCCTCGGGGGCTACTCCCATCGGGAGCGCTGGGCGCGCACCCGATGATATGTATTCACGAGTACTGAAGCAAAGAAGGTGAAAGAGCAATCAGAAAGTTCTATTACTCCCATCGGGAGGGACCTTTTTTATCAATTTAAGTAACTCAAATATTTTATACTCTGAACCAGTCAAACAAGGCTGCGACATATGATCCTTGAGTTGCGTCATCACGACTAAACTCGAATGCTGTGATTTATCATGAAGGTAAGACCCCGGGATCCGTCCTGTGTGGCCTGGTATACGCACATGGATGCGCTCTGCTGGCATGTATCCGTGTCTACGACGCAAAGAAAATCCTGGTGGACGCACTGGGTACCCTGAGAATCACTGGGATTCATTCTTTGTAAGTCCTAAATACGGCAAAAGAATGGGTTTGACCGGTTTCCCGAATTCAAGTCTAAGGGGATTGAATTTGAAGTAGGTGACAAGTATCTGTTCCGGCAGTTAACTGGCCTCTTGATCCGTTAGAGTTGTCAGGCTTGTTCATCAAAACCCCTTGCGAGGTATTATAATGAAAATAAGCCGAAAGACCAAGTCGAAGGTTTGAAGATATGAAGAAGTCAAAGAAATGATCAAGTCGGAGATTTAAAGATCAGAGATTCAACCCGAATCTGCAAATTTGGTAGAATCCCAGGGGCTACTGACAAGGGTATAGATAATAGAGCCCGCAGTTGAGTACCCCTGAGGCCCGTTAAGCTAGGCCCAATAGTAATACTAGTCAAAATACGATTTCTTATCGTATGACGATATTGTAATCTGTATCGGACCAAATCCTGATCCTCGAGACCTGGCCACCTATATATAGGGGCCAGGAGGGGACGGTGTAGGCCAGATTGAAAGCAAGCCAGGTTTTACACCCACGTTTACTTTCATAGCCACCTTGTTTGACTGAGTTTACCTTCGAGTTCATCCGACGCCCTATCTCCCCGATCCTAAGTCCTTCATCTAGGACATTTTTCAAGTTAACCCCTCGTCACCCAGCTTCCAATTGTTTCCTCTCCTAGTTTGCTTAACCATGACCTTGCTACACCGGTGAGGTGTAACTGCAAACTTTGCATTGCTGTTTCCCTGGTTCCTCCTAATATTTTTACTGCTTGCAGGTAGTCTGAAAGCCATGATTGTGGCTCCTGAGATCCATCATACTTTTTCTGGTCATGAGGTAATTTGAAACCTTTGGGTACTGGCGTGATGCGAACCCTATGGGTAAAGCATGGCGCCCCCATCTCCTTTTCATTGTCTTCATAGTCGCGTGTTTTATCAGGAGTTCTGGATCGTCGACTTCCTTTGTTCTTTGGATTGTCGTATCGTTCTGGTGACGGCGTCCTAGATCGTCGGCTTCCACTTCCATGCCGAGGACTATTGCGACGGCGTGGTGACCGTGGTTTGTGGGTTCCTTTGCTGCGATACGCTTCTTCCTCTTTTGCTGATAATTTGTTGCCTACGATCTTAAATCCATTTAGTGCTGCGTGGTGCATATGTTCCCTCGGATCTCCTGGATTAGGTCATGTTGTATACAAGTATGCTTGAGCTGCCACCAGTGCTGCTTTAGGAGTTTTTGGTATAATGTTTCCTTGATCGTCGACCGATAGGAAGGACGAGTCAAGGCTTTTCGAGATACTTTGCCTTTCTGAATGCCCGAGATTCTCATATCTTGATCCATGCCGATGATGCCTTCTGTTTGTGTACGATGCATCGCTTCGTGCTCTACGAGCAGCGTCGCTTGCTGCAATGGCTGAGTCTTTCCTTTTCTGTATTTCAATCCTTTCTTTTGCTAATAACTTCGCCTGCTGCCTTAGGGCGTAATGGTATCCTAAAAGCATGTTTTGGCTGGAATTTGCTGGTATTGGCATGCCGTGCTCCACAGCTGTATTGATTGTTCTCCACTCATCTTCTGATAGTCGAACTTTTACCCTTGTTGTGAGGGAGTCAGCGGTTTCTCCTTCCGCTAAGTGGTTTGCTCCTCTGTTTATGTTTGCTGGATTGAGCACTGGATTGTTGTTGTCGTCGAGTTCTTCTGAATTGTCTTCTGTGATGGCTAATATCTGGCATCGATTGTCGAGTTTGCCGTTGTAACTTGAGAAGATCAAATTGTCATCTTCAGAAAGTTCTAGTCCTGTCTTCCAAGTGTCCGTTGATTGATCTAAGATGTCATCGTGGTAGATCATGAGATCTTCGAGTTGAACCTCTAGGTTGAAGTTTTCCATGGTTTCGTCGCCTTCTACGATTTTTGTTTCTTCTTCTTCTTCCAAGCTGATTGGCAAGTTTACCTCGCTGGAAGAACCTTCTGATGATTCCGACATTGCTACTATCTTGGGCTCACTTGCCGACGGATCCGATTTGGTCAGATCTGAAAGGCGAATCGAACCTAATGATCCGACGTGAAAGTTTAGACTTCCGATCGTCAAATCCATATCCTGATCCATGCTCTCGAATACTTGTGTGAAACTTGACTGGTGAGGTTCAAAATCGACAGTTCCGAAGGGTATCTGAATTTCGTCGACTTGCGGATTGCTATTGGCTGAAAGCGAAAAAGCCGTCAAATTCATGATTCCAACGCCCAGAGTCCCCACGGTCGGCACCAATTGACGAGGGGTTAACTCGACAAATGTCCTAGATGAAGGACTTAGGATCGGGGAGATAGGGCGTCGGATGAACTCGAAGGTAAACTCAGTTAAACAAGGTGGCTATGAAAGTAAACGTGGGTGTAAAACCTGGCTTGCTTTCAATCTGGCCTACACTGTCCCCTCCTGGCCCCTATATATAGGTGGCCAGGTCTCGAGGATTTGGTAGGGTCCGATACAGATTACAATATCGATATACGGTAAGAACTCGTATTTCGACTAGTATTACAATTGGGCATAGCTTAATGGGCCTCGGGGGTACTTAACTGACGGGCTCTATTATCTATACCCTTGTCAGATGGGGAGTATATAAAATCATGTTTATGATTCACCAATCCCAAATATGCATTTTAGCAATTTATTGTATATTAATTCCTCAATGCTCTCTCATGTTCAATATGGATAATGTTGCAAGTTGTACCCATCTTTATTATGCTTGTTGCTTTTCAAAGCATCCCAACTATCTTTTGATCCATTATTGCTAGTTGTGATGGCTTTGATGATTTTGTGTGGGGAGTTCATTAATATACCATAATGGAAAATGGAGCCTTGAGCTATATATGCTTGCTAGCAAAGTTATTTGGTGTATTCTATGACTCTCTCTCTCGGATATAATGTCTTTCTTTAATTCAACTAACCTCTTGTGTATACATGTTCCTTTGTGGATTGCTCATCATGATTTTTTGTCCACTTAAAAATGTATATGCATAACAGTGTTAATTTCTTCCCTTGATATCCTAGTTCTTTGCCGACCATCTTTCTTATCCACTTGGTTCTTGATGGTGTTGGTGAGAACTTGATTTATGAGTGCTTTTTATTCTTTATTGCTTCTTCTTGCACTCATATCTCATGAATCTTTTTGGAATAAAGTTCACTTTGATAAGCGTATTGATTCTTTTGTATTCACTCGTGCTCATGGTTGTATTTCAAATGATATAGAGGGAGTGAGGATTCCATGTTTGTGCATATTGTATTCAAATGCCACAAAAATTCGAATTTATGCATGAACCTTGGGGAGCTTCCTTATTTCATTTAAAGCACCTTGTATCTCTTATCATCATATCTTCTTGTGTCCAATTGGTCCTTTGGGTCTCTCGATTGCTTGCTTGCTTGATTCGTTGAAGGTTCCTTCACTATGTCATGTTTTTGCAATCTTTGATCCTCAATATAGTTTGACTTCCTCCAAATATTGTTAATTGGATAACTGCATATGATTTCACACATTTTTATGAGAAATGCACATCTTGGGGAGGAACTCATAATATATTGGTCTTCTAAATTTCTTCATCCATTTTGGCAATTGTTGCCAATGGGGGAGAAGTTTAGAGGGTTTAAGGGAAATGGTTTTTATACATAAGTTTGGTTTGTGCTTAAGTGTTTTTACTTTCATGCATCTCTTCTTTGTTAGATGTTTTGCATGTTTGAATATATAGTGTAAACTCCATCAAATGTTTATCTTGACAATGTATGCAATGAAATTCAAGTTCATCACACGTGCATATATTGTGGGGCAGTTTGATCTATATATTTTGGTTGTACTCACATAAATCATGTTCGTTGTAGTTTATGTGAGTACAATTGGTTTTGATATGTGATACGTCTCAAACGTATCTATAATTTTTGATGCTCCATGCTTGTTTATGCACCATTTGCTTTGTGTTTTGTTACACTTCGTGGCATTTTTATGCGTTTTCCGGAACTAACATATTGATGAGATGCCACAGTGCCAGTTCCCTATTTTCTGCTATTTTTGTGTTTCAGAAATGTTACACAGGAAATATTCTCAGAATTGGACGAAACAAAGCCCGAACCTCCTATTTTTCCCGGACGCAAGACGGAGACCGAAGGAGAACCAGAGAGGGGCCAGGGACCATTCACACTAGGGGGTGGCGCGCCCCTCTGGCCCGCACCACCACATTGTGTGGGGGCCCTGGTCCACCTCTGACATCGCCCCTTCGCCTATTTAAAGCCTTTGTCGCGAAAACCCTAAATCGTTCGGCGTTTTCCCCAAAAAAGTTCTGCAGCGCCGCCACCATCGAAGACTAATTTGGGGGGGCAGAAGTCTCTGTTCCGGCACCCTGCCAGGATGGGGAAGTGCCCTCGGAGCCATCTCCATCGACTCCATCGCCTCCACTGCCGTCTCCACCAACTTCACTGCCATCTCCATCGATGTTGTTGTCTCCCATGATGAGGAGGGAGTAGTTCTTCCATGGGCTGAGGGCTCTACCGGTAGCTATGTGGTTCATCTCTCTCTCCCATGATGTGATCTATATGTGATCGTGAGCTTTGTATGTAGTTGAATTGGTAGATGCTATTCTTCATATATTATGCTACTCCAGTGCTTTATTATTGTAATCTTCGGAGACACCTTGTACCATGATGTGAAGGATGACAGTGTGCGCATTATGCGTGTCTCTTTGGCTAGTGTCTCTATGAATTGTTGGTGTTTGTTGGAACCATCTAGTGCACTCAAGGTGATAGTGCGGGGCAATCTAGTTTGGGAAAATGCAAACTTTGAGGAGTGCTTTGTAGCCCTACACATGATTAGTGTTCGTTATCCATTGGAGAATAGTTTAGAGTAGCATAGTGAAGTTAGTATTTATGTGTTCAATTATGTTATCTTTGTTGAGAGTGTCCACTAGTGAAAGTATGATCCCTAGGCCTTATTTCTAAGCATAAGAACACCGTTTACATTCAGTTTTGTTACATGTTTGCTCGCAACGATATTTATTTCAGATTGCATTTACTACTTATAATCATTGATATTACTTGTATTTCACTATCTCTTCGCCGAACTAGTGCACCTATACATCTGACAAGTGTATTGGGTGTGTTGGGGACACAAGAGACTTCTTGTATCGTAATTGCAGGGTTGCTTGAGAGGGATAGCTTTGACCTCCTCCTCCCTGAGTTCGATAAACCTTGGGTGATCCACTTAAAGGAAACTTGCTGCTATTCTACAAACCTCTGCACTTGGAGGCCCAACACTGTCTTCAAGGTTAGAAGCATGGGTAGACATCAAGCTCTTTTCTGGCGCCATTGCCGGGGAGGTAAGGTAAAAGGTACTCACATCCTCGTGTGTGGGTGCTCGAAGTTATTTCCTTTAGATTCTGCAATTATATCTTTTTGTTTCTTGTTTTTATTTTCACTAGTTAGGCTTAATGGAAAACAAAGAGTTTATAGTATTTTTTGTGAGTTAGGACTTGAAGTGTTTGAAGACAAAATTGAAAAACCTTTAGAGCTTTATTCGCATGTTAATAGCAATGTTATTTGTATGAATTATTTGAACACCGTTATTGTCAATGCTATAGAAAAGTCTAAGCTTGGGGAAGCTGGTTTTGATAAGCATGGTATTTTTAGTTCCCCATATTTAGTGGAGAAAATTTGCTCTGATGATATTTTATCTCCCATATGTGATAATTCTAATGATGTTTGTGATCCTCATCCTTTTAAAATACCTATGAAAATTGTTGAACGTGCTATGAGTAACTGCTGTTTAGGGGATGGAACTGTCCATCCTGGTGATCATTTGCTCTTTATACATGAATTATGCTAGTTGTTCAAGTGTGCAGGTATTTCAACAAGTCAGCTTAAGAGGAAGCTATTCTCTTTATCACTAAAGGGCAGAGTTGCGGAATGGTATAAGACGCTGAAGGATGGCCGATCTATTGGCTAGGAGGAAATTGTACCTCTCTTTTATTCTAAATTCTATCCTTCTAGTGAGATTCATAAAGATAGGAATTATATTTATAATTTTCATCCTCATGATGGAGAAAGCATTGCCCAAGCGTGGGGAAGATTGAAGTCACTAATTCTCAAATGTCCCATTCATGATCTTCCCTGTAATATTGTTATAAATAATTTTTATTCAAGGCTTTCAGGATATTACAAGGGCTATCTAGATGCCTGTTTTGAGGAGTCTTTCACAAGCAAGGAGGTTGATGCCAAGTGGGATCTGCTTGAAACAATTCAAAGCAATATCGAAGATTGGGATTGCGACAAAGGTAAAGGATCAGGTATAAATTATGAGTATGATTGCATTAAGTCTTTCGCTGCAACTGCTGATTTTCAAGAGCTTAGTGCTAAGTATGGCCTTGATCCTCAAATTATGGTTGATTGCTTTAAAACCTTTGCTTCTCATATTTATGTTCCTAAAGGAAATTGGGATGTGTATCATGAACCTTTTAAAGATACTTGCATGGAAAGTGAAATTGTTATTGATGATTGCAATAAATATGCTCAAACTTCTAAAAGTACTATTTCTTATAAGCATGTTAATTTTTCTGGAGCACTTAGACCTTGCGAAAAGAATCACATCAAAGAAGAATATTGTATCCAACACAAGAATGAAGAAACTAGAATGTGGGACAAGGCTCTAAATGAGCTCGGTGAAAAGGTTTGTGCCCTTTATCCTTTTATTTGTGAACTTTGCTATAAAGTGGGTCATTTCAATTTCCAATGTTCAAGCTATGACAGTAGCCTTTCTAATCCAATGAATACTGCAAGTTTGTATTGTGATGACATGATCACTCCCAATCAACATGATGAGCTTACTTTATTTTTGGGGTGTGAAGAGTTATCGAGAAAAACTTCTTTGGTAGATATGAGTGCTTTTGATATGGATAGTTTCCTTCGAGGTTTTCATCTTTATTGTGTTGATAATTGCCACGCAAATACTTACATACAAAATGTTATAAAAGATAAGGCTTTACCAAAGTATGATAGAACTAATATGTGTTTTGTTCTTATTAATGAGAAGGAGGAAACCTCCAAAGTTTCTTCTATCATTCCTGTCAATAAACCAGAGTATGTGGAGAAGCTTCCTTTCAAGCCTCTCCCTCCTAAAGAAGGGAAGAAGAAGAAGAAGAAGAAGTGGAGTAAAAGGAGAGAGGAAACGGTATCTTCCCCTAAGCATGTTGCTCCCATTATAGTTTTTGATGAGTTTGAACTCGATGATGTTCCTATGCCTGTTACCTATAGTAGTGATCAGGATTGGGAAAAGCACACTACTTTTGATATTGAAAATCTCTTTGGTACCAATTCTGAAAATTATGAGGTTAATAATTGTTGTTCTATTAGTGCTATACATGTTTCTTCCAATGATGATGTGTTTACAACTGAACACACTCCGGGAGATAGCTATTTTGTTGAATTTGCTCCTACTACGATTGCTAAGAATGACTATGTTCATGTGGGGAGTATTAATTCTTTTATGCATATGGCTCATGATAAGGATATTTTATGTGATAGTTATATTGTTAATTCTATTCATGATGCTTCAGAAAGTTATTTTGAGAGAGAGAAACATGGTTTGAGGGATCTCAACAATATTAAGTTTCCCCTCATTTTGTTGGAATTCTTGAAGTTGCACTTATTTTGCCTTCCCATGCTTGTTTCTTTGTGCTTTCATGACTTATCTCTTTATAAGACTCTTTTTCATAGGAAGTGGTTTATATTTAAATTTGTTTCGTATTTGCTTTTTAATGCCCTCTCTTGCTTCAAGTTCTTTCTGGTACTTATGTGAGCATCTTCTCAAATTACTGCGCCTAGCTCAAAGGCGTTAAAGAAAAGCACTCTTGGGAGATAACCCAATGTTTTCTTTTTAGCACTTTTTCTTTTTGTTGAGTCTTGGAAGTTATTACTACTTTAATGAACTCTCCTTATCATTTTTATTTCGTTTTTGTGCCAAGAAGAACCTCTAATTGGAGGAAGGTAAGATTTGGGGAAGTTGCTGTCCTAAAACAGATTTCTGCGCTGTACCATAAAAATTCGTGAAGATTCTCAGGACGTCTTTTTGATCTACGATTTCTTGTGCACATGCCCCAGGTTATTGCCAAACTTTTATTAGTTTTGCACTTTTCGATTTGAGCAACAGAAGATCCTCAGAAAAATCGATTTTTACCACCTGTTTTGTTCGACAAATTTCTGCCATTATTTGCATTGGCCCCTTGATCTCTTTCTTTTCGAGTTCTTTTGATCATGGAACTTTTTGAGGAAGTTGCTACAGTAGCTTATGTGTTAATATGTGCTATATTTGAGTTGAAACTGAACCAAAGGTGGATCTACTATCGTGCTTACACTAATGTTGCTAATAAGAATTGTGTGAGTTGAATATGAAGGAAGTTTTCAAGTCTAGGGAAAGGAGAATGATGAGATGAGATGAAGTATGGACAAAAGCTCAAGCTTGGGGATGCCCATGTCACCCCAATAAATATCCAAGAGGTACAAGCGTCAAAGCTTGGGGATGCCCCGAGGCACCCCTTCTTCATCGACAAAAATCAGGTCACCTTTCAAGACACTATATTTTTATTGCTTCGTATTCTATGCATTTTTCTTGGAGCATCTTTATTTTTGCTTTCAGTTTTTTTTTGCTGTAATAAATGGTTGGATCACATCATGTTTGTTTTGGAGGGAGACATACTCTGTTTTTCATTGCCAAGAACACTCTAGTTTTCACTCTTATCGTTCAACGAGTGTTCTCTTTTTTTAGTACTGCATTTAGCTTTCGTTTTTCGTCTTGATTTTTGTTTGGATATTGATTTTTCTTTATATCAAGGTGCATTTAGACCTCTGGTATATTTTGGTTTTCATCTTAAAGAGTTGATTTAAAAAGGTTTGAATGGTGTTGGAAAAGAGAAAAAAGTTTCATGCCTATAGTGGTACAAATGGGAGCTTGTTTAGACTGTGGCTTAGACTTTTGCATGTCATGCTTGATGTTATTTTGATAGTATGCTTAGTAATTTTTGCTATAGCATGACTTGTCTCAAATGACTGACATTCTTAATGTGCCTTTGAAAGAATCATGCGTTGTTTTTATTATATGGGAGCATATTATTGTGGTTTTCTCCTTTGATGCTTTATTTGGGTTGAGTTGGCGCATGCTTACAACATGTTTGACTTTAACCAGTCACCATAAGCCTCGATGATCATTTTGTTTTTGACTTGTGATACCACTTTATGCTTCGGTTAATAATGTTTTGTCGCTATGCATGATTATGGCCGTTATTGCTCTCTTAGTTGGTCGCTTCTAGTCTTTTGCTAGCCTTTATTTTGTACTGAGAGGGAATACTTCTCGTGCATCCAACTCCCAAAAACCAAGTTTTCCAATGTGACCACCATATCTACCTATTAGAATTTGCTATTCCAAGTACATTCGACTTGCTTTTATCTATCCTTCAAATTAAACTTTTTTGTCTTATGTGTTAGTAAAGCTCTCACAAACCTGACGGCACACTTTACTTTCTTGCTTTTAATAAATTTGACCATTGTGGCTCTCTTATGTTGATGTTATGCTTGCAAGTTGTAAGTTGGAAGTTAGCCTAGCCATGCCATCATGGGGCAAGCTTTCAACATTGCACTTTCTCTCATTTAGTTGATATCATGATCTTTTGTTTATGGATACCTGCGATGTGAAATAAGTTGGAAACATGTGAGCTCATGGAGTTTGTATATGTGTTAGAGAAATGTCTGGGACACTAATCTAAGACATGCATCATTCATGGTGGAAATTTACAGCATGCCCATAGTGGACATTCGACGACGCGTCTCAAAATAAAAAGCTATACCCATGGTAAATAATAGAGATGCCGAGGTGTTCATTGTCTGTTTGTATTGTCATTTTGATGTGGGCTTGTTCCATGTCATCGGGCAAGAGGTACCCCGTTGGCGTTCTCAATGATACATGTATGCTTACAATGACAAGAACTTGCTTGGGACCTAAGTCGAGTAGCATGAGGTTTGGGTATTCGTACTTCATGGGACATGAGATTTTCAACTTATGATTTGTTAAGCATATGCTTCGTAATTGTACTCGCATTAACCTTAACCACTCAAGATGCCTATGATGGGGGCAATGAGAGCTCAAAGCTAGTAAGTATCATAATTTTGGAGGTTTATAAAACATGCAATCACCGCTTCCCTCTGCGAAGGGCCTTTCTTTTACTTTTTTGTTGAGTATCCACCTTCTACCTTTATGCACCATCTAAGAGAGCATAGTTGTCATTCTGAGTTTAATGTGCATAGTCCCAAAATTTATTATTGATTGATTCATGATTATGGTTTTGCTTGTTCTTAAATTATTTGTATCTAGTCGCCCTCTTAAACATGAAGGTGTCCTATGCATTTATGTTTTGCTATTCTATGAAAGACAAGCTGAAACCACTTTGCTATGTTTTTCTATATGGTTGAAACACACACTTGACTTTCAATTCTTCATTACTCATGATCTTTTGTTGTGTTACTTTTCATGTTATAACATGGTTGCTAAGTTTTATTGTCAAGATTATGTGTCTTATGCCCATGTTTTAAGTACTTTGATCTCAGCACTCAATGCTTTACATCGTTGATCAAGATTGTGTTGGTGCATGTCACCTCAAAAATTACTGTTTTGTTATCACTTACCTACTCGAGGACGAGCAGGAGTTAAGCTTGGGGATGCTTGATACGTCTCAAATGTATCTATAATTTTTGATGCTCCATGCTTGTTTATGCACCATTTGCTTTGTGTTTTGTTACACTTCGTGGCGTTCTCAAAATTCCAAATACCATATTTTGAATTTTGAAAACAAAATCTACCGTTGCTTAACTAGGGTTTTGTGATCAAGACTCATGGTATAAATCTTGAGTGGTAAATACTTTGGTTTGCCTTTCCATAAGAATTTTTTTAATCCATCCCATTAAGTTGAGCATTGCTCTTACATATCTTCTAACCTCTATTATATATAGTAGCTGCAAACATGCATTTCCAGTTGGCCGCTCCTGTTTATGTCTTCTTTTGATCTTCAGGTCTCTTTGTCCTTCTATGCTCACGGTAGTTTGGATGCGTTTTTCTCTGGGCATCTGCTTGCACAATGTCCCTTTTGGTTGCAACTATGATAGATGATGAGATTGGTTCCCCTTGGTTATTTTGGTTCTGGGCATTTGTTTGCGTAGTGCCCTAACTCATTACAATTGTAACATTGTACGGTGCTGGTATCTCCTTTGTTTATGACAGTCATAGATATACTTTTCTCTGGGCATTGATTTGAATCATGTCCCTTTTGCTTGCACTTAAAACACGTGATCATATTGAGGTCCTTCTTCATGTTACCTTGTGTGTTTGCGTTGTTGCTCCTTTCTAGACAATTAGATGCATAATGTCCTGGTTCCTTGCAATTGAAACACAACACCTTACTACTGATATGCTTCTTCTTCTTCCTCTTTGGGGGAAATTCCAGGGCTAGGAGATCACTTATTTCATTCTCTTGATATTCCACTATTGTGGTTGGAAATCTTTCCGTTTCTTTGTGCAGTTTCCATGTAGGTGTTCTTGTTTTCTGTCGGTTAAGCAACTCTTGGTGGTGGTGTCAGGAACCTCTTCCTTGTCTTTCGCTTCCATCTTTGCTTTAGGTCTTCGGTCTTCAGGGGTCCTTTCTAGCAAATGACTTATTTTATCCCTAGCTTGTTGATTCATTTGCTGCACCATGAAGTAGAACTTGCATTCCCAAGGTACTTGATTGGTTCCGTCGCATAGGAAACAAGTGACCAGAGTCATAGGACATTCTTTAGTTGGGTGGCTTGTATTGCAATGTTGGCATTGCTGCTGACATTCTTCAGATAGGTGTCCTATTTCTCCGCAGATTTTGCAAGCTTGCAGAGTTATCTCAGCTCCATCTCTTGGTTCCTTGCTACCAAAATTGTTTTGAGGCAGGTTGCTATTGATTCTAGCCAAGATATTGGGAATCATTTGTACCATTTGAGAGTGATTATCTAGTACTTGCTGCATTCCTGGAGGTAACTCCTTGCTATCCCAATGGATCATGCACTGGGTCATTACTTGCATCACCTTGGTGTGTACTTCTACCATTTGTTGCACTGCTCAACCCAACAGTGGTTTGTTGGAACTGTTCTGGCTTTGAGAATACATCTGTTTGGGTTTAGGATAGGTTTAAAACTTAGCATAGGTGAAAATGGATAGAAGGGGTCTAAAGAAGATTCCTACCCAAAAACAACAGATCAAGACAATTCATCTTACAATCAACATCTAACAAGCAATCATCATATTCAAGCAAACAAGTTCAAACACTAACAATCTAGTATGGTCATACCCCAATTTGGTATGATCATTAGATTATTACGATATCGTTGGTTCTACAAACTAGGAGTATTGGTGGCCTTGTCTAACACTGTCTTCATTGTTCCTTGTTCTCATTTCCATTTCCTCACTGTATTGTTGGGCGTTGTGTAGTCTTCATATCAGTCTTTCCCCAAGTTCTTCATTGGTCTTCAAAGTGGTGCATCATGCTGAGTCAAGGGATACGACACAGAGTATCAGTATCACACCTCTGGTACATTGTGATCTTCTTGTCCCTTCTTGATGGTTCCAGGGTTGGGTCATTTTAAAGCAAAGGAAAACCTTTCAGAGATGGTGTGGGAGAGATTACAAGAAGTTTTCAAGATGCAAACCTTTTTGTACAATATGGAGGTAAGATGAGATAGATTTCATTTAGAAAAACAAAATGAAAATTTTATTTTATTTTGAAATAAGAAAACAAATCTTAAGGGCTTCCTAGTCTATCCCAAACCTAAGGTCTCGATCCTACAAGCAACACTATGCTTTGATACCATTCTGTAGCGCCCTACCTTTTGCTAAAGGCAGAACTCCTGTGTTAATGTGCCATTCCCTGGATCAGTAGATAGCACCACAGTACAAAATATAGTAATCATTGCAATAGTATCAAAATTACAACGTAAATCCATTTACATAGGTCATCTACCTTACAAAATACACAGTAACAATGAGCCTCCATCTTCTTCAAGTGCCACAGGCAAACATGTTGGAATGTAAGCTCGAGATCCTACTTATCGTTCCTTATCCGTATAAAACCTGCACGTTTGAATATGCAGCCCCAGAGGGGTCAGTACAACTACGTACTGGCAAATGACACATATTTGGTGGCGTTTGTGAAAAGACTATACTACATGACATATGGTTTGGTGGATCTCAAAGGCTAGTTTGCATAAAGCCAATTTTATCATATCATCATTGTAAAACTTTCTTTCAAAATTTTAGTTTATAAGGGTTAAGATAACCCCCATACACTACATGTTAATTAGGCATGTAGTTCTGGGCGAAACTCAACAAAGCTTGAAACACAGAAACCACCACCCCTCGGAGTGTATGGCCCTGAGCTTCTCCTGATTGTTTCTAGTCAAGTTTTAAAACATTCAGAAACGGTGATGAGATTCTTCCGAACATTCCATCACTAGAGAGTCAATTGTCCATAACCGAGGACATGGCTAAACGCTTAGATTTTAACACCTTGCAAGGGTTGTGCACTTTCACCTTAAGACTCATTTTACGCCCATACATAAAATGAGACAAGACCTTTCAGAAAAAGTATTCAACCATCTGGATCTGACCGTACCCCCTATATTTTCCTACCACTTGCTGTCAGTACCCTATGGCTGAACCCTTAATTCTACTCAATCAAGACAGAGGCCATATTGTCATAAGGCTGCACTGGAATTACATCTACTCATGGAAGCCATATTAATCCCTTTAATCCTGAGTGGCCATCCCGAGCATTATCCTGAATTACACATCTTTGACCACCTTCTTCGCGCTCTTCTTATCAAACAAATCCACTGATACGTCTCCAACGTATCTATAATTTTTGATGCTCCATGCTTGTTTTTACACCATTTGCCCAATGTTTTGTTACACTTCATGGCACTTTTATGCATTTTCCGGAACTAACCTATTAACAAGTTGCCACAGTGCCAGTTCCCTGTTTTCTGCTGTTTTTGTGTTTCAGAAGTGATACACAGGAAATATTCTCGGAATTGGACGAAACAAGTTCCTGAAGTCTTATTTTGTCCGGGAGCTTCCAGGGATCCGAAGAGAAGTAGGAGAGGGGCCACAGGCCGCCCTCACACCAGGCTGGCGCGGCCCAGGCCCTGGCCGCGCCGCCATGGTGTGAGGAGGGCTGGGGCCACCTCTGACATCGCCCCTTCGCCTATAAAGACCCCCCGACGGAAAAAAACCTAAGTACCCGATCAATTTTCCAAAACACATCGCGATCCGCCGCCGCCGTCGACCTGAAGATCGGGAGGGTCCAGAAGCTCTTCCCGGCACCCTGCCAGAGAGGGGAATCACCACCGAAGGTCTTCTTTATCGCCATGCTTGCCTCCGGAGCGATGAGTGAGTAGTCTACCTTGGACTATGGGTCCATAGCAGTAGCTAGATGGTTGTCTTCTCCACCATGTGCTTCATGTTTAGATCTCATGAGCTGCCCTACATGATTGAGATCACCGTTATGTAATTCTACATGTTTGGTTTGTTGGGATCTGATGAATATTGGTGTTATGATTGAGTTGCTATACTGAAATATATCTTATGTTATCTCTATGTTGTTTATGATCTTGCATGCTCTCCGTTGTTAGTAGCTATCTTGGCCGAGTAGTTGCTAGTGACTCCAAGAGGGGGTATTTATGCTCGATAGTGGGTTCATGCCTCTATTTAACCTGGGGGAGTGACAAAAACCTCTAAGGTTGTAGATGTGCTGTTGCTACTAGGGAGAAAACAACATTCATATGCTCAAGGTAATATGCTTTGTTTACATTACACACTTTGCTTAATGCAATTATCTGTTGTTCGCAACTTAATACTTGTGGAGTTCTCGGATTGATTCACCACAAGTGGATTATTAGTCCTAGATGCAGTTGGATGGCAGTCTATGTATTTTGTTGTAATGCCCAGAGTAAATCTCATAGCGATCTTCTTGACATATCACGTTTATCTTTATTCTATCAATTGCCCAACTGTAATTTGTTTACCCAGCATGTGTTATTTATCTTATGGAGAGACACCACTAGTGAATTGTGGACCCTGGTCCTATTTCCATCATATTGCTATCACATGTTTACTTTACTCGCACTGTTTACTTTACTCGCATACTTCTACTGCTTTCCACTCGATACGCTCATAACCTTTGTTTCAAGCAAACCGGTGAGATTGACAACCTCATCGTAAGTTGGGAGCAAAGTACTTGGTTGTGTTGTGTGCAGGTTCTGCGTTGTAGCTAGCAAGCAAAGCTTGGACGAGGCGCCATATATAAATTGTCCGAAGCTGTCGCAAACTAGCAAGCATCACCTTCAGTCATAATTGTCTGCTTTTCTCCTGAATGATTAAACCTTGGTTTCTTAACTGAGGGAAAACTAGCTGCTATACTCATCACACCTTCCTCTTGGGGTTCCCAACGGGCTGGTCATTCACCACGCATCAAGCTAATTTTCTGGCGCCGTTGCCGGGGAGAAGAGTGGAAGACCTCTGCAAGGGGAGTTTTTCGCACGCACATCCTTTACTTTGTTATTGTTTTGCTTTACTTTATTTATTTTACCTGCATCATTTTATATCAAAAACCCAAAAAAAAATAGAATCCTTGGTAGTTGTTTTTACTTATCTACTTTTAGTTTTGCTGAAATGGCCAATCCTGAAAACACCAAGTTGTGTGACTTTACTAGCACGAACAATAGTGATTTTATCTGCACTCCTATTGCACCACCTGCTCCTGCTGCAAACTTTTATGAGATTAAGCCTGCTTTGTTGAACCTTGTTATGAAAGAGCAATTTTCTAGTGCTAGTACTGAAGATGCTGCAGCTAATCTCAACAATTTTGTTGAGCTATGTGAGATGCAGAAATATAAGGATGTAGAAAGTGATATTATTAAGCTCAAGTTGTTTCCTTTTTCTTTGAGAGGAAAAGCTAAAGATTGGTTGTTGTCTTTGACTAAGAATAGTATTGATTCATGGGCTAAGTGTAAGGATGCTTTTATTGGTAGATACTATCCTCCTGCTAAGATTATATCTCTGCGTAGCAATATTATGAAGTTTACTCAGTTTGATAATGAACATGTTGCTCAAGCTTGGGAAAGAATGAAATCTATGATAAAGAATTGCCCCACTCATGGACTGACTACTTGGATGATTGTCCAAACTTTTTATGCAGGACTGAATTTTTCTTCAAGGAACCTATTGGATTCAGCTGCTGGAGGCACTTTTATGTCCCTTACCTTGGGCACTGCAACAAAGCTACTCGACAACATGATGGTAAATTATTCCGAATGGCACAGCTCCACAAGGTAAGAAGGTAAATTCTGTTGAGGAAACCTCTTCCTTGAGTGATAAGATTGATACCATTATGGCTATGCTTGCTAATGATATGACTCATGTTGATCCTAATAATGTTCCTTTAGCCTCTTTGGTTGCTCAAGAAGAGCATGTTGATGTGAATTTCATTAGAAATAATAATTTTAACAACAATGCTTATAGGAACAATTTTGCTAGTAACAATTATAGGCCGTATCCTTCTGGTAATGGTTATGGTAATTCTTATGGTAATTCCTACAACAACACTAGGGCCGCGCCCTCCGATCTTGAGGTAATGCTCAAGGACTTCATCGGTAAGCAAAATGCTTTTAACAAGTCTGTTGAGGAAAAGTTAGGCAAAATTGATATTCTTGCTTCTAAAGTTGATAGCCTTGCTCATGATGTTGAACTTCTGAAATTAAAAGTTTTGCCTAATGATGTGAAAGAGAACAATGTTTTTGCTACTGCTAATGTTATTCAAGTTGGAATTGATGAAAATATTAGATTGTTAGCGGAATTGCATGCCAGGTGGGAAAGAGAAGATGAGATGGCTAGAGAGATGAAGGTATGTACTATTACTACCTCTAATGATGTTGTTCCTAATGCTAGCAATCCTCCTACTTTGATTGGTGTAGAGAAAACTCCAACTCCTTGTGTTAAAAAGCCTAAAACTGCCAAAACTTTTTCTCAAAAGAGTGCTGAAATTTTTCGGAGTGTAGGAGATGATAGCTCTACTTCTTTTAATGATTTTGATGTTGATGGCTGCAATATATCTGAAGTTATTTTGTTCTTGCAAAAGCTTGCTTTGACTCCCAATGCTAGTTCTTTAAATGTTGCTTTTACTAAGCATATTACCAATGCTCTCATAAAAATTAGGGATGAAAAGTTGAAGCAAAAAGCTTCTGTTCCCAAGAAGTTAGAAGATGGTTGGGAACCCATCATTGATATGCATGTTAATGGTTTTGATTGCCATGCTTTATGTGATCTAGGTGCTAGTATTTCTATCATGCCTAGAAAGATTTATGACATGCATGATTTACCGCCGCTTGAAAAATGTTATTATGATGTTCCTATTGCTGATATTGCTAAGAAGAAACCTTTGGGAAGGATTAATGATGTTCTTATTGTGGTTAACAATAACCTTGTTCCCGTTGATTTTCTTGTTATGTACGTTGAATGCCATGCTTCATGTCCTATTATTTTGGGAAGACCCTTTCTTCGAACTGTAGGTGCCATCATTGATATGAGGGAAGGCACTATCAAATATCAATTCCCACTCAAGAAAGGTATGGAACACTTCCCTAGGAAAAGAAATAAATTACTTTTTGACTCTATTTTTAGAGCAAATTATGAGCTTGATGCTTCATCACTTGATGTTACTTGATTCGCAATTTTCTGCGCCTAGCTCAAAGGCGTTAAAGAAAAGCACTCTTGGGAGATAACCCAATGTTTTATTTTTAGTACGTTTTCTTTTATTTGAGTCTTGGAAGTCATTACTACTGTAATGACCGCTCCTTATCCTTTTTTATTTCGTTTTTGTGCCAAGAGAAGCCTCTAATTTGAGTGAGGTAAAGATTTGGGGATGTTGCTGTCCTGAAACTGTTTTCGGTGCTGCACCGTAAAAGTTCGTATAAATTCTCTGTATATCTTTTGGACCTGTGATTTTCTTGTGCTTATGCCCCAGGTTATATCCAAACTTTCGTTAGTTGAACACTTTTTGATTTGAGCAACAGAAAACCCCTCAAAAATTCGGCCTTTGTTAGCTGTTCTGTTTTGATAGATTTCTGCCAATATTTGTGTTTGCCGCTTAATCGCTTTCTTGCGAGTTCTTTTGATCACGGAACTTTTGGGGAAGTTGCTACAGTAGTATATGCTATATATGTGGTGGTTTTGGGTTGAAACCTGAAGCAAAAAGAGGTTGATTATATGTTATGCTACACTAATGTTGCTAATAGAATTGTGTTTAGTTTTGTATGAAGGAAGTTTTCAAGTGTAGGGATTGGAGAATGATGAGATGAGTTAAAAAATGGACAAAAGCTCAAGCTTGGGGATGCCCATGCATCACCCCAAGAAATATCCAAGAAGTACAAGCGGCAAAGCTTGGGGATGCCCCCGAGGCACCCCTTCTTCATCGGCAAAAATCAGGTCACCTTTCAAAACACTATATTTTTATTGCTTCATGCACTATGTGTTTTTCTTGGAGCGTCAGTTGTTTTAGTTTTCTTAGTTAGTTTAGTTTTGTTTGCTGCAATAAATGGTTGGACCCCATGATGTCTACACACGCTTCTGTTCTTGTAGACAGTGTTGGGCCTCCAAGTGCAGAGGTTTGTAGAGCAACAGCAAGTTTCCCTTAAGTGGATCACCCAAGGTTTATCGAACTCAGGGAGGAAGAGGTCAAAGCTATCCCTCTCAAACAACCCTGCAATTACGATACAGAAAGTCTCTTGTGTCCCCAACACACCCAATACACTTGTCAGATGTATACGTGCACTAGTTCGGCGAAGAGATAGTGAAATACAAGTGGTATAGATGATTATGAGTAGTAAATGTAGTATGGAATAAGTATCGCTGCAAGCAAACATGTAACAAAACAGGAAGTAAACGGTGTGCAATGCTTGGAAACAAGGCCTAGGGATCATACTTTCACTAGTGGACACACTCCCAACAATATAACATGATTGAACAAATAAAATAACTTCTCTTCACTATGTTACTCTGAATTACTCTCCTATTGAATAACACTAATCATTGCATAGTGGCTACAGAAGCACCCCTTAAAGTTCATCAAGTACTTGACAAACGCCACTCATAGAGATATCCAAATCAAATCACAATTCAAGATAGATATTATTGCAACTTAGACCAAGTACTAACATGGTGCACACACTGTCAACATTACACCATGAAAGGAGGAATAGATCACTTCAATACTATCATAGTAATAATTATTCTCATAATCCATAAGAGATCACAATCGTAGCCTAGACCAAGTACCACCACGATGCACGCACTGTCACCGTTACACCATGGCAGGAGGAATAGATTACTTTAATAACATCACTAGAGTACACATATTATCTGAATAATAACATCTACTTGTTCAACATGATACAAAGCTCACGATCACATAAAGATCACATCATGGGAGAGAGAGGTGAACCACATAGCTACCGGTAGAGCCCTCAGCCCCGGGGATGAACTACTCCCTCCTCATCATAGGAGACAGCAAGGTTGATGGAGATGGCGGTGAGCTCGATGGAGACGGCGGAGACGGCGATGGAGACCGATGGAGATGGCTCCCAGGGCACTTCCCCGTCCCGGCAGGGTGCCAGAACAGAGACTTCTGTCCCCCGAAATTTGGCTTCGACGGCGGCGGCGCTGCGGAACTGTTCTGGAAATTTCGCCGACTCCCTTAGGGTTTTCCATCCTGAGGCTTCTTATAGGCGAAGGGGCGTCGTCAGGGGGCAGCCAGGGGCTCCTCACACCAGGGTGGCGCATCCAGGGCCTGGGCCGCGCCACCTATGTGTGAGGGCGGCCTCTGGCCCCCCTCCGGCTCTCTTTCGGTCTTCGGGAAGCTTCCGGGAAAAATAAGACTTCTGGAACTTGTTTCGTCCAATTCCGAGAATATTTCCTGTGTAGCTTTTCTGAAACACAAAAACAGCAGAAAACAAGGAACTGGCACTGTGGCATCTTGTCAATAGGTTAGTTCCGGAAATCGCATAAAAATGCCACGAAGTGTAACGAAACATTGGGCAAATGGTGTAAAAACAAGCATGGAGCATCAAAAATTATAGATACGATGGAGACGTATCAGCATCCCCAAGCTTAACTCCTGCTCGTCCTCGAGTAGGTAAGTGATAACAAAAGAAATAATTTTTGAGGTGACATGCACCTACACAATCTTGATCATCTATGTAAGCATTGTGAGCTGGGATCAAAAGAACTTAAAACATGGGCATGAAGATATAATCTTGACAATAAGAACTTAGCAACCATGTTGTAAACATGCAAATGAACAAAAACAAAAGATCATGAAAATGAAACAATGAAAGTCAAACGTGTGTTCAAATCATAAGGAAAAACATACAAATGGTTTCAGCTTGTCCTTCAAAGAGAGCAAAACATAAATGCATAGGACACCTCAAAGTTTAAGAGCGCGAGTAGATACAAATAATTTGAGAACAAGTGAAACCAACAATATAAATAGATCAATGAACTTTGGGACAATGCATATTACACTAAGAATGACAACTGTGCTCTCTTAATGGTGCATAAAGATAGAAGGTGGTGACTCAACATAAAAGTAAAAGAAAGGCCCTTCGCAGAGGGAAGCACTGATTGCAAGTTTTATAACCTTCAAAAATTATGGTACTTACCGGGTTTGAGCTCTCATTGCCCCCATCATAAGCATCTTGAATGGTTAAAGTTAATGCGAGAACAATTATGATGCATATGCTTGACAAATCATAAGTTGAAAACCTTGTGTCCCGTGAATACGAGTACCCAAACCTCATGCTACTTTACTTAGAGTCCCAAGCAAGGCTCTTGTCATTGTAAGTATATACATATCATTGAGAACCGCCAATGGGGTACCTCCATGCCCGATGACATGGAACAAGCCCACACCAAAATGACAGGACAAGCAGACAATGAACACCTCGACATCTCTTTTATTTGCCTTTTGTTTAGCTTTTTATTGTGAGATGCGTCGTCGAATGTTCACCATGGGTATGCTGCAAATTTCCACCATGAATTATGCATGGCTTAGATTAGCGGCCTGGCGTTTCCCTAACACATATACAAACTCCATGATCCCCACAAGATTCCCAATTCATTTCACACCGCGGGCATCCATAAACAAAAGATCACGATATCAACTCAAATAAGAAGTGCAATGTTGAAAGCTTGCTCCATGACAGCATGGCTGGGCTAGAATCCAACTTACAACTTGCAAGCATAACAACTCAACATAAGAGACCACAATGTCAAATTTTTAAGAACAGAGAAAAGTAAAGTGTGCCTTCCGGTTCGTGAGAGCTTTACTGACCGAATTTCGCATAACACTGGTAAGAGTTTAATTTGAAGAGAAAATAAAAGCAAGTCAAATTTACTTGGAATAGCAATTGCTAGTAGGTATGTATGGTGGACACTTTGGAAAACTTTGGCTTTTAGGAGTTGGATGCACGAGTAGAGCTCATACTCAGTACAAGGCGAGGGCTAGCAAAAGACTGAGAGCGACCAACTAAGAGAGCAATAATGGCCATAATCATGCAAAGCGATAAAGCGACATTAAAAGAAGCATAAGATGGCATCAAAAGTCAAAAACTAAATGATCATAGAGGCTATTGGCGACTTTGTAAGAGTCTAACATGTGTGAGCATGTGCCAAGTCAACCCAAATAAAGCATCAAGGAGAAAACCAAAATAATGCTTCCATACAATAAAAACAACGCATGATTTTTTTCAAAGGCTCATTAAGCAATCTCAGTTATTTGAGACGAGTCATGCTACAGCAAAACCACTAAGCATACTATCAAAAAGACATCAAGCATGACATGAAAAAGCCTAAGCCGCAGTCTACAAAAGCTCCTTCTTGTACCACTTTTTTGCACAAAGCTTTTTCTCTTTTCCAACACCATTTGAAATTTTTTAAGACACCTCTTTTGATGAAAACCAATAAAGATCTGAGGCAAAAATACACCTTGATGAAAAGATATGATAAGGTCTGAACGCAAATCAAGGCGAAAACAAAAACCAAAAGCAGTAGCAGAAAAAGAAGAACACTCGATTTTTAATAAGAGTGAAAACTAGAGCATTCTTGGCAAATGAAAACGAGTTCAACTTCTCCAAAAGAAATTTGTTGGGGTCCAACCATTTATTGCAGCAAACAAACAAACTAAACTAACTAAGAAAACTAAAATAACTGACGCTCCAAGAAAAACACATAGTGCATGAAGCAATAAAAATATAGCGTCTTGAAAGGTGACCTGATTTTTGCCGATGAAGAAGGGGTGCCTCGGGGGCATCCCCAAGCTTGAGATTTTGTCCATTCTTCAACTCATCTCATCATTCTCCAATCCCTACACTTGAAAACTTCCTTCATACAAAACTAAACACAATTCTATTAGCAACATTAGTGCAAGGATAACATATAATCAATCCTCTTTTTGCTTCAGGTTTCAACTCAAAACCACCACATATATAGCAAATACTACTGTAGCAACTTCTCCCAAAGTTCCATGATCAAAAGAACTCAAAAGAAAGCGATAAAGTGGCAAACACAAATATTGGCAGAAATCTGTCAAAACTGAACAGCTGACAAAGGTCGAATTTTTGAGGGGTTTTTGGTTGCTCAAATCAAAAAGTGTTCAACTAACAAAAGTTTGGATATAACCTGGGGCATATGCACAAGAAATCTCAGGTCCAAAAGATATACAGAGAATTTATACGAATTTTTACGGTGCAGCACCGAAAACAGTTTTAGGACAGCAACATCCCCAAATCTTTACCTCACTCGAATTCGAGGCTTCTCTTGGCACAAAAACGAAATAAACAAGATAAGGAGCGGTCATTACAGTAGTAATGACTTCCAAGACTCAAAGAAAATAAAAAGTACTGAAAGTAAAAACATTGGGTTATCTCCCAAGAGTGCTTTTCTTTAACGCCTTTGAGCTAGGTGCAGAAAATTGCGAATCAAGTGATGAAGCATCAAGCTCATAATTTTCTCTAAGAATAGAGTCAAAAAGTAATTTTTTCCTTTTCCTAGGGAAGTGTTCCATACCTTTCTTGAGTGGGAATTGATATTTGATAGTGCCTTCCCTCATATCAATGATGACACCTACAGTTCGAAGAAAGGGTCTTCCCAAAATAATAGGACATGAAGCATGGCATTCAACGTCCATAACGAGAAAATCAACGGAAACAAGGTTATTGTTAACCACAATAAGAACATCATTAATCCTTCCCAAAGGTTTCTTCTTAGCAACATCAGCAATAGGAACATCATAATAACATTTTTCAAGCGGTGGTAAATCAAGCATGTCATAAATCTTTCTAGGCATGATAGAAATACTAGCACCTAGATCACATAAAGCATGGAAATCAAAACCATTAACATGCATATCAATGATGGGTTCCCAACCATCTTCTAACTTCTTGGGAACAGAGGCTTTTTGCTTCAACTTTTCATCCCTAATTTTTATGAGAGCATTGGTAATATGCTTAGTAAAAGCAATATTTAGAGAACTAGCATTGGGAGTCAAAGCAAGCTTTTGCAAGAACAAAATAACTTCAGATATATTGCAGCCATCAATATCAAAATCATTAAAAGAAGTAGAGCTATCATCTCCTACACTCCGAAAAATTTCAGCACTCTTTTGAGAAAAAGTTTTGGCAGTTTTAGGCTTTTTAACACAAGGAGTGGGAGTTTTCTCTACCCCAATCAAAGTAAGAGGATTGCTAGCATTAGGAGCAACATCATTAGAGGTAGTAATGGTACATACCTTCATTTCTCTAGCCATCTCATCTTCTCTTTCCCACCTGGCATGCAATTCCGCTAACAATCTAATATTTTCATCAATTCCAACTTGAATAGCATTAGCGGTAGCAAAAACATTGTAGTCTTTCGCATCATTAGGCAACACTTTTAATTTTAGAAGTTCAACATCATGAGCAAGGCTATCAACTTTAGAAGCAAGAATATCAATTTTGCCTAACTTTTCCTCAACAGACTTGTTAAAAGCAGTTTGCTTACCGATGAAGTCCTTGAGCATTACCTCAAGCTCGGAGGGCGCGGCCCTAGTGTTGTTGTAGGAATTACCATAGGAGTTACCATAACCGTTACCATTGGTAGAAGGATACGGCCTATAATTGTTACTAGCAAAATTGTTCCTATAAGCATTGTTGTTAAAATTATTGTTTCTAATGAAATTCACATCAACATGCTCTTCTTGAGCAACCAGAGAGGCCAAAGGAATATTATTAGGATCAACATGAGTCCTATCATCAGCAAGCATAGCCATAATGGTATCAATCTTATCATTCAAGGAAGAGGTATCCTCAACAGAATTTACCTTCTTACCTTGTGGAGCTCTCTCGGTGTGCCATTCGGAATAATTTACCATCATGTTGTCGAGTTGCTTTGTTGCGGCGCCCAAGGTAAGGGACATAAAAGTGCCTCCAGCAGCTGAATCAAGTAGGTTCCTTGAAGAAAAATTCAGTCCTGCATAAAAAGTTTGGATAATCATCCAAGTAGTCAGTCCATGAGTGGGGCAATTCTTTATCATAGATTTCATTCTTTCCCAAGCTTGAGCAACATGTTCATTATCAAACTGAGTAAACTTCATAATATTGCTACGCAAAGATATAATCTTAGCAGGAGGATAGTATCTACCAATAAAAGCATCCTTACACTTAGCCCATGAATCAATACTATTCTTAGTCAAAGACATCAACCAATCTTTAGCTTTTCCTCTCAAAGAAAAAGGAAACAACTTGAGCTTAATAATATCACTATCAACATCCTTATATTTCTGCATCTCACATAGCTCAACAAAATTGTTGAGATGAGCTGCAGCATCTCCAGTTCTAGCACCAGAAAATTGCTCTTTCATAACAAGGTTCAACAAAGCAGGCTTAATCTCATAAAAGTTTGCAGCAGTAGCAGGTGGTGCAATAGGAGTGCAGATAAAATCACTATTGTTCGTGCTAGTAAAGTCACACAACTTGGTGTTTTCAGGATTGGCCATTTCAGCAAAACGAAAGTAAACAAGTAAAAACAACTACCAAGGATTCTAAATTTTTTGGGTTTTTGATATAAAACGATGCAGGTAAAATAAATAAAGTAAAGCAAAACAATAAAAAAGTAAAGGATGTGCGTGCGAAAACTCCCCTCGCAGAAGTCTTCTACTTCCTCCCCGGCAACGGCGCCAGAAAAGAGCTTGATGTCTACACACGCTTCTGTTCTTGTAGACAGTGTTGGGCCTCCAAGTGCAGAGGTTTGTAGAGCAGCAGCAAGTTTCCATTAAGTGGATCACCCAAGGTTTATCGAACTCAGGGAGGAAGAGGTCAAAGCTATCCCTCTCAAACAACCCTGCAATTACGATACAGAAAGTCTCTTGTGTCCCAAACACACCCAATACACTTGTCAGATGTATAGGTGCACTAGTTCGGCGAAGAGATAGTGAAATACAAGTGGTATAGATGATTATGAGTAGTAAATGTAGTGTGGAATAAGTATCGCTGCAAGCAAACATGTAACAAAACAGGAAGTAAACGGTGTGCAATGCTTGGAAACAAGGCCTAGGGATCATACTTTCACTAGTGGACACACTCCCAACAATATAACATGATTAAACAAATAAAATAACTTCTCTTCACTATGGTACTCTGAATTACTCTCCTATTGAATAACACTAATCATTGCGTAGTGGCTACAGAAGCACCCCTTAAAGTTCATCAAGTACTTGACAAACACCACTCATAGAGATATCCAAATCAAATCACAATTCAAGATAGATATTATTGCAACTTAGACCAAGTACTAACATGGTGCACACACTGTCAACATTACACCATGAAAGGAGGAATAGATCACTTCAATACTATCATAGTAATAATTATTCTCATAATCCATAAGAGATCACAATCGTAGCCTAGACCAAGTACCACCATGATGCATGCACTGTCACCGTTACACCATGGCAGGAGGAATAGATTACTTTAATAACATCACTAGAGTACACATAATATCTGAGGAATAGATCACTTCAATACTATCATAGTAATAATTATTCTCATAATCCATAAGAGATCACAATCATAGCCTAGACCAAGTACCACCATGATGCATGCATTGTCACCGTTACACCATGGCAGGAGGAATAGATTACTTTAATAACATCACTAGAGTACACATAATATCTGAATAATAACATCTACTTGTTCAACATGATACAAAGCTCACGATCACATAAAGATCACATCATGGGAGAGAGAGGTGAACCACATAGCTACCGGTAGAGCCCTCAGCCCCGGGGATGAACTACTCCCTCCTCATCATAGGAGACAGCAAGGTTGATGGAGATGGCGGTGAGGTCGATGGAGATGGCGGAGACGGCGATGGAGACCGATGGAGATGGCTCTGGGGGCACTTCCCTGTCCCGGCAGGGTGCCGGAACAGAGGCTTCTGTCCCCCAAAATTTAGCTTCGACGGCGGCGGCGCTGCGGAACTGTTCTGGAAATTTCGCCGACTCCCTTAGGGTTTTCCGTCCCGAGGCTTCTTATAGGCGAAGGGGCGTCGTCAGGGGGCAGCTAGGGGCTCCTCACACCAGGGTGGCGCGGCCAGGGCCTGGGCCGCGCCACCTATGTGTGAGGGCGGTATCTGGCCCCCCTCCGGCTCTCTTTCGGTCTTCGGGAAGCTTCCGGGAAAAATAAGACTTCTGGAACTTGTTTCGTCCAATTCCGAGAATATATCCTGTGTAGCTTTTCTGAAACACAAAAACAGCAGAAAACAGGGAACTGGCACTGTGGCATCTTGTCAATAGGTTAGTTCCAGAAATCGCATTAAAATGCCACGAAGTGTAACGAAACATTGGGCAAATGGTGTAAAAACAAGCATGGAGCATCAAAAATTATAGATACGTTGGAGATGTATCACCCCAACAAATTTCTTTTGGAGGAGATGTACTCGTTTTCATTTGCCAAGAACACACTGTTTTTCATTCTTACAATTTCACCGGGTGTTCTTCTTTTTCCGCTACTGCTTTTGGTTTTCGTTTTCGCCTTGATTTGCGTTTAGACCTTGTCATACCTTTTCATCAAGGTGTATTTTTGCCTCTGATGTTTATTGGTTTTCATCAAAAGAGGTGTCTTTAAAAATTTCAAATGGTGTTGAAAAAGAGAAAAAGCTTTATGCAAAATAGTGGTACAAGAAGGAGCTTGTGTAGACTGCGGCTTAGGCTTTTTCATGTCATGCTTGATATCTTTTTGATAGTATGCTTAGTGGTTTTGCTGTAGCATGACTTGTCTCAAATAACTGAGATTGCTTAATGAGCCTTTGAAAAAATCATGCGTTGTTTTTATCGTTTGGAAGCATTATTTTTGTTTTCTCCTTGATGCTTTATTTGGGTTGACTTGGCGCATGCTCACGCATGTTAGACTCTTACAAAGTCGCCAATAGCCTTTATGATCATTTAGTTTTTGACTTTTGATGCCATCTTATGCTTCTTTTAATGTCGCTTTGTCGCTTTGCATGATTATGGCCATTATTGCTCTCTTAGTTGGTCGCTCCCAGGGTTTTTCTAGCCCTCGCCTTGTACTGAGTATGAGCTCTACTCGTGCATCCAACTCCTAAAAGCCAAAGTTTTCCGAAGTGTCCACCATACATACCTACTAGCAATTTGCTATTCCAAGTAAATTTGACTTGCTTTTATTTTCTCTTCAAATTAAACTCTTACCAGTGTTATGCGAAATTCGGTCAGTAAAGCTCTCACGAATCGGAAGGCACACTTTACTTTTTCCTGTTCTTAAAAATTTGACATTGTGGTCTCTTATGTTGAGTTGTTATGCTTACAAGTTGTAAGTTGGAGACTAGCCCAGCCATGCAGTCATGGGCAAGCTTTCAACATTGCACTTCTCTTTTGAGTTGATATCGTGATCTTTTGTTTATGGATGCCCGCGGTGTGAAATGAATTGGGAATCTTGTGGAGATCATGGAGTTTGTATATGTGTTAGGGAAACGCCGGGCCACCAATCTAAGCCATGCATAATTCATGGTGGAAATTTGCAGCATACCCATGGTGGACATTCAATGACGCATCTCACAATAAAAAGCTAAACAAATGGCAAATAAAAGAGATGTCGAGGTGTTCATTGTCTGCTTGTCCTGTCATTTTGATGTGGGCTTGTTCCATGTCATCGGGCATGGAGGTACCCCGTTGGCAGTTCTCAATGATATGCATATACTTACAATGACAAGAGCCTTGCTTGGGACTGTAAGTAAAGTAGCATGAGGTTTGGGTACTCATATTCACGGGACACGAGGTTTTCAACTTATGATTTGTCAAGCATATGCATCATAATTGTTCTCGCATTAACTCTAACCATTCAAGATGCTTATGATGGGGGCAATGAGAGCTCAAACCCGGTAAGTACCATAATTTTTGAAGGTTATAAAACTTGCAATCACTGCTTCCCTCTACGAAGGGCCTTTCTTTTACTTTTATGTTGAGTCACCACCTTCTTTCTTTATGCACCATAAGAGAGCAAAGTTGTCATTCTTAGTATAATGTGCATTTTCCCAAAGTTTTCATTGATTGATTCATATTGTTGGTTTTACTTGTTCTCAAATTATTTGTATCTAGTCGCCCTCTTAAACTTGAAGGTGTCCTATGCATTTATGTTTTGCTCTCTATGAAGGACAAGCTAAAAACCATTTGTATGTTTTTCCTTATGATTTGAACACACGTTTGACTTTCATTGTTTCATTTTCATGATCTTTTATTTGTGTTCATTTGCATGTTTACAACATGGTTGCTAAGTTCTTATTGTCAAGATTATATCTTTCATGCCCATGTTTTAAGTTCTTATGATCCCAGCTCACAATTGCTTACATACATGATCAAGATTGTGTAGGTGCATGTCACCTCAAAAATTATTCTTTTGTTATCACTTACCTACTTGAGGACGAGCAGGAGTTAAGCTTGGAGATGCTTGATACGTCTCCAACGTATCTATAATTTTTGATGCTCCATGCTTGTTTTTACACTATTTGCCCAATGTTTCGTTACACTTCGTGGCACTTTTATGCATTTTCCGGAACTAACCTATTAACAAGTTGCCACAGTGCCAGTTTCCTGTTTTCTGCTGTTTTTGTGTTTCAGAAGTGATACACAGGAAATATTCTCGGAATGGGACGAAACAAGTTCCTGAAGTCTTATTTTCTCCGGGAGCTTCCAGGGATCTGAAGAGAAGTAGGAGAGGGGCCACAGGCCGCCCTCACACCAGGCTGGCGCGACCTAGGCCTTGGCCGCGCCGCCATGGTGTGAGGAGGGCTGGGGCCACCTCTGACATCGCCCCTTCGCCTATAAAGACCCCCTGACAGAAAAAACCTAAGTACCCGATCAATTTTCCAGAACACATCGCGATCCGCCACCGCCGTCGACCCGAAGATCGGGAGGGTCCAGAAGCTCTTCCCGGCACCCTGCCGGAGAGGGGAATCACCACCGGAGGTCTCCTTCATCGCCATGCTTGCCTCCGGAGCGATGAGTGAGTAGTCTACCTTGGACTATGGGTCCATAGCAGTAGCTAGATGGTTGTCTTCTCCACCATGTGCTTCATGTTTAGATCTCATGAGCTGCCCTACATGATTGAGATCACCGTTATGTAATTCTACATGTTTGGTTTGTTGGGATCCGATGAATATTGGTGTTATGATTGAGTTGCTATACTGAAATATATCTTATGTTATCTCTATGTTGTTTATGATCTTGCATGCTCTCCGTTGTTAGTAGCTATCTTGGCCGAGTAGTTGCTAGTCACTCCAAGAGGGGGTATTTATGCTCGATAGTGGGTTAATGCCTCTATTTAACCTGGGGGAGTGACAGAAACCTCTAAGGTTGTAGATGTGCTGTTGCTACTAGGGAGAAAACAACATTCATATGCTCAAGGGCATATGCTTTGTTTACATTACACACTTTGCTTAATGCAATTATCCGTTGTTCGCAACATAATACTTGTGGAGTTCTCGGATTGATTCGCCACAAGTGGATTATTAGTCATAGATGCAGTTGGATGGCGGTCTATGTATTTTGTTGTAATGCCCAGAGTAAATCTCATAGTGATCTTCTTGACATATCATGTTTATCTTTATTCTATTAATTGCCCAACTGTAATTTGTTTACCCAGCATGTGTTATTTATCTTATGGAGAGACACCACTAGTGAACTATGGACCCCAGTCCTATTTCCATCATATTGCTATCACCTGTTTACTTTACTCGCACTGTTTACTTTACTCGCATACTTCTACTGCTTTCCACTCAATACGCTCATAACCTTTGTTTCAAGCAAACCGGTTAGATTGACAACCTCATCGTAAGTTGGGAGCAAAGTACTTGGTTGTGTTGTGTGCAGGTTCCGCGTTGCAGCTAGCAAGCAAAGCTTGGACGAGGCGCCATATATAAATTGTCCGAAGCTATCGCAAACTAGCAAGCATCACCTTCAGTCATAATTGAATGCCTTTCTCCTGAACGATTAAACCTTGGTTTCTTAACTGAGGGAAAACTAGCTGCTATACTCATCACACCTTCCTCTTGGGGATCCCAACGGGCTGGTCATTCACCACGCATCATCCACCCAGGTAGTTCATTTTAGTTGAAGTTATTAATTTTACACACAAAACAACTTTAAAATGTGATCATAGCATGGCATCAATATTCATGTACTTTAGCATCCTACCAAGTGGGGTTCATGGATAGCTACTCACTACTAGGATCTAGCATTTTGGAAAACATTTGAATATTCCACGTATCATGCATACTACTGAAAACACTAATGCAATAGTAAAAATTGGTAGAAGATATGTGTGTCACTTGCCTTTTTGATATCCAAGATCTTTCAGTCCTCTCAACTAAGTGTGTAGCACTCCGCACAAAACTATAACACATAATAGCACAACATAAAGACACCATACAATCATAATCAAACATAACAAACAATTAGAAGAGTTTGCCTAATAATTTAGACTTATTGAGATGTTATGTTAAGAAAGATATGGTAAAGGAATAATGGATTGCATGATATGAATTTGAGAGTGACAAGGGTATAGATAATAGAGCCCGTCAGTTGAGTACCCCTGAGGCCCGCTAAGCTAGGCCCAATTGTAACGATAGTCGAAATACGAGTTCATGTCGTATGTCGATATTGTAATCTGTATCGGATCCCTCTGGATCCTTGAGACCTCGTCACCTATATATAGGGGCCACGAGAGGACGGTGAGGGACAGATTGAGAGTAAGCCAAAGTTCACCCTATGTTTACTTTCGACACACACCTTGTTTGACTGATTTTACCTTCGAGTTCATCCGACGCCCTACTCCCCCGATCCTAAGTCCTTCATCTAGGACATTTGTCGAGTTAACCCTCGTCAATTGGCGCCGACCGTGGGGACTCTGGGCGTTGGAATCATGAATTCGACGGCTTTTTCGCTTTTAGCCAATAGCAATCTAGAAGTCGACGAAAGTCAAGAGATGGAGCTGACGATCAGAAGTTTAAGCTTCTACGTCGGACCTTTGGGTTCAACTCGCCTTTCGGATCCGGCAAAATCGGGTCTGTCGGCAAGCAAAGCCGAGAGGATCACAACGTCTGGATCATCCATATGCTATTCCAGCAAGGTAAACTCGCCAATCAGTCTCACAGCAATAGAAAATATGCAAAAAAGGACTCGAGGAATTCGATGAAACTCGGGGAAATCCCGACATAGAAGCAACAGTGGTTAAGCCACACGATAGTCCAAGGGATTTTGCCACCAGAAGCAGTGGCATCTCTAGAAGCGTACACCAGTTATGCGTCATTATCACTGAAGCAGCAGAAGAGAATAATCACGAAGGCAACGAAGAGGTCGACATGCAAGTCGACAAACCGAGGAGTAACAGCAAGAAGGAAAAGGAGAAAATTCATGTCTCAACTAGAGAGTGGAGAATCATCATGTCAGCCATCAATCACGGCACGGAAGTACCCGCAGATTCAAGGAAAGAAGTTCTGATGGGATATCAATATGGACTGTACCAGCGTAGAAAGAAGTTAAGGGAGGAAAGAGACATGTTTATAAGAAGCCGAGATAACAACAGCACATCAAGTGGAGGATATTGGGATGAGTACAGCGACGCATCAGAGTCCAGCATGGAAAGGCACAGAGACCCGAAGCACAGCAGGAGGACAACAGTACAGACAAGAGAAGAAAGCTATACAAAAAGTCTAAACGCGCACCCATCAGATGAGGAAGAAGACTTTGTGCAAGAAACACCAGAAGCAGCACTAGTAGCAGCACAGGCGTACCTACTAATTACATAACCAAAGCCTGGAGATCCGCGGGAACACATGCATCAAGCCGCAATACGAAGCCTCGGGTTGATAGAAGACAAGCTAATGGGAAATCTTCCAGAGAGAAAGGCGACAAATCATAAGGAAAGGCAAAAGGAAGAGTTCAAGCACAAATCCTCGCGAAACAAAACCAGTAAGTCATCAGGTGATGAAAAGCGACAAAAACAGAAAGAGGACGCAAGGAATATAATAGCACAAGCAAGAGTAAACAACTCACGCTATGCATGGAGAGAAGAAAATTACGAAGACGACGAAAAAGAGATGGGCGCGTTATCCTTTACCCGCAGGGTTCGCAAAATGCGGGTACCCAAAGGATTCAAGTTGCCGCACGATAAACAAAAATATGATGGGTCACAAAGAACCCACTCTATGGTTATCAGACTACCTGCAAGCAGTACAAATACTCAGAGTGTCATGGTTTCGTCAACAGATCTGCCATATGGATAGGTGTATGGCGGTTTGTGGAAGGGAGTGAACACGGCGGAGCGATCCAGGACGGTGGTAGCACGAGTTTACCCAGCTTCAGATCCTGCAACGGTGGTGAGACCCTACGTGCTGCTATAATTCACTATAAGGCAGCAAGTGCTCGATTACAATTATGGGATGGCTGTTTCGCTATGCGATCGGCCGTAAGATTGTCTGTTGTCTGGTGCCTCAAGGGCTGCTCCACGCCGGGCTTATAAAGGCGCCTGACGTGGGCTACACGTTGGTACCGGAGCGGATACAACTTGGAGTCCTAGACTAAGTCCTATGCGTGTACTACAAGGCAACCCGCCATGGGCCTGTCTTCGGATCCGCCATAAGCGCCTGCGTCTAGTACCACCGTGGGCTTCCAGCAACTGGGCCGCCCGGTAGGCGAATCCACCATACCACCCTGATGGGCCACCCGGGCTTGCTAGTTTAGGACTACGTCGCTGGTATACCCGTTTGGTATATCCCCAACAGTAGCCCCCAGGGAACTTCAAGATCGCCATCTTCATCCGCCAGGCCTCGTCTTTGGTGGAGTGTATCCACCATAGCTCATCTTCTATTTTGCATCTGGATAGCGGTTCTTGACGTTCCTTTTTTCTCCATCTATCAATCCGCCGTAAATAGCGGATCAAGCGACGTAGCTCTAACTTAGCGAGATTTCCGGGATCCATTGGATCATACCACAGAAATCCGCTGTAAAATCCGGCACGTAGTTCCTTCTAGGGCAAGGCTTACAGCGCGTGCACTGTTTTTTACCTTTTTACCCTTGGACACGTGTCACTTGATTAGGGTTTCTACGATCAGGGCGAACGGTGGTGATGGCGGGCACGAATCTCGAGGCCTGGGGTCTATATATACCCCGGCCTCTCACCCCCGGCTGGTCACCCCTCATTCACCTCTGATGCATTCTCTCTCCTCAGCGCCACCACGAGAGCTCCGTCATCTCCGGTGAGCCACCGCGGAAAACCTCACCGCCGGTAGCTTTTTCCGTCGGAATTGTTCTCCCACGAATTCCAGCATTCCGTAGCGGATTCCACTTTTCACCCACCACCATGAACTCCGGGTCTCCTTCCCGCCACCATTCTGAAGCTGAAGAGGAGGATTCTCCTCTATAGCAATCAGCTCAGGGAGCACATCCCTCAATGGCGGACCTAGACCCCGAGGATGTCACATCCGAAGCTGAAGAGGAGATGGCGGGGGCAAACGCAGAGGAAACCACAGAAAAAGGAGCAGATGACGAGGCTGAAGAAGAAGAAGAACAAGAAGCCGAAGCCGAAGAGGAGCAGATCCAACAAAACCTCCATGGGTACTAGCAAAAATCCCATGTCAAGGACACGCACGTCCAAGCCTTGGAGGATGAGGGTTTCGTGGCCCCTCAAGCAGAGTCCGGATGGCGGACTGACTTCAAAGCTCCAGTGCCGGCCCCCAACTCCTCCAAAATCATGATGCTTAAGTCTCACGTGGAGAGGGGTCTTAGCATGCCGCCATCTTCTTTCTTTACCAACCTCCTGAAATTCTACGGGCTGCAGCTGCACCATATAGCGCCAAACAGCTCGGTGTCTATAGCAGGTTACGCAGCCCTCTGTGAAGGATTCCTTGGAATCCGCCCCAGAGTAGACCTATTCCAGCTCTTGTTCTCTGTGCGGGCCAACTATGAGGATGACGGATTCCTTTGGACCTGTGGAACAATATGCTTTCTTCCACGAAGATCCAAGGCATATCCCTTCATCACGCCCCTGGATTCCGCCATAGGCTGGAGAGGGTCTTGGTTCTACATGGCGGATAAGCCCGCACCATCTCAAGCCCGCGGCCTCCCTTCCTTTGAGAACATAGCAGCGCAGCCCCGCGGCTCCTGGAAGGCCGTCAACGACGAAACCGCCACTCCCTACGTCAAGCTCCTGGCTCGGCGGATCGCCAAGTTATCCAATGATGGCCTGAAAGGGATCGACACCATCAACTGTTGGATATCCCGACGGATCCAACCACTCCAACACCGCGATAGCCAGATGCACGAGTATACTGGTGCAAATGATGGCATGCATTATTCAGACCAGGAGATGGACCCTAGGGTGGTCGAGAAGCGCATCCGCTCTTTGATGAAATCTCCTAGGAAGAAGCCATTGAAGTTTGGCATGGCGATGTTTGAGAATGGCAGCTGCCCTTCGGTAAGTTATACTTCCGCCATGGTACTCTATGTTATCTTCAGATTTTTACTGACTGATGTCTTTATCTATCAGCTGAAATCACTTGGTCCTGCGGATTTTGCTCATCCCCTTAGCTGCTCTAACTCCAAGCCCACCGCTGCTGAGGAAATAGTTCACTCTAGCGGGAACAAGGAGGAGATGGCGGGGGACGCAGATGACACAGCCGGCACGACCAAGGAGAAGGTGATCCCCAAGAAACGGGTTGGTAGCGGAAAACCTCGTGGTGGCGGCGGGAAATCTACTGATTCCCGTCGTTTCGAAGCTCAACGCCGAGCGGAGCTAGAAACGCCATCTGAGAGTACCGCTACCATCATTCTACCAAAGTCAAGGTAACCTTTCGATACCTTTTCTTCATTGTTGATGCTTTGCGCTACTAATCCTCCTTTATTCAGAAGGAAGAGGCCTGCTGCCAAGGAACCGTCATCCAAGCGAGCCAAACCCTCCCCCGCCACCATCCCCCAGACCCCTAACGTACCAATTCCCTCCCCTGCTCGTAATGATATCGATATGGAGGATGCTGGTGGTCAGTTTGACTCGATGCCAGAAGCCAACCCAACGACTGAAGCTGCGGCTAATGATGTCGTCCAAAGTGAAAAGGCTTCTGGCTCGTTTCAGGGTCAAGTGGCGGATGCTCCAGCGGGGGGTAGTTTGTTTTGGAAACAAAAATAGCTTGAAGTCGTCCGTCTTATCTCCAGCCAGGAAGATGCCTGCAATCAGCTGTCTAGCGGCATTGCCGCTTTTGTAGAAAAGACTGCTACCATGAAGAAGGTATGTAATCCCAGTAGCTCCCGAGCGCCATAGCGGATTCATTTAGAAGATCCGTTATGGAGCTCTAAGAGTGACTACTGTAAATTTTTTGCATAGCATAGCCCCCGAGCGCTGTCATATTATACCGTGCTCTGTAGAGAACTTAAAACTTTCACTGAGTAGCCCCCGAGCATTATGGCGGATTATCCGGCATAAAGCTCTAAAGAAGACAAAAAATCAGTATAAGTAGCCCCCGAGCGTTATGGCGGATATCTATCCGGCATAATGCTCTAAGAGTGACTAAAAAATCATCGTGAGTAGCCCCCGAGCGTTATGGCGGATAATTTTCCGGCATAAAGCTCTAAAAGTGACTAACACTTCATATCATTTTGCCAGAATTACAAGAAAGTTGTAGAGGACCTGGTCCAGGTTGTTAGCTCGCAAGAGAAGGAGCTGGCAACCAAGAGCGCTCTTGTGGCGGACTTGCAGCAACAACTTGAGAATAGCGGTAATTTACTATGACAGGTTTGAGCTCCTTTATGCTTATTCAATCAATACTGCGCTGATACTTCCGCCATGCAGATGTTGCCAAGCTCAAGTCCACACTTGAGGGGGTGGAGAAGGGCCATGCCATTGCGATGGATGGGCTGCAGCAGTAGCTCCAGAAATCTTTGGCCGCAAACACCCTCCTCGAAGAGCAGCTGAAGGACCAGGAGCGCCAGAACCTCAAGAAGGACAAGGAGATAGAGGATCTCCGCAAAGCCGCCGCTGAATTTGAAAAGTGGTGTGAAGGCTTTAACGAGCTCCTCCATCACTTCCAGGAGACCCTGCTAGGTATCAATGACTTTCCATACTGTGAAGTTTGAAATTTTTGTTATGCCGAATTATGACGCATCTTCTTTTTCTGCTATGCAGCCACTCTGGAGCAAGGCGAGGTGGACACCGCCGCGGGCTTGCGCATGGCCACCGACGCAGCGAAGAAGGAACTAGATGGCCTTCTCAACGCTGGTCGTCAGGCGTGCGGGAGCTTGCAGATAGCGGGTTCAGCTGGCCTTTTCGCCATTGCGCTGACCAAGAAGCTGCTCCTCGTGCCAGGGCTAGTGGCGGACTGGAAACTATCATCCGCTCGGGGTGGCGCCAGAACTGCACTTACCTTGGCCAAGGCGCACTATCCTGAGCTAGACCTGGACCTTGTCACCTCCGGCATCCCAGAAAGTGGTGAGGATGGAGCGCCGGTGGACGAGGCCGCTATCCGGCAGAACGTGCTTGGGTACGATCAGCTATGTGCCCTGGGCACTCAGCTGAACGTATACTATGAAGCATACGATCTGCCGGGGAGTCAAGCTTTGGCGTCGGTCTCTGCAGCCACCGCTGGTGCTGATGGCGGTGAGGAGGTGTCTTCTGGCGTTCCGCCATCCTCTTAGACTTTATCCTGCGATGTGGCAGAAAAAACACTTGCATCAATTCGCCCCCTGAGTGGGTCTATAATTTAAACTTAAACTATGTGTATGCTCTGCACTATGGCTGATCTGCTTGTGGCGGATCAGTAAATGCTTTTGAACTTTGCAGCTTCAGCTTTTATTAAGTGGTTTATTTGTGCGAAGAAACTGCCAGGCCTAGTTTTATGCAACTTGCAATTTTCGACATGCTCAAAAAACAACACTTTGAAAAAAAAATCACGCGTAGGATTATGCGATCCGCATCTGGCTCTTTGTGCTTGACTTTTCGTGAGATGGCAAAATCTTCGCACGAACAATCCGCTAGGGCGACGATACTTAATAGCAACCGTCCAGAACCCTTAGCAGATGGCGGCTAAGATCGTCAAAAAGTCACTACTCGGGAATCCACACAGAGAACATCAGATGGAGATCAAAACATAAAAAAGCTATGCGGACCGCTATGGCAGATTTAAAAGGACGCAATTGCAAAGCACAATTGCGCAAAGGTTGCATACGATCTAAATGAACAATAAAGGAGGTAAAAGACTCAGAAAAAATCAAGAGTGAACCAGATGCTTTATTTCACTGATCATATAGAGGTGCCTATTACATAGCTAGGTAAGTGCTAAGTGTAGAAAGGACGTAGCTGTGCGATATTCCATGGATGATCTGTTTCATCGTAGATATCGTCAGGGTCTCTTCGTTTGCGCTTCTTACTGGGTCGCTTATCTAGCTCGCGAATATTGACGAGGTAGTAGGAACCATTCAGTAGAGCTTTGCTGATGACGAAGGGTCCTTCCCAAGGCGGGGATAGCTTGTGGGACTTCTGCTGTTTGAGGTGTAGCACCAGGTCCCCTTCTTTGAACGAGCGTTGGCGAACTCGCCGGCTGTGATAGCGGCGGAGATTCTACTGGTAGATGGTGGATCTCTGGGGTGCTAAGTCTCATTCTTCTTCTAGCAAGTCCACAGATAGTTGTCTGGATGCTTCTGCATCTTCCTCCTCGTAGGCCTCAACTCTAGGGGAATCGTACTGAACATCACTGGGCAAGATTGCCTCTGCTCCATAGACTAAGAAGAAAGGGGTGAGGACAGTTGATCTGTTTGGCGTTGTCCGTAGACTCCATAACACAGATGGCAACTCTTCTGCCCAGGCTCCAGCTGCTCTATGTAGCGGTGCTTCCAGGCGTGGCTTGATCCCTGACATGATTAGTCCGTTGGTCTGCTCAACCTGGCCATTAGACTGTGGATGTGCCACAGATACCAGGTCAAGGCGGATTCCGTTGTGATGGCAGTATTCTTCAACTTCTGCCTGAGACAAGTTAGTGCCATTGTCGGTGATGATGCTATGTGGGATGCTGAATCTAACCACAATGTCCTTGACAAACTTTAGGGCGGTTTTGCCATCAAGCTTTCTGATGGGCTTAGCTTCCACCCACTTCGTGAATTTGTCTACCACTACCAGGAGGTGCGTAAATCCCGAAGGTGCTGTTTTCAGCGGACCCACCATGTCCAGCCCCCAGACTGCAAAGGGCCAGGTGATAGGGATCGTATGCAATGCTGTGGTGGGCATATGGGTTTGCTTGGAGTACATCTGGCAACCTTGGCAGAGCTCCACGATGCGGTATGCATCTGCCTTGGTTGTTGGCCAGTAGAACCCATGGCGGAATGCCTTAGCTACTAGGGATCTGGCTGCGGTGTGATGCCCACACTCGCCTTCATGGATCTCCCTAAGTATTTCGATTCCGTCCACTTGGGATATGCACTTCATGAAGACTCCCGAGGTGCTTCGCTTGTAGAGCTGGCCATCTATGATGGTGTATGCTTTGGCTCTACGCTCGATTTGTCTCCTCTGGACTTCATCTTCAGGTAGCTTCTTGGTCACCAGATACTTCAGGTAGGGCTCTGCCCATGGCGGATTGCTTGGCAAAACCGCCATAACAGGAGAGCTCACTAACTCCGGATTTTCTGGATCCACCATCTTGACTGATGGTACGTGCAGATGCTCGAGGAATACGCCTGGCGGAACTGCCTTGCGGCTAGATCCTAATTTGGACAGGGTGTCGGCCGCCATGTTATCTTCTCGTCGTACGTGCTTTATATCATAGCCGAGGAAACTTTTGGCCATCTCATCCACTTCGTCTCTGTATGCCGCCATGACTTCGTTCCGAGCTTTGTATGTGCCAGCCACCTGCTGAGCGACAAGGTCAGAGTCTCCGCAACACATAATGTGTTGTACGCCGATCTCCTTTACGATGCGTAGCTCGTGCAGTAGCGCTTCATACTCCGCGATGTTGTTGGTGGTGGGGAAGTGGATCTGGAGAATGTAGCTAAGCTCATCTCCCTTGGGAGATTTGAGTGTCACTCCAGCCCCCGAGCCGTGTAGCAGCTTTGAACCATCAAAGTGCATCACCCAATGCTCTGGTTCTAGGACGGGCGTAGTCTCCTGTGCTTCCTTCCAATCCGCCATAAATTCTGCCAAAGCCTGAGACTTGATGGCGGTGCGAGGCTTATAGTCGATGTCGAAAGAGGCCAATTCAATGCCCCACTTTGCAACTCGTCCTATTGCATCGCTGTTGTTGATGATGTCCTTCAGTGGAGCCTTGCTTACCACTGTGATCTTATGGTCATAGAAGTAATGCCTTAACTTACGAGAAGCTAGGAAAACTCCGTATGCCAACTTTTGGTAGTGAGGGTAGCGCTGCTTGGACTCCGTCAGGACCTCGCTGACATAGTAGACTGGTCGCTGTACGCCGTACTCCTGCGCTTCTTCCTTACGTTCTACCATGATGAAGATGCTGACGACTTTGTTGGTTGCTGCCATGTACAGTAACATGGGTTCCTGGTCTTCGGGAGCTGCTAGGACTGGTGCAGTGGATAGCACTCTCTTCAGATCCTTAAGCGTAGCGTCTGCCTCGTCGGTCCAGACGAATTCGTCTGATTTCTTCATCAGCTTGTAGAGTGGCAAAGCCTTCTCGCCAAGACGACTGATGAATCTGCTCACTGCTGCCACGCAGCCTGTGAGTCGCTATACATCTTTTAAGTCTTTGGGCCAAGAGATGTCGAGGATTGCCTTGATCTTCTCTGGGTTGACCTCAATTCCGTGGTGGGAGACGATGAATCCCAGAAGTTGTCCAGCTGGTACCCTGAAGACGCACTTCGTGGGGTTGAGCATCATGTTGTACTTCCTTAGATTGTTGAATGTCTCTTGCAAATCCGCTATAAGGCCATCTTGCTTCTTGGACATAACGGCGATGTCGTCCACATATGCATGGATATTTCTTCCGATTTGATCCGCCAGGCACTTCTGCATGGTGCGCTGATACGTTGCTCCTGCATTTTTCAGACCGAATGGCATTGTGACATAGCAATATGTGGCATAAGGTGTCACGAACAACGTAGCGAGCTGATCGGACTCTTTCATCTTGATCTGGTGGTATCCTAAGTAGGCATCTAAGAAACATAGCAGTTCCGATCCCGCCATCGAATCAATGACTTGGTCAATGCGAGGCAAGGGAAAAGGATCTTTTGGACATGCTTTGTTCAGGCCAGTGTAATCTACACACATGCGCAGAACCTTTGTGTTTTTCTTAGGAACTAGCACAGGATTTGCCACCCACTTCATATGGATCACTTCTTTGATGAAGCCCGCTTTCAGTAGCTTCGAAATTTCCTTTGCTATGGCGCGGCGTTTTTCATCTCCGAAGCGTCTCATGGCTTGTCGTACTGGCTTGGAGCCAGGAATTATCTGTAGGGTGTGCTCGGCAAGTTCCCTAGGTACACCTATCATGTCAGATGGCTGCCATGTGAAGATGTCCCGGTTCTCATGGAGGAACTCGACGAGCGCGCTTTCCTATTTGGGGGACAGATTTGTCCCGATGGAGGTGGTCTTGGCGGCATCGCCAGCGACAAGTTCCACCTGTTTTGTATCGACTGTAGGCTTGAAGGTGGGCGGGGAGGCGGAAACCTCCTGCTTAGATGCCGGCATCTCCGCGGGGTCCGTGGAGGCATGGATTTCTTTAAATTCCTCGCCGAAGAACACTGCTTCCGTGAAAGCGTCTTCTCCTTCTTCGCACTCCTTTGCCTTTCTGAAGCTGCCATAAACGGTGATTATGCCATCCGGTCCTAGCATCTTCAGCTGATTGTAGATGTAGCATGGCCTGGCATGGAAACTGTGGAAGGCGGGGCGACCGAAGATCACGTGGTAGGTACTTTTGAACGGGACGACCTCAAAGGTTATGGGCTCTTCTCTATAGTTTTCCTCACTACCGAAGGCAACCTTGAGGGTAATAGACCCGAGGGACTTAGCTTGGCGGCCAGGGACCACTCCGTAAAAGGTGACAACACTATGGCGGAGTTGGGTCTTGGTAAGGCCGAGCTTTGTCAGAGTTTCCACGTACATGATGTTCAGGCTGCTGCCGCCATCCATTAAGCATTTGGAGAACTCATAGCCATGGATTACAGGGCATACCACCATGTCATAATATCCATCTGGGATGTGCTCTGGATGATCGTTGCGGCTCCAGCAGACCGGTACTTCGGACCATCAGACGTACTGGCGGATTGATGGCACGGTGGCATTAAGGGAGCGCATAGCAGCTCTCTGTGTCTTAGCCGTGGGGGGTCCAAGGAATGTGTGAAAGGAACCTTTTTTGTCCTTGATTGGGTTACCCTTGCCAGCACCACCCTCTGCCTTTTCGGCGGGTTTGGGCGCAGGATCTTCGTCCATGTCACTGCCATCCTTGGACTCCTTGTCTTTGTCCGCTTTTCCTTTACCACGAGGCCATTGTCGCCGATTGCGCTTGAAGCCAGCTTCTTGGTCCGCCTTGAGGTCGTTGACAAATTTGCAGTTCCAGTTGGTGTGATTGCACTTTCCTGAAGCATCGCGATGGGCGAAACATGGCATATCGCGGTATTCGTCGTAGGACACGGGGGCGGATGGCGCCGAAGCGGGAGCTGTAGAGCTCCGCGGCTGGCCACCGCTAGAACCGCGTCCCCTGCTGCGCTGGCTGCTTTGACCCTTGTCAGCGAAGGTTGTGGCCACCATGTCCGGAGTTTGCTGCTCTTCTGGCGGATTCTTCCATTTATTGCTGCTGCTCCGCTTTCTAGTATTCTGGATGGCGGAAGCCTTCAGAGATTCGCGGGCATCGTTGTCGGCGGCCGCGTAATTGCTTGCAATGGTGATCATGGAATTTAGGGTTAGTTTCCCTTCGTTCCTTTCCCGCAACAGGCGATGGCGGAGCAGTTGGCCCCTCTCCAAACTGTCGATGAACGCGAGGATGGCGGATTCGTCAGTAACCCCCTCGCAGGAGTTCTTCATATCTAGCCATCGTGCAAGGAAAGTTCGGGAGGTCTCATCGCCAGCTCGTCGGCACCTTTGGAGGTCACCAATGTTATGGGGTCTCTTGTAAGTCCCTTCGAAGTTTTCGGTGAACGCAGTTTGCATGTCGAACCAGGTTTGGATGGAATTCTCTACCAAGTCGTTGATCCACTACCGCGCTGTGCCAGATAGCATCAGGGGCAGATAGCGGACAGCAACGTTGGGTGATCCCCCGGCGAACTGCACTGCGTTGAAGTAGTCTTGTAGCCAAGTCAGAGGCCTGTCGACTCCATTGTACTGGCGGATATTTTTCTCGATCTTGAACCCATGTGGGATGGGCTCATCACGGATCCGTTGTCCAAAGCACTTTGGGCTGAGGAAAAAGGTGTTTGAGACTTGGCAATCTCGTTTAGGTGGGTACGCGCATCGTAGGGCTTCTTGTCCTGCGGATCCTTGTGAGAGTTGCGTGATTTTGATGGCCCGCCGCCACCGCCGCCGCTGCCGCCGCTGCCGCTGCCGCCGCTGCCGCCATGGGGGCCGCCTGGTGGAGATGGCGAAGGATCACGTTGTCTTTTACTCTCGCCGTCCTGCGATTGGTCTCTGCAGCTACGACGGCTTCCCTCTGCTCTCCGTGGAGATGGGTCGTCGTCATGGCGATGGGAGCCTTGCCCTTTGTCATCGTGACGGCGGGAAGAGCGATGCTTATCCTTGTCGCCGTCGTGATGTGCGCCATCGTCATGGCGAGATCGTTCCCTTTGCTTGGACCCACCATCCCGACTTGCTTCCCGTCGTGGCGGATCGTCTCTGCGTCCAGCGTCACGGCTTCGTCCTCGCTTACCATCATTGTCGCGTATGACGATTCCCCCCTTTGGGATTTCGAACGTCTTATACTTTGGTGGCGGCATGTTGGTCTTATGGCGGGGAGCAGCGTTGTCTTGCTGGTATCCATAAGCAGGGTAATTCTTGTGAGGTGGTGATGGATTTCTCTGCGCGCCCTTGCCATGTGGCTTATCATCGGAGGATATTGGGATGGCATCGGCCCAGTTGCGAGCTTCTCTTCTTCGGATTTCTGAGGATCCGGTATGAGATTCGTTATCAGGGCGCGTACCATAGTTGCCATTACCCCGAGCTTTGGAGGCAGTGCTGGACCTGCACAGCGCGGCATCAGATTCCAGCCGTTGCGATGACGTAGCCTTCTCCTGCTGCACCAATGCTTTGGTCATCAGTTTCACCGCCGTCTCTAGGGCTGCTGGGCTCTTATTATGCTCCAATAGCTCCTTTGCGGCCACGATGTTCTCAATGGGGGTAGCCCTGACTTCATCATGGTTCTTGTCCACATTTGGCGGGTTCTTGATATACATCTTGGCCAGAGTTTCCGCGGTTGGCACGGTGAACTCAAGGTTCCTTACCAACTGCGGGTCGCCTCCCTCGGTCATCTGGTTCTCGATGAGAGTAACGTACTTCTCCTCCATGTTCCTTGCACGCTTCAGCGTGTCTTGAGCTTTAGCAATATCACCATCAAGATGTTGCCCATCTTCTCGACTCGCTTTGCTTCCTTGAGGAGTGCTCGTCTTTTCTTCTCGAGATCGTTCACGTCCCTGACATAGTCAGGGGTGATTGGATCTGCCAGAGTTCCATAGACGACCTTGTTCCGCGGAGTCGGGAAGTCTTCCGGGTGCTGGACCTCGTTTATGGCGGGTTGCAGAGGCCTGGGGCCGCCCTGGATCTCAGGAAGCTATTCCGTGGCGGGATCGGCGGCTGGTGGCGGGTTACCCTGCTCTTTGTCGGCATCTCCATCAAGGGCTGCCTGAGATGGCGGATCACCGGTTGTCTGCCCAGCGTCATCTCCTTTGTTGGTCACGAACACCTGCTTGGTGATGCGTGGTGAATGACCAGCCCATTGGGAACCCCAAGAGGAAGGTGTGATGAGTATAGCAGCTAGTTTTCCCTCAGTTAAGAAACCAAGGTTTATCGTTCTTGGAGAGGAGAGACAAACGACTGAAGGTGATGCTTGCTAGTTTGCGACAGCTTCGGACAATTTATATATGGCGCCTCGTCCAAGCTTTGCTTGCTAGCTGCAACGCGGAACCTGCACACACACAACCAAGTACTTTGTTCCCGACATGCGATGAGGTTGTCAATCTCATCGGTTTGCTTGAAACAATGGTTATGAGTGTATCGAGTGGAAAACAATAGAGTATGCGAGTAAAGTAAACAGTGCGAGTAAAGTAAACAGGTGATAGCAATATAATGGAAATAGTACCGGGGTCCACAGTTCAGTAGTGGTGTCTCTCCATAAGATAAATAACACATGCTGGGTAAACAAATTACAGTTGCGCAATTGATAGAATAAAGATAAACGTGATATGTCAAGAAGATCACTATGAGATTTACTCTGGGCATTACAACAAAATACATAGACCGCCATCCAACTGCATCTATGACTAATAATCCACTTGTGGCGAATCAATCCGAGAACTCCACAAGTATTAAGTTGCGAACAACATATAACTGCATTAAGCAAAGTGTGTAATGTAAACAAAGCATATGCCCTTGAGCATATGAATGTTGTTTTCTCCCTAGTAGCAATAGCACATCTACAACCTTAGAGGTTTCTGTCACTCCCCCAGGTTAAATAGAGGCATGAACCCACTATCGAGCATAAATACCCCCTCTTGGAGTCACTAGCAACTACTCGGCCAAGATAGCTACTAACAACGGAGAGCATGCAAGATCATAAACAACATAGAGATAACATAAGATATAATTCAGTACAGCAACTCAATCATAACACCAATATTCATCAGATCCCAACAAACCAAACATGCAGAATTACATAACGGTGATCTCAATCATGTAGGGCAGCTCATGAGATCTAAACATGAAGCACATGGTGGAGAAGATAACCATCTAGCTACTGCTATGGACCCATAGTCCAAGGTAGACTACTCACTGATCGCTCCGGAGGCAAGCATGGCGATGAAGAAGACCTCTGGTGGCGATTCCCCTCTCCGGCAGGGTGCCGGGAAGAGCTTCTGGACCCTCCCGATCTCGGGTCGACGACGGCGGTGGATCGCAATGTGTTTCTGGAAAATTGATCAGGTACTTAGGTTTTTTCCGTCGGGGGGTCTTTATAGGCGAAGGGGCGATGTCAGAGGTGGGGCCAGGTGGCCTCACACCTGGCTGGCGCGGCCAGGCCCTGGCCCCGCCGGCCTGGTGTGTGGGGCCCCTGTGGCCCCCCTCCTACTCCTCTTTGGATCTCTGGAAGGTTCTGGGTAAAATAAGACTTCAGGAACTTGTTTCGTCCAATTCTGAGAATATTTCCTGTGTATCACTTCTGAAACACAAAAACAGCAGAAAAAAGGGAACTAACACTGTGGCAACTTGTTAATAGGTTAGTTCCGGAAAATGCATAAAAGTACCACGAAGTGTAACGAAACATTAGGCAAATGGTGTAAAAACAAGCATGGAGCATCAAAAATTATAGATACGTTGGAGACGTATCAAGCATCCCCAAGCTTAACTCCTGCTCGTCCTCGAGTAGGTAAGTGATAACAAAAGAATAATTTTTGAGGTGACATGCACCTACACAATCTTGATCATATATGTAAGCATTTGTGAGCTGGGATCATAAGAACTTAAAACATGGGCATGAAGATATAATCTTGACAATAAGAACTTAGCAACTATGTTGTAAATATGCAAATGAACACAAACAAAAGATCATGAAAATGAAACAATGAAAGTCAAACGTGTGTTCAAATCATAAGGAAAACATACAAATGGTTTTCAGCTTGTCCTTCAAAGAGAGCAAAACATAAATGCATAGGACACCTTCAAGTTTAAAAGGGCGACTAGATACAAATAATTTGAGAACAAGTGAAACCAACAACATGAATCAATCAATGAAAACTTTGGGACAATGCACATTATACTAAGAATGACAACTATGCTCTCTTATGGTGCATAAAGAAAGAAGGTGGTGACTCAACATAAAAGTAAAAGAAAGGCCCTTCGCAGAGGGAAGCAGTGATTGCAAGTTTTATAACCTTCAAAAATTATGGTACTTACCGGCTTTGAGCTCTCATTGCCCCCATCATAAGCATCCTGAATGGTTAAAGTTAATGCGAAAACAATTATGATGCATATGCTTGACAAATCATAAGTTGAAAACCTCGTGCCCCGTGAATACGAGTACCCAAACCTCATGCTACTTTACTTAGAGTCCTAAGCAAGGCTCTTGTCATTGTAAGTATATGCATATCATTGAGAACCGCCAATGGGGTACCTCCGTGCCCGATGACATGGAACAAGCCCACACCAAAATGACAGGACAAGCAGACAATGAACACCTCGACATCTCTTTTATTTGCCATTTGTTTAGCTTTTTATTGTGAGATGCGTCGTCGAATTTTCACCATGGGTATGCTGCAAATTTCCACCATGAATTATGCATGGCTTAGATTAGCGGCCCGGCGTTTCCCTAACACATATACAAACTCCATGATCCCCACAAGATTCCCAATTCATTTCACACCGCGGGCATTGTCGGGGGGATGACCCCCGGTAGGGTCAAGAGACTAGAAAGATACAAGGACTATGGTTGACTTTATGCTGGTTGACCAAGGAAGGGCCTGGCCGGAATATAAGAGCATCGGCCAGGCCGGCATATATGTGTATCCCGGCTAATGTTCGGATATGCCGGTATAACCGGAATATTTATTGAGAGGTGCCGGCATATGCATAGATATGCCGGCCTAACTTATTTGATATGTTGTGCAGGAGCAGGGAGGCCGGATTACCCGTCCTTCATAGGACGATGGTCCAGCATATAGGTCCGGGATATGGCCAATGGTCATATCCGGGTTACGTAGGTCAACCAAGGAGTCACATCCCTACAATCAAGGAGGAAGACATCTAAGCATGGAAGCAGTGCATGGTGACAGGGTGCACAGTGGAGGTCTACCTACCCTCACTGTGCACAAGTACAGCCCTTACCTCAGAGTGGTAAGGTCACAGTCCAGGAAGTACAAGATACAGCAAGGGTGAGTCCCATCGAGAGCAATCAGGGAGAAAGTCAAGGGCGTGTGCCTTCATCAGCTTGCCCTATTTGGAGTATAGTTGGTGTCCCCTGGTCTCAGGTGACCGTTGTAACCCTGGCCACCACTATATAAGGTGGCACAGGGAGCCCTAGGAAGGGGTTTTTTGGTCACTGAGTATTCCTACACTTAGCAGTTCATCTTCCTCCTCTAGCAGAGAGCTTGGAAGCACCATTGTTGTATACTCCATCGATCCAAATAAATAACCATTAGAGCAGGAGTAGGGGTGTTATCTCCTTACGAGAGCCCCGAACCTGGGTAGATCTGTGTTCCTTTCTGTCGTGCTTTTTAGCTCGTTCCCCTCTCCCGAATCCTCCAGCATCTAGTTCGGCCCCCATCTAAGCCATCCCATGGCATATGTTGTTTCACCACGACGACATTTGGCGCCCACCGTGAGGCTGATCGATATGCTAGGCGGAGTGTTTATTCGGACGGGGTCCGTGATAGCAGCTTCGGGAGTGCGCGTGGTCTCTGGCCTCGTCCAGAGGCTAGGCTCGCTCAGCTTCGTCAGTGACAACGCCGGATGTCTCGGCGGCCGGCTGTTCCCCAGGGATGGCCGGATCAAGTCTTTCGGTTCCCACGAGGTGTACGTGGGGACTGAGAGAGTTTGCAGGGAAGAGGTGCTGATGGCGGCGGATCCGCCATCACATCGGCTGGCTCACGCTGGGCGTAGCGCTCGCTCAGTAGAGTCGGCCGAGGTGATGATGGCCGGCACATCTGTGCCGCCGGCGGAGGGTGCCGGCAAAGCAACAGCAGCAGTGGTAGGAGATACTCCCCCGGAGCCGCCGAAGGCCAAGAGGTCGGCGCGTCCTCCGTTGGAGCGCGTTGAGAACCTGGCCGGCACTTCCGGCGTGCCGGCTAGGGGCCAGGTGCTTCTTCCCATCATCGATCGGCTTCTCGAGCCGGTGCGATCCGGCGATGATCCGGAGCAGACAAGGGAGGTCCTGGAGGGATCTCGTCAGGCCCTCGTCGACGAGGCCCTGGCCATGCATCAGGAGCGCGAACGGTTTAACCGGCAACTCCGTGAGTATGAGGCAGCCCATGGTTTTACTCCTGTGGTAACCCGGCCTAGCCGGATAGATGAAGTTAGAACTAGATGTAGAGATCTTAACACTGAGCTAGGTAAAGATGCTAGAGCTAAGAGTCATACTGCAACTAGCACTGTGCCTAAGGTAGTCTATAGCTCACCAGTGAAGAACCTTAGAGCAGCAGCGGAGGTAGCTAAGGACTTATCTAATTTGTCCGGCGAAGCACTGCATGAGCAGCAAGCCCGGCTTAACCATCTTTTGTCTGAAGCTACCAAGCAGCAGGAGGCCTTTAAGAAGGCAAACCCAGGTGCCGGGGCATCCCAGTACGTTGCGTCGGTAGGAGGTGCCAGCGCAAGGTCAAGGGGGGAAGCTTCGTCCCCGCATCCAAGCGCCCGGCGTGCCGGAAGTGTGACCTCTGGCCGCTGGGACAAGCAGATCCAGGTGTATGATCCGGCAATCGCCGGAAAGCAAGCAATAGTTCAAAAGAGTGCCGGCCAAGCTAACAAGTATATCAGCAGCAAGAAGGCTGGCCAGAATATGCCAGCCGGGCAAGGAGCAGTGTCGGCCGGTGGTGGCCGGAGTAATAGTGGTGCTCGGCGTCAGCCGCAAGATGCCGGGGGTGCAGCACAGCAGCAAGGTGCAGGTCAGCCGAGACATCGGGAAGATGATGGGAACTCCGCCCTTGCCAGGGCGGGATATCAACAACAGCACCAGCAAGGCCAGCAGTATCAGCAAGGCCAGCTAAATGAGCAGTGTCAGCCGGAGCAGCAGCAGCAAAAGATGATCGCGGGCCCAATTGCATCCCGGCTAGGACCTCGGTCCTTGGCAGCAAGTGATGCACGCTTCAAGCTAGACAGGATTCACCAATCAGAGTTGGTGGAGAGGCAAGGAGCTCCGGGTCCTATGTGCTTTGGACCCCGGATTATGGGTGAGCCGGTACCTTACTACTTCCAGCTCGCGCGCGGCGCGAGGACATACAACGGCAGTACAAAGCCGGAAGATTGGTTGGAGGATTACTCCACCGCAGTTAACATTGCCGGAGGAAACCTTAGATGGGCGGTACGATATGTACCGCAAATGCTAGAAGGACCAGCCAGGATATGGCTGAATAATCTGCCGGCCGGAAGTATCAACGGCTGGGTTGATTTCGAAGAGCAGTTTGTGTCAAACTTCACCAGTACATACAAGAGGCCTAACCGACCGCAGCAGCTGGCCCACTGCCGGCAAGGAGTAAATGAGACCGACCGTGACTACCTGACCAGGTGGTGCACATTGCGCAATTCCTGCGAAGGAGTTGTGGAGCAGCAGGCCATCATGTGGTTCGCTCATGGGTGCCGGCATGGCACCATGTTGTGGCAAAAGCTTCAGAGGGAAATGCCGGCCACGTTGGCCGAGACAATCAAGATTGCCGATAGTTATGCTCTGGGAGATCCCATGCAGCCCACCCTTGATTCACAAGGACAGGGGCAGACCCAGGGGAACACCAACAGCACCGGGAGACCAGGGCAATACTATCGCTCTGATAACCGGAACAAGAGAAGAGATGAAAGGCCGGATTACCGGTATGGAACAGCACAAGTAGCAGCTCTGGAGGAAGAGCAAGAGGGCGCCGGCAGTAGCCAGCGTCCGAGATATGAGGGCAATCAGCAGCCTCAGCAGCAGCAGCAACAGCCACAGCAGCAAGCGCAGCCCTTCCAAAAGAAGAATGTCTGGATCAACAAGAGTGCCGGCGGTGGCACCGGACAGAAGAAGCAATGGCCGAAGTATACGGTGGGTCTGGCCATGGACAAGCCTTGTGTGTTTCACACGTTCCAGCCGGGTAAACCAGCAAATCATTTTATGAGAAACTGTTCATGGCTGGACGACATATTAGCAGGTCGCGCAGGTCCCTGGGGACCGGCTAGACCATCTATCCCGGCAGCTCCATCGCCATTGACAGGCGCAAATACAGTTGTAGTCCCGCCCAGGCCGGTTAATCCCGGGAATCAGAGCAATGCCGGAAATGCCGGCGTAAATCAAGTAGATCAGAACTATAACCCGGAGTACTATGCCGGAGGCCCAGCAGCGGGCCGAAATGAGTACAAGGAACATGATCAGAGCTACATGGTCTTTGAGACCGAAAGAACAGACAAGCAGAGCTTGTACCGGAGGTGTTTGGAGGTGAATGCCGTTATGTCGGCAGTTCCGAAGCTAATGTACTGGTCTGACCAGGCCATTGGCTGGGACAGGGCAGATCATCCCAGGATCATGCCAAACCCCGGCGGGTATGCTCTGGTGATGGATCCGACATTCGTCGGGCCGGCTAATAATGTGAGATTTAGCAAGGTCCTCATTGACAATGGGAGCAGCATCAATATCATGTACCGGGATACGATGCAGAAGCTGGGCATCAAGGAAAATATGCTGGAGCCAAGCAAGACCACATTCCACGGCATTGTGCCGGGACTTTCGTGTGCGCCGATGGGCAAGATCCGGATGGATGTCATGTTTGGCAACCGGGATAACTGCAGGGTGGAGAACCTCATGTTTGAGGTGGTGGATCTGGAAAGCCCCTACCATGCTTTGTTGGGTAGGCCGGCACTGGCAAAGTTCATGGCCTCTACGCATGTTGCATATCTGAAGATGAAGATACCGGGGCCCAAGGGAGTGATCACCATCATTGGTGATTACAAGCGCTCGATGGCATGTGCAACAGCCGGATCTAATCTGGCCGAGACTCTGATCATTGCAGAGGAAAAGAAGAGGCTCAAGCGAGCAGTGGAGATTGCTGAAACAGTCGTGACCGGCACACCTTTGCCGGGCATGACAAACCCAAGCGGTGGCACTTCTTTTCAAGTGGCCAAGGAAGTCAAGAAGGTGCCTCTGGATGAAGCTTTTCCGGAGCGCTATGCCCTCATCGGGGCAGGTTTGGATCCCAAATAGGAAAGCGAGCTCATCAGCTTCCTCCGTGAGAATCGGGATATCTTTGCATGGTCTACTTCAGACCTGCAAGGTGTGCCGAGGGAGCTGGCTGAGCACGCATTGCATGTGAGACCGGATGCTAAGCCGGTGAAGCAACCGCTCCGGCGGAATGCAGGTGATAGAAGGAAAGCCATTTGGGACGAAGTGGCCAGGCTCCTAGCCTCCGGCTTTATCAAAGAAGTGCTTCATCCGGATTGGGTGTCTAATCCGGTTTTGGTGGAAAAGAAGAAGGATGAGCCCGCCATAGTGAAAGTATGGCGGATGTGTGTCGATTACACCAACTTGAACAAGGCATGTCCTAAGGATCCATTCCCGCTACCTCGGATCGATCAAGTGATTGATTCCACGGCCGGATGTGAACTGTTATCATTCGTAGATGCTTATTCTGGTTTCCACCAGATCCCCTTGTATGAGCCGGATCAAATAAAGACATCCTTTATTACCCCATACGGGGCTTATTGCTATCTCACTATGTCGTTCGGTTTAAGAAATGCCGGAGCAACTTACCAGAGGTGCATGCAAAAGTGTTTGCATGACCAAATAGATAAAAATGTGCAGGTATATGTCGACGATGTCGTCATAAAAACCAAGGAGAGCAAGACTCTCGTAGATGACCTCCGGGAAACCTTTGCAAACTTGAGGAGATTCCGGATGAAGTTGAATCCGACTAAATGTACCTTCGGTGTGCCGGCAGGCAAATTGCTCGGTTTCCTGGTTTCCAGCCGGGGAATTGAGGTGAATCCCGGCAAGATTCGTGCCATAGAGAGAATGAAGCCGCCGACAGATTTGAAGGAAGTACAGAAGTTCACCGGGTGCCTCGCATCCCTGAGCTGTTTCATAAGCCGGCTGGGAGAGAAAGCTTTGCCATTATATCAATTGACGAAAAAGTCCGACACATTTGTCTGGACAGCGCAAGCAGGTGCAGCTTTCAAGGAATTGAAACAGATGTTGTCAACAGCGCCGGTGTTGGCATCTCTAATGCCCAGGGAACCAATGCTGCTCTATATAGCGGCGACCAACAGAGTTGTCAGTGCGGTGGTGGTAGTAGAGCGAGAGGAAGGAGGCAAAACCATGCAGCGGCCGGTATATTATTTGAGTGAAGTCCTCTCCACCTCGAAGAACTACCCCCATTATCAGAAGATGACGTATGGTGTTTATATGGCGGCCAAAAATCTCAAGCATTACTTCCAGGAACACCCAATCCGGGTAGTGGCCGAGGCCCCTATCTCGGAAATCATAGGCAACAAAGATGCCAGTGGCAGGATAGCCAAGTGGGCAATAGAGTTGTCACCATATACACCTCAGTATGATAAAAGGGATACAATCAAGTCCCAGGTGTTGGCTGATTTCTTCATTGATTGGGCCGAGATACAATATGAGCCACCATTGCCAGATGCAAATTATTGGAGGATGCATCTCGACGGTTCCAAGACAATACATGGCCTGGGTGTCGGCATAGTTCTCAGTTCACCCAAGAATGACCAATTGAGATATGTTCTGCAGATTCATTTTGCAGCATCAAATAATGTGGCGGAATATGAGGCACTTGTGCATGGCCTGAAGGTGTCTAAGGACATAGGAATTCGCCGGATTATGTGTTTCAGTGATTCTGACTTAGTGATTCAGCAGTGTTCCGGCATATGGGATGCGCATGATGCAAACATGGGATCCTATCGTTTCCTGGTACAACAGTTGAGCGGTTACTTCAAAGGTTGTGAGTTCCGGCATGTTCTCCGGGCTCAGAACGATGCAGCCGATACATTGTCCAAGCTGGGATCTTCCAGAGATTCAATCCCGCCCGGCATTTCGTTGGAGCATCTGAGGAAGCCGTCAATCAAGCCATCGCCGGAATCATCGTCCATTTATGTCCCACCAAGCCCGGAGGATGCAGTTCCGAGGGAGATAGATGCCAAAGTCAGGTCAGATAGCCCGGGGACTGTTCTCTCAGTCCCGGGGACTGGCCGACATATGCAGTGAGTGCAGTATTCTAGAGTAGAAATAAAGGCAAGGGTAAGATGTGCCAAGAGGTTGTGCCGGTATACCCGGGGACTGCTCTGGCATACCCGGGGACTGATCCCTCAATCCCGGGGACTTCGCAGCCCATGGAGATCGATTATGTTTCGGTCGAAATGATGGAGATAGATCAGGCAGTATTCACTGTCAGGGAAGTGCCCTCATGGGAACGTCCAATCATGGATTTCCTGGTGAATGATCAAGTGCCAGCGGATGAAAATGAGGCCCGCCGGGTTACAAGGAGATCCAAAGGATATACCATCATCAACAAGGAAATATACAAGAGAAGTACCACCGGAGTGTTACAGAGATGTGTTGAATCTGCTGAAGGCTTGGAGATGCTCCAGGAAATTCATCAGGGGGAGTGTGGTCACCACGCTTCGTCTAGAGCATTAGTGGCGAAGGTATTCCGGCATGGGTTCTATTGACCGACGGCACTGCAAGAAGCCGAAAACTTGGTCCGGAAATGCAATGGGTGTCAAAGGTATGCCCACCAGATTCATCAGCCGGCGTCTGCCTTGAAGACTATCCCGATAACCTGGCCCTTTGCTGTTTGGGGCCTGGATATGGTCGGGGCTGTTAAGCCGGCAAGGGGAAAGATGACCCATATCCTGGTCATGGTGGACAAGTTCACCAAATGGATTGAAGTGAAGCCCATAAGCAAGTGTGATGGTCACACGGTAGTAAAATTCTTAAAAGACATAATCTTGAGATATGGTGTTCCTCATGGCATCATCACTGACAATGGGTCAAACTTTGCACAAGGGCCATTTGCCAGATTTTGTGAGGAGGTGGGAATCCGGCTGGACATTGCGTCGGTCGCTCACCCTTGTACCAATGGCCAAGTAGAGAGGTCAAATGGACTAGTGTTATCCGGCATAAAACCCCGGCTGATAGAGCCACTGGAGAAAACTCCGGAATGTTGGCTAGATGAATTACCAGCAGTGCTTTGGAGTTTAAGGACAACTCCGAATAGGTCAACAGGCTATACACCCTTTTTTCTTGTGTATGGAGCAGAAGCTGTGCTTCCTACAGATGTGATACATGATGCACCAAGAGTGGTGCTATATACTGAGGAAGAGGCTAAAGAAGCCAGGGAAAATGATGTTGATCTGCTGGAAGAAGCAAGAGAAATAACACTGTCAAGAACAGCAGTATATCAGCAGAACCTCAGACGCTATCATGCACAGAAGGTGAATCCAAGGAGATGCCAAGAGGGAGATCTAGTACTCCGGCTAAGGCAAGGCACAGAGGGCCGGCATAAGTTAACTCCTCCATGGGAGGGGCCATTCATTGTGAGCAGAGCTCTGCACAATGATGCCTATTATCTTATAAATGCGCAGGCCCCCAAGAAGGACAAGGTGGACAGGTCCGGAGAAGAAACCAAGCGACCATGGAACATAGCCCTACTCTGCCCCTTTTACTCCTAAGCAGCATAATGTATGTATTTCCATATTTGCTTTTGTATGCCGGCGCTTTATGCCGGCACAAGACTAATGAGTGAAATGTCGGCATCCCGAAGAGAGCGGGCACTGCCTCCGAGATATATCATTGTTTATTTTCAGTGTTTGTATATATGCCGGCTGGCTTGATTTGAATGTTTCCTATGTCGGCCTAGTAGTGTGTCGGCACCAAAGGCCGCTCTTCGACTTAGGTGCAGACCGAAACCCGGCTTCATGGCTAGCAAGAGTAGATGCCGGAGATTGTCTACACATGGAAAACGGCTAAGGAAGTATAAAGCAAGCCAACCGACATTTATGTTGTTCCTAAGGTTAAAACTTCAAATGTCGGGTGATTTGAAGTCTAAGTTTCCAAGTTTAAGTACTGTATGTTTAATGAAGCAACCTTGAGACTCATATGTCGAAAGCCAAATAAGGTAGACAAGTAGCCAAGGTTGTGAAGTTGAGGAAACAGGAAAACAAACTCGGTGACTTAGCCAAAAGATGATCCGGCATTCATAAACAAGCAAACCAAGTTAAAACTTGTTCAGGTAGCAAACTAAAGGGAAATAGAGTATATATTACATCTGCACCCGGCATACCGGGGATCTGATAAAGCTTAAAGTTTTTCGTGCGGCAAAGTTAAGAAGCAGGGGCAGAAGCAGAGCCGCCGGCTGAAGGAGCTGTAGCAGTGGAGTTGTCGGCCTCAGGAGTGCCGGACCCAGCAGATGGAATGGAGCCATCACCTCCGCCCGGGACAGATCCCTGTTCCGGAACGTTGGTGTCAGTTTCTTCAGTTTCTTCTTCATCTTGGCTAGAGTCGGAGCCCTCAGCGTCAGCAGCATCCTTGGCGTCGTCTGCCATCTTCTCCGGCTCGCGGATGTCCCGGACAAACGCCTCGGTGTCGGCATAATCCACATAGCTGTGGGCTAATTCTTGTCAACGCCGAATATGTTCCGGATCCGTGGTCCAGATGGATCCCTCGCGCACAATGCGCAAAGTCTCCAAGTCAGCTTTTTCGTACCAAGAGAGGAAGTAGTTGAGAGCTTCATCAGCTCCCACCCTTGCGCCGGAATCCCGCCATTCTCGGAGGCGAACCTTGGAAAGCTGTAGATCATTGCCGAGATCAACAGGATCAGTGGGCATCCTTTGCCCCGGCCAGAGGGCAGAATATGCCTCCTGGGCGCCAAGAAAAAGTTCTTCCGTGTAGAGGGTCATGGCGTTCTTCCGAGATTGCAGGGCCAACAGCTCTTCCGACATGTCCCAATTGGCCGAGTCAACCAGAACACCCCGGTTCTCCCGATCCAACTGCAGAGCCCTCTCAACGTCTTCGACGGAAGCAGGAAACTTGTCTGAGAAATAGAAATAATGTTAGCAAAAGGAGTATATGTCGGCTTAAAGGTTATGCCAGAAAGGATCATGATATGTCGGGCAGGATAAGGGAAAAGGATTTGAAGCTTACTGGCGAGGTCGGCATTGAGCTGTGCAACTGTAACTTCCCATTTCGTTGCCTGCTCCTTCAAGTTAGTCAGTTCGGCATGGGCGTTGGAGGCATCAGTCTCGGAGGTGACAAGCAGCTCCTGGGCTTTCTTGAGTTGGCCCTCCCTCTGTTCCTTCTCCTCCAGAAGCTCAGCGATCCGGCCCTTCAACTGCTCAACCTCAACTTTGTGGGCGGCATCCCGGTCATCCAACTGCTTGGCCACATCCACTGAGGGAGTACAGTCCTGGTGGCGTGCCTCCAGTGCAGCTTTCTCATCTGCAAGGATTTGAAGTTAAGAGAATGTCAAGATAGAAAACAATGGCAAGAGTTAAAGGATTTGAAGTACAAGTGGAGTGGTAAAAGATCCGCAGAATCTGGCATACCGGTCAGCTCCTTCACCCGCTGGAGGAGCGCGGTGACTTGTGTTTCGGCACCAGCTGCAGAATTTCAAAAAAAGATTATGTGTCAGCATATTAAGGTATGCCGGCAAGAGGTGTAGTCAGAAGCAAAAAAGGCAAGTCATCCGGCATATTAAGGTATGTCGGCGGAGGTTACCTTTCTGGGACAGTTCAAGCCGGTGCTTGCTATGCGCATCTGACAACTTCCGGTGCTCGCACACCAAGTCGTGGTACATGTCGGCGCGTGCATTGTTCATGCGCTGCAAGAGTGTTAGGATTTGAAAGGTTATAAGAGAAGTCTAGCAGATCAGTGCAGTTAAAGATTATGCGAAGTGTTCATGATATTGAAGATCCGGCACAGGTGCTCGCACCTATCCCGGCCCTCGGTGACTAGGATTTGAAGCTCGAAGCGAGCTTATATCTCGGTCAAGAGGATTTGAAAAAGGCTTAAGATGTTAGTTGATAAAGATCTGGCACAGATGCTCGCACCTATCCCGGCCCTCGGTGACTAGGATTTGAAGCTCGGATCGAGCTTATATTCCGGATAGTAAAATTTGAAAATAGCTAAGTGCAAAAGGTATTGGAAAATCCCGGCTGTCCGTATCCCGGACAGCCGACATTTTTGAGGACTGGGGATATACGTGGAAAAGACTTACGTTGGTGGCATCGGCCAGGAGGTGAAGTCTTTGCTGGAGGCTGAGGAGCTCGCAGGCGATAGGAATGGGCTTCGCGGCCAGGATATCAGATGGATTGCCAGTGGCCGAGGCTTTGGCCAACTTCTTGCTCCTGGAGTCCGCAGTGTCCATACTGTCGGCGTCATTCCACCTGATGCAGTGCTCCTTAAGAGACCCAAGGCTCTGGTCACTTTTCGTCAGCAGGGAGACGCGGCCCTCAAGTTCCGGCGTGTCGAAGAAGCTGGGCCGATAGCCGAGCCGGGATGCTGCCTTGCCAGAGTGAAGGGCCAGAGCATAGCTGGGCCGGGATGCTGCTTTAGAAGGAGCAGTGGCGGCGGATGGTGTGCCGGACTTGGTCGGCTGGATCTTGAGGGTGCCGGACTTGACAGGGGCAGAGGTCTTGGCCGGGGCAGCAGGCTTGGCAGGGGCTGGAGCCTTCTCCGTGGATGGAGTCTTGGGCGCTGGTTGTTCCGGCGCGGCAGGTGCAGCTTGCCCAGCAGAGGCAGGTTTCGGAGTAGTCCGGACTTCCGGCACTGCAGGGCCCTTTCCTTTGTTATCTATGTCGGCGCTCTTGTTGCTTGCGCCGGCATCCTCAGTAGTCCCGGCGCCGCTGATGGGCGCGCCGGAGTCGGGGGCATCTTGTTGGGCTCCTGTGTCCATGTGGACGTCAGAAGCCGAAGGTTCCTGTTGAGCCCCCGAGTCCATGTGGACGTCGGGGGCAGAGTAATCTTGTTCCGGCGGAGGATCGTCCCTCGCCGGGGAGGTGGATTTATCAGGCGCAGGCGAAGATGCCGGCGCCGGGGAGGTCATGTGACTTGCGGACGGTATGTCGGGGGTGGCAGTGGCCGCCGGCTTTTCAATGTTGGGGCTGGCGCTTGTGCTGGAAGCATGCTCCGGCGCAAGAGGAGCCCTGAAAAAGAGAAAACGCCAAGTTAATAATCAAAGCAAGAGATATGTCGGAGGCAACACAAAGAAAAGGAACTTACCCCGAGGCAACAGCTCATGGCGGATTCACGGCGGTCTTCCACCACTTCCTCTACCACTAGGGCGGGCTGGGTGGGGTTATTTTTTAGATCCGATCTAGGTAACTTAGGAAGTCCCAGATCGGATGAGTCCTCCTCCGTATCCAGCTCGAAAGTGGTCCGTTTGGGGGTTTTAGCCATACCAATCCACCGGAAATTGGTTTCCGTAGTGGGGGTAGAGTTTGTCTCTCCAATGAAGATATGTATATCTCCGATCGGAACGACGGTGAATCGAGCGGGGTTTTCTCTAGCCGGAACCCAGAGGTTATCTGCTGGGACGATGGGGAAGCCGGAATCATAGAGGACGCGCCCGATGGCGACGGTGTCGCCGATGCCTGCGAAGGCGGATCCCGCCTGGATCCGCGCTCCAGACGCGATTTGCCCCATGGTGGGCGCCAACTGTCATGGTTTCGTCAACAGATCTACCATATGGGTAGGTGTATGGCGGTTTGTGGAAGGGGGTGAACACGGCGGAGCGATCCAGGACAGTGGTAGCACAAGTTTACCCAGCTTCAAATCCCGCAACGGTGGCGAGACCCTACGTGCTGCTATAATTCACTATAAGGCAACAAGTGCTCGATTGCAATGATGGGATGGCTGTTTCGCTATGCGATCGGCCGTAAGATTGTCTGTTGTCTGGTGCCTCAAGGGCTGCTCCACGCCGGGCTTATAAAGGCGCCTGGCGTGGGCTACATGTTGGTACCGGAGCGGATACAACTTGGAGTCCTAGACTAAGTCCTATGCGTGTACTACAAGGCAACCCGCCATGGGCCTGTCTTCCGATCCGCCATAAGCGCCTGCGTCCAGTACCGCCGTGGGCTTCCAGCAATTGGGCCGCCCGGTAGGCGAATCCGCCATACCACCCTGATGGGCCACCCGGGCTTGCTGGTTTAGGACTACGTCGCTGGTATACCCGTTTGGTATATCCCCAACACAGAGGAACAAGAGCAACGGCCATGCAAAGTTTACAGTTACACCTCACCGGCGTAGCACGGTCCTGGTTGAACACTTTACCCAATGATTCCATCAGGAGTTGGGGAGAACTAGAGAGCCAATTCGCAAGAAATTTTCGCTCAACATATAAGCGCCCAGCGTCTCTGGAAGAAATCAAGTCGTGCGTGCAGAAGAAAGACAAAACCTTACGCTCTTATATACAACGCTGGAGTGTAATCAAAAATTCAGCAGAAGACGTCTCCGACGAGAGAGCAATAGATGCTTTTTTGGCTGGCCTTCATCGTTCGGACCTCATGGAAGAGATAGGGAGAACAAAGCCAAGGACAGTGACTAAATTAATGGAAGTAGCCAACAGATTCGCCGATGGAGAAGACGCATATAACAACAAGAGGGGACGTTCACCAGAAGTCGACAGAGCGAGCACGCAAAGGTGAAGATACCGCAACGGAGATAGCCACGCAAGGCGAAATCAGATAGCCGCAGGGTATGAAAGAAGGAACGAGGAAAGCTACGAAAACAGGGAGTTCCAGGCAAGAGATAATCATGAAGTAGAAAAACCAAAGTACTCTGGCCCATCAGCGGAGGACATGCTCTACGGACCTTATCGAATCAACTATGCGTACCTAGATGGGAAGAGAGTTTCTAACCATCAGATGAAGGATTACAGAACCTTCTTGAGGTTACAAAGTGCCATGGACTCAAACCAAGGAGCACGATAGGGAAAGAAAAGTATGAGTCAAGGATACCAAGTACAGCGACTAGCGAAACATCTGGAGTCGGAAGTATATATATCTGCAATGATCCAACCGGTGCCAAAATCCAAGAAAGAGCGGAAGAGCATATCCAGACAAGTAAACCTAGCTATATCATCACCACCAGCCACTACAGAGTACCTGCAATGGTCCGATCAACCAGTCAGGTTCAGCAGAGCAGACCACCCGAGGAAAGTACCCAGGCCGGGGCACTCACCGATGGTGCTAAAGGCGCAAATAGGGGGATACGATATCGAGAGAGTATTCATGGATGCAGGAAGTGGCATAAAACTAATATACGCAAGAACTCTGAAGGCAATGTGCATCTCACTGGAAAGTCTAAAGCCAACAGATTGTTCTTTCCACGGAATAGTACCAGGAGGTGCAAATTACCCTCTCAGAAAAATAGAACTCGACATTTGCTTCGGCAATAGCAACAATTATCGCAGAGAGAAGCTGGAGTTTGAATTCATGGACTGGCCTTCACAGTATCATGCAATCCTGGGGCACCCAGCATTTGCAAAGTTCATGGCAGTACCTCACTACGTATATCTCACGCTCAAAATCCCAGGACCCAAAGGAACAATCACGGTACAAGGCAGCTTTGAAGTATCCAATACTTGTGACAAAGAATTCAATAGGCTAGCGCAAACTTTCGGCATGACAGCAGAGTATGCAAGACTGAAAGGCAAAACTGACCACAATGTGCTACCCGACGTCGGACGATCCCTGCCAGATCAGGCTTTCGATGCAACTCAAGACTCAAAGAAAATACAAGTCCACCCCACGGACCCAAACAAAACCACCTCCATAGCAGTAAACTTGTATCCCACATAGGAAAGCGCACTCATCGAGTTCCTCCATGAGCGCTGGGAAATCTTCGCCTCGTGTCCTTCAGACATGCTAGGGATTCCCAGGGAACTCGTCGAGCACGCACTAAATGTGGATCCTAAAGCAAAGCCAGTCAAGCAACCACTGCGACGATTTGACGAACCCAAAAGGAAAGCAATAGTATCCGAGCTACATAGGCTAGAAAACGCCGGATTCATCCGAGAAATCAAGTCATCAACCTAGGTTTCTAACCCAGTCATTGTACCCAAGAAAAACACAGACGTACAAAGAGTGTGCGTCGACTACACATCTCTCAACAAGCACTGTCCAAAGGATCCCTTCCCTCTACCTCGCATTGATCAGATAATAGACTCAACAGCGGGGTGCGCAAGGCTTTCCTTCCTAGATGCATATTCTGGCTATAACCAGATCAAACTTAAGAAAGAAGACGAGGAAAAGATAGCTTTCATCACACTATACGGCATGTTCTGTTATCAAGTCATGCCCTTTGGCCTAAAAAACACAGGAGCAACCTACCAACGGATGATGCAAAACTGCCTCGGAAGCCAAATAGGATGCAATATCCAAGTCTACATCGACGACGTGGTCATCACCACAAGAAAAGAAGAGTCGCTGATTAGTGACTTGGCAGAAACTTTCGACAATCTAACCAGGTACAAACTCAAGCTCAACCCGACAAAATGTTCTTTCGGCGTATCAACAGGACAACTCCTGGGGTTCCTGGTATCGGCAAGAGGAATAGAGGCGAACCCAGAAAAGATTCAAGCAATCCTAACAATGGGGAAACCAATAAAACTGCATGACATACAGAAGCTCGCTGGATGCGTCGCGGCACTAAGTCGATTTGTCGCTCGGTTGGGAGAGAAAGCACTCCCTTTCTATGCACTCATGAAAAAGTCAGATGACAAATTCGAATGGACAGAAGAGGCAGACGTAAGTTTCGCGCAGTTGAAAAAAGTGCTCTCCACACCACCAGTGTTGGTCGCACCAAACGAAAAAGAGCGACTACTACTTTATATCGCCGCAACACATCAAATGGTGAGTACAGTATTGGTAGTCGAAAGAAGCGAACACTACTAGGAAAACCCTTATCTGTGGAGCACCATTTTGGGCTTCAGTGGCGCACCAGTGGTGCGCCACGCATATCAAGCCACTGGTATTTATTACCAGTGGCGCACGCCCACGTGCGCCACGGTTATGTGTCCTATCCGTGGCGCACCTAAGTGGGGTGCGCCACGCATAATATCTGCGGCGCACCCAATTTAGGCGCGCCACGGATAGGGTGCGCCACTGGCAATAAAAATGGTGCTCCACTGATATGTTTTCTATTTGTATTTTTTTGAGAATACAGCAGGAATACACAGTATACAGCACAAAAATATATAGTATACAGCAGAAATGCAAAGATATACACATCATTAACACAGGAATTCACCAAAATACATCAATATGAAGTCAAGTGTCGGAAGACATCAATATAAAGTCAAGTGTCGAAATACATCAATATGAAGTCAAGTGTCAAATCATTACACAAGTTAAGTACAACTTTGATCATAACATATTATATATGGAGTTACATAATCACCTAGACTACTATATGAATGAATAGATCACACCGATGACGACGATGAGCAAGATCGAGACCATGATCAAGAACTTCATCCGATTCTTCTTCCACACATGTCTCCTCCACTTGGAGACCACGAGCTCTCTTGTCTTGTACCCTTTGTAGCAGTTGCCGCTGAAGTTGGTCACCTGTGCCTGGCAGTCCTCCGACTCCTCGTAGACTCCTGGAACCCGACCACTGTACACCACGTACCACTTCGCCATCTCTCTATAGACATGTAGTATATATGTTATGCAACGAAAGGAATGACAAAGTGCAAAAACATGCTTGCATGATCACAAATACTATGGCAAGGATTCATAAGCCTAGAATAAAACATAGCATGGATGACGATCGATCATATATAAGCAAGTCCAACATCGATCCTCAAGGCATTACGAGCCTCGGCAAGTTAAGATTTACACACACATGTCCAACAATAGTTCGGAAACAACACTAGGATAGTAAAGTTTACGATACATCGACCCAACACCGCTAGCTAGCCACAGACATCATGTAGTCCTCGCCAGGAACGGGCGCATGCCCTCTCTCGTCATGAACGTCCTTGTGTCGCGCTGCCTGTCGAGGCATCCTTCGATCTCGCGGTTACTAAATGCTACGCCACAATGCATGACCCCGCCGGTTGAGTCAACATCTTCATGAAGGACTTGCGCGATCTGAGTCTGGATGCGCCAGAAATCTTCCATAAGGTTTGCATCATCGATCACCGCAAACTTTTCGGCCCATGGTCGAAGATTAGATGGTAGCGCCCTGATCCGCGAATCCCGGACGATCCCCTTCAGGTGATGGACGGCGTAGAAGGCCTCCTTCACACTGCCAGGCGGCTGCTTGATGCATGGAAACTTTGTCTGGTGCATGAAGATATGCTTGCCATTCTTGACTTTCTCGCCACCCTTGGTGAATTTGCCCCCCTTGTCGGTGTAGAATTGTAGAGAATCATCGAGCACACTCTTGATTCGGCCATAGTTCTTCATCGGCTTCGTTTCACTCGATGAGTCAAAGTACGTTGCTTGCGACCACCTTGGGCAAATGGATATGAGTGAGCAGTATATGCCTCTACATAGCAGAATTGAAAAATAAATTGTTGTAAGAGGACCAACCGGAGAATCTAAGAAAGAAGTTTTCATGGCGGTGTTCACTTACTCGGGAAAGCAAGGCAGAAGAATGGAGTCGATGGTCGGGTTCTCCACAAAGATATTCCCATGGTACTCCTTCACCGTTGCCCGGTCCACCTCGTTCACCAAGGCAACATCACGCATGAAGTAGGGGTCTACTATCACAATGCCCTTGGTCTTCTCCCTCTTCGCCTTCAATGCCATATGAAGCGTGTATAGACGGACCAAGTTATAGTCCAGGCGGTTGGAGTGCAGCAGATTGTAGATGTCCTCGTACCGCATGAAGAAGATTTTAGCGGGTGATGTATCGACGAAGCCATGGCCCTCCGGCACCTTGATTGTGTAGACCGGGTACCCAGGATTCTTTTCTTGGAGAAGGCGCTCCTCGAGATACTGGATGCTATCATGCAAATTCACGATCGCTCCACCCGCGTTGGCGAGCATCTCCTTTGTCAGCATCGGCCGACCTGCTATGTGCATGGGGAAATCACGGGGCTCTTCTCGCATGCCGTCCTCAGCCCGGAGTATCTTCCTCGGAGACGGCTGGCTCGAAGCCTTCTTGCTCCGGCTATGCTTCCGGCCCTTCTTCTTCTCCTCGACAGGAGCTGTGGATTGCAACTTATCCGGCACGGGAGCAGCGGATTTCAGTTGCTCATCGACCGCCTTGTGGAGTGTGGTGGGGCTGATAACATTGGCCGGATTGGGTTGTGTGGCTGCGGCTTCCGGAGGCGTCTCCTGAGAACCATCGCCGAACCGCAGACGCTGCGTGCATGACAGGGGACGACCGGCTTGTTGACCACGGGAGGCTGGATCTCCAAGAGGAGGCATGTAGATTCCTTCGTTGGCCCCGATGTCGAGGAAGCCGTCAATTTCATCACGGGGGTCATCGCCACGGTTAGGTGTAGCGTCCACGTGCTCGGGTGGAGGCGACGGCGTGTGCGCGGCTAGCTGCTGATGCCTCTTGGTGGCGGGGACGAACACCGGTGGCCGTGTCTTTTTAGCGGGGGCAGCCGCGGGGCGCTGATCATCCTTTGCAAGGCGAATCTGTGACTTTGGCCATAGCAAGGGCCAGCCGACGCAACCTCCGAGAGAGTAATGCTCATCGGCTCCATGAGGTTGCATGGGAGGATCAACGCCTTCGCAACCATTCAAAGGACGCACCAGGGCAACCCTGAACATACCAGCAGGGATGGGCAAGTTGTGCATCAGGGGGTTCTTCGGTTGGCATATGGTACCCTTGCCTACATCCTTCAGCATGCCGTTCACATAGTGCAGCAAGGTGCAACTAGTGTCCTGCGGGAGAACATGTTGGGCATCATTATCAGATGGTACTCATCAAAAAAGATGGCAGAGTATGAAGTCGAGCCTACGATTAGTTACCTTGGTAAGGGCGTTGAGGTCGGCTAAGGTGGACACGCGAGGCTGCGTGGGCTGCGGTGGAGGCGGCGGCTGCACGTTGGTGTTAGGCGGCGGCTGCACGTTAGTGTTGGGCTACGGCGGAGGCGGCGGCCGCGTGTTGGTGTTGGGCTGCGGCAGAGGCGGCGGCCGCGTGTTGGTGTTGGGCACCGGCGCCGGCTACGCGTTGTTGGTGTCGGTGGCCAACAGGCTCAGCCCCGCGAACGGGTCTGCCGATGGGTAGGAGGGCGGGGTCACCATGTTCAGCGACACGTGTTGCGCCGAGTTGCTGCCGGACACGCTGGGCACCGGTATCGGCCCAACTCCACCAGCGGCATTCCACACCACTAGACCCTCCCACAATTGAGGAGGAATGACCTGGCGCAACCTTGCTTCGAACTTCTGCTCCATCTGCGCTGGCAGCGCGGCCACTTGCGCCTTGAGATCTGCAATCTCCCGCCTCTGCGCCTCCTCCACCTTGCTTCTTCTCTCCTTTCTAGACTTTGATTCCTCTTTGAAGTGGACGCCGACTTTCGTGGTCAGCCCAAAGCCGGAAACACGCCCAGCGGACGTCATCTTCTTGTGCTTGGGCCTCTTCTTCATAATATTTGTCGCCCTGTTGAAAGGAGTGTTCCAAGGCTCCGATTGCCCTTGGGTGGAGCAAGCTGCCTCGATGGCTATTTTAGCTTCCTGCAAAAGGATTCGTGAACCCAATTAGAATCATCGTTTCATTATTGATTGCAAATCGACTTGAGATCCGCGGTAAGTTGCTTACCACGAGTTTCTCAAACTCTTGCATAGCCTTTGCTGAGGTTTTGAATTCCTTTGTCTTGGGGCATAGGTAGTAGTGGGCCCGCACAAAGTTCCGGACCTGCGGGTCCGTGAATTTGTCAAACATGTTGGGCTTGCCAAAATGAATAAGCTCGGCGTCCTCCTTGTCCCACACTTCCAGGATTCCTCTGTAACCACCACTCCCAAGACGGTGGTGACCTAAGTTCTGTTCATACATCTTCTTCCCCAATGCCAACAGAGCTTTGAAGGTATCGGTCTCCAACTCCTCCTTGAAAAGAAGATAGTCGTCGTGATCTAGAAGTGGCTCATGCTTCTTGATCTCTTCCCAGCTTTCATCCTTGTCAATCCGCTTCTTCACCCGGGTTCTCCAGCTAGCCAAGGCCGTGCTCATCTTCGTAAGGGCCTGCTGGTTCACCTTGTTGTCTTTGAGGTTTAAGTTCTTGTACTCCTCCGGGAAATCATATCGCTCGTGAAGCTTCTATAGTAGGAGCTGCACAAGATGCGAATTGCCAGGATCTCAGAGGTTCCTCGTGTTGATCGTCACGGTCTCCTGGACGATGCAACCAATCTGCGTCCCGTATCCTACGGCAAGGGCTTTAGGCTCCACGGGTACGCCATTTTCATTCACGGCGGTGAAATCCTCATGTTTTGTGCCAAGCGTCGGCGGGTTCCAATCCTTCCTGATGGCCTTCTTCTTCTTAGCAGCCGAGGTAGATCCACCATCGGTGGTGTCATCCTCGGCGCCATCGGTACGCTCGCCGCCAGCATCGGTGGTGTCATCGGAGTCTCCGTATCCTTCTCTACCCTCAGAGTCTCCGTCTCCACCCTCAGAGTCTTCGTCTCCACCCTCAGAGTCTTCGTCTCCACCCTGATCATCTCCACCTCCGTCTCCGTCCATGACGTCTATTTCCTTCTCCTCAGCCACCCTCTGGGATTGCATCCAAAATGGCAAGTTGGCCGCCCGGGCTTGTTCTTCGACACTCATTTGGTTAGAAGGGCCAGCGCCGTTGTTGACGTGTCCGGTCGACATGTTTGCACTAAACAAAAGGAGAAAAATGTTTAGTACAACAAAAAATCGATCGGAAAATTTGACAGCACCTCCCCTATAAATGGCTACCTAGGAGTGCCTATTTCTCACCGAAACGGAAATCAATCAACATTTCAGGAGTAATAGGCACTCATTTTCAAAAACCTGTAAACAATTCACACAAAAAAAGCACAAAATGTGCCTTTCCAACACAGATTTGTCGACAACATATCGACAACATGCACATAAGACACAACAAGTGCCTTTCCACCATTGCTGTCCATAGAAGCACAAAATTCTGTGCAAAAACTGAGTAAAAGAACCTCACAGTAAAAATGTGTGCCTTTCCACCATTGTTGCTCATAGTATAAGAACATGCTCACAGTATTGTTGCTCACAGTATAAGAACATGCTCACAGTGTAACGTCCCACCTTTGGATTTAGGTGGAACACCTGTGTTAAGTGCTATTCCCTGGATCACTGATAGCACCACAGAACAAAATAAAGAATTCATTGCATAGTATCAAGATTACAACATGGATCCAGATACATAAGTCTTCAAAAACTTACAAACTAGCTTAGTCACATAGACTAGCTCAAGGAACAGAGTTCAACATATCACAAACACAGCGGAAACTAAGGTAGCAGTGAGCCTCCATCTTCACCATGCGCCACAGGCAGTCATGTTGGAATGTAGACTCGAGATCCTATCAACTTACTCCTTCTCTGAAAAACCTGCACATTTGAATATGCAGCCCCACAAATGGGGGACAGTACAATGATGTACTGGCAAATGACACATATTTGGTGGCTGTTGTGAAAGAGCTATCTACATGATATTTGGCTAGTGGAGCTTTTGGCTTTCCAAATCAAAACATTTTTAAACCTTTATAAACTTTAAGGGTCAAGATAACCCCCAGGTGAAAACCACCACACAAATCCTAGGTTGATAGCCAGGTGTGCAGCCCTGAGTAGTTACTCAACAAAACTAGAATAACCCTCAGGCGACGACAACCACACAAATCCTGGGTTGATAGCCAGGTGTGCAGTCCTGAGTAGTTACTCAACAAAACTAGAATAACCCTCAGGCGACGACAACCACACAAATCCTGGGTTGATAGCCAGGTGTGCAACCCTAAGTAGTTACTCAACATAACTTGGATAACCCTCAGGCGACGACAACCACACAAATCCTGGGTTGATAGCCAGGTGTGTAGCCCTGAGTAGTTCCTGTCCTGAGTGTTTCTAAACAATTTTATTTTTATTTAGAAATGGTGATGAGACTCTTCCGTACATCCATGTCTAGGAACTCAAGTTGTCCATAACCGGAGACACGGCTAATCGATTAGTTTTACACCCTGCAGGGGTTGTGCACTTTCACCTTAAGACTCATTTTACGCCCATACATAAAATGAGACAAGACCTTTCAGAAGGAGCATTCAACCATCCGGATTTGACCGTGCCCAAAATACCACCCTCTGTCAGTACCCATGGATGAACCCTCACATCATACTCAATCAAGACAGAGCCCATATTGTCATAAGGCTGCATTGGAAGCTCACTAAAGCAAGGAAGACATGGTAGTCTCTTTGTTCCTGGGTGGCAATCCACAAGTGAGCGCCCAGGCGAAGACAACTACACAAATCCTAGGTTGATAGCCAGGTGTGTAGCCCTGGGTAGCCACTCAACATCGCCTGCATCATCAAACCAATCCACCCAGGGGTTTCATTGGGTTGAAGTTTAATTTTCATACCAGTTCAAAACAAGCATGGCATCATTTTCCATAGTAGTTTGCAATCCTAACAAGTGGGGTTTAAGGGATAGCTACACACTACTAGGGGCTAAGCATTTCATAACCACTTTGAAAATTTCATATCATGCACAGTATTGAAACCACTAATGCATATAATAAAAGATAGGTGGAAGTATGTGTGTCACTTGCCTTTTTGAAGTTCAAACTCTTTCACTTCTCTCAACAAGATACGTTCTCTCCGTACAAAGCTATAACATAGAAATAACACAACATAAACACATCATACAATCCAAACATAAGTAAACAAGACAAACAATTGAAAAGTGTTGGTTTAACATTTTAGATTTATTTAAGATACTGTGATAAGAGAGATATGGTAAGGTACTTGACTTGCAAGATATAGATTTGGGAGTTTGGATGGCAAGGTCAAATGATTAGAGAGAAATGAACTATCCAAGATATAAGTGATGAGTCTTTATGCTTTACCAAAGCATGAATAGAATTTGTATATGGCTCATGTGAATTGAATCAATTAGCTATCAAATAGTGCAATAGCAATACTATTGAATAAGTGTGACAACATTTACTCATAAATAGTATACATTACACTTAGGCATTGGGCAAGGGTTTTGTGGAACATTGAATTACTCAATTAACTCATTTGCAAATTGAATAGTTCAATACAGGTTAATAAGAATAAGTGAGCATGGGGTTGGATATAAAGGAATGATATTTGGGAGATAGTTCAGAAGTCCTATTGGGTAATTTGGAGTATGGATATGTGGTGTGAAGTGGAGTATATCAATACCACATTAGGAAGAACAAAACCAATAATTTGGGATACAACATATCTTATTCAATAACTCAATTGTAATTTGAATATATGTGAATTGGACAATGTGGTTTGATGTAGTAAGAATATTGAATCATAATGGTGTCAAAAATGATCTTGGTGGATATGTATGAATGATATTGAAAATAATGGTGTGTGCTTAGCCACAAGATTCTCTTGGTCAAAATGATTAACTTGGACTAGATATGGTCATGTCAATATATAAATTATTCTTTGAAGAAATCAAACTAGATTTGGGTGAGATGGTTGTTCAAAGATGATAAAGTATTTGAATGATTCTAGACATATGAGCTATGGTGTAATGCATCTCAACACTAGGAGAGCAAAAGGAAACACTAAATAGGATATAGCACAACTTACTCAAATACTCAATTCGAATTTGAATAATATGTACTAGGTCAACAAGAACAAGATGGCATAATATTGAGTCAAGTTGAAATGTAAATATGGTATGGATAGGTATGATCACAATATTAACTTTCGAAGAAGGAATCATTATAGAATAAATTCTATAATAAAAATACTCAAATTCCCATATTTAAATTTGAATACATGTAAATAGGTTCAAACCCAAAATTTAAGCTTACAGATTCGAAAATTCAATAATTGGAAAGTTTGGTACCACTAGATAGAAGATTTAATTATGAATCTAACGCAATAAGAATCATCTAAAACGGAGCTATAGATCTTTAGTTATGAATTTTCAAAATTTGATGTGAGCTACCTTAACACTGCGAACCTGATCGATCGGATGTCAGTGCATGCGTGAAACAGAAACTTCGTGTCAAGATGTGATAGGCCAAGACGTGATAGCCTGATAGGCCAGTACCGGTTCACTTAGGATTTTAAGTATGTACTCTGCACCATATGATACAATCTAACGTAGGACTTATCTATGGCGTTACCCGTGCTTGTCGACAGCGAGTCAGCGATGAAGAAGATGGCTGCGGTGCAGCCGATGCTCCGACAATCTTCGAGGTCCAGGGATGATCGTACAGCTTCCAGGATACGCGCAGGCGATCTTCGATATTTGGCTGCTCCTCTAACACTGCTACGGTCGGTTGGACTCGTGGTCGTCGGCGGTGAACAACGTCTCCAAAATAATGCAAAAACATGTCCAACGGATAGAGAATGATTAGGAGATTCTACTTTTCAAAGGAATCGATATGGAAGATAAACATAGAGGATGTACCGTCGCGATGAACTCCGATGACGTCGTGGCCATCAGCGGGAACATGATGCACGACCATGTCCTTGGGGTAGATCTTGGATCGGGGAGTCTTCTGGTGTGAGGAATAATCGAGATGATCACCGAGGGCGACGGCATCTGGCGATGAACTCAGATTTGGGGCTGATCTTGGCATGGTTGGTAAGGGCTGTAGATAGGTCTTTTCGAAAAAGTTTAAGAACGAAGGTAAAAGAGGAGAACAAAAGGTACATGGTGCTCTCCACGGTTTGTATTGGTATGGACTGAGGAGGGAGATCGGGGAGGTATGCCGACGATTGCCATTCGGGGCACCGGTTCAGTTTGAACGATTTAGGCGTCAAAATGGAGAAATGACTGCCTGAATAAGTATCCCATTCAATTTAGAGTAACTTTCGTATTGAAGTCGAAAAGAAACAGTCACACAATTGATGGGAAATTGAAGAGAGAGAGAGAGATACAGCCATTGTTGATATAACGTTCCAGCTTAGAACGTGAACGACTCCATAAGGAAGACGACCACGAGCATGTCCGGCTGGATCGGTCCCTTTAGTTAGATGGGCTGAAATGGCTGTTGTTGGCCCATGTTTGGCAGACCTACTTTTTTTCTTTTTGTTTTCTTTTCTTTTAAATCTTTTGCATAAATAATCCAAACAAGGTCAAACCAATTCCTAAAATTTTCTAAAATTCAAATAAACAATACAAAACAGTAAGAAACAAGTTTTAATGACAAAACTAATTTTCAACAAAACTTTACTAATTTGACATAAATGGTTTTATTTGCATAATGCAAATAGAATTTGGGTTTTCAAAATAATTCTTTAAATTCAAGGATAAAACTTTATGATATTTTGAAATTAACTTTCAAACACAATTTTAGTAATGCAAACTTTATACATTGTTTTTGAAAATAATTCCTTAGCAAATAAACTTGCATAGAACTTGTATGAAAGCAAAATAGTATTTTTGGAATTTCTATTTCCTCAAAGAGTTCTCTAAGGATTAATAGAAAGTTTGAAATAGTTCCCTATCAAACATTTGAATTTGGAAAATTTTATAAGAAGCTCTTTTATAAATTGGAAACCTTGGAAGTAAAATAGTTTGGTTTGAGGGTTTAAGAAAACTTTAGAGAAAAAGGCATTTAATTAAACTCAAAAAAGTTTTAAATCCTTTTGAAAATGCAATCAATGCAGATAAAACAAAAAAAAATTAATCCAAAATTTGATAAAAACTTGGGATGTTACAGACTACCACCCTTAAAAGAAATCTCGTCCCCGAGATTTGAAGAGGCTAGAAAGAGAGAAGGTTTTGAGTTTCCTAGGTGGGCTACCACCCTTAAAAGAAACTTTTGTGGTTAGTCTAGGTCCTTGGGTTCCACTAGAACCACTTTGGTCTTAACTTGGCACTGGGTCATCTCTTGAATCTATAGATAGATTCTATCTTTATTTCTAATAGGTGGGTGTCTATTCTCAAACTTGGGTTCCTAGTATTTCTCAATGAGGCTTGAGCATTAGTTTGCTCCATTGGGGTGCTCCTATCCCACAAGATAGTTTGTTGAACCACTTTGGACACTGAAGGGTCACTCTTTGGGTCAATCAGAGGACCATGTTAAAGTGACCTTCTGTCTTCACTTCATCCTCTTCGATGACATCCTAGAAGTTATTTTATCTTATGGTTGCTTCCTTGGTGATCACTTTTGGGGTCAAACGGAGTTCTTCAGATTGATAAGATTCCTTCCATCACGTGTCTTCTTCAACGGTAAGCTTGTGACTCACTCGCCGAAATCCTACGTTTTAGCCACACTGGCTCACTATAAGGAGTGTAACATATTATCCTCCTAAGGTTAAGGTTTAACAACGTCGTCTCTCATAGGTATGTCTCTCTAGGTGTGTAAAGCCAACATTATGAGAGCGAATAATAAGAGTAGTAGGAATGGTGATCAATCCATCCTGCACCCAAATCATTACTTCATACATGGTTTGCAAACCTCGTATTCTAACTCTTGGTCAATCTCACTGGTTTTGACAAAATTTTCTTGGAAATTGAACCAATGTTCCAAATCTAAATTTTTTGAAAACAAAACTATCGTTCCTTAGCTAGGGTTTTGCGTAGACTCTGTCGTATGGCGTTAACTCTTGAGTTGCATATCCTTCAACTTGCTAATTCAGGGGGAAAATTAGCATCCACACAATAAAGTCACTCATTGAGCTTACATGTCTATTCTTCATTTATTACATGTAATAACCAAATATAAATGCTTCTAGGTTGGCCACACTTTGTTGTGTCTTCACCTTGTATTTGCGGCATCCTTCAGTCATCCCAGTTCACTGAAGTCTTGAAGTACCATTCTCTGAACATTTATCCGCATAGTGTCCCTTTTGTTTGCACTTGTAACAAGTGACCAGTCGGATGTCCCTCTTCACGCTATCTTGCCCGTTTACTTTGTTGTCCCTTTCTGGACATTTGTCTGCATAATGTCCTAGCTCCTTGCATTTGAAACATAGCACCTTGCTATTGTATTTCTTCTTTATCATCTTCTTCTTCTTCTTGGATATCTCTAAGGCTAGGAGATCTCTTACTTCATTCCCTTCATATTCTACCCTAGTTGTGGGAAACCTTTCTCGTTTCCTCAAGCAATTTCTAGACAAGTGTCCTTCTTCTTCACATGAGTAGCAACACTTGGTAGTAGGGTTGTCTGTTGTTTCCATGACTTTCAAGTCCGCTTTCATCTTGGGACTTCCATTTTCAGGGGTCTTTCTTAGCAGTTGGCTCATTCTATCCTTGGCTTGTTGATTCATTCGTTGCACCGTGGAATAAAACTTACATTTAGCAGGAACATGATTGGTTCCTTCACATAGGAAACAGGTAACTTGGGTCATGGGACATTCTCCAATTGGGTGACTTGTATCACAGTAAGGACACTGTTCATGACAGTCCTTAGACGTGTGTCCTATTTCTCCACATCTCTTACAGGCTTGCAGTGTCATCTCAACATCAACTCTTGTTGTCTTTCCACCATGATCTTCTTGTGGCAGGCTATTATTGGTGCTAGCCACAATCTGGGACATCATTTGTACTATTCGAGAATGATCATCCAGTACTTGCTGCATTCCTGGAAGTATCTCATTGCTGTCGCGGTTGACCATATTCTGAGTTAACATTCTCATCATTTCAGTATGCACTTCAATCATCCGTTGCATTGCTATCTCCATCTGAGGGTGCATCTGTTTGGGGTTTAGGACAGGTTTAGGTCTTAGCATAGTTGAGAAATAGATAGAAGGGATCTAAAGAAGTTTCCTACCCAAAATCAGTAGAACAAGGCAATTCATCTCACAAACAATATCTAACAACCATTCATCACATCAAGCAAACTAGGTCAAACACTAATAATCTAGTATGGTCATACCCCAATTTGGTATGATCATTAAATTAACACAACATCGTTGGTTCTATAAACTAGAATATTGGTGGTCTAGTCTATTACTTGCTTGTGTACTTCAAGTTTCTTCTCTACTTCCTTGATTCATCTTCTGAAGTTGTGCAAACTGCATTTGAGTCTTTCTCCAAGTTCTTCGCTTGGCCTTCAATGTAGTTCTTCATATTGAGTCAAGGAAAATATATGGAGTATCAGTCTCACACTTCTGGCACATTGTGATCTTCTATCCTTTGTTGATGATTTCAAGGTAGGGTCATCTATAGCATTAGGAAACATTTGAAGAGGAAGTAGGAGAGAATACAAGGAGTTCAAAATGCAAACTTTTTTTTTGTAAACAGAAACAAGATGAGATAGATATTTTTATTTTTATCCTAGGGTCTTCCTGTTTCTAATTCCAAACCTAGGGTCTCAATCCTACAGGCAACACTATGCTCTGATACCATTTTGTAACGTCCCACCTTTGGATTTAGGTGGAACACCTGTGTTAAGTGCTATTCCCTGGATCACTGATAGCACCACATAACAAAATAAAGAATTCATTGCATAGTATCAAGATTACAACATGGATCCAGATACATAAGTCTTCAAAAACTTACAAACTAGCTTAGTCACATAGACTAGCTCAAGGAACAGAGTTCAACACATCACAAACACAGCGGAAATTAAGGTAGCAGTGAGCCTCCATCTTCACCATGCGCCACAGGCAGTCATGTTGGAATGTAGACTCGAGATCCTATCAACTTACTCCTTCTCTGAAAAACCTGCACATTTGAATATGCAGCCCCACAAATGGGGGTCAATACAATGATGTACTGGCAAATGACACATATTTGGTGGCTGTTGTGAAAGAGCTATCTACATGATATTTGGCTAGTGGAGCTTTTGGCTGATTTGCATAAAGCAAATTTTTTTCCTATATTTTCCAAATCAAAACATTTTTAAACCTTTATAAACTTTAAGGGTCAAGATAACCCCCAGGTGAAAACCACCACACAAATCCTAGGTTGATAGCCAGGTGTGCAGCCCTGAGTAGTTACTCAACAAAATTAGAATAACCCTCAGGTGACGACAACCACACAAATCCTGGGTTGATAGCCAGGTGTGCAGTCCTGAGTAGTTACTCAACAAAACTAGAATAACCCTCAGGCGACGACAACCACACAAATACTGGGTTGATAGCCAGGTGTGCAACCCTGAGTAGTTACTCAACATAACTTGGATAACCCTCAGGTGACGACAACCACACAAATCCTGGGTTGATAGCCAGGTGTGTAGCCCTGAGTAGTTCCTGTCCTGAGTGTTTCTAAACAATTTTATTTTTATTTAGAAATGGTGATGAGACTCTTCCGTACATCCATGTCTAGGAACTCAAGTTGTCCATAACTGGAGACACGGCTAATCGATTAGTTTTACACCCTGCAGGGGTTGTGCACTTTCACCTTAAGACTCATTTTACGCCCATACATAAAATGAGACAAGACCTTTCAGAAGGAGCATTCAACCATCCGGATCTGACCGTGCCCAAAATACCACCCTCTGTCAGTACCCATGGATGAACCCTCACATCATACTCAATCAAGACAGAGCCCATATTGTCATAAGGCTACACTGGAAGCTCACTAAAGCAAGGAAGACATGGTAGTCTCTTTGTTCCTGGGTGGCAATCCACAAGTGAGCGCCCAGGCGAAGACAACTACACAAATCCTAGGTTGATAGCCAGGTGTGTAGCCCTGGGTAGCCACTCAACATCGCCTCCATCATCAAACCAATCCACCCAGGGGTTTCATTGGGTTGAAGTTTAATTTTCATACCAGTTCAAAACAAGCATGGCATCATTTTCCATAGTAGTTTGCAATCCTAACAAGTGGGGTTTAAGGGATAGCTACACACTACTAGGGGCTAAGCATTTCATAACCACTTTGAAAATTTCATATCATGCACAGTATTGAAACCACTAATGCATATAATAAAAGATAGGTGGAAGTATGTGTGTCACTTGCCTTTTTGAAGTTCAAACTCTTTCACTTCTCTCAACAAGATACGTTCTCTCCGTACAAAGCTATAACATAGAAATAACACAACATAAACACATCATACAATCCAAACATAAGTAAACAAGACAAACAATTGAAAAGTGTTGGTTTAACATTTTAGATTTATTTAAGATACTGTGATAAGAGAGATATGGTAAGGTACTTGACTTGCAAGATATAGATTTGGGAGTTTGGATGGCAAGGTCAAATGATTAGAGAGAAATGAACTATCCAAGATATAAGTGATGAGTCTTTATGCTTTACCAAAGCATGAATAGAATTTGTATATGGCTCATGTGAATTGAATCAATTAGCTATCAAATAGTGCAATAGCAATACTATTGAATAAGTGTGACAACATTTACTCATAAATAGTATACATTACACTTAGGCATTGGGCAAGGGTTTTGTGGAACATTGAATTACTCAATTAACTCATTTGCAAATTGAATAGTTCAATACAGGTTAATAAGAATAAGTGAGCATGGGGTTGGATATAAAGGAATGATATTTGGGAGATAGTTCAGAAGTCCTATTGGGTAATTTGGAGTATGGATATGTGGTGTGAAGTGGAGTATATCAATACCACATTAGGAAGAACAAAACCAATAATTTGGGATACAACATATCTTATTCAATAACTCAATTGTAATTTGAATATATGTGAATTGGACAATGTGGTTTGATGTAGTAAGAATATTGAATCATAATGGTGTCAAAAATGATCTTGGTGGATATGTATGAATGATATTGAAAATAATGGTGTGTGTTTAGCCACAAGATTCTCTTGGTCAAAATGATTAACTTGGACTAGATATGGTCATGTCAATATATAAATTATTCTTTGAAGAAATCAAACTAGATTTGGGTGAGATGGTTGTTCAAAGATGATAAAGTATTTGAATGATTCTAGACATATGAGCTATGGTGTAATGCATCTCAACACTAGGAGAGCAAAAGGAAACAATAAATAGGATATAGCACAACTTACTCAAATACTCAATTCGAATTTGAATAATATGTACTAGGTCAACAAGAACAAGATGGCATAATATTGAGTCAAGTTGAAATGTAAATATGGTATGGATAGGTATGATCACAATATTAACTTTCGAAGAAGGAATCATTATAGAATAAATTCTATAATAAAAATACTTAAATTCCCATATTTAAATTTGAATACATGTAAATAGGTTCAAACCCAAAATTTAAGCTTACAGATTCGAAAATTCAATAATTGGAAAGTTTGGTACCACTAGATAGAAGATTTAATTATGAATCTAACGCAATAAGAATCATCTAAAACGGAGCTATAGATCTTTAGTTATGAATTTTCAAAATTTGATGTGAGCTAGCTTAACACTGCGAACCTGATCGATCGGATGTCAGTGCATGCGTGAAACAGAAACTTCGTGTCAAGATGTGATAGGCCAAGACGTGATAGCCTGATAGGCCAGTACCGGTTCACTTAGGATTTTAAGTATGTACTCTGCACCATATGATACAATCTAACGTAGGACTTATCTATGGCGTTACCCGTGCTTGTCGACAGCGAGTCAGCGATGAAGAAGATGGCTGCGGTGCAGCCGATGCTCCGACAATCTTCGAGGTCCAAGGATGATCGTACAGCTTCCAGGATACGCGCAGGCGATCTTCGATATTTGGCTGCTCCTCTAACACTGCTACGGTCGGTTGGAGTCGTGGTCGTCGGCGGTGAACAACGTCTCCAAAATAATGCAAAAACATGTCCAACGGATAGAGAATGATTAGGAGATTCTACTTTTCAAAGGAATCGATATGGAAGATAAACATAGAGGATGTACCGTCGCGATGAACTCCGATGACGTCGTGGCCATCAGCGGGAACATGATGCACGACCATGTCCTTGGGGTAGATCTTGGATCGGGGAGTCTTCTGGTGTGAGGAATAATCGAGATGATCACCGAGGGCGACGGCATCTGGCGATGAACTCAGATTTGGGGCTGATCTTGGCATGGTTGGTAAGGGCTGTAGATAGGTCTTTTCGAAAAAGTTTAAGAACGAAGCTAAAAGAGGAGAACAAAAGGTACATGGTGCTCTCCACGGTTTGTATTGGTATGGACTGAGGAGGGAGATCGGGGAGGTATGCCGACGATTGCCATTCGGGGCACCGGTTCAGTTTGAACGATTTAGGCGTCAAAATGGAGAAATGACTGCCTGAATAAGTATCCCATTCAATTTAGAGTAACTTTCGTATTGAAGTCGAAAAGAAACAGTCACACAATTGATGGGAAATTGAAGAGAGAGAGAGAGATACAGCCATTGTTGATATAACGTTCCAGCTTAGAACGTGAAGGACTCCATAAGGAAGACGACCACGAGCATGTCGGGCTGGATCGGTCCCTTTAGTTAGATGGGCTGAAATGGCTGTTGTTGGCCCATGTTTGGCAGACCTACTTTTTTTTCTTTTTGTTTTCTTTTCTTTTATATCTTTTGCATAAATAATCCAAACAAGGTCAAACCAATTCCTAAAATTTTCTAAAATTCAAATAAACAATATAAAACAGTAAGAAACAAGTTTTAATGACAAAACTAATTTTCAACAAAACTTTACTAATTTGACATAAATGGTTTTATTTGCATAATGCAAATAGAATTTGGGTTTTCAAAATAATTCTTTAAATTCAAGGATAAAACTTTATGATATTTTGAAATTAACTTTCAAACACAATTTTAGTAATGCAAACTTTATACACTGTTTTTGAAAATAATTCCTTAGCAAATAAACTTGCATAGAACTTGTATGAAAGCAAAATAGTATTTTTGGAATTTCTATTTCCTCAAAGAGTTCTCTAAGGATTAATAGAAAGTTTGAAATAGTTCCCTATCAAACATTTGAATTTGGAAAATTTTATAAGAAGCTCTTTTATAAATTGGAAACCTTGGAAGTAAAATAGTTTGGTTTGAGGGTTTAAGAAAACTTTAGAGAAAAAGGCATTTAATTAAACTCAAAAAGTTTTAAATCCTTGTGAAAATTCAATCAATGCAGATAAAACAAAAAAAAATTAAATCCAAAATTTGATAAAAACTTGGGATGTTACACACAGTATAAGAACATGCTCATAGTATATCATCATAGTATAAGAACATGCTCACAGTATATCATCACAGTATAAGAACATGCTCATAGTATATCATCATAGTAACTACAGAGGGATGTACAAAATGCTCCAAAAATACATTTCATGCTAAAATCTACCATGGTGCGTGCCAGCAGCGGAGATAAACAACTGCTATGAGAACCTACTACTGGAACTTTAAACACAGTTAAAGATTGAGACTAATCCCAGATGTTTGTCATCATTAGGTCATTCCAATCACACTAGCACATGCATCACTGGTATAGAAGAAGAACAAAAATTATAACTAGGTTACTTAATCATGCTACAGCAAGCATACCTAGTTAATCAACCCTAAGAAAGATTGCAGTTCTGAACTTTAAACAAAGTTTAGTTAACTGAACTCACACGCCAGAGGCACACTTAGTATCATTTTTGTGTAGCAAAAAGTTAACTAAACTCACACAGTAAGAACATGCTCACAGTAAGAACCTAGCAATCACATATTAACATGAATGAAAGTGTTATATATAAGAAAATCAATTAGAGAGCTTGTCTTCTACAAGAGCATCTGGGAATAGTAAGAACCTAGTAGTTACATATTAACATGAATGACATTGTTATATTAACATGAACCTAACAGTCACATATTAACATGAATGCTCACAGTAAGAACCTAGCAGTCCCATCACATCAACAAATTAAGTATATCTTGAGCATAGCTCCATTATCTAAATGAAAGAGCATAGCTTGAGCAAATTTATCTTGAACATTTACATATAAAATGAGAGAACATGTGTATATTATATACTTTACATATAAAATGAGAGAACATATGAAAGAGCATAGCTCCAGCAAGTATATCTTGTACCAAGAAAAATAGTAATGTGACATACGGTTGTTTCAATAAAAAGGTATAGGACTAATTTCTTAAAAGGGAAGATATACACATGCTATTAAATATTGTTATTGCTTGCAAATATGCATGTCTTCCTCTTCTAACCAGTACAATACCAATACTATCCACCTGGCATGTTGGAGAATTTTTGGAACTAAAATCTCACTATGTTTACCAATTAATATGTCAGTGGGTAATTAGATCTTTTAATATCATGAGGATGCTAAAGGAATTACTAAAATTGTATTTAATTTGTTCAATAAAGGTTGAAGCCAAAGTTTGAATCAGTGTCAAAATAACAAAACACAGTGACCTACATAACCACTGAATGCCCACTAGTTGAGTACCCCAGATGAAACACATTATGCTTATTACTGTCTTTTGGTCGATTTTAGGTAGCTCGGCATTGAAGACAACAACTGAAACTTAATTCACTGAACAGCAGGATGGCAGATGGTCATTTTGCTTTCCTATATATATTTCATACTTTGGTACTAACCTATGCGGTGCTTATGGACTTGTGAACTCTAGAATCTAGATGAGCAAGCGAACCTTGTTACCAAGTGAGAAAGAACACCCATTGGGAAGTAAGTAACTGTCCTGGAGTATCAGCGAAGGAAGAATTTCAAATTATGTATTCCATACTAATTCTGTGTTATGACGGGACAGTTACTTAGATTCCCAAGAAAAGAAGATTTATAGCATTCAGATAAAACATGGCAAGAAAGAACACCCATTGTTCAGTTTCATCTTTGTGCTAGACCAGTTCATCTGTCTATTTAAACATTCTTGGACTAGTTCCAGGAAGACAACCAATGTTGTATATTCATGGATGTATCTGACTTGAAGTTTCCTTCTCCTATTTGATTTGAATAAGAAACCATACAGGTAAGAGGCTTTGACTGGGACAATTACTGGGACTTGGGTGTGTATGCTGTTAGGAATAGACTTGTTATATTCCATAGGGGCCAAAGGCCACATATATAGTACATGTACAGGTGTGCAAATATGCAGGAAAACCCCCTAACAAGTGGGGAAATACAATATACACATATATACATCTAACACCCCCCCTCAAACTCATGGTGGATCCACAACACTGAGTTTGGAGAGTAAGAAAACATGCTGCGCTCTAGTCTGTGCCTTTGTAAAGAAGTCCGCCAACTGTAACTCTGAAGGCACATACTGAAGCGCAATAACCTGAGCCTGCACCTGAGCACGTGTATAAAAAGCATCAACACCAATATGCTTGGTAAGCTCATGCTTTACCGGATCACGTGCAATACTGATAGCACCTGTACTGTCAGACAAAACTGGAGTGGGTGTCAAAACAGAGACCCCAAAATCCGCAAGCAACCACCGTAACCAGGTCACCTCAGCAGTCAACAAGGCCATAGCTCGCAACTCAGCCTCAACACTCGAATGGGAAACCGCTGTCTGTTTCTTCGTCTTCCAAGCAATGAGCGAACCACCAAGAAACACACAGTAAGCAGAAAGTGAACGACGATCCATAGGATCACTTGCCCATGTAGCATCCGAGTAGCACTGGAGCTGGAGGGAGCTGGAACGAGAAAAGAAAAGGCAACGAGTGATCGTGCCACGAAGATAGCGAAGAACATGAAGGAGATGACTATAGTGAACGGTGGTAGGAGCGGAAACAAACTGACTCAGAATATGAACAGGATAAGATATGTCAGGACGAGTGACAGCAAGATAAACAAGACTCCCAACAAGATGGCGACAACGCGTTGGATCAGGAAGAGGATCACCATCAGTAGGACGAAGCTTAACATTAAGCTCCATAGGAGTCTCAACAGTGCGCTCATCCCCAAGAGCAGCACGAGAAAGAAGATCCCGAATATACTTTTCCTAGGAGATAGAAAAGCCATCAGAAGTGGAGGAAACCTCAATCCCAAGAAAGTAGCAGAGAGGACCAAGATCAGTCATAAGAAACTGATCACGAAGACGAGCCTTAACAAAGGCAATATACTCAGGATCATCACCAGTAATGATCATATCATCAACATGGAGAAGGAGAAGAGTGCGTCTATGAGGAGAAGTGTGAACAAACAGCGCTGGATCATGAGCGCTGGGAGAGAAACTAGCAGCAGTCACCACAGAGGCAAAGCGCTCAAACCAGGCACGAGGGGCCTGTTTCAGGCCATAAAGAGAACGCCGAAGATGACAAACCATCCCATCGGAAACAGAATACCCAGGAGGAGGCTGCATGTAAACTTCCTCACTCAACTCTCTATTGAGGAAGGCGTTCTGAACATCAAGCCGAGACACAGACCAGTGTCAAACAGAAGCGACAGCAAGAAGACTGCGCACAGTGGTCATATGAGCCACAGAGGCAAAAGTCTCATCATAGTCACGGCCGTGCTCCTGCTGAAAGCCACGAGCCACAAGACGCGCTTTGTAGCGCTCAAGAGATCCATCAGAGCGGGTCTTAATTTTATAGACCCACTTACACGTGATAGGACGAACACCAGGAGGGGGAGAAACAAGATCCCAGGTGCCAGTGCGCTCAAGCGCAGCAATCTCCTCAGCCATGGCAAGCTGCCATTCAGGATGACGTTCAGCATCCCGATAAGAAGTCGGCTCAGAGGCAACAGAAAGACCGTACTGACTAGGAGAGTAACGGTCGGGGGCACGACGCTGACGAACAGGACGAGTAGAGGGAAACTCATCAGCGAAAGATGACTCATCGGAAGAAGAGGAAGAAGGAATAGCAGAGGAAGGCTCCGAAACCGGAGAACGAAGAGAACTAGGGGAACTAGGCGAAGCAGAGGACGACGGTATCGAAGAAGAGACATCAGCGAGAGTGGGTCCTGAAGAAGAAGCAATAGGAGCAGAAGGAGGTGTGTCAGGAAAAAGAAGAAAATATATATCTTCCACCGGGTAGGTACTTGCGATAGGACGAGGATAGAAAGGACGCGTCTCATCAAAAGTGACATCACGAGAGATGCGCATCCGATGACCAACGGGGTCCCAACAGCGATAGCCTTATGCTCATCACTGTATCCAAGAAAAACACACTCAACAGACTGAGCGGTCAGTTTGGTGCGTTCACGAGGGGGAAGGAGAACATAGCAAACACAACCAAACAAGCGAAGCATCGAGTAGTCTGGAGAATGACCAGATAGACGCTCGAGAGGTATACCACCCTGCAGAGCGGCAGAGGGCTGAATGTTAATGAGGTAAGACGACGTAGCGACGGCCTCAGCCCAGAAATGCGGCGGTAGGGAAGAAGCAATCATCATGGCACGGGTGGTCTCAAGAAGATGGCGATGCTTACGCTCAGCAACACCATTCTGGGCATGCGCACTGGGATAGGAGAACTGAGCGAGAGTGCCCTGCTCAGCAAGAACACCACGCAACAGCTGGGAGATATACTCACCAGCAGAGTCAGCACAAAACACACGAATGGGTGTAGAATACTGAGTGCGGACCATGGCCGCAAAACGCTAATATATGGAGAGCACCTCGCTGCGAGAGCGCATAAAATACAACCAAGTGTACCGGGAAAAATTATCTATGAATAAAATATAGTATCGATGGCCCCCTTTCGAAACGAAAGGAGCCGGACCCCAAACATCTGAATGAACCAAATCAAAAGGTCGCTGAGATACAGACGCACTAGTAGGATAGGGTAGCTGAATCTGTTTGCCTAACCTACATCCCTGACAATTTAAGGACATATCTCCTGAGACAGACCCCAGAAGACCACGATGAACTAATGACGACAGGCGAGAGCCACAAAGGTGACCAAGATGATGATGCCACTGCTGAAAAGAGCTGGTGGCGGAGGCGACAACCGCAGAAGAACTGGCAGGTGAAGTGGCAGTGGAAGGAACACGAAGCCAGTCTAACTCCCAAAGCCCTGGAGCGTCACGGCTGTGAGGGCCAGCTCCAACCAGGGCCTGTGTGCGACAATCCTAAACAGCACAAGAATCAGCATCAGGAATGACATGACAACCAGAGTCAGTGAGCTAACTAGCAGAGAACAGGTTCATCGTAAGACGAGGAACATGAGAAATATCAGGAACAGAAAAAGAAGAAGTAGAAAGAGTGCCCCGACTAGAGACAGGAAGAGAGGTACCATCAGCCGTGAGAACATGGACAGGAGAAATGAGAGAGCGAATAGCGGACAAAAGAGAAGAATCAGAGGTCATATGGAAGGAAGCTCCAGAATCAAGATACCACGGGGACATACCTGACTGTGTAGGAGGTGGTGGTCGCGTAGTGCCAGGAGAACCAGTCATAGAACCAGCAGTGCCTGTCGAAGGAGAACCTGGAGTGGCGAGCAGACCACAAAGATGACTGATAATATCCTGATCACTAAGGGCAACTGCAGAGGAGCCTGGTGAACCAGAAGCCGTGCGAACCTGGTGCTGGCGACGCAGACTGGGATCCCTCCTATAACAGTTGGACACAGTGTGTCCATCCCTGTCGCAGTAGGTGCAGTGGCGAGGAGGGCGATGATCTTGACCACGAGGCTGCTGGTGCTGACTCTGATGCTGTCCCTGATGAGTGGGTAAAATAGGCGGAGCAAGCGACCGCAACTGAGGCAAGGGAGCAGGTGACCGTGGAGCATCACGAACAACAAGCACAGAAGGAACCTCAAGAAGACCAACACCACGGAGGCGAGTTTCCTAAGCGCGAAGCTTAGACAGCACCTCAGAAAGCGGAACACGACCACGAGCAAGCAGCTGCGCACGGCGGGGCTCGAACTCCTTGCGGAGTCGAGATAAGAACTCATAGATGCGCTGAAACTCCAAGTCCAAGCGCACCGTCCGACAACACTGGTAGGTGCCACAAACTGTAGTGCGAAGAGAGTCAAGCTGACGCCAGATAGCTGCACTCTGGGTGTATAACTCATCAATAGTAGAATCATCCTGCTGAAGAGCATGCTCCTGACAAACCACAGACAGATAAAGAGCATCCCCGGATGGCTGATAGTGCTGATGAAGATGAGCCCACATGTCAGCAACAGTAGGAAGACCCATAAACTCAGAGGCAAACTGTGGTAGAACACTGGAAGTGAGAACAGCGGCAGCACAAGCATCCTCATCCATCCACTGAGTGTAGGCGGTCTCGAGATCATCAGAGTACAGTTTGAGCTGCAGCTCATAGGCAGCAACAGCACTATCATCGGCACTCTTAGTAGCATCCTTGGCCTCCTGAGAAGTACCATCGCCGAAAACAACCGGTGTCAGCGGAATAGGAGCCAGAGGAGCAGTGGGGTACGGCGGACAGGAGACCTCGCCGGAGAGCACACCCCATAAACGGAGACCGCGCATGTGAACGCACATAAAGGCGGCGAAATCAGGGTAATTCGCACCATCAAAAATCACTGGACAGCGAGGAATCACAACATAGCCCGATGAGGAAGACATATCTCTCTCTCTCTTTTTTTTTTGAAAAACTGATCTGGTCAACACGTGCAGATAGATGATGCAGCCGCTGGGAGCTCAAGATCTGGCGCCGGCAAGGCTACTCTGGAAACAAGCAGCCAATTCCCAGCGCTGGCGAGCTGGATGCAGCGATGGCAGCCGATTCTGGGCAGCGGCAGGTGCCAATTCCGGCTGTGGGGCGGCGGCTTGGACGGGGCAGATCGATCCAGGAGACGGGCGACGAGCGATGGCGAAGACCGACGAGACGGGCAGCCAAGGCGGGCCAGCAGGGGCGACGAGGAGACCCTGGGCTCATGCGGGAGAGGACGGGCGACGAGCGGGGCGGCCAAGGTGGGCCAGCAGGGGATCAATCTTCGGGCCAGCGGGGCGGCCAAGGCAGGCAGGGATCGATCTTGATCCAGACGGAGTCTCTGGCGGCGGTGATCGATCTCAATCAGGACAGCGGCCAGACGAAGAGGACAGGAGAGCTCGACCAGAGGACGAGAAAGACAACGGCGACTAGAACGGGAACCGGCAACGGAGGCCAGGGCGATCTAGCGGCGGCGGTCACAAGCAGAGAGGATCGGTGGAACCGTGCTCTGATACCATGTTAGGAATAGACTTGTTATATTCCATAGGGACCAAAGGCCACATATATAGTACATGTACAGGTGTGCAAATATGCAGGAAAACCCCCTAACAAGTGGGAAAATACAATATACAAATATATACATCTAACATATGCAAACAAATGTGTCCTGTTAGTTGAGTTGAATAAGTAAACTGTGCAGTTTGTGGCTCTGATTACTATTGGCAAGCAGTGTGTGTTAAGTATGGGTGGATGTGGATTGAGCTAAATTTAGCAGGTGCAGTTTCAGAGCTCGGTGTGAACATGTTTGACGAATCATGACAGTTCAAGCAAGAGCACATGCGTACTCGCTCACGATTAGACAAGGAGATACTTGGCTCTGAACTTGCAAAGAATCAACATAGTACTATAAACTTGGGGTCAAAGCATGGCAATGAGCTTGGGTGTGTTTACTAAGAATCGACACAGAGAGTCAGAGATGAAGTAAAGTAGGAGACGAACGTGGCGGGAGGAGGCGTGTGTGGGAGAGAGGGAGAGGGGGGCGCTCACCGTCGGGGAGGTAGTCGCCGTCGAGGAGGTAGTCGGCGAGGTGCGGCACGTCGTCGAGGGCGTTGAGGCCGGCCAGGGTTCTCCTGGAGCGCGAGGGCGTTGAGGCCGGGGTCGACGTCTACGGTGCAGCGGCGCGGTCGACGTCTGCGACGGTGGCGCGGTTGACGTCCGTGGCCGGCGCGGTCGACGTCGTCGGGGAAGAAGAGGGGCGGCCGATCGTCGTCGGGGAAGAAGAGGTGCGGCCGGTCATCATCGGGGAAGAAGAGCAGCTAGGGTTTCAGCCGGGGGGATCGAGTGAGGCGCGTGGGAGAGAAAGGCCCGGGGGAAACGGTTTTACCCTAAGTGTAAGATATGCGTGGCGCACCCCTCAGAGGTGCGCTACGGTTAAGTTATGCGTGACGCACCACACCGAGGTGCGCCACGCATGTCCATGTATACTTCAAAAGGATCGGGACTCCCATCTAGACAACAGTCTCCACCTAGCCTAGTGGTTCTGGCCGGTTCGCGCTGGCTGTTTAGGAGGTGCCAGGTTCGAACCCTGGACCTCCCACCCTTTTTTTGTTTTTACAAAAAATGTATTTCACAAACTTTAAAATTACTATATTTTAATAAATAAAATTTGCTTATTTTAGAAATAATAATTTTTAAATAGTACCAGTTATATCATATATCATATCATTGTTACAAAAAACCAAAAATCATTTATATGATTGTTCCTCCAAAAAATGACTCATGTTGTCCGATGTCGATTCCGAACGAGCTACCGTCGTCGACTTGTCACGATCTTCTTGCCCTTCTTTGTCGCAGTTGAATAATGGAGCCCGGAAACATGGGGATTTCTTCTCGTGTATGGGCATCCTTTAGTGGGTAGGGTGGTCTTCCTTCTTCCAGCGGCATCACTAGGCCTGTCGAAGTACTTGTCGAATTCGTCTTCTATCTTGGGATCGCCGTACTTGTCGAAGTCTTGCTCGGTGGCCGCTCCCTCCATTCCGATGATGCTCCTTTTTCCCCTCCTAACGACAACGCGGCTAGGCCTTACCGGGTCGGTAATGAAGAAGCATTGATCAACCTGGCTCGCCAGTACCCATGGCTCATTTTTCGCCTGGACATTCACGCTGGATTTGGCTTTGGGTATGACCATGGTGGTGAAGTACCGGCCTTCTTTTTCGACGTTCTTGGCCCATCTGACCCGAAACATCGGTATCTTCTCTCCACAGTAGTTGAGTTCCCAGATCTCCTCGATTCTCCCGAAGAACCTTTCATTGACGGTGGATTCCTCGTCCGCATAGGACAGCATCGTGACCCCCGAGTTCTGGTGTTCGCTGCTATGGTCCTTTTTCTCGGTGTAGAATGTGTAACCATTGATGTCGTACGCCTCATAGGTCCTCACGCTCATCGCGGGGCCCTGTGACAAGACGAATAAGAGTTTTTCCTCTTTCGTGGAAGGCATATTACCATGACGAAGCTGGAGTAGCTTTTCCTTGAACCAATGCGTAAAGCTGGAGTTGTGCTCTCTAGTTATGTCTCCCTTCGTCCTCCGTCTGCCCGTGTCACTAAACTTCTTCTCAATGAAGCTTTTGTGCTCTAACACCCAAGGTGCGACCAAATCAAGGTGTTGTAGCGCGACTCGGTGTGCCCTGTCAAAGTCTGGTTGTCGGGCTTGGAAGACGACGTGCATGGGGACGAAGCCATCGCGGTGACCAAACCCATGGATCCTGCCGAGGTGCCTCCTGATAGGCAGACCAATAGGGACGTCCTCGTCCTCGTTTTGTAGATAATTCCGGCAGAACGATATGCACTCGTAGGATAGGAAGCCCTTGGCTATGCTTCCATCCGGACGCGCCCTATTGCGAACGTAGCCTTTGAGAACGCCGTTCAGCCTTTCGAACGGCATCATGTTGTGGAGGAATGGTGGCCCTCTTCTTCCCGAAACAGCGGCTACGAGCGGATGGATGTGGTGTTCTCCGGCGATGCTCCGGCGAGTCCGGTACGCTAAAACGAGAATAGAACCGATAAGAAGATGCGGTACAGCGAGGAGAAAAGGTTAGAGAGAAAAAGAGAGGTCGAGAGAGACGGAATCAGTGGCTACCTTGAGCTCCCGAAGCTACGATGGCGGCGGCGGCGCTCTACTCCGGCGAGGAATTTCAGAGCAGCCTGGCGGCGTTGAGATAGTTATTTGAGGGGTTCTGATGCGGGAGATGTGAGGGTATTTATAAACGAAGTTTCGTGGGCGAGGGGGCAAGAAAACGTATCGAATCGGGCGAGATTTTCCGGGCTGATACGAACTGGAAAGGAACTCGTACTGGGATGAACTCGTCCCGAGCTGGAAGATGACTGGGGTCCCACCGGTCAGGAGAAAAAAAAAGAGAAAGAACTCCGGGCGCTGCGCGTTGTGCTCGCTAGGCCTGGGACGCACACGCGCGTGCATGGCCTTGCTGGGTTGGCTACTCCACGTCCACGTCCTGGCCGGTCATTTTGTTTTTTTTTTCTTTCTTTTGGCTGATTTCTTTCGTAGAATTGTTTTAAGACTCCAGTTTGATACAAATGAATTTCTGTTAATTTGCAAAATCATAAATACTAGTTTAGTGACATTTTGAGACTACTTCTCTGTCTAAGTAAATCACCAAAATATTATCATAGGCTATTGCCTAATAGAGACCTTAGGTTTTTTTGTAAAAGAAATTTATTTCTCAAGAATGATTTTCAAAATATGCATGAAACATGGTTTTGACATTTTATTAATTTCTATTAATAGTATTCAAAAGTTTTGATTTCTTGTGAATTTTCATTCCAAGACAATCGTTCAAAGGCAATTGTTTACTTATTTTCACATTCCAAAATTTGGAAAATTTTGGGATGTGACAGTTGGAGAGAGTGTACCTCAATAGTAGACGAGTGAGGGATTGGCTTACATAATTCTTCTATAGGTGATAAATTCTTCACATCTTCGGATTTAATACCCTTCTCCTTAAGAGATTTCTTGGCTTCTCTTATCACTTCATCATTTAATTCAATCATTCCTCTCTTCTTTTGCGTTGGCGCTGGTGTTGGCGTTGGTGTTGGTGCTGACTCAACCATAGTCCAATCATCATAATTCCGGCTTATTTTAGCCATTAATTCTTCAACTTCAGCTGGAGTCTTTTTCCTGAAAACACCACTAGCACAACTATCCAAATATGTCTTAGATTCAACAGTTAGTCCATTATAAAATACATCAAGGAGTTCATTTTTAGGCAATAGCGCTCCAGGCAGTACTCTAATTAAAGAGCAAAACCTTCTCCATGATTCCGGCAGTTTCTCTCCTTTTACCTGCTCAAAGTCAAAAAAAAAATATACAAAGCAGCATGTTGAGCACTAGCAGGAAAATATTTCTGAAAGAAAGAGTTAACCAAAGCAATAGGACTATCAATAGATCCAGGAGACAAATTATTAAACCAAGCTTTAGCTGCACCTTTCAATGAAAAAGGGAAAATCTTAGCAGCAAAGTAAGTACGCAGCTTAGTATCATCAGAAAACAAATTACTCAAAGAAGAAAGCTCATTCATGTGCTCCATACCACTCTTACTTTCAGTACCACAAAAAGGTTCTTTCTCAATGATAGATATGTAAGATAAATCCAAAGAGAAATCATAATCCTTATCACTAATATTTATGGGAGAAGTAGCAAACTTAGCATCAGGAGATAACTTGTATCTAACAGCACGTCTTGCAAGAAGATCTCTAATAGCACCAGCCTCACTAGTAGAATGAAATTCATCAATAAAAGCATCATCTAGTTCAATATAAGCATCATCAAAATCGTCACTAGGGTGTTCCCTAGACTCAGGTGAACTAGCAGGTGTAATAGTGGTGTTCCCCAATTGCTTAGTCCTAGCAATTGTAGCCTCTAAAAAGGAACCTAACGAACCACTCTCATCAAGCACAGTAGAAGCATCATCTAAACTATCAGTAGCATTTTCAAACTCAACAGAAGAAGTAGCATCTGCATGCGGTGGTGTAAGCAGCTTACTCATAACGGATGGTGAATCAAGAGCAACAGAGGTATTCAGAGTCGTACCTCTTCTTGTAGTGGATGGTAATATAGGAACTTTTCCATCACGAGGTTTACCCATGATGAATGGATTGCAGTGAACAATATGAATCCCAAGTAAACTTACAAATAAAGCTATTCTCCCCGGCAACGGCACCAGAAAATAGTCTTGATGACCCACAAGTATAGGGGATCGCAACAGTCTTCGAGGGAAGTAAAACTCAAATTTATTGATTCGACACAAGGGGAGCCAAAGGATATTTATAAGCCTTAACAGATGAGTTGTCAATTCAGCTGCACATGGGAACAGACTTGCTCGCAGCGGTTTATCAGTAGCAACAATTTTATAGTGGTGACAGTAGTAAAATAGTAGCAACAGTATTAAAGTAAAGACGGTAATAGTAGCAATAGTAAACAGTAGGATTAAATACTGTAGGCATAGGGATGGATGAACGGGCGTTGCATAGATAAGATAATTCATGTAATAATCAAGACATGGGCAATTGCAGATAAATAATGATAAAGCATCCTAGTACTAAACAACCATAGGCATGTGTTCCGTATATAGTCGTGCGTGCTTGCAATGAGAAACTTGCACGACATCTTCTGTCCTACCAGCCTGTTTGAAGCAGGGCCTCAAGGGAATCTACTGGTAATTAAGGTACTCCTTTTAATAAAGTACCGGAGCAAAGCATTAATACTCGATGAACACATGTGATTCTCACATCACAGCCATCCCCTCCGGTTATCCCAATTGCTGCCACTTTGGGGCCTTGGGTTCCGGACAACGATATGTGTATACAACTTGCAGGTAAGACCATAAACAACAATTATCATAATGAAACAATAACAAGTTCAGATCTGAGATCATGGCACTCGGGCCCAAAGTGACAAGCATTAAGCACAACAAGTTGCAACAATGTCATAAGTACTAATAATAGATACTAAGCACTATGTGACAAGGGTATAGCTAATAGAGCCCGTTAGTTGAGTATCCCTGAGGTCCGTTAAGCTAGGCCCAATTGTAATGATAGTCGAGATACGAGTCCTTACCGTATGTCGATATTGTAATCTGTATCGGACCCTACCCAATCCTCGAGACCTGACCACCTATATATAGGGGCCAGGAGGGGATGGTGTAGGCCAGATTGAAAGCAAGCCAGGTTCAACACCCAAGTTTACTTTCGATATACACCTATTTCAACTAACCTTACCTTCGAGTTCATCCGACGCCCTATCTCCCCGATCCTAAGTCCTTCATCCAGGACATTTCTCGAGTTAACCCTCGTTAATTGGCGCCGACCGTGGGGACCGTGGGCGTTGGAATCATGAATTCGACGGCTTTTTCACTTTTAGCCAATAGCAGTGCAGAAGTCGACGAAAATCAAGAGATGGAGTTGACAATCGGAAGTTTAAGCATCTTCATCGGGCCATCGGGTTCATCTCGCCTTTCAGATCCGACGAAACAAGATCTGTCAGCAAGTGAGCTCGAAACAATAGCAATGATGGAATATTCTGAAGGCTCTTCCAGCGAGGTAAACTCGCCGGTCAGCTCAGGAGAAGTGCAAAAAGGAAAAAATCGCAGAAGACGACGAAGCAATGGAAAATTTTGACGTAGGGGTCCAACTTGAAGATCTCATGATCTGCCTCGAGAATATCTCAGACAAGTCAACAGATATATGGAAGACAGGGTTAGAGCTTTCTGAAGATGGTGACTCGATCTTCTCAAGCTTTAACAGTAACACCGGCAAACAATGCCAGGTGCTCGCCATTGTAGGAGACAATTCAGAAGAATTCGACGAAAACAACAATCCAGTGCTAAACCCAGCAAATATCGATAGAGGAGCAAATCACCTAGCAGAAGGGCAAACAGCAGAATCCCTCACAGCCAGGGAAAAAATTCGACTATCAGTCGACGAATGGAGAATAATAAGAGAAGCCGTAGAACACGGCACGCCAATACCATCAAATTCCAGCAAGGATATGCTGTTGGGGTATCATTATGCCCTAAGGCAGCAGGCAAAACAACTAGCAAAAGAGAAAATAGAGATACAACAAAGAAAAGAATCAGCCATTGCAGCTAGCAACGCCGCTCACAGAGCACGAAGCGACGCGTCACATACTAACGCAAGGAGAAATCGTCGACATGGTTCAAGGTATGAAAATTTTGAGTACTCAGAAAGGCAAAGCATCTCCAAAAACCTTGACTTGTCCTTCCTATCGGTCGACGAGCAGGGGAACATCGTACCAAAAACTCCTGAAGCAGCACTAGTAGCAGCACAAGCATATCTGCTTACAACTCGACCAAGCCCAGGGGATCCTAGGGAACATATGCATAGAGCAGCATTGAACGGAGTCAACATGGTGGGCCACAAGCTATCAGCAAAAGGAGAGGAAGCATATCACCACAAGGAAGCGCACAAGCCAAGGTCACCTCGCCGTCACAACAGTCCTCGGCACAGAAGTAGTAATCAACAATCTCGATCGCCATCACCAAGACAACATGGAGGAACCCGAAGATCTCGATCTCCAAAGAGAAAGCGCGACTATGAAGACGACGAGAAGGAGATGGGAGCATCATGCTTTACCCGCAGGGTTCGCACCACACCAGTTCCCAAGGGGTTCAAATTACCTCATGATCAGCAAAAGTACGACGGATCACAAGAACCACAATCATGGCTCTCAGACTATCTGCAAGCAGTACAAATATTGGGAGGAACCAAAGAAACAGAAATGCAAAGTTTGCAACTACACCTCACCGGCGCAGCAAGGTCATGGTTGAGCAAACTAGAGAAAGAGACTATTGGAAGCTGGGAAGACCTTACGAAGCAATTCACAAGCAAGTTCAGGTCGACATACAAGCGGCCGGCATCAATAGAAGAAGTCAAAGTGTGTGTGCAACAATGCGATGAAACATTACGGGCATACATCGAAAGATGGAGTCTTATCAAAAACTCAGCAGTTGAAGTTTCAGACGAAAGAGCAATAGACGCGTTCATCATCGGATTAAGGCGAAGAGACCTAGTCGAAGAGATGGGCAGAATTAAGCCGAAAACAATGTCGGACCTCATGGACGTAGCAAACAGATTTGCAGACCGAGAAGATGCATGCAACAACAAGCGGACACGATCCCCAGAGGACGATAGAAGAAACAGATATGGAAGTCAAAGAAGACGGTCCCGCAATTATGATAACTACGGCTCCCATAGCCTAGTAGCCGCAGGATACAAGGACAACAACTATCAAGGGAGTGATCGCAGAAGCTCGGGATATCGAAGCTATGGAAAAGAAGACTATAAAAAGTTTCGCACAAGAGAATCGAGAGAGTATAACCCGTCGCCAGAAGACATGCTAAATGGACCTTGTCATATACACTCAGCGTTCATCGATGGAAAGCGAGTATCCAGACATGCAATGAAAGATTGCACAACATTCTTGAAGCTACAAGAGGCAGCATTAAACAAACAAACCGAAGCAAGGCAACAAGGATACGAAGGAAGCAACAAACCCCCCACAAATCAGCAAGGGAACAATGGAGCCCCTCAAGGACAAGACCAGCCAAACCAGGGACACGATGACGATGAAGGGTACGTTCCATCTAAGGGACATATCACAGCAATGATACAACCTGTGCCCAAGTCGAACAAAGAAGAAAAAAGTATTACTCAACAAGTCAACTTAGCAGTCACTTCACCTCCAGCTACAACAGAATATCTACACTGGTCAGAACAACCAGTCGAGTTCAACAGGGAGGATCACCCTATAACAGTACCTCGGCCAGGAAACGCGCCCTTGGTACTCAAAGCCCAAATCGGCGCATACGATGTCGACAGAATATTCATGGACGCAGGAAGCGGAATTAATTTGATATACGTGAAAACGCTCAGAGCAATGCATATATCACTAGAGTTCTTGAAGCCAACATACTGTTCCTTCCATGGAATCATACCAGGAAGTGCCAATTATCTACTAGGGCAGATAGCACTCAACGTTTGCTTCGGCAACAGACAAAACTATAGAAGAGAAAAGCTAGACTTCGAGGTCATGGACTGGCCATCTCAGTATCATGCGATCCTCGGGCGACCCGCGTTTTCGCGATTCATGGCAGTGCCTCACTATACGTATCTAGTACTCAAAATGCCAGGACCAAAGGGAATAATCTTAGTCAAAGGAAGCTTCGAAGTCTCAGATCTCTGCGATAAGGAGTTCCACAAGATGGCACAAAACTTTGGCATGATAGCCAACTATGCAGAGAAGGTGAAAAGCACGACTACGGAAGGCATCCAGCTACTCAAAGGACGCGCCGCGGAGCCAGAGATGAAGAAACCATGAGTAGAAGCATCAGGAGAAGACAAAGTTACAGAAGAACAAGAGAAAGCCACGACGGCATAAGCATCAAGAACAGCAAAGTAGAGTAGAAGAATAAGGCTGTAAAAGCCACGAGTTATACCAGGGGTAATGCCCTCTAGATCCAGAACATAGGCCATAGGCCGGATCTCTTGGGTCACCCCATGTATCTTACATTACAAGTATAATAAAGACAAAACGTTCCTCATATTCGAGTTTACGAGTCTTTCAAAGGGGAAATGCGGCAAACGCACGAATCATACAAAAAACGCTCTGAGAACAAATTTCAGACATACAGTCGCGAAATAAGAAACTCTCGCGTTCCACATATACACAAGTATTACAATAGTGGGTTGTCAGAATCATCTACACCTAAAGGATCTAAATAGTGATACTTGCGGAAAAATGTGGCATCCACTTGCAGCAGCCTAGCTATAAGCCTTCGAGCAGGCTGCAGGGTATTCTCCATATGCACTCGCAGACTAGCTCCACCTGGAGCCAAACTCAGAGACATAGAGCTATAATTAAGTCTTGGGTGCCACTTACGTATCCACCCAAGAGCAAAATTGGCACCTGCCACTAAGTTCAGTTCGATCAATCGATGAATGCGCTGACTGGGTCTAAAAGTATCGAGAAGCAGTGGAAAAGTTGCAGGCAGAGGATTGCGAGGAAGCATAACAGAATGCATAGTTGTGAGAGCCCTTCGGCAACCATCAACTAACTCGCCAATATGCTGGGCGCGGTCCTGAAGCAGTACAATAGCACTCCGGCGTCGAGGATCAGACCATAAAGTCTCAATACCTGCTGACATTTTTTCTAGAGCCGCATTTCGCTCGGTAACCCGACGATCTTCAGCAGCAAAATCCAAACAAGTGCCTATGATGGCAAAGGATATCACAAAAATAGTAGTGGAGCAAAAAGGAAAAAAGATAAGTCGAAAAGAAACTTACATCGCAACATCTCGCAGGCAGACTCGATAATGCCAAGGATAAAAGAGTTGCATTCCTCATGATGCACAATCTTTGCCATCAAGCTAGACACCTTATCATCAAGAATAGATATCTGCTTTGTCAAACCACAAACTTTGCTAGCTTTGCCCACAGCCATCTGTGCTTGGCGTTTGGCCAAAGTCAAGCGAGCCTCAAGATCAGAAATCCTTGAAGAATATTCCGCGCATTGACAGCAGCGGCGAGGAGGCGACGAAACCTTAGAGCCAAACTCGCGAGCAGAAGAAGGAGCATGATCGCGATTTAAAGGATCATTGATGTGCATAGACTAGAAGTCAAAGAAAGGGGAAACATTTCAGAAGCCAGCACAACATATTATAGAAAAGAAGCATATATTTACATAGATGCAAACCCTTTGACTAAGGTTCTCGGGTTGCATGCGACTACAGGTTTTTACATCAAAAGCAGCAATTGAAAACTACAGAGAAGCCGAGTCTATGCCACCTCAGCATTTTGCTCCGTGGCAGAAGAAGGCATGATAAATTCCTCGCCAACAGTTGAAGGAGGCGCGGGTTCTTCCGTCGCTGGAGGTGGCGCAGTAGATGTCGCGGAAGCTACCAAAGGAGAAATAATTTACGCCAGGGCGGGCGCCAACTTCTTCGCCTTCTCGAAGAAAGCCTTCAACTCAGTGCGGGTGCGGCCATGAGGAGAGCTCACCTTCTCCCAGTCGAAATCTGCACCATGTGCATAAGAAAGTGCGATAGCACCCTCAGCACCACGCTTCAGAGAAAGCCCCTTCAGCTAGAGGATGGGGTCTTCAGTCATGTCGAAGGCTTTTGCAAGTTTCTTCAAGTCATCTTTTGGAGCCTCCGCCTTTTTCTTCGGCCATAATCCGACGAACATCCGCGTCAGAACGCGGCTCACCAACTCAAAGATCTCCTGGATGGATATCCAGTTTGCTTTGAGTAAGTTCACCGTGTTCATCAGAGGATCATCGCCCAGTTGCAGAGTTGACAAAGAAACCCTAGTAAATCCTGCGCAATAAAGGGGACAAGGGAAAAGAAGGAAAGCAAAACATTAGCAAGTACAACAACGCAACAGAAGTCGAAGAAGAAGACAAGGCGAGTATTTACCTTCAGCAGCAGCAGACATCGTGCGAAGACGCTCTGTCACGGCTTGCTCTCGCTGAGAATGCTCTTTGTTGGCATCGGCTAAAGCTTTTTCAGTTTTCTTCACCTTAGCCAACGCTGACTTCTGCGACTTCTCAGTGTTTGCTTTGGTGGCGGTCGCAACATCATATGCTTTCCGCGAAGCGCTAAGCTCGGCTTCCAGCGATGCAATATGAGCATTAGCCGTTGCTAGAGCAGCTGAATTCCAGCAAAGAAAGAAAAGAAGTCAAATAAACAACAAAAAGAAGCTTAGAGGAAAAGTAAAGATAGGATGTCGAGCGTACCTTCGGAAGCTTTTGCAACCTTTAGGTACTTAGCACATTCAGTACCCAAGGCGATGAATCTCTTCAATAATGCCTGGGAAGAAGGGCGCGTAAGAGCATAGCTTATGCAAGGAAAACACGTCAAGGACATTTACTCACATCATTAGGAGAAACCGTGGATTCATGGGCTTCAAGAGCAATATCGGCTTCCTTGGCCTTTTTCGAGCGCTTGAGGCTTCCGGTCACAGGAATCTTCTTGACTGAAGCCCTGGTGACCCTTGGCGCAGTCTCTTGGGCAGAAGGCTCATCGGCAACCACAGGTGAAATCGAAGGAGCAGCCGTAGTATCTTTTGGTGGCTCCTCGTCATCACTACAAGAAGAAACAATTTATGTACAACACGAAAGAAAGAAGGCGAGTATGGTGCAATCGCAGAACTCAAAGAAAACTTACGATGCCAAGAGGTCAAAGTATTCAATATCTTCTTCTAGAACAAGGGCTTTATCAGCCGCTGTTCTCTGAAGAGAGGTACTCGAAGAAGTAAAGTCGTTGACCTGCTTCCTCTTCTTGTCCACACCAGTGTCTTCAGAGAGTGCAGGAGGAGGCGATGTCGTCGAACTAGTGTCTTCTTCTGATTCTTCGGCATCATCTCCGTCCTGATTTTCTTTAGCCTCAGGGGCTTTAGATACAGAAGAGGCCAGATCAGTCGAAAGAGGCCCTGCCTCTGGAAGAGGAGGACGTGAAATGAGGAATTGGTGGTCCTGCACATGAACAAGTCAGCAAAGTAACAGACGCAAAAAGAAACACAGCTCGAAACTAATGAATTCGTCAACAGGTGTACAAAAGCAAACAAACATATACCTCGGGTAGGGGGTGCATGGAGTCGAAGTAACCAGCGGCCAATTCAGCAACCGCATGGTCCTTGGTGAGCTTGGTGAGGCTCCTAACTCGCTTATCAACATCTTGCTTCTGTATTAGATCTTCAGAGATGCGAGAAGGATCCTCCAAGCCAGAGTAGTTCCAAAGTTTGGTAAGGCGATGCTGCAGGGGTTGAACTCGACGTTGCACAAAGAATGCCATGAGCTGAATACCCGACAATGCGCCTCCTTTACCTCCTTTTAGAGCTTGAATGCGAGTCAGCAGGGGAGCAATCTATTCCATTTCAGCATCTGAGTGAGGCGAATCCCACGATGCCAATTTCTTCAGCTCCTTGGAGGCATCGAAGGGGGCTAGACCATATTCGTCTTCAGGGGAGGCCTTGCAGTCTTTGATGTAGAACCATTTTGTCCTCCACCCTTGGACAGATGCAGCCATGGAAAATTCGAGATATTGTGCCTCAGGGTGCACAGAGACAACGGCTCTGCCTAGTTCGGGTTTTCTGGACAAAGCAACATTGGGGCGGAGCCGGAAGATTGACCTCCAAAGAAGAAAATGGGGCTCAATGCCCAGGAATGACTCGCAAAGAGTCACAAAGCAAGCGATATGGAGAATGGAGTTAGGTGTGAGCTGGTGAAGCTGCACACCATAAACAAAGAGAAGCCCACGAAGAAACTCGTGGGCAGGAAGAGAAAGGCCGTGGAAGAGGAAGGCAAGGAACATTACCCGATAACCGCTCGGGGGCTGCGGGATCCGCTCGGTGCTGGGGAACTTAATGGAATCATTGCTGGAGATGAGGCCATCCGTCCTGGCCTTCTCCACCTCCTTCTGCGCGATGGCAGAGCGCACCCAGCTAGTCGCGGAGGTTGTTGTTCCCTTGGCCATGGTGTTCTTGGACGCAAGGTGCTTCACGCGCATCTACTAATCCACGCCTGGGGGCTATGCACGAGAGGAGAAGGAAGCAGAGATCGACAATGGAGGCGGCGGCGGACAGAAAGAGCTGGTAAACAGTAAAAAATCCCCACTGTCCCTTTATATACCTTCTCGGTGAAGGAACGTGGGCTGCGACGTGGCGAAAGGAGCAGAAGCGGCAGCCCACTAATGGGCAGAGAAATACAAAAATTACCGTGCTACCCATGAAACGGTACGCGCTCTGTAAATATGACGTATAGCTAAATGCGGCCACTGACATCACGAAGAGGTTAGAGATCAATTCAATAGATGCATATAATTGGCGAGTATCAAAAATGGCGACTATCAAATATGAAGATGATAGACAAGAGCAAACAAGGTTGGCGCCGATAATACAAAAGTCAAGTTAAAAGATTATACCCGATAACATTCGACTATAGCCTAGGAGGCTACTACCATCGGGAGCGCTGAAATACGCACCCAACGAAAGTTATCTCTAAACTATTTTGAGTTGAAGCATGATGGTGGCGTATACTATATTTGAGCCTATACTCGAAAAAAGTTTTGTTCAACTATAGCCTCGGGGGCTACTCCCATCGGGAGCGCTGAGCGCGCACCCGACGATGTTTATTAACAAGCACTAGAGCATGGGAAGTGAAGGAGTATGCGGTGGAACATTGTTACTCCCATCGGGAGCGAGTTTTATGGTTGTATAACCCGAATATTTTCAGTCAAAATTTGACTGCGACATGAGATTCTCGAGTTGCGTTATCGCAACAAAACTCGAATGTCGTGATTTATCATGAAGGTAAGACCCCGGGATCCGTTCTGTGTGGCCTAGTATACGCACATGGATGTGCTCTGCTGGTATGTATCCGTGTCTACGACGCGAAGAAAATCCTGGTGGACACACTGGGTACCCTGAGAATCACTAGGACTCATTCTTTGTAAGTCCTAGATGCAGCAAAAGAGAGGTTTGACCGGTATCCCGAATTCAAATCCAAGGGGATTGAATTTGAAGTAGGTGACAAGTATCTGTTCCGGCAGTTAACTGACCTCTTGATCCGTTAGAGTTGTCAAGCTTGTTCATCAAAACCCCTTGCAAAATATTATCATGAAAATAAGTCGAAAGACCAAGTCGAAGATTTGAAGATATGAAGAAGTCGAAGAGTTGATCAAGTCGAAGATTTAAAGATTAGAGATTCAACCTGAATTTGCAATTCTAGTAGAATCTCAGGGGCTACTGACAAGGGTATAGCTAATAGAGCCCGTTAGTTGAGTATCCCTGAGGTCCGTTAAGCTAGGCCCAATTGTAATGATAGTCGAGATACGAGTCCTTACCGTATGTCAATATTGTAATCTGTATCGGACCCTACCCGATCCTCGAGACCTGGCCACCTATATATAGGGGCCAGGAGGGGACGGTGTAGGCCAGATTTAAAGCAAGCCAGGTTCAACACCCAAGTTTACTTTCGATATACACCTATTTCAACTAACCTTACCTTCGAGTTCATCCGATGCCCTATCTCCCTGATCCTAAGTCCTTCATCTAGGACATTTGTCGAGTTAACCCTCGTCACTATGCCCTAACAATCTCATACCAAATTACATGAATGATCTCATCCAATCCCTACCATCCCCTTCGCCTACAGTGGGAATTACTTACACATGGATGGGGAGTCATGGATGGTTGATGGAGAGACGTCGGTGATGATGATGATGAAGATCGCCTCCAAATCCCCGTCCTAGCAGGGTGCCAAAATGGAGTTTCTGGTTCCAAATTGCGGTTTCTGATGGTGGCGGCGCAGCGGAACTCTATCTGGGAAAAACGCCGAACCCCCGATAGTTTCAGGTCTGGAGGTATATGTAGGCGAAAGGAGGGCTCGTGGAGGCGGCTGGGGTGGCCTCACCACACCCTGGCGTGGCCAGGCCTGGGACGTGCCACCAGGGGGTGTGGCGGCCTCCCAACCCCTCTCTGTCTCGTATTCTGGCTCCGTGGGTCTTCTGGTAGAATAGGATTTTTGCAGTATTTTCCGGGATTTTTCCTGAAAGTTGGATTTCTGCACAAAAAACAAGACACCAGGTGACAGGGGGTTAACTCGACAAATGTCCTAGATGAAGGACTTAGGATCGGGGAGATAGGGCGTCGGATGAACTCGAAGGTAAATTCAGTCAAACAAGGTGGCTATGAAAGTAAACGTGGGTGTACAACCTGGCTTGCTTTCAATCTGTCCCACACCATCCCCTCCTGGCCCCTATATATAGGTGGCCAGGTCTCGAGGATCGGGTGGGATCCGACACAGATTACAATACCGATATATGACATGAACTCGTACTTTGGCTAGTATTATAATTGGGCCTAGTCTAACGGGCCTCAGGGGTACTCAACTGACGGGCTCTATTATCTATACCCTTGTCACCAGGGCATTTCTACTGAAAATAGCGTTAGTCTGCATTAGTTATAGGGATTTCTATTTTCGTGCCCCTGGTTCGTTAGTTGTACTCAGTTTTCCCCAGCCGCTTAACTTTTCCTCAGTTTTCCCCTTGCTCTAGTTTGAAACCCCTCGCAGACGCTCGGACGAGAGGGTTGCCATCTAGTCAGAGGCCTTAGACCATTACCTGTGATGGCTAGGGAGCCGCGGTGGTTGTGAATGGACCGGTGCTTTTGAATGGTGTTGACTGTTGACCCAATGAGACACGTCGGACTGGCGGTCTGTCACTCACCCAAAGCTTTCCCCTCCACCCGAGACTGGAAGAGCTCACACACCGCCCCTCCGCCGTCACGCCGTCCTGCCCTCCTACCTTATGGCGTCGTCCGCCCCCGAGCCGCCCCCGCCCCACTAGATCTACCCCTATCATGGTAGAGTTTGTACATCCATCTGGTGTGCTGATTATGCCCCTCAACGGCGGAGAAGATTGGGAATTGGAGGGATCTAACGCATGGATTCCATCTGGGTAAGCATCGTCTGCCTATATGAATTAACAGTAGGCAGTTTTTGAGCGCGAATCATTGTTGCTCAACTAACTGCATTGCTTTTCGAATAGGATTGATCCAGCGCTGGCTTTTTGGCTGGTGGTTAGGCTGGATACTAGCTTTTTGCGTGATTCTGAACGCAATGTGAGCGGATTTTATATCCTAGCTGTGGTTGCAACTACCATCTCATTGAGGGATTTAAAAGATCACATCTGCGCTCATTACCCCTGGGGCGCTGGCGATTCTGTTGATTTCCAATATTTCAACAGCACGGAGGGAAGATATGTTCCACTAATTTCTAACGAGGATCTGGGAATGCGTTTTGCTTTAAATGATTCTTGCTGTGTCGGTAAAATTCGTAGCCATGTGCACAGGGTCCAGGCATCATCTGGTGTTGGGGCATCATCAGGTGGTCGGGCATCATGTCTCTCTAGTGTTGCTGCCTCTGCTAATCGTGTGCGCTGCCCCGCTCCTTGTAGGTCCACAACAGCACCATCTGTCCCCAGTGCTAGTGGTAGCCAGATCGTTCCTGCGGTCGATGTGGAGGACGATGCAGAGATTGAGGATCCGTCTCCTCAAGATGATGAGGATGAGTTGATGTTTCCTGAATTGGTAGATCGATGCAGTAAGCAGGCAATGGAGGATCAATACATGGAAGATATTGCACAAGGTGCCAGATTTGATGACACTGACAATGAAGAGAAGGATGAGAACAATGACAGCCTTGTTTTAGCCGATTACAAAGGTGATGACTTGCCAACAATTGAGTGGAACAGGGAGGATCCTCAGCTTGCAGAAGGCACCGTATTTCAAACGATGATGGACTGCCGTAATGCAATTACTACATATTGCATTCTCACCAAGAATGATTATGAGGTTATTAAAAGTGAGCCAGGTAGGTTCACAGTTAAGTGCCCATACAAGAGGTGTAGGTGGAGGCTGCATGCATCCACAATGCTCAGAAGCACCGTGGTTCAGGTACTACGCCAACCAGTTGTGTATTTTAGATCACGGTGTAAAATTTGTTAACTGTTACTAACATCCCTTATAATTATGTTTCAGATAAAGAAGAACTCAATCGACCATACTTGTCCACCTTGAGCGGGAGCGCCAGAGGAGAAATCAAAGCTAGCGAAGACTAGGTGGTTGGCAGATGCAATCATAGATTGGCTAAGAGAAACTCCATCACTTGGTCCAACAGTACTCATAAAATTGATATCTGATAAGTTTAATATAAACATACCTTACATGAGGATGTTCTATGCAAAGGAAATGGCTCTTGACAGGATCAATGGTCCAAAGAATGAAAGCTTTCAGTTGCTTTACACTTTCAAAGCTGAAGTGGAGATGGCTAGTCCAGGCAGTGTTGTAGCGATAGACAAGCATATAGTTCCCTACAAATTGAAAAGCGGGAGGATAATGCAGAAGGAATGTTTTAGAAGGGCTTTTGTTTGTTTCAAAGCTTGCTGGAAAGGCTTTCTGGACGGTTGCAGGCCTTATTTGGCCGTGGATGCAATAGCTCTTCATGGCAGGTTTAAAGGACAGCTAGTTGCTGCTACTGCAGTTGATGGACACAATTGGATGTTCCCTGTTGCTTATAGAGTTTTGGAGGTTGAGTCAGAGGAAAGTTGGACTTGGTTTCTGCAGAATTTGCGCGACCTTATAGGTCATCCACCAGGACTTATTATCCACATAGACGCTTGCAAAGGTTTGGAGAGTGCAGTAGAAGCAGTATTCCCTAGAGTGGAGCATAAGGAATGTATGCGACACTTGGTACAGAATTTTACAAAGAAATTCAAGGGTAAAGTTTATACTAACAACCTATGGCCAGCTGCATACACATGCAGCATTAGGAAGCATCTGTTTCATTTGGAAGTGTTGTATAAACAAAAACCTGGGGTGAAGGAGTACTTGGATGAACATCATGGTAGGTTGTGGTCAAGAAGCCAATTCAATGAAATTTGCAAGGTAGACTATGTAACAAGTAACCTTGCGGAGAGTTTCAATGCAAAGGTCAAGTCATTGAAAGGGCTTATGATGTGGGAAATATTTGATAAGATTAGGCAGATGATCATGATAAAGATCGATCTGCGTCAAAGAATTGTAGCCACAAAATATATTGGCCATCTCATGCTCCCATCTTTGATTAAGTCTTTGCATGCCAGGGCAAAACAATTGAAGATGAAATGCATCAGAAAAGGAATGGAGGCTGAGGTAACCTACACTGACAGTAAAAATAGGCAGTGGAGGTATCCAGTGAGTTTGGTTGATAGGACATGCCATTGTAGGCGATGGCAGATCCGTGGGATACCCTGCATATACGCATTGTTTTTCATGAGTGTTATAGCGGGTGCAGAAGGTGAAGTTGATCAGTATGTGTCAGAGTATTTCTTTGTTGCCAAATTTAGGGCTGCATATGCTATGAATGTTCCTACCTTGTTGGGAAAAGACCAATGGATGAAACTCGATCCAGGCTTCAAACTGTACTCTCCAGTTTTGACTAGACCGGCAGGTAGGCCGAGGAAGAATAGGATCAGAGCTAGTGCAGAGGGTGGTGCACCGATTCGACGACATAAGTGCAAATATTGTGGAACCCCTGGACACATTGCTAGGCTTTGTAAAAATCCAGTTGACCCAGCTTTCGGAATGGAAGATCAGGCGGGAGCAGCAAATGCAGAGGAGAATGAAGCAGCAATTCAACATGAGGAGATTGAAGCAATGGATCGAGAGCTGCTTGAACCGATGGATCGAGAGCTGCTTGAACCGATGGATCGAGGGTTGCTTGAACAGATGGATCGAGAGCTGCTTGAACAGATGAATCGAGAGCTGCTTGAACCGATGGATCAAGAGCAGAGGGAACAGATGGATCGAGAGGCCGTTGAAGCAATGGATAGACAGCTGAGTGAAGCAATGGATTGAGAGCTGGGTGAACCGATGGATCAAGAGCAGATTGTAGAAGCAAGGGAAGAAAATGCATTAGAAGAAAGAGCACAAGCTTTGTATGATATGGTTGTCTCGGTCTTGGCACAACCCGAAGAGAAGAAGAAGAAGAACAAGAAAGATGGCAAAAGGAAGGTAGACACCGGTAATATCCCTGGTAGGGTTACCCGGAGTAAGGTGGTGGACCCAGCGAGTCACACCAGGAGCAAGAGAAAGATTTTATTTTGAATAATTAATTTGAATTTGTATGAACAATTTGTATTGGGGATCCCTTTGTATTGAATTTGAACTAGTGTGACGTTCCCAAGTTTGTATGTTGAATAATCACAATAATGTATGTGTTATTTGCAAGTTTTCTATGGTCATGCACCTCGAATAAGTTCATCGCTTAAGCCACATTTATCATTTTCTAAGTGACTAAACTCAAAAAATATAGTTTTGGGTTTAGTTTAATTCAAAATAATTCAAAATAATTCAAAACATGGTGGAACCTTCCCATGGAGTCTTGTTATGTTACCTACAACCTAGAGAAATAATAATTGAAAAGGAAATATAGAGATATGAAGTTTCCCTTTCCCAAAACCACTTCCTAGTCCATGAGCTACTAGCTATGAAGATGCAGGGCTTTCTACTCAACACACCTCCTAAATACCCACTATGCTTACAAACTTTGTCCAAATGAGTCCAAATTCGTCACACTTGCGTATCTTTGAATTGCAAACAATATCACATTGGCCAAAATGTACTATATTGTTCAAATAACACAATCTAACAATTTTTATGCTAAAAGCTTCAATTTCCCTTACTCCCTTTATTATTTGGGTGCCCCTGTTTTACTTAGTTTTACTCAGTTTTCCCCCTCCGGGTCCACTTGTTTTACTCAGTCCTACTCAGTTTTGCCCTTCCGATAAACATTTCCTCACTTTTCCCCCTCTTAGTTCTACTCAGTTTTCCTCACTTGTACTCACTGGTTGATCTTTGATTGGTCGAGATGTATGTCACACGAATCTTGGTTGGTTGATAGCTCAACGTACGCTTCCACCATTGGATCATTTATGATCGGACGGCCTATATATCTCTCTCTACCTCGATGGACGCATACGGAGAGAAGAGCAGAGCACATACCTACCAACCCTGGCAGTCGCATATTCTAGTCGCATCTTCCTCTCTTACTCTGGCGGTCACGGAGGCGCGGATCTGCAGAGTGCGTGCGTGCGTGCGTGCGGCGGCGCGGATCTAACCGTGCGTGCGGCGGTGCGGATCTAACCGTGCGTGCGGCCGCGCGGAACTACAGCGTGCAGCGGCACAGATCTAACCATGTGTGCGGTGGCGCGCCTCTAACCGTGCGTGCGGCAGTGCAGATCTAACCGTGCGGCGGCGTGGATCTAAGAGTGCCGGTGAGGATCTAAGAGTGCCGGTAAGGATCTAACCCTCATAAATAGGTGAAATGTCTCTCTCTGTCTCACTTTCGTTTCTCTTCTCAGATCTGTTGATGATGAAGAACACCAAGACAGCGGCCATGCCGAGAGTGGTCAACGATGCCAAGATCATTGAAGCCATCGCCTATAACATTGCTACGACGGCGCAGATCCAGCCTTCAATGTCGGAGCCTGCCGATGTCTCACTTCCGTTGCCCTCCTCAGATATGTTGCTGATGAAGGACACCAAGACGGCGGCCATGTCGACAGTGGTCATCGATGCCAAGACGATTGAAGCCATCGCCTACAACATCGCTGCGACGGCGCAGATCCAGCCTTCAATGTCGGAGCCTGCCGATGTCTCACTTCCGTTGCCCTCCTCAGATCTGTTGCTGATGAAGGACACCAAGACGACGGCCATGTCGACAGTGGTCATCGATGCCAGGACGATTGAAGCCATCGCCTACAACATCGCTGTGATGGCGCAGATCTAGCCTTCCTCAGATCCGTCGCTGATGAAGTACACCAAGACGGCGGCGGTGCCAAGAGTGGTTGCGAAGCCGCAGATCCAGCCCTCCTCCATGTCCGAGTTTGCGGATGGCGCAGATGACCACCCCTCAGCCGCCCGTCGTCCCGGCCCTTCTAGCCCATCGGTGCGCGGCCGTGTTCGACGCCGCAAATTGGGATAAATTATGATAAATTTGTATTTTTCAATTTCAAATTGGGATAAGATTGTTCGAACCACTACATTCGTCTCAAAAAAAGCTTCTCCACTTTCTTGATGTGTCCCTGTACATCCGAATGTATGATTTGAATTCTATCCCAACTTGATTGGGAAGATTTATATGTATTTGATCCGAGAGGCTAGTACATGCTTTCACTTTTGGGATCCCTTCACTTTTATAAGATGTTCATGCATGCTAAAATTATCACGCGCATTACTTAGCACAACTAGGAAATTGTACGCCAAAATATAGTGGTTAGAGCCACACAAAAATACAGTGGTTAGAGCCATCTACTGAATAACAATTCTATACTATCTAAATCATCTACCACAACCACATAACTGCTAGGACAGGGATGACACCTAATAAAACTGCCCAGATGAATCTACTTTTCGCCTCTCCCATCACTTGAAGTTCATGTTCTAGATTTTCTACCACTTGATCAAATACGGCAAGATCTGTCTCAAGTATCAACTTCTCCTTGCGAATAAGCTCTAAATTCTTCTTTTCTTCCTCCACAGTACGCTTCAGCCCGAATATCATCAGGTTTTTATGGGCCAATTCATCACCTAAATTGGCCACCTTCTCCTCCAAATCCATCCTCTGGCTACACCACTGGGTTGATTCATATTGGTATGCAATGTACCATGGATCATCGGCTTGCCTGGCAAACTGTAACAATAATGGAAAAAAGAACAACTGAAATCACTCCAATAGGCCATGGCGGCACTTCAAATTGAATGGTAGTACAGAGAGCAGAAGCTAGATACCTGCACTTTCGACGAGGTAGGAGAAGTAGAACGTGGCCACGACATGATCGAATCCCCACCCTCGCCGGTGTACCCGCTACGACCAGACATTGAGGACTATTTCGCACCTGCAAACTCCAATAAATTACAGGAACCGAATCGATTAGGGGATGGGGGAGGCAGAAGCGGAGGTCTTACCAAGCTATACTACCAATTGGTGTGCGAAACAAATCCCGGTCGTCGTGGGTGGCGGATCTGCTTGCGGTGGACTTTCCTGCGGTGGGTACAATGCGTGCGGACAAAACAAGTGCTAGAGCCATGGTTGACGTGCAGCGCCGCAGTCCGCCCGACGCCGCCGAGGGACATAGCTGGCGGCGCGACGAGGCGCCGGCGATGGCTGCTCCGTCTGAGGGTGGGGAACGAGCTGCCAGCGGTTCTCTGATGACTAATGAGATACACAACACTAGGTTCCAGCCATGTTTAGCATAAGATTCACTTTAGATTAAGCTGCGAAAATAGTCACCTGCTGGGTCTAGCTTAAGAAAAATTAATTAGCAAACTTGTTGCTTCTCTCTAACTAAAAGCAGGGATATATGCCTTTTCACTAAGGGCGACCCCAGCGATAATTGGCTGAGGTGGCCCCACAGAGCGGCTCTATATGATTTTCTCTAAATAAATAGACGACCCCAGCGGTCATTGGCTGCGGAGGCCCCATAGAGCGGCAATATATGATTTTCTCTAAATAAATAGACGACCCCACTGGTCATTGGCTGCGGCAGCCCCACAGAGCGGCAATATATGTCTTTTCCTAAAAAATACACGACCCCACTGGTCATTGGCTGCGGCAGCCCTATAGAGCGGCCCCATTTGTCATTGGTAGCACCGAGTATACAATTAGGAAATAAAATGTCCCACACGTCAGCGATAGATGGATGGCTGCTCCGACGTGTCTCCTGACCCTACCCGTTAGCACCATTCAAAAGCATCAGTCAATTCACAACCACCGCGGCTCCCTAGCCGTCACCGGTAACGGTCAAGGCCTCTGACCAGACCACAACCCTCCCGTCTGAGCGTCTGCGAGGGGTTTCAAACTAGAGGGAGAGGAAAACTGAGGAAAAGTTAAGCGGCTGGGGAAAACTGAGCACAACTAAGGACCCGAGGGCACGAAAATAGAAATCCCTTAGTTGTATTCAAAACACACAAATTAGAGGAGAAACAACAGCAAAAGTGTTCGGGAAAGTAGATACATTTTGGACGTATCAGTATCCACATACATGACTTAACCTTGGGGGTCCTACTATCTCATATAGCTTCACTTCATCACTTGACATCATCCTACTATAGTTTCAGATGACTCAAGTTTAACATGACGACCTTGGTATACATCTTCCAATAGGATATTTCCCATTACGGTTGTATCCTCTCTTTGGACTACCATGTATTGTATACCAATTATGATCTACTTCCATCCATTGTGTAAGCTTTAATGATGTCATAACTACTTGGTATGGAACAAGATATCTAGCTTCACTTAAGAAGACAGGTAAGAAATTTGACTCAAGTGTGTCAGGAGTATCCTTTTATTGAATATCCATCTCAAGTCATAAGAAGAATTGGTTTAGATAAGATGGCTTCCTATAGTCACTACCAAACCTACAGGTCTCCTATTAAAGGGTTTTAATCCTAGGGTCAAAGCGTTTGCTCTGATACCAACTATGGTGACCCAGCATACCACTGCATGTGTAGTATGCAAGTCGCTGACATAACACCAATGAAACACCGTCTCACTAGTATTACATCGATCAGAGTGGTACAACAGAAACATCGCAGGTCCAAGGTATGTCTATAGGGTTACAATTTCATCATACAGAAGATCTTCAGAAGCTCCTCAACAGGTAGAGGTTTAGTTCTGGCGATTACAATCGAGAAAGAACAACTAGAAGACTAACAAGAGCTACAACTAATGCAGTTGGCTTACTACTCAACCTACAGAACTACCCTAACTACTTAGGTTCTAGGATTAGGGAATTGGTTCCCTTCTATTCCTATTCTAGTTTTCCTCCGAGCTTGGTATAGTTGTTGACACCGCTGATAGTTCTGACATTGGTAGAAGGCTTCATCTTTGTCTTCAGTGTCTCGGGATTGCCTCCTGGTGTTGCCTCCAATCTAAGAAAGGGTTAAGAGGGAGTGGGGTGAGTAACGAGCGTTACCCAGCAAGTTCATATAAGGAATAAGGTGTTTTATGCACTAGCTACAGCCTTAGACCCAAGAGTCATTTGGCAATGCAAGTTTTTGTAAACATTTCTTCAAGAGGTTGCTTTTATTCAGAAGAACTATGTCTGTCAGCCTTCAAAGGTTGATTAGAGCTTTGATGGGCTCCTTTCCTGCCACGTTCGCAGCTCCTTCCCAGAACAGGGAGTATCCAGATACTTTCTTACACTCTACAGAGGTGGTCACTTGTACCCATAAGAGATAAAGCCTTGCTGCACAACCGAGCGATCGTTCCTGTCCACACTTCCTTGGTGTGGGGCCCAGTCGTTGATCCAAGCCAATCACTGTCCTCCTCCGCGACCTCGCATACCACCCTTTTGTAGTTCCAAGCTCAGAAATAATCCTCGCTGGCCTCCTACTCTTTGGTAGTCCTGACCTCGATTGATACAATCCATGCCGGCCTCCTACCCGAAGGTAGTCCCGACCTCGATTTAACTTACCCATGCCAGCCTCCTACCCTTTGGTAGTCCCGACCTTAGCAGATATACCCCACGCCGGCCTACTACACTTTGGTAGACTTTCCGACCTCGGGCTTCCCTCATTGGTCTCCTACAATCCATCATAGACCACCGATACGCATGGGCACTAAGGGGTCCCACCCATTACTGCAACCCAGCAGGATGCAGCTACGGTATGGTGCATCCGTTGATATGCAAGAGGAAGTCGGTACAGCTGACTTCTCAGTCCCATTCTAGATCTTATGGTTGACTGTTATTTACGGCGCTAGAATCACTAGCGACATTGGTTATTAATTCCTAGGTGAACTTTCCAGTTGCAGTGGGACCTCCACCAATACTCATACCATGGTCCCACTACCCACCATCCTAGGGTAACAACCACCGTGGTTGCTAACCACTAATCAAATTGATTAAGAAAGCAGAAATTTTGCTTTAAATGCAGTAATAATACCACAGGTATATTTGCAAGTACTTTGCTAAAGATAAATAATAGATATGAGGAAGAGTGAACTTGTCTTTTTGACTGCAAGATTATGCAAGTCAAGGTCTTCGATATGATAGAAATCCCAATTCTAAAATTGCAATCATCATCCGGTAGGGATGATGTTAGAAATCTGTAGCATGATATGCATAATATATGCAATGCATCGATCTAAGCGTAATCTAACCCCGGTGATTTGTTATTATTGAGTTATATGGTGAGTTCTTTGTGATGTGTTGCACTTTTAAGTTTAAATTTACACACAAGGTTGTTTAGGGTTTTAAGATAGCTTACTATTCCTTATAAGTGAAAGAATAAAGCTTGAAAAGGAGATTACCAATTTTAGGTTTTGCCATCATTCCTTGCTACAAGAGAATGATGGGTAATGGTGAATACATGAAGGTAACACTTTTAAGTTCAATTGCACATACAAGGTTGTTATGTGTTTTAGGTTATTTTACTATTCTGTACAAGTAAAAGGATAAAGCTGGAACATAAACTCTTGCCTTAGGGTTACTATGGTTGGTGGTCATTGCAAAAGACTAGTAATAGGGTAAAGATTTGACAGTAACACTTTTAAGTTGCTTCTTATGAATAACAGACAATTGGTTGATCATGGACATGCAAGGTTGAAGTAGATCACATCATTATAACAATACCCAAGTAGTTATAGGATTGATAACAATCTTAATAGAATGTTAGGGTTCTACTTTAAAGCTAGAAAGGAATGTGTGGATGTCTATTTTCAAGGTATCTTAAAATAATAACCTTTGAAGAACACATTCTTTAAAAGGGTAATTAGTATTTAACTATTTTTAAGTGATCACAATTATTTTTAGGAATTTGGGTTAACTAATAGAACATGATTCTTCTTTATTACAAGTTTCTAGGTTTTGATGTATAATGTTAAAGTAATTGAGTTAATCATTCCTCATGGTTGAATTGATCACTAAGAGCTAGCTACTTATTTACTGAATGAAAGTTAAGAAATAACCTGCAATACAAGTTACTATTTATTTGTTGATGTCCTTCCTAATTTTAGTACTTTAAAAATTATCTATGGAGTATAATTCTAGTGATTTAAGTGCTAATGGCAAAGTTAAATTTAAGATTCTATAATGATGAAATAGTATCTACAATAAAGTTGTTTAAGTGTAAAAATATTTGCTACATAATTAGAGAAATTATTTGATTCCTAAATTTGAGTCAAATTCATATAGAGAAATAGTACTTAGGCATGTCTTATAATTTGAATCAAATTTACTTCATGCAAGTATATAATATTACAGTACAAACATATAGGTCTTATTTTTCTGAATATTTTGATATATTATTTGCATTTTTCTGATTTGAAATGAATGATATATGATATTTCTAAGTTTTGTTTATTTTCTAGAATTCCTAAATAGTGGGCAGTACATTTTGTACCGAGGCGCACCTAGCCACAGACACAGACAAGTGGGGCCAAATCCAGTCAGCTACCACGTTGGCAGAGACAAGTCAAATGAGTTGACTAAGCTCGTTGACTCACCGCCGGCGAGCCAGTTGACAACGGGAGTGGTGCTCTGGTGCTTCCCGGGCTAAGCGGCTTGGTGTGTTCAAATGAGAAGACCAAGGCGAGTCGATTGGTAGTAGCGCCACCACGAAATGGTCACCGGAGCAACTCCGGCGATGACCAACTACGGCGGCGCTCTCCGGCTCTCTACAAAGTCCACTACCGATCACCAAAATGATGCACAGAAGGTCTCCAGAGGTGCACAATCTCACCTCGATGATGATGAGAGGAGCTACGACACCGGAGATGGTCAGAGATGAACAAATGATCCTGAACTCCGGTGAACTGCTGCAGAAAGAATCGGTTCAATTCCTTGAACTGAGAGCACCCCTGGATGCCCTACTCCTCTTAGATGTTGAAGACGACGAGGCGGAGCTCCCCATATACTCGATGGACTCCTAGGTGGCCGGAAACAGCGGCTGGCCTGAGATTGACTGGCGAGCACTTCCGGTGATGCTGGACAATGGAGAGAGCTAAAGAGAGAATGAGAGAGCAGGGAGGCATTAGGGTTTCTTGTTGATCATCCCAGAGGATTTATAGGGCTTGACATGGTGGGTATTGCCTTCATGGCGGTGACCGTGGTCGACATGCATCGGCATCGGGGACTTCGTCCTGGGCTTGAATCTTGATGCTCCGACTGGTAGTGGCAAGTGAAAGATCTTGGAGGTGATCTAGCAAGTCATAGGCAGCCGGGGTCACGCTTATCGGCAACGGGCACGTGGCTCCGCCGGCGTCGTGTCGTCAGGATAGAGGAAGAAGAAGAAGACTTATTCTTTCCCCCCCTCCCGAAGCGGTACCCTGGGCCGGGTTGGCTCCAAGGCCGAGCTACTGGGCCGGCTCGGTGGGCCGTGCTAGGTAAGTCTCCTTCCCCTATTTTTTTTTCCTACTTTAGTTTCTCTTTTATTTTCTATTTCTATTTTGGATCCTGATTTGAATTAGCTAATTTGTTTTGTAGGATTTGATCTTAGGGATTTTTCTAAATGAAGATATAATACTACTGGCCCAATATACTTCATTAGATAACCTTTTTATATGCATATAGTCATATTATAGTTTGTATATTTCTTAGATTTTGAATAAGGTCTTAGTAGAGGTATCTTCCAACACCTTTAACTGAGGGTTTGAAAGTAATAGGTTCTCATAAAATGGGTCTAGGTATTTACTAAAACAACATATTGTATCAGTATAGCTTTACATGCATTAGCAAAAGTACTTTAGGTATTAATAGGGTTTGAACATGGTTTATTTATTTGCTAATAAGATCAAGATGCACATTAAGATGTAAGTTGATCACCGAATAAAAAGTTTGGTTGATATTCAAAAATGACTATGGTCTGGACATAATTCTTAGGTTTCAATATAAGAGGTGATTTATAAGGGTTGGCTTATGATCATGGAGGGATTCATAAGTTGGAATATGAATAGTAGAATAGGTTCCAAAGGAACAGATACAAAGATATTGGGTTGGATGATATTATGCACCCCTTGGTAGAAGATAATGGGCACACCCAAGATAGAACTAGTGTGATATATGCTCCACCTAGCTAGGAGTTAGGGTGTAGATTTGTGTTACCTCTTCCTATATCATGTTTGTCTACCTAAGTAAAACATGTACTTATACAAGGGTCTCTACTTGTAATATCCCAGCGTTTAGGAAAAACGAAGGGTAGATTTAGGACCTATGTGCATTCATGCATGTGAAAATCTGGATAATTTTTTCACAAATTCAAAACCCTGAGTGAGCTAGCTTCTATCTATTAACAATTAGGGTTAGTTGTTATCTGGATTGCTATGGGCCTAGTGATGATCTCTTGATGATTAATTGCTTAAGAGTTTTGGATAATATTAAAAGTAATTGTGGAAATAATAAATTAATGCATAATTTTAAATATTAAAACTCAACTTAATTAAGTTGGAAATCAAAACTTGAATTAGAATATAGAGTAAACAGAAATATTATTTTATTAATATAATACAATCATACAATGTCTTTACAATATTGTAAACTGAAAAGAAAATACAAAGTGAATCATAAAAGAAACCTAAAACTAAATTATCTAATTCTATCTTCTTGATCTTCATCTTGATTCTATAACCTGCAAAAAGAATCACAAAACAAAAGGAAACCGAGAAGGGTTTAGAGTTAGTTACTCTCAAACTTGGGCAATTATATTGCCAATTGCATCATTGAGTGCAAATGATCAAGTTTAGTATCTGTTCTTAAAAATCTGGTACAAAACATTTGTGCACCCAACAATTTAGCAACCACAGCGTCACAGGAGGAAGGTGAGGATCAGATCAAGCCTGTGTGACAAGCAGCTCAGTCACACTGACTGAGTGTGGTGTTGTCAACACCACAGCAAACCAGTTTTGCCAGCAGCTGGAGGAGATGAGCATGGCTGGGAGAGAGAACACAGTCATTCGGCCAGAACCAAAGCAACCAGGAGAACACCAAGTTCTCATAGCACCAAATACCATCCAACAAACCAAATCAAGGGATTGAATCCCTGGAAGCTGAAGAAGGTGGCAAGGTGGAGTAGTCCATGACCAGGGGGTGCAGAGCAAGCAGGCAGGAGCTCACCTAGGAGGAGAAGGGCATGTAGGAGCTGAACTAGGAGGAGAAGGGCAAGCCAGGAGCAAACCACAACTCACCAGCAAGCAGTAGCAGTACAACATCAAGAATTTATCTGCAAATCTCTAGCCAATAGGTTGATACTCTTGCACATCACATCACACTATCAATGCATGAAATCATGCATAGTTGGGTTTAGTTGGGTATCCCTCAGACTTGCAAAGAAGTGCTTTTCCAAGTTCATCACAGGGAATTGTTGATAAAGCAAATAAAAACAACCCTAGGTAACAGCCTCAGCTTGTGCTTCATTAGAAAGCTTAGTATAGCAAAAGAATGAGCATGCACATGGCCAAGTTGTGCTAGGCACATATCCAACAGGATATGCACCTTAGACACACAACATGGCTAATATAAGTGTCAAATCTCAAACCCTGGGTACTTATGCAAGAAAATCATCTCACAGATGTGTGAGTGGCCTCAGACCAGCATCACTGGCCAGCAACAAAGGTAAGTTTCACCAACAGTTAGCCTTTATAGGATTAGTTGCTGGGCACATGACCAAATGGTCATGCACCTCAACACAACACTCACAGCCAAAATAGCAGAGAGCCATTCTATAAAATCACAGTCATATCCTCTTCCTAAATTCCTACTAGGAATCAATAACAACAGCAGCAGGAGCTGAATGATGTAATTCAGTTTGCACAACTGAATCATGTCTAACAGAGCATTACCTGCATAGCTCAGTTTAGACCATAACCAATTCAGTACACTAACAGTACCAAGTATCTCTGACCAAATCATCTTCCTAGTGATATAGCTAGGAATCATAACTTATCAAAGCTAAATATAACTAAACATTGCAAGCCAACAAGGTTCAGCTTAACACCCCTGTCAGAAAACTTCACTGACAAAGAAATGGACACAGCAAGACCATCACTGATCAAGTACAATAGTAGGTAACTGAATCCCATTAACAAGCTAGCAACAGCTAACAGCTGCACAGAATCAAATCTGTGAGCTTGGCGCAACTAGTCAGGGCCTAGAAGGCCAGTGAACAGCCGGATAAGAGAGGGTTGGAGAGGAAGAGGTGGCACTCACCAGACGCCCAGGCGCATGTCTGGACGGCATGGCGAGGCAGTGCCCGCGCGGCCGACCAGGGGCTACGTGTGAAGGTCCTCATCGTGCACCACCGGGAGCACCGCACCTCGGCGCTTCCACCAGCGTGCACACACACCACGACCACCTCGGAGATGCACAACAAGCACCAGGAGAGAATCCGGCGAGGCATTGGGCTCGGAGGCAATAGGAGCCGGCGGAACCCGAGCGGGATCCAGCCAAAGATCTCATCGAAGAGGCGTTCATTTCCGAATCCACTTGGTGGAGGAGGAAGAGGACAGTGGGGCAACCATTTTGCCCAAGGTGGCAGCGGCGGAGATCGCCGGAGGCGGTCGGAATCACCGGGCAATGGCGAGGGCGATTAGGGTTCGCAGGAGAGCTCGCGAGAGAGAGAGGGGAGAGAAAGTGAGGCCGGTCTAGGTCGGTTTGACCGACCCAGAGCTTGGCTGGTGGGGCTGGACCCCAGCTGAGTGGGCTGGGCCAGGCCAATGGGCCAAGGCCCATTTCCTAAAGCAAATTCCAGAAATTTATTTTCAATTCAAATCTTTTATAATTAAATTCAAATTTGAAACTTAATCAACTATTAGAATTACCTCTTAAAATAATTTCTTTCTGTAATTAATTGTATATTTGATTAACATTATATATTACCTCACTTTTCAAAATAAATTCAAAATGTGATATTCTTTAATTTCCATTTTTCCAAAAACCTTAATTTTTATTAAACAAAATAAAAATAAAGTCTTTTCTTTATTAAATCAATCCTTTTCTGTTCAAATAACTTCAACCAGGATTTCATAATTTCAGATTGCTTTCAAACTCTAATTGAGTGCTTGAATTACCATGTCTAGGGTAAAACACACCAATATTACCAAGTGTTGTATTAAAACACTTTAATAATATCAATTCTTGGGTAAAACACATGAATAAGTAAACAAAGTAAATGAATCACCATGCATTGCATATCATTGCATATAGCATCCATTTGCTTCTTTAAACATTGTCCTTACCGGACAATGATGGTATCTTGTAGAACAAGGAGATCTGGAGCATCGCCAAGTATCCGACTCCACTACCTTTCAGTCACAAGGCAAGTTTATCTTGCTCATATCTCTTGGTTGCACTGGTTTGGAAACTATTTGCAAAGTGTTGACTTATAACCCTAACATTTCAAAAAGGATGGAAAACCTAGTTTCATAAATAATAAGACAAGTGGTTATCGACCAGTGGTGATAACCTAGGAAGGCTGGCAGGTGGGACCACGGTAAGATTGTTGTGGTGGAGGTTCCACTTGCATGGGAAAGTAAACCCTAGGAATAATTACCAATGCCATAGTTATTCTTGTGCCGTAAAACCCGTGTCATCCAGGAGACTTGGAATGGGACGCGAAAGTCATCTGTATCTTCTCTCGTTCGCATGTCAATGAACACTCAGCTACCGTTCGCCGTATGTCTTGCAGGAATACGTGCACATGGGTGGGACCCCTTAGTGCCCACGGCAACTGGTGTCTATGATGGTCCGCAAGAGGCGCCTAGGTACTTCATCATTGGGGGTGAATATCAGGGGCTAAACCTGCTTTGCGTGAATTGGGTGGGCATGCGTTGTGCGGAGAAGGCAGTGAATGGCTTGGATCAATGACTAGGCCCCACACCAAGGAAGTGTGGACGGGAATGTACGCCCGGTTGTGCAGCAAGGCTTTGATCTCTTTTGGAAGGACACACCTCTACAGAGTGTAAAAAGATGTGACATGTTACCCCTTGTTCCGGGAAGGAGCTGCGAACGCTGTAGGAAAGGTGCTCTCAAGGCACTAATACCCTATGTTGGCTGTTGGGCATAGTTTTCATAAGTAAAAGCAATCTTTCAAGAAACCTTTGATAAAACCTTGCATTGGCCTACGACTCTTTTGGGTCCATGGCTGTAGTTAGTGCATATCACACAACTTCTTTCTAAAGAAACTCGCTGGGTAATGATCGTTACTCACCCCAATCTCTTAAACCCTTGCTAGACTATGAAGAATTAGATGAAGCAACACTAAATGCCATCGGAGGACAAGAAGACATCTTTTATGAGGAGCCAGACCTCTCGCATGGAGTTGAAGGGGTGGACTACTTCATACGATATGGAGTCACTTCCGACGATGAGTCTGAGTGAAGAGTAGTCTAACTAGTAGTTCAGTCTGGAATCGAGGAACCGAGCAGTTGTAGTATAGAAATAATCTGTTGAGTTCTTCAAGTGTTTATTTGCATCTTTCTCCTTTTGTTGTATAATCACTAAGCACTTGAGATGTTCTCTTGTGGAGCATTTCGTTCTCAGCACGCTTTGGTTTACAATAATATTACTATCAGTTTGTATTTGGACCTGCAATGTTTCTGTTGTACCACTCTAAGGGATGTAATTCTTGTGGAGGGTTGTTCCGCAAGTGTTATATCAACGACTTACATACTACAACATGCAGTGGTATGTTGGGTCACCGCAGCTGGTATCAGAGCAATTTCTTTGACCTTAGGTTGGAAACCTAGTAAAGGGATAGAACTTGTAGGAGTCTAGTAGCAACGGTAAAGAGTTCTCTAAAATTATGATGGTTATTCACTTGGGAATAACATGGTCATATTTTTAGTGTTACAATTCTTTATTATGATGCATCATTACTAATTCTATATCCTATTCTTGTACAGCTATTATGGCATCGAGAATCCCAGCGCGTACGGTTTGGTCTCGGGGGAAGACTCTAGAGGACTATGAGGGGACTTTGACAGAGCAGTTAGGATCACTGCTATGGGCCTTTGGTCTCAGTACCGACATCCCTGTTAAGACCTATACTTACAAGGATGACGGAACTGTGGTCAAGTACCGTGTCATGATCATGCTACCCGACGGATTGGCACCTAGTCCAGTTCAGCCTTCTGGTGAGGGGAGAGGACAGATGGCAGCCTACCATGAGGCAGTAGTTCGATCTATTGCTACTATCAGGGAGTATAGAGCGATGGAGTTAGCAGGTACCACTTTCACTGCTATTCCTCATGACTCACTAATGGATGAGCCGGGAATGGATCATGATATACTCATGAAGAAGAAGCCCAAGTTGGCAGCCAGACTTCTTGATAGGTATCGGAAGATGGTGGGATCACTGTATAACACCCACCAGGTCCTGGTTGAGGACAAGGCGGAAATGCTAGATGATCTCACAGACACTACTAGGAGGCAGGAGCGAGCACAGATGACTAGGCAGGAGTAAGAGGGATCACACTTCTCACCAATTGTGGGGACTCATAGCTACCTGACACAGCCTGGACCTTCTAGGTATTCACCTACCCTAGAGCCTATACATTACCTAGTTATCACTTCTAGCATGGAGGTGCAGCAGGGTTTAAGGGGAGTCTCAGAGTCCAAACTTCCCATTGAGAACTGTGATGGGTGGAGGTTTGACTGGCTGGGAGATGGTCATCAGTACACTAGTTCCCACGGAGTGACAGCTCAGGCGGCAGGAGGAGGGAATGTCGTAGCCACTCCCGTGACTTCAGAGGAGGAGGACCCTATGGAGGTACAGTTTGAGAGTGTGGAGCCTATTGAGACACCAGTGGTGCAGGAGGCACCATTTGACCACACCTACTACACTGAGAGTACGTGCTTTGGAGAGGCAGAGCCTTTCCCGACTATGACTGCTCACAAGACTAGTGTCTACTTTGAGAGTGTAGTGACCTCACCGTTTTAAAGATGACGATCCCTGTGCTTTTTAGTGCTAGTCCCTGGATCAAACGCTAGCACACACAGTTCAAGATGTAATACCAAGAAACAAAGGTCATTTTATTACATCGCTTGATCCAGCAATTACATAAAGAAACTTTACAATGCTCATAGCATAGAGCTTTCAGAGTTTACAACGAAAACATAAATAGCATGAAGTCCTTCTTCTTCATGTGCCACAGGCGAACATGCTGCGGATAGACTCATAACCATGTCGTACCTTTCTTATCGTCAAAACCTGCAACATGAAACGTTGCAGCCACAAAGGGTCAATACACTTGAATTGTATTGGCAAGATGTCACTTTTTGGTGGACACAAATGGAGTCCTAACACTTACATAAATATTTGGCTAAGTGGATCTTCAGGCTAAGCTTGCAGAAAAGCAATTGTTTATCCTACTTTTCAAAAGATCTTATTTCTGTTTTAAAACACTATTGGACACACTGGAATCCACCAGGTGCTCCTAGTTAATTATGCACACACTGGAATCCACCAGGTGTACATAATTATGATCACACAACAATCCCTTGTTAACCACTCAAGTTTTAATTTTAAAGAAATTGGGATGAGGATATCCTTGAACAGCTTCAAAATCATGTCGCTTAAAATTGTCCATAACCGGGGACACGGCTAAGTACTTAGTTTTAACCCTATGCAGAGGTGGTGCACTTTTCCCACAAGACTCAGTCAACCTCTTTTGCCATGATGCTCATTTGGTCAAATGGTCGAGTGAAGACTAAGACGAGACTTTTCAGAAGCAATCCCTTAGACCAACTCGAACGCGTTCCATCCTACAAATCACTACCACCCTCTATCCGTCTGGCTGAGTTCTCGCAACCTAGTTAGTCAAGACAGAGCCCATATGACTCGTGGTTGCACTGGAAGCTTCACGACTTGAACATCTCCAATCTCTTTGTTCCTGGGTGGCCGTCCACAAGTGAGATACACACGACCGCCATAGACATGGCTCCGGTGAACCACTCAACATAAATCCATCTTACCAATTTCCACCCAGGTGTTTCATTAACTTAGTTGTTTTCTTAGTTTTTGCAAAACATAGTTTTCAAACTTAACAAAAGAACATGTGGAATCCCAACCATGAATTCTATAGCACAACTAAGCAATCTACACTTACGCTGTTTCTTCTAACAGGGTAATCAGGGGTATCCTAAATAGGAGATAGCAAGCCTAACAATCTACACATGCATAATATTTAAAAGAAGAGAAATACTACATGCATAGTAAAACATCATTGGGAATTTTATGAACAAGAGTGACACTTGCCTTAGAAATTTCTAAAGATTGTACTTCTCTTAATCAACACATGTGGCTCTCCGTACAACTATAAGATAGAAAGTAACACAACATAAACACACCATTGAAAGCAACATAATCAACAAGACAACACACGTGTTTATTTGTCTTAGCTTAGTCTTCAGTTTTCTTAGTGATATTTGAACAAAAGGTTGTGCCCTGAAGTTGACTTGATAGGGATGGAGAGATTGGCTAAGTCAGTGACTTAAAGATTGATGGGGGTTTTCTAAATTGTTTAGGAAGTGTTAAACACTTAGCAAAAATAGCTTAAGGATATTCTTTAGGCGTGGTTTGAGAAGTTGGATGAATAATTTCTAAGTCATGAGGTCTAACACTTTCATCTTCTTGACTTGGAGCTCTCTTCTTTTGATCTTCTTCTTTTGACTTCAACTCCTTGTCTTCTCTTCAACTTCTTGTTTTGCCTTCCACTCCTTGTCTTCTTTTCAACTTCTTGTTTTGCCTTCAACTCCTTGTCTTCTCTTCAACTTCTTCTTCATGGTCTTGATATGGGGAAACTTCTACGTCATAGTGTTGGAGGGGGTAGTCAAAATACTTAGAAGAATTTTGGGTAAGAGGGAATTGATAGTTTTGCACTTGGGCAAGAATAGAGAGTAGATTTTTACTAAGTTATGGTAGATTTGATGTGTTCATTAGGACTTAGGATTATTCACACCCTTGCAAAGTGGAACAAAGTCAAATTGGGACTTGATATTTGCAAGGTGCTCATATAACACCACTATATTTTGCAAAAAGATGAACTAATGGAGTTGACTCTTGGAAAAGTGTGAAAAATGTGTGTGAAGTATTATGGTGGTTTTCTATTACCAAGATATTCAATTTTGCAAAAGGAATTATGCCTAAAATAATTATAGAATTAAATCTAGGGGGAAAATACTCAAATCCTCATTTAAATTTGAATACTTGATAAAATTGGTCCAAACAATTTGTGCAGTGGTTCTACTGGATAGAGGATAACAATATGATCCATTGGCAAAAAGAATCAACTGAAAAGGATTTATAGAATTTGAACTATAATAAAAACACTCAAACTCACATATTTAAATTTGAATGTTTTCAACTCGTTCAAAAGACAAATTTTATTACAGAATAGTGTTCCACACATTTTTAGGAATCCAGGGACATATTATTTGCAATTTTTGGATCTACAGAACAAAAGATATGAATTAATTAAGTTAACAGATGGGTTTGATTCAATTTGAATATGAATTCAAATTGGATACTGAAACTATGATGTTTTTGCACACTAATGGATTCTACATGTCTCAAGGATTCCAATGGTATATTATTTGTAATTTTTGGACCTAGGAATCAAAAGTTATGAATTTTACAAGATTGGACAAAAATCTGATTCAAATTTTTGTTTTAAATTTCGTTTGAACTAGAGATCGACACGTGTCTATTTCCTATTGGTGCGTACTGGTTCGGTTGGATAGCGATTAGGGGCCGTAGGATTAAAATGAGATTGGATGCATCAGATTAAGAGATACCCCTTCATTTAAAAATTAAAACAGAGCCGTGGATCTCAGATCCAACGGTTAGAGAGAGGAGGGAGAGGTGGCCTCACCGGCTAGGGTTCCGACCATCACCGGTGATGAGCTTCGTGGATCGGGAGTGAGTGCCGGCGTCGTCCTAGAGGTTCTTGGAGATGAGGAAGACATGGACAATGTGCGGGATGGCTTGGCTAGCGCGTCTGCGTGGGCGGCGTCGCTGATTGCTTCCTCGGGTGGCAGCAGTGAGCGGACGGAGGGGCTCCTCGTGGCAGTGATCTCCGGGTGCGGCCTCCGGCGTTGATTTGCTGTGAGTAAATGTCGAAGAACGGGTCAGGGAGGTGCGCTGGAGGATGGGGAGTAGGGGAAGACCAAAAGGAGGTAGCAGGGTAACCTGATCACGTCGGAATCATCCGCGCACGGCGACAGACCTTCGGGTCCCCGACGAGAAATTTCTACAGCCTGGCGGCGTTGTGAGAGGAGAAAAAGGAAGAGAAGGGGAGAGAGGGTCTGGGGCTTAAATAGGAGAGCTCAGTGTGGGGAGGGGGTTAGGGTTCGGTGGCCAGGGGCGATCAGAGGGCTGTGGGGGCTGCCGTGCTCGCCCAGGACTTCCTGCCCGAGGAAGGGGGATGATCCGACAAGTGGGACGGGGTGTCAGAGAGAGAGGAGGGTGGCCAGCGTACCCCTTCGGGTTTGTCCCAGAATGGGCCGTGGGCTGCTTCTCAGACCAGGCCGAAAGCTTTCCCCCAACCCTTTATTCTTTTTCTGATTTCTTTTCCTTTTCTTTTCTGATTTTCTGCTTTATTTCAATATCTTTTGCATAACTCACTGAATTCAAACCAAACAAAATCCTAATTTCTTCAAATAATCAAAGCAATGTTGTAAGCCAATAGCATAACATGTTTTCAAAATAAAACATGATTTTCCTAGATAAATCTTAAATAAGCCAAATAGTTTTGCTTGCATAAAGAAAACAAAATTAGGGTTTTCTAAATGAATTCTTTGAAAATAGGAGAATAGGAGAATAGTATTTTATAAAAATAATAATTGAGATTCACACCCAATCATAGGTTTGCAAAAGAATCTTTATGAACACTTTGTAATTCATTTTGTGCAAACAAGCTTGCATAAGAAAGAAAAATAATATTTTGATATTTAGTTTTCTCAAAGAGATTCTTTCAAGAAATATTAGGGAGTTTAGAATAGTTTTCTCAAATAAGTTCTTCAAGGAATAATAATAAAAAGTTTGAAATGGTTTTCCTAATAAAGCTTTTAAAACAAAAGTTTTAATTCCTTGTGAAATTTCAATCAAATCAAACATACATGGTTCCTATTTTATTTATTTTTCACATTCCAAAATTTTGGGATGTGACAGACTACCACCCTTAAAAGAAATCTCGTCCCCGAGATTTGGAGAGGCTAGAAAGAAAATGGGTTTGGGATACTAGGTGGGCTACCACCCTTAAAAGAACTTTTGTGGGTAGTCTAGGTCTTTGGGTTCAGACGGGGCACACCTTGGTTTTGACTTAGCACTGGGTCATCTTTTGAACCCATGGTTAGTTTTTATCTTCATTTCCAATTGGTGGGTGTGCATTCACATATTATAGCATCCACACTTTCTCAAGATGGCTTGAGTATAGCTTCCTCCGTTGTAGTGATTCAATGACAATTGTTGAACTACTTTGGACACTGAAGGGTCACTCTTTGGGTCAACGTTTTTCCATATTGGTAGGACTTCTCCCATTGTATGTCTTCTTCAACGGTAAGCTTGGAGCTCATTCTTACCGTATTCCTACGTGTTGGCAGCACTTGCCTACTATAAGGGGTATAGTATCTTATCCTCCTAAGGTTAGGGCTTAACAACGTCGTCTCTCTTGTAGGTATGTCTCCCTAGATTAACCATTCCTCATAACAAGAGCGAACAATATGAGTAGTCGTCATGGGGGCCAATCCATGTCGCACTCAATCGTTACCTTGTATTTGGTTTGGTGCATCTCGCATTCTAACTCTTGGTCATACTCACTAGTTTTGACAAAACATTCTATGGATATTGAGTCCATGTTTGAATTCCTATTAAAAAAAATTAGAAAACAAATCTATCGATCCTTAGCTAGTGGTTTGCATAAACTCTCATATGGCAAAATCCCTTAGCTTGCAGATCCTTCGGTTTTTCCATCTTTTGTTCTATGCTTCTTCTTCTTGATGCTGAGCATCTTTAGCTGGAGCTAATAATGTTGTTGTCTTCATGGAGGCTTGTCAAGAAACACTTGTTTGGGTTTGAATAAAGATGAGAATAGATAGAAAGAGTCTAAAGAGGAACCCTACCCATACACAAAAGTTCAAAGGAAAATTACCCTACAATCAAGATCTAACAAGCATTCATCACATCAAGCAACCTGGTTCAACCACAAATAAACTAGTATGGTCATACCACAATTTGATATGATCATAACATATTACGATGTCGTTCTTACATAGATCTTAAATGGGGGTCCAACTAGAGCTTCTTGGATGTCTTCCAGGTAGTAGTCTACTCTTTTCATCTTTGGGGTCCTTCTAGGTGTTGTGCAATCTATACTTGAGTCTTCCTCCAAGCTCTTCGAGAGCTTCCATGTAGTGCTTTTTGTAGAGTCGAGGAATAATATATGGAGCATCAGTCTCTTCTTGATGTTTTTTTTATGTGATATGAACTCTAAAAAAAGGGAATATTTTTGAAGATGTAGTAGATGAGAATGGAAGAAGTTAAAATTGCAAACACCCCTTTAATAAAAATTAGTTAGATTCTTCATCCTAGGGTCTTTCATTTCTCTCATCTTCTTGTGCTTCTCTTGAACATGAACTTATCTTCTTGCTCCTAGAATGTCGTATCCTTCAGTTGGGCAAGTAGCTCATCATTTGCTAAATCGTTCATTGGTCCTATTGCTATCATGATCCTTCATAAGAATTTCTAAGTCCTAGAACTATTGATGCTTTAAACTTCTTCTTCTAGACTCCTTCAATTTGCTTCCTTTGATGATAGAGATGGGTGGATCAAGCATGTTGACAATGTCGAGGAGACTAATTCTGAAGCATGTGCTCTTGAAATCCTTTGCGGTGTTGAAGCTGAAGCTCTTCATCTTTGAGTTGGAATAAAGAGAAGTAAAGACAAAAATGACTAAGGTAAGAGTTTACGAGGTAATGAGTGTGTAAATTTTTAACTTAGAAATAAAAGCAACTCCTATATTTCTAAGGGGTCATTGTCCAATCCTAGGGTCACGAACCTAAGGGCAACACTTTGCTCTGACCATCTGTAGTGACCTCACCCTTTTAAAGATGACGATCCATGTGCTTTTCAGTGCTAGTCCCTAGATCAAACGCTAGCACACACAGTTTAAGATGTGATACCAAGAAACAAAGGTCATTTTATTACATCGCTTGATCTAGCAATTACATAAAGAAACTTTACAATGCTCATAGCATAGAGCTTTCAGAGTTTACAACGAAAACATAAATAGCATGAAGTCCTTCTTCTTCATGTGCCACAGGCAAACATGCTGCGGATAGACTCGTAACCCTGTCGTACCTTTCTTATCGTCAAAACCTGCAACATGAAACGTTGCAGCCACAAAGGGTCAATACACTTGAATTGTATTGGCAAGATGTCACTTTTTGGTGGACACAAATGGAGTCCTAACACTTACATGACTATTTGGCTAAGTGGATCTTCAGGCTAAGCTTGCAGAAAAGCAATTGTTTATCCTACTTTTCAAAAGATCTTATTTCTCTTTTAAAACACTATTGGACACACTGGAATCCACCAGGTGCTCCTAGTTAATTATGCACACACTGGAATCCACCAGGTGTACATAATTATGATCACACAACAATCCCTTGTTAACCACTCAAGTTTTAATTTTAAAGAAGTTGGGATGAGGAGAACCTTGAACAGCTTTAAAATCATGTCGCTCAAAATTGTCCGTAACCGGGGACACGGCTAAGTACTTAGTTTTAACCCTCTGCAGAGGTGGTGCACTTTTCCCACAAGACTCAGTCAACCTCTTTTGCCATGATGCTCATTTTGCTCAAATGGCCAAGTGAAGATTAAGACGAGACTTTTCAGAAGCAATCCCTCAGACCAACCCGGACGCGTTCCATCCTACAAATCACTACCAACCTCTGTCTGTCTGGCTGAGTTCTCGCAACCTAGTTAGTCAAGACAGAGCCCATATGACTCGTGGTTGCACTGGAAGCTTCACGACTTGAACATCTCCAATCTCTTTGTTCCCGGGTGGCCGTCCACAAGTGAGATACACACGACCGCCATAGACATGGCTCCGGTGAACCACTCAACATAAATCCATCTTACCAATTTCCACCCAGGTGTTTCATTAACTTAGTTGTTTTCTTAGTTTTTGCAAAACATAGTTTTCAAACTTAATAAACGAACATGTGGAATCCCAACCACGAATTCTATAGCACAACTAAGCAATCTACACTTACGGTGTTTCTTCTAACAAGGTAATCAGGGGTATCCTAAATAGGAGATAGCAAGCCTAACAATCTACACATGCATAATATTTAAAAGAAGAGAAACACTACATGCATAGTAAAACATCATTGGGAATTTTATGAACAAGAGTGACACTTGCCTTAGAAATTTCTGAAGATTGTACTTCTCTTAATCTACACCTGTGGCTCTCCGTACAACTATAAGATAGAAAGTAACACAACATAAACACACCATTCAAAGAAACATAATGAACAAGAAAACACAATTGTTTATTTGTCTTAGCTTAGTCTTCAGTTGTCTTAGTGATATTTGAACAAAAGGTTGTGCCCTGAAGTTGACTTGATAGGGATGGAGAGATTGGCTAAGTCAAGGACTTAAAGATTGATGGGGGTTTTCTAAATTGTTTAGGAAGTGTTAAACACTTAGCAAAAATAGCTTAAGGATATTATTTAGGCATGGTTTGAGAAGTTGGATGAATAATTTCTAAGTCATGAGGTCTAACACTTTCATCTTCTTGACTTGGAGCTCTCTTATTTTGATCTTCTTCTTTTGACTTCAACTCCTTGTCTTCTCTTCAACTTCTTGTTTTGCCTTCAACTCCTTGTCTTCTCTTCAACTTCTTGTTTTGCCTTCAACTCCTTGTCTTCTCTTCAACTTCTTCTTCATGGTCTTGATATGGGGAAACTTCTACGTCATAGTGTTGGAGGGGGTAGTCAAAATACTTAGAAGAATTTTGGGTAAGAGGATATTGATAGTTTTGCACTTGGGCAAGAATAGAGAGTAGATTTTTACTAAGTTATGGTAGATTTGATGTGTTCATTAGGACTTAGGATTATTCACACCCTTGCAAAGTGGAACAAAGTCAAATTGGGACTTGATATTTGCAAGGTACTCATATAACACCACTATATTTTGCAAAAAGATGAACTAATGGAGTTGACTCTTGGAAAAGTGTGAAAAATGTGTGTGAAGTATTCTGGTGGTTTTCTATTACCAAGATATTCAATTTTGCAAAAGGAATTATGCCTAAAATAATTATAGAATTAAATCTAGGGGGAAAATACTCAAATCCTCATTTAAATTTGAATACTTGATAAAATTGATACAAACAATTTGTGCAGTGGTTCTACTGGATAGAGGATAACAATATGATCCATTGGCAAAAAGAATCAACTGAAAAGGATTTATAGAATTTGAACTATAATAAAAACACTCAAACTCACATATTTAAATTTGAATGTTTTCAACTCGTTCAAAAGACAAATTTTATTACAGAATAGTGTTCCACATATTTTTAGGAATCCAGGGACATATTATTTGCAATTTTTGGATCTATAGAACAAAAGATATGAATTAATTAAGTTAACAGATGGGTTTGATTCAATTTGAATATGAATTCAAATTGGATACTGAAACTATGATGTTTTTGCGCACTAATGGATTCTACATGTCTCAAGGATTCCAATGGTATATTATTTGTAATTTTTGGACCTAGGAATCAAAAGTTATGAATTTTACAAGATTGGACACAAATCTGATTCAAATTTCTGTTTTAAATTTCGTTTGAACCAGAGATCGACACGTGTCTGTTTCCTATTGGTGCATACCGGTTTAGTTGGATAGCGATTAGGGGCCGTAGGATTAAAATGAGATCGGATGCATCAGATTAAGAGATACCCCTTCATTTAAAAATTAAAACAGAGCCGTGGATCTCAGATCCAACGGTTAGAGAGAGGAGGGAGAGGTGGCCTCACCGGCTAGGGTTCCGACCATCACCGGCGACGAGGTCCGTGGCTCGGGAGTGAGTGCCGGCATCGTCCTAGAGGTTCTTGGAGATGAGGAAGACGTGGACGATGTGCAGGATGGCTTGGCTAGCGCGTCTGCGTGGGCGGCGTCACTGATTGCTTCCTCGGGTGGCAGCAGTGAGCGGACGGAGGGGCTCCTCATGGCAGTGATCTTTGGGTGCGGCCTCCGGCATTGATTTGCTGCGAGTAAAAGTCAAAGCACGGGTCAGGGAGGTGCGCTAGAGGATGGGGAGTAGGGGAAGACCAAAAGGAGGCGGCGGGGTAACCTGATCACGTCGGAATCGTCCGCGCACGGCGACAGACCTTCGGGTCCCCGACAAGAAATTTCTGCAGCCTGGCGGCGTTGCGAGAGGAGAAAAAGTAAGAGAAAGGGAGAGAGGGTCTGGGGCATAAATACGAGAGCTTGGCGTGGGGAGGGGGTTAGGGTTCGGTGGCCAGGGGCGATCAGAGGGCTGCGGGGGCTGTCGTGCTCGCCCAGGACTTCCTGCCCGAGGAAGGGGGACAATCCGATAGGTGGGACCGGGCGTCAGAGAGAGGAGGAGGGCGGCCAGCGTACCCCTTCAGGTTTGTCCCAGAATGGGCCGTGGGCTGCTTCTCAGACCAGGCCGAAAGCTTTCCCCCGACCCTTTATTCTTTTTCTAATTTCTTTTCTTTTTCTTTTCTGATTTTCTGCTTTATTTCAATATCTTTTGCATAACTCACTCAATTCAAATCAAACTATAACATCCCAAAAATTTGAAAAGATTTAAAAAAATTGCACACATGAAATCATACCATCATTTCATGCATATGCATTCATGTCATCATTTTTATGCACGTGAGATCCTAAGTTTTGGCTTACTTTTCTTTGAATCAAAATCTTTCCCTAAAGGTTTCAAAGAATAGGGGAAAAGTTATTTTCTTTACAGAGTTCAAAATTTGTTTGAATCAATTTGGAGCCACTTTGCAAATTTCACAAAAGAAAAATAGAATAAGAAAAGAGAAAAAAGGAAAAAAAAGTGAAAGAGGCCGTGGGGAACCATCCGGCCCAGGCCAGCTTCCAGCCCACGGCCCACCCGGGCAAAATCCTGAAGGGGTATGCCGGCCTCTCCTTCTCCTCGCTGACTGCCCTGGTCCACATGTCAGCATTGTCTCCCTCCTCTGGACGCAGTCCTCCTCGAGCACGGCACGCTCCCGAGCCTTTCGATCGCCGCCCCTGCTCGAACCCTAGCCCCTCCTCCAAGCCGACTTCTCCTATAAATAGCCCTCGGTCTCCTTCCTCGCCTCCTTTTTCTTTCCCCGCTCGAAGCGCCTCCAGCACGAACAAATTCGTCATCGGAGCTCCGCCTATCTGCAAGCATGTCCTCCCGATTTCGGCACCGACGGTGAGCCCAGCGTCCCTCTTTTCCCTCTATCCTCTTTCCCTTTAACTGGCGCATCTCCCTGACTTCTTCCTGGACTTAATTTCGCAGCGGAATGACAAAATCGTTCACACCAGAAGCTCGCCGGTGCCCGAAGCACCTCCAGCCGATCCCCTCTCTCCCTGCTAGACGCAATCGAGGACGAAGACCACGTTCTCGAGATCACCTCGTCCTCCCGTATCTCGTCATGCACTCCATCTCCACCAAGGGCCCCTGCATCATCGCCGTCGTCGGATTCCGAGCTGCCGAGCCTCGCCGGAGTACCACCCCGGTTAGCACCCCTCCCCTTTCTCCTCTGGACCTTTGGATCTAGATCGGATGGGCCAGATTAGATTCTTTAATGAACAGGTACCTTTAGATCTGAGCCGTCCAGGATCCTTTAGATCCAACACACCAGATTGTGGATCCAGTCAAAACAGTATAGACCAATTAAAACATGCCACGCGGTGGCCAGGGATATAACCTGATCGGTTTTCGTTTAAAAAATTCAGAAACACTTCTAAACTTCAAAATTTCATAACTAGAGTTCTACAAATCCTTTTTTAGCAAACTTTGCGGCTATGGATTCAGAAAAATGAGTAGAATCTATTTGTGGCATAAAATATTACTTTTACATCTGTTTTAAACAATGAATTACTGCAAGCTTTAATTATGTGTTTTGGCTATTAAAAATAGTTGTAAAATTTATTTTACAGTAAATTATTTTGCTTTAGGTCTATTTGAAACGTCCTAGTACTATGGCACGTCCAGAATAATTTTAGTATCTTCTATATTACCTTTGTAGTTTTAGTTTCTTTAATTGTTCTACTTGTGTGTTGAAAATAGTTTGAGCTTTATAAATAACTCTAAAATTTTGATCATGACATTATGCATATAGTTAACAAACAGAGAACATGTTAAGTGTCTGTGGTGTTTTAACTCACATATTGCATGCATATTTTCCTTTCATGAGTGTTTTTGATTGATATGTGCTTATGGTGCAATATTTTATGTGTAGATTGTGCTGAGTCCAACGAGTGTCTTTGCGACGAGTGCACCAACTCTTCTCCTCACCAAGGCAAGTGTCACCATGTTCCCGTGTCCCACTAAGATTTTTGTCACTTGTAGCTTTTCTAGTAGAAGAATGCATGTGTAGGTGTTTTTATGAATTCTTGTCATAGCTTGCTAGATTTTTATGCTAAGTTTTTGTCTAGCTTGCCTAGCTTTGCATCTCCTATTAGAATTGCTGCTGCTATAGGACTTTGCTTTTACACTTGTTATGGGAAGGGTTAACACATATTTTTGGCTAAGTGTTGAAAACCTTGTTTTCCAAAAACTAAGAAAACAACTAAGTTAATGAACCACCTGGGTGGATGTGGCTTTGTTTGGGTTATGTTGAGTGGTTCCCTGGGGTCATGTCATCGAACCTCTGAACCACCAGGTGTATCTCACTTGTGGACGGCCACCCAGGAGCAAAGAGATTGGAGACGTTCAAGTCATGAAGCTTCCAGTGCAACCACAAGACATATGGGCTCTGTCTTGGTCAACTAAGCTGCAAGAACTCAAGCCAGGCGGACAGAGGGTGGTAGATGTTGGTAGGATGGAACGCGTCCATTTGGTCTGAGGGAATGCTTCCGAAAGGCCTCGTCTTAGTTTTCACTTGGCCATTTGAGGCAAAATGAGTCTCATGGCAAAACGGGTTAACTAAGTCTTGTGGGAAAAGTGCACCACCTCTGCAGAGTGTTTAGAACTAAGTACTTAGCCATGTCCCCGGTTACGGACAAATTTTGAGTGACATGATGTTGAAGCTGTTCAAGAATCTCCTCACCCCAATTTCTCTAAGTTAAAACTTGATGGGTGAACTTGGGTAGTAAAAGGTCCTTCTGGACAAAATTTTGCTAAGGAAAATTTGAGTTTTACAAAGATAGGGAAAACCTTGCTTTTGCTAAGTTAAACTCCACCTGGCCAAAAAGCATATACGTGTAGGTGCCATTGAGTCCACCAAAGTGACATTTGCCAATACATTCAAAGTATTGACCCTCCGTGGCTGCAACATATCATGTTGCAGGTGGCTACTAAGAAGATTGAAGGATGCTGTGCTACGGTCACGAGTCTTCGTCCAACACGTCTGCCTGCGGAGCTTGAAGAAAAGAAGACTTGTAGTTTATTTATGTAGTCGTTTTCTAGAGTTGTATTAGGTTTGTGGCTTTGTGCCTTATTGAGTTGTAAAAGACTATGTTATTTGTGGATCAAACATTGTAATAAAGACCTTTGTATTCTTGGTACTTCATCTTGTAACTGTGTGTGCTAGCAGTCGATCCAGGACTAGCACAACTAAACCACAGGTACGCTACAGATGGTATCAGAGCAAAGTGTTGCCCTTAGGTTTGTGACCCTAGGATTGGACGAAAACCCTTAGGAAAAATTTAGGAGTTGTTCTTGTTTCTCCTTCTTGCTAACACTTAGGAATAGTTTTGACTTCTAAGTTAGAAATCTCTTTAACTCTTGTTCAGCGCTTTTGTTAAGTTTTTCTCTTTTGGCTTACTAACTTGTCAAGTTCCAACGTAAAGATGTCAACCTTCCACATCACCAAGCCCGACAGTTTCAAGGACTTCAGCTTTGGAAAGCGCCTCATCGACATCGTCACCACCTTGTCCCTGCCTACCCCGTTCATCAATGGGAGCGAGATGACTAAGTCTCACAAGAAGGGCGTCTGGGTCATCCACATCATGCAGCCATGGTGCAAGACAGAGCCGAAGACTGAAAAGATCAAGTTCAAGACCTTCCACACCAACAAAAAGGCGGGCGCCCATCTCCTCATGTAAGAACTGATAGCACGCCTCTGCGGACGTCACTTCTCCGAGCTTCAGAACCACTACTCCCACTCCTACGGCCGATGCGATGAGGAGGGCATGGTCATCGGGCTATCTGACAGCAAACAAGACCCCATGCGCACTCACCTCGCCGAGTTAGAGTATCTCGTCATGGACGTCGACGTTGAGAGGTACAATGAGTTGATTAACAACGACGGGCTACGCGCCCAGCTTGCCAAAAAGGACAAACAACACCTGGAGCAGGAACAGAGGATCAAGGAGATGGAGGCAAAGTTCGAGACTCAAGAGAAGCAGCGGCAGAGCCAAGAGAAGAGGATCCAAGCCAGGAACAAAGAAGTTAGAGAGTTGAAGCAGAAGTTAGAGTGCAATGACTTTGAGCTTGAAGCGGACCACGACTTGATTGAGAAGCTGCGTGCCGACAAGAGGGAGCTTCAAGAGAAGGTCGACACCCTAACTGAAGAATTGCAAGACTACAAGAGGCTACTCAAGGAGAATGGCTTTGATGTTGAGGAGGAGGAAGTCGTCATGGAAGAGTAGAGTACTTAGATAGACTACACCACTTTATCTTTGAATTTGCGTTTATGCCCGTGACCGCTTGTGGTATGGCATTAGACATTGTTTTCCCTTAGACTTAAACGTTTGCGTACCTTCAAACTATTTGTGAATTGCTTTTTGCAAGTTGGTTTAAAAGTTCTCCTAGTGTTTATGTATGTGTGTTCTTTTAAGGATTGTTTTTATGCATGTGGGTAGGAAACTTTATTTCTTTAGACTCTATCTCTAAGTCTAACCTCACCTATTTGAAACCCAACAGATGCCTCCTCATCGCGCTCCTGAGGAACAGATGCAGCAGATGATGGAAGCCCAGGCTCAACTCATGCAAGTCATGACTCAGTTTTTGGCCAATGCTAACAACAATAATAATAACAAAAACAACAACCCTCCACCACTACCACCCCCTCAGGTCGACATGCTTACAAGGTTCCTAAGGCTACGTCCTGCCAAGTTTTCTCATGCTGCTAAACCACTAGAAGCCATGGATTGGCTCCGTTATGTCAACAAGGACTTGGTGACAACTGGTTGCACTGACGCTAAAAAGGTCAGATTTGTAGCTCATTTATTGGAAGGACCAGCAGCAAGCTGGTGGGATACTTATCAGATCACCCATCCCATTGAGGGTGTGACATGGGACTCGTTCCAGGAAGGATTTCGGGCTGAACACATTTCTTCTGGTGTGATGGGCCTGAAGAAGAAGGAGTTCTGTGATCTCAGACAGAAGTTCCGCAGCGTGTCTGAGTACACTGATGAGTTCACCAATCTATCACGCTATGCCCCGGATGACATAGACGCTGATGCAAAAAGGAAGGAGAAGTTCCTGGAGGGCCTCAATGATGAGTTGTCAATTCCTCTGTCTGTTGCCTACACTCCTACTTTTCAGTCTCTGCTTGACCAAGCTATAACTCTAGAGAGCAAGATGAAGCGGTCTGAAAATAGAAAGAGGAAGCATCATGTTAGCAAGTACCAAGAGCCTGTGCACAAGCAAAGCTATCACAGTGATCATGGGAGCTCTGGATTCCATAAGAATGGAGGAAACCACCACAACCATAATGGTGGAAATGGGCACCAGCATCACAAGGGATATGGCCACCACCATAATGGCCACAGGAATCACAACAATCATGACTCCACCGGGACAAATGGCCATAACAATGGCAACAACGATGGCAGAAACAACAATGTCCCCGAGAAGAGGGACATTAGTCAGGTGGAATGCTATAAATGCCACAAGACTGGGCATTACGCAAATGATTGCCCACAGAAGAAAGATGAAGGAAACAATCCTGATCCTTTCCAGAAGGGGCAGGTTAATCACATCAATGTGGAGGAGATTTATGATGAGCCTGACACCGTATATGGTATGTTTCTGCTCAATAAGTTTTCAACACTTGTTCTTTTTGACACTGGTGCATCTCATTCATTCATCTGAAGAGCATTTGTGGTTAAGAACAAAATACCCACTGAAACAATAGATTGTCCTATAAGGGTAAGTTCTCCAGGGGGAGAGTTGATAGTAAAAGCCGGTTGTAGAGACCTAGTCCTGGAAATTGGAAAACATAAGTTTCCAGCTAACCTCATTGTCCTAGACTCACAAGGAGTAGATGTCATCCTAGGCATGGTTTGGATGACCGCTTTTGAGGGAGTCATAGACTGTGCAAACAAAACCATCACCCTTACCACCCCTGAAAAGAAACGCATTTGTTTCAAATCAACCTTCGAGCTTAAAGGGTCTAAGGTTAACTCTCTTAAGGGGGTTAGTATGCATGAAGTGCCAGTTGGAAAGCGATCTCACGTATGAAGAGAAGCCCATAAAAATCTTGGAGACATCAGAAAGATTTACTCATACCAAGACGATCAAGTTTTGCAAAGTTCAGTGGAGTCACCATACCCAAGAAGCAACTTGGGAACGAGAAGATGAACTCCGAGAAAACTACCCGCACCTATTTGCTAGCCAATCAAAATCTCGAGGGCGAGATTCATCTTAAGGGGGTTAGACTTGTAACATCCCAAAATTTTGAAAAGATTTTAAAAAATTGCACACATGAAATCATACCATCATTTCATGCATATGCATTCATGTCATCATTTTTATGCACATGAGATCCTAAGTTTTGGCTTACTTTTCTTTGAATCAAAATCTTTCCCTGAAGGTTTCAAAGAATAGGGGAAAAGTTAGTTTCTTTACAGAGTTCAAAATTTGTTTGAATCAATTTGGAGCCACTTTGCAAATTTCACAAAAGAAAAATAGAATAAGAAAAGAGAAAAAAAAGGAAAAAAGTGAAAGAGGCCGCGGGGAACCATCTGGCCCAGGCCAGCTTCTAGCCCATGGCCCACCCAAGCAAAATCCCAAAGGGGTACACCGGCCTCTCCTTCTCCTCGCTGACAGCCCTGGTCCACATGTCAGCATCGCCTCCCTCCTCTAGATGCAGTCCTCCTCAAGCACGGCACGCTCCTGAGCCGTTCGATCGCTGCCCCCGCTCGAACCCTAGCCCCTCCTCCAAGCCGACCTCTCCTATAAATAGCCCTCGGTCTCCTTCCTCGCTCCCTTTTTCTTTCCCCGCTCGAAGCGCCTCCAGCACGAACAAATCCATCGTCGGAGCTCCGCCTATCTGCAAGCATGTCTGCCCGATTTCGGCACCGACGGTGAGCCCCGCGTCCCTCTTTTCCCTCTATGCTCTTTCCCTTTAACTAGCGCATCTCCTGACTTCTTCCTGGACTCAATTTCGTAGTGGAACGACAAAATCATTCACACCCGAAGCTCACTGACGGCCGAAGCACCTCTAGCCGATCCCCTCTCTCCCTGCTGGACGCAATCAAGGACGAAGACCACGTTCTCGAGATCACCTCTTCCTCCCGCATCTCGTCATGCACTCCATCTCCACCAAGGGCCCCTACATCACTGCCGTCGTTGGATTCTGAGCCACCGAGCCTCGCTGGAGTACCACCCCGGTGAGCACCCCTCCCCCTTTCTCCTCTAGACCTTTGGATCTAGATCGGATGGGTTAGATTAGATTCTTTACTAAACAGGTACCTTTAGATCTGAGCCATCCAGGATCCTTTAGATCCAACGCACCAGATTGCGGACCCAGTCGAAACGGTATAGACCAATTAAAACATGCCACGCAGTGGCCAGGGATATAACCCGATCGGTTTTCATTTAAAAAATTCAGAAACACTTCTAAACTTCAAAATTTCATAACTAGAGTTCTACAAATCCTTTTTTAGCAAACTTTGCGGCTATGGATTCAGAAAAATGAGTAGATTCTATTTGTGGCATAAAATATTACTTTTACATCTGTTTCAAACAATGAATTACTGCAAGCTTTAATTATGTGTTTTGGCTATTAAAAATAGTTGTAAAATTTATTTTATAGTAAATTCTTTTGCTTTAGGTCTATTTGAAACCTCCCAGTACTGTAGCACATTCAGTATAATTTTAGTATCTTCTATATTACCTTTGTAATTTTATTTTGTTTAATTGTTCTACTTGTGTGTTGAAAATAGTTTGAGCTTTATAAATAACTCTAAAATTTTGATCATGACATCATGCATATAGTTAACAACCAGAGAACATGTTAAGTGTCTGTGGTGTTTTGACTCACATATTGCATGCATATTTTCCTTTCATGGGTGTTTATGATTGATATGTGCTTATGGTGCAATATTTTATGTGTAGATTGTGCTGAGTGCAACGAGTGTCTTTGTGATTAGTGCACCAACTCTTCTCCTCACCAAGGCAAGTGTCACCATGTTCCCTTGTCCCACTAAGATTTTTGTCACTTGTAGCTTTTCTAGTAGAAGAATGCATGTGTAGGTGTTTTTATGAATTCTTGTCATAGCTTGCTAGATTTTTATGCTAAGTTTTTGTCTAGCTTGCCAAGCTTTGCATCTCCTATTAGAATTGCTGCTGCTATAGGACTTTGCTTTTACACTTGTTATGGGAAGGGTTAACACATATTTTTGGCTAAGTGTTGAAAACCTTGTTTTACAAAAACTAAGAAAACAACAAAGTTAATGAACCCCCTGGGTGGATGTGGCTTTGTTTGGGTTATGTTGAGTGGTTCCCTGGGGTCATGTCGTTGAACCTCTAAACCACCAGGTGTATCTCACTTGTGGATGGCCACCCAGGAGCAAAGAGATTGGAGACATTCAAGTCATGAAGCTTCCAGTGCAACCACAAGACATATGGGCTCTGTCTTGGTCAACTAAGCTGCAAGAACTCAAGCCAGGCGGACAGAGGGTGGTAGATGTTGGTAGGATGGAACGCGTCCATTTGGTCTGAGGGAATGCTTCTAAAAGGCCTCGTCTTAGTTTTCACTTGGCCATTTGAGGAAAAATGAGTCTCATGGCAAAACGGGTTATCTAAGTCTTGTGGGAAAAGTGCACCACCTCTGCAGAGTGTTTAGAACTAAGTACTTAGCCGTGTCCCTGGTTACGGACAAATTTTGAGTGACATGATGTTGAAGCTATTCAAGAATCTCCTCACCCCAATTTCTCTAAGTTAAAACTTGATGGGTGAACTTGGGTAGTAAAAAGGTCCTTCTAGACAAAATTTTGCTAAGGAAAATTTGAGTTTTACAAAGATAGGGAAAAGTTTGCTTTTGCTATGTTAAACTCCACCTGGCCAAAAAGCATATACGTGTAGGTGCCATTGAGTCCACCAAAGTGACATTTGCCAATACATTCAAAGTATTGACCCTCCGTGGCTGCAACGTATCATGTTGCAGGTGGCTACTAAGAAGATTGAAGGATGCTGCACTACGGTCACGAGTCTTCGTCCAACACGTTTGCCTGCGGAGCTTGAAGAAAAGAAGACTTGTAGTTTATTTACTTAGTCGTTTTCTAGAGTTGTATTAGGTTTGTGGCTTTGTGCCTTATTGAGTTGTAAAATACTATGTTATTTGTGAATCAAATGTTGTAATAAAGACCTTTGTATTCTTGGTACTTCATCTTGTAACTGTGTGTGCTAGCAGTCGATCCGGGACTAGCACAACTAAATCACAGGTACGCTACACAAACAAAATCCTAATTTCTTCAAATAATCAAAGCAATGTTGTAAGCCAGTAGCATAACATGTTTTCAAAATAAAGCATGATTTTCCTAGATAAATCTTAAATAAGCCAAATAGTTTTGCTTGCATAAAGAAAACAAAATTAGGGTTTTCTAAATGAATTCTTTGAAAATAGGAGAATAGTATTTTATAAAAATAATAATTGAGATTCACACCCAATCATAGGTTTGCAAAACAATCTTTATGAACACTTTGTAATTCATTTTGTGCAAACAAGCTTGCATAAGAAAGAAAAATAATATTTTGATATTTAGTTTTCTCAAAGAGATTCTTTCAAGAAATATTAGGGAGTTTAGAATAGTTTTCTCAAATAAGTTCTTCAAGGAATAATAATAAAAAGTTTGAAATGGTTTTCCTAATAAAGATTTTAAAACAAAAGTTTTAATTCCTTGTGAAATTTCAATCAAATCAAACATACATGGTTCCTATTTTATTTATTTTTCACATTCCAAAATTTTGGGATGTGACAGAGAGTTACCTTGGACTGAACGAACTCGTGTTGAGTGACACTTCTGCTATTGACACGTCCGACTCGGACTATGTTCCGGGCGGGAGGCCGTTCATACCAGAGACAGTGCGCCGGACTACACGCCAGCATGGGTGGACTCCGGGCATGTACTATGAGCCTTGAGACCAGGACAGGATGTCAAGACCGAGTCAGAAGCTAAGTTGTATCTTAGTATCTAGTGAGTACTAGTAGTGAGTTGTAATAATAAGAGAGATGGTAGAACTTTCCAGTCTCGATCTATGAGTGTATCTCACCTTAGTGAGGAAGTGTTGTAATAATGACTATGTATCAGGGTTTGTATGTGATGTATAATATGTGCTCTATATTTGGTTTTCTTGCGATCTTCCATTTGGAGTGGGATTTCTGTTTTCCATTGTGTGACTAGTTTTGGGCTTGAAGTGAAGCTCAGAAAGCATGAGCATGGTGTAATTATGAGATCTTCACTTTGTGTTACAGGACTAGAGGGGTTATGGACGCGGGTGTAGCCGCCGAAGTCGAGGAGCAACGCTTGGCGCAAGAAGCTCAAGCCAAGGCAATGAATGATCAGCAAGCAGAAATGGAAGCCAAAGCAAAGGCTGATCAAGAAGCGCAAGGGCACTTACCACCACCACCGTTTAGGCCTTTGGCGGAGCAAAGCTTCATGCAATACATGCAGTTCATGCAAGAAACACAGAACAAGTTTATGCAAGAGCTTATGGGGCAGATTGGAGCCGGAAGGGTTCTGGAAGCGAGGGGGTAAGTCTTTCCGACTTCCTCAATGCAAAACCATTTCCCTTTGCTTCCGCAGTGGAGCCTATGGATGCTGAAGACTGGCTAATGGATACTGAGAGAAAGTTGAAGGCTGTTGGAGCCAATGATGAAGAAAAGGTCCGCTATGCAATACATCTTTTATCCGGACCAGCCGCATCATGGTGGGACAACGAAGTGACACTGCAGCTTCCGGAGAAGGTATTCTCATGGGAGGAATTTAAGGAAAAGTTCTACACCTTTCATGTGCCTAAAAGTATTGTGGAGCTTAAAAGGCAAGAATTCGAAGACCTGAAGCAGGGTAGTTCATCTATGATGAGTTATATCAAGGAGTTCACTAGACTTTCTCGTTACGCAAGTGACGAGGTGAGTACTGACAACAAGAGGATGAAGAGGTTCTTAAGGGGCTTGGATCCATATGCGGCGATGCAGATGAAGTTGACTAAGCCACGCAACTTCCAGGACTTGATGGATACAGCCATCACATGGGAGAATGACTATAGTTTGGTTCAGCTGAACCGACTGAAGAAAGCCAAGACGGAAGCCAAAAGAGTCCAGCCGACTCGTAATTCTCAGAATCTCAGCTTCAAGCCCAGAGTGAGGACTGGAGGTGTTCCTCTAACCCAAAAGGTATTCTCACCAAAAGGCCAGATCATATGCCATAACTGTGGACTTCCGGGGCATATCAAAAGTGAGTGCATGAAGCCGAGTATTATCTGCCATGCTTGTGGAAAGGTGGGGCATATTCGACCAGATTGTCCCAATAAACCAGCTGGTGGTTGGCCAGTCAATAGTGGAGGTAAAACAGGTAGAGGTGGAAGACCTCCATCTGGAGGAGGTAATAGTGGCAAAAATAGCAATGGGAAGAGAGGCAGGCCTTTTGGGAAACTGAATTGCACATCTCTTGAGGAAGCCAACAATTCGGAAACGGCGGTCATAGGTACGCTCAGCATTCTTACTCATCCTGGCAAAGTTCTTTTCGATACCGGTGCCACTACATCATTCATTTCCAAGAATTTTGTTGAAAAATATGGGTTAAGGTGTCAAGCGATAGCTCATCCTATGACAGAGGTGACGGCCGGGGGTAAAATTTTAGTAACCCAATTCAAACCAGACCAGGTCATTACGATCTGTGACTGTCCTTATTTCGCCGATCTCTATGTTCTTCCACTTAAAAACATTGAAGTTGTTCTGGGTATGGATTGGATGTCTGATCATGGAGCGCACATTGATTGTGAAGAGAAGACAGTGTCTATCCGGAAACCTGGAGGTGGGAGAATCACTTATCAAGCAGATAAGCACACCCATGTTGAGATTGGGATTCCACTCAATTCTCTGAAGGAGGCCAAGCTGGAGGATATTCCAGTGGTTAATGAGTTCATGGATGTATTTCCTCAAGAATTACCGGGAATGCCACCGGATCGGGAGATAGAATTCACCATTGATCTGAAGCCAGGCACAGCACCGATATCTCAAGCACCATATAAGATGGGTCCTAAAGAATCGAAGGAACTGAAGGAGCAGCTGGATGAGCTGGAGAGTAAGGGATTTATCCAAGAAAGTATATCACCTTGGGGTTCGCTAGTCATATTTGTTGATAAAAGAGATGGAGGCAGAAGAATGTGTGGGGATTTCAGGAATCTGAACAATGTTACCATCAAGAACAAGTACCCTTTACCAAGGATTCAAGATTTATTTGATCAAGTTCATGGAGCTGGGGTTTTCTCCAAGATTGATTTGAGATCTGGTTGTCATCAAATCAAGATCAAGCCATAAGATGTACCAAAGACTGCATTTGTCTCAAGGTATAGGCATCACAAATATTTGGTTGTTCCTTTTGGTTTGACCAACGCTCCAGCAATCTTCATGAATTTGATGAACAAGATTTTCATGCCATATCTGGACAAGTTTGTGATAGTGTTCATTGATGATATTCTGATATATTCAAAGGATAAAGAGGACCATGCCAAACATCTTAGAATAGCATTACAAGTGCTAAGGGAACATCAGCTGTATGCTAAATTTAGCAAGTGTGAGTTCTGGTTGGACCAAGTGGAATTTCTTGGTCATGTCATCATCAAGGAGAGAATTGCAGTTAATCCAAGCAAAGTTCAGTCAGTTTGGATTGGCAAGCACCCACCAACGTGAAGGAAATTAGAGGTTTTCTGGGAATGGCCGGATACTATCGAAGATTCATTGAAGGATTTTCAAAGATAGTAGGGCGAATGACAAAATTGTTAAGGAAGAATACTCCATTTGAGTGGACTGATAAATATGAAGAAAGTTTCCAAGAGCTGAAGAAGAGACTTACAACCGCACCTATCTTAGCAGTGCCAGAAACTGGTAAGGATTACACAGTTTACTGTGATGCATCCAAGAATGGATTGGGTTGTGTATTAATGCAAGACCGGAAAGTGATAGCATATGGTTCAAGACAACTCAAGCCACATGAAGTCAATTATCCAACACATGACTTAGAGCTACCAGCAGTTGTGTTTGCTTTGAAGAAATGGAGACAATTTCTCTACGGAGCCAAATGTGAGTTATACACTGACCACAAAAGCCTTAAATACTTCTTTACTCAGAAAGAGTTGAATATGAGGCAGAGGAGATGGTTGGAGTTGATTAAGGACTATGACCTCACCATCAACTATACACCTGGAAAAGCCAATGTGGTAGCTGATGCATTAAGCCGGAAGAGCACGGAGACTCAATTGATGACTAGAGAACTTCCAGAGGATCTGCTCAAGGGTTTAGAAAGATTGGGGATACAATGTCTAGAAGTCCAATCTTTGGGAAGTATATTTACCATGAGGGTGATGGAAGAAAGGCAACGTGACTTGAAGTATACTATATTCAGATGACAAGATGAAGATCCTTTCATTGCTAAAGAAATTCGCAGAACTGAAGAAGGAAGACCATCTGAATTCCGTCTAGGTGATTTCCAATCACTCTGGTTTCAAAACAGAATTTGTGTGCCAGATATACCGGAGATCAAAGGATTGACACTCAAGGAGGCTCATGAGACACCATACTCCATTCATCCAGGAAGTACCAAGATGTACATGGATTTCAAAGAGTTGTTTTGGTGGAATAATATGAAGCGGGACATAGCCAAGTATGTAGCTGAATGCCACACTTGTCAGAGAGTCAAGGCAGAACATCAAAGTCCAGCGGGTTTACTTCAACCTTTGGATATTCCGGAGTGGAAATGGGAGGAAATCGGAATGGATTTCATTACCGGTTTACCTTTGATTAAGAAGCATAAGGATATGATATGGGTGATAGTCGATCGTCTTACTAAAAGTGCACACTTCTTGGCTTTGAACCAGAAGGATAGTGCAGAAAAGTTAGCAAAACAATATGTGAAGGAAATTGTTAGCAAGCATGGACTGCCCAAGAAGATCGTCTCAGATAGAGGGTCAGTATTCACATCAGCATTTTGGGCAAAACTTCAGACAGCATTGGGATCACAATTGGATTTCAGCACTGCTTATCATCCTCAAACTAGAGGGCAAACTGAAAGAACAAATCAAATCCTGGAGGATATGCTACGGGCATGTGCCCTAGATTTTGGAGGTTCGTGGGATGAACACTTACCTTTAGTAGAGTTTCCTACAACAACAGCTACCAAAGCAGCTTGAAGGTAGCACCATTTGAAGTACTCTATGGACACAAGTGTCGATCTCCAATCTATTGGTTTGAACTAGGGAGCAACAAAGATTTTGAGCCGGATTTCATCAAAGAGAAGCAAGGCATTATCGACGTCATTCGAGACTGTTTAAAGATAGCACAGAGTAGACAAAAGAGCTCTGCAGACCAAAAGAGACGGACATGGGAGCCCAAGGTAGGAGACATGGTTTACTTGAAGGTTAGTCCTATGAAGGGAATCAAGAGGTTCGGTATCAAAGGAAAGTTAAGCCCAAGGTATATTGGACCATTCAAGATTCTGAGTCAGAATCGGAGTGTCGCATTTGAATTGGAACTTCTAGAAAAGTTGAAGCAAGTACACAATGTCTTTCATGTATCCCAACTCCGAAAGTGTCTGAAAGGACCTAAAGACTCCATTACTCATGATGATCTAGATCATCAAGCAGATTTGAATTATGAGGAGAAGCCAACAAAGGAGAACTAGAAGAGGCTTCAGAATCGTGCAATAAAGTTCTGCAAAGTGCAATGGAAACATCACTCTGAACGAGAAGCAACTTGGAAAAAAGAAGAAGATTTGAGACAAGCATATCCAGAACTCTTCAGGTACACAAATTTATAACTCCGGGACGAAGTTCTGATAAGGGGGGAAGATTATAATATCCCAGCGTTTAGGAAAAATGAAGGGTAGATTTAGGACCTATGTGCATTCATGCATCTGAAAATCTAGATAAATTTTTTGCAAATTCAAAACCCTGAGTGAGCTAGCTTCTATCTGTTAACAATTAGGGTTAGTTGTTATCTGGATTGCTATGGGCCTAGTGATGATCTCTTGATGATTAATTGCTTAAGAGTTTTGGATAATATTAAAAGTAATTATGGAAATAATAAATTTATTCATAATTTTAAATATTAAAACTCAACTTAATTAAGTTGGAAATCAAAACTTGAATTAGAATATAGAGTAAACGGAAATATCATTTTATTAATATAATATAATCATACAATGTCTTTACAATATTGTAAACTGAAAAGAAAATACAAAGTGAATCATAAAAGAAACCTAAAACTAAATTATCTAATTCTATCTTCTTGATCTTCATCTTGATTCTATAACCTGCAAAAAGAATCACAAAACAAAAGGAAACAAAGAAGGGGTTAGAGTTAGTTACTCTCAGACTTGGGCAATTATATTGCCAATTGCATCATCGAGTGCAAATGATCAAGTTTAGTATGTGTTCTTAAAAATCTGGTACAAAACATTTGTGCACCCAACACTTTAGCAACCACAGTGTCACAGGAGGGAGGTGAGGATCAGATCAAGCCTGTGTGACAAGCAGCTTAGCTGCTTACAAGCAGCTCAGTCACACTGACAGAGTGTGGTGTTGTCAACACCACAGCAAACCAGTTTTGCCAGCAGCTGGAGGAGATGAGCACGGCTGGGAGAGAGAACACAGTCATTCAGCCAGAACCAAAGCAATCAGGAGAACACCAAGTTCTCACAGCACCAAATACCATCCAACAAACCAAATTAAGGGATTGAATCCCTGGAAGCTGAAGAAGGTGGCAAGGTGGAGTAGTCCCTGACCAGGAGGTGCAGAGCAAGCAGGCAGGAGCTCACCCAGGAGGAGAAGGGCAGGTAGGAGCTGAACCAGGAGGAGAAGGGCAAGCCAGGAGCAAACCACAACTCACCAGCAAGCAGTCGCAGTACAACATCAAGAATTTATCTACAAATCTCTAGCCAACAGGTTGATACTCTTGCACATCACATCTCACTGTCAATGCATGAAATCATGCATAGTTGGGTTTAGTTGGGTATCCCTCAGACTTGCAAAGAAGTGCTTTGCCAAGTTCATCACAGGGAATTGTTGATAAAGCCAAATAGATACAACCCTAGGTAACAGCCTCAGCTTGTGCTTCATTGGCAAGCTTAGTATAGCAAAAGAATGAGCATGCACATGGCCAAGTTGTGCTGGGCACATATCCAACAGGATATGCACCTCAGACACACAACATGGCTAATATAAGTGTCAAATCTCAAACCCTGGGTACTTATGCAAGAAAATCATCTCACAGATGTGTGAGTGGCCTCAGACCAGCATCACTGGCCAGCAACAAAGGTAAGTTTCACCAACAGTTAGCCTTTATAGGATTAGTTGCTGGGCACATGACCAAATGGTCATGCACCTCAACACAACACTCACAGCCAAAATAGCAGAGAGCCATTCTATAAAATCACAGTCATATCATCTTCCTAAATTCCTACTAGGAATCAATAACAACAACAGCAGGAGCTGAATGATGTAATTCAGTTTGCACAACTGAATCATGTCTAACAGAGCCTTACCTGCACAGCTCAGTTTAGACCATAACCAATTCAGTACACTAACAATACCAAGTATCTCTGACCAAATCATCTTCCTAGTGATATAGCTAGGAATCATAACTTATCAAAGCCAAATATAACTGAACATTGCAAACCAGCAAGGTTCAGTTTAACACCCCTGTCAGAAAAGTTCACTGACAAAGAAATGGACACAGCAAGACCATCACTGATCAAGTACATCAGTAGGTAATTGAATCCCATTAACAAGCTAGCAATAGCTAATAGCTGCACAGAATCAAATTTGTGAGCTTGGCGCAACTAGTCAGGGCCTAGAAGGCCAGTGACCACAGCCGGAGAAGAGAGGGTTGGAGAGGAAGAGGTGGCACTCACCAGACGCCCAGGCGCATGCCTGGACGGCATGGCGGGGTAGTGCCTGCGCGGCCGACTAGGGGCTACGTGGGGAGGTCTTCATCGTGCACCACCAGGAGCACCGCACCTCGGTGCTTCCACCGGCGTGCACACACACCACAACCACCTCGGAGACGCATAGGAAGCACCGGGAGAGAATCCGGCGAGGCATTGGGCTCGGAGGCAACAGGAGCCGGCGGAACCCGAGCGGGATCCAGCCAAAGATCTCATCGGAGAGGCGTTGATTTCCGAATCCACTTGGTGGAGGAGGAAGAGGACAGCGGGGCGACCATTTTGCCCAAGGTGGCTGATGGCGCGGTATTGATGGTGCTAGAAAACTTGATTGTGTTTGTTGATGAAGTAAAATGACCGGCCAGTTGGAAACCCCAAGAGAAGGTTTGATGAATATAGCAGCAAGTTTTCCCTCAGTTATGAAACCAAGGTTATCAATCCAGTAGGAAAAAGCCAAATGACGGAAGGTGATGCCTGCTAGCTTCGCGACAGCTTCGGACAATTTATAGGGTGCCTAGTCCAAGCTTTGCTTTGTAAGCGGCAACGTTGAACCTGCACACAACACAACCAAATACTTTGTTCCCAACTTACGATGAGGTTGTCAATCTCACCGGTTTGCTTGAAACAAAGGGTATGAGTGTATCGAGTGGAAAACAATAGTAGTATGTGAGCAAAATAAACAGTGCGAGTAAAGTAAACAGGTGATAGCAATATAATGGAAATAGGACCAGGGTCCACAGTTCACTAGTGGTGTCTCTCCATAAGATAAAATAACACATGCTGGGTAAACAAATTACAGTTGGGCAATTGATAGAATAAAGACAACGTGCATATGTCAAGAGGATCACTATGAGATTTACTCTGGGCATTACAACAAGATACATAGACCGCCATCCAACTGCATCTATGACTAATAATCCACTTGTGGCGAATCAATCCGAGAACTCCACAAGTATTAAGTTGCGAACAACAGATAACTGCATTAAGCAAAGTGTGTAATGTAAACAAAACATATGCCCTTGGACATATGAATGTTGTTTTCCCCCTAGTGGCAATAGCACATCTACAACCTTAGAGCTTTCTGTCACTCCCCCAGATTAAATAGAGGCATGAACCCACTATCGAGCATAAATACCCCCTCTTGGAGTCACTAGCAACTACTCGGTCAAGATAGCTGGTGGCGCGGTATTGAATAGTGCCAGAGAACTTGTTGGCGTGTAGTTGATGAAGTAAATGACTGGCCAGTTGGAAACCCCAAGAGCAAGGTTTGATGAATATAGCAGCAAGTTTTTCCCTGAGTAAGAAACCAAGGTTATCAATCCAGTAGGAGGTTTAATACGACTGAAGGTGAAGCCCGCTAGCTTCACGACAGCTTCGGACAATTTATAGGGTGCCTCATTGATACGTCTCAAACGTATCTATAATTTTTGATGCTCCATGCTTTGTTTTACACCATTTGCCTATTGTTTCGTTACACTTAGTGGCATTTTTATACGCTTTCCGGAACTAACCTATTAACGAAGTGCCACAGTGCCAGTTCCCTGTTTTCTGCTATTTTTGGTTTCAGAAGTGATACACAGGAAATATTCTCCGAATTGGACGAAACAAGTTCCTGAAGTCATATTTCATCGGGGAGCTCCCAAACATCCGAAGACCTGACGGAGGGGGGCCACGAGGCCCCCACACACAGGGGCGGCGCGGCCTAGCCCCTGGCCGCGCCAGCCCCGTGTGAGGCCACGTGGTCCACCCTCTGACAGCCCCCTTTCGCCTACATATACCCCCTGACGAGAAAAACCTAAGGGCCCGATCAGTTTTCCAGAATACATCGCGATCCGCCGCCGCCGTCGACCCGAAGATCGGGAGGGTCCAGAAGCTCTTCCCGGCACCCTGCCGGAGAGGGGAATCGCCACCGGAGGTCTCCTTCATCGCCATGATTGCCTCCGGAGCGATGAGTGAGTAGTCTACCTTGGACTATGGGTCCATAGCAGTAGCTAGATGGTTGTCTTCTCCACCATGTGCTTCATGTTTAGATCTCATGAGCTGCCCTACATGATTGAGATCACCGTTATGTAATACTATGATGTTGGTTTGTTGGGATCCGATGAATATTGGTGTTTATGATTAAGTTGCTGCACTGAATTTTATCTTATATTATCTCTATGATGTTTATGATCTTGCATGCTCTCCGTTGTTAGTGGCTATCTTGGCCGAGTAGTTGCTAGTGACTCCAAGAGGGGGTATTTATGCTCGATAGTGGGTTCATGCCTCTATTTCACCTGGGGGAGTGACAGAAACCTCTAAGGTGGTAGATGTGTTGTTGCTACTAGGGAGAAAACAACATTCATATGCTCAAGGGCATATGCTTTGTTTACATTACACACTTTGCTTAATGCAATTATCTGTTGTTCGCAACTTAATACTTCTAGGGTGTTCGGATGATATCCCCGGGGGTGGATTATTAGTCATAGATGCAGTTGGATGGCGGTCTATGTATTTTGTTGTAATGCCCAGAGTGAATCTCATAGTGATCTTCTTGACATATCACGTTATCTTTATTCTATCAATTGCCCAACTGTAATTTGTTTACCCAGCATGTTATTTATCTATGGAGAGACACCACTAGTGAACTGTGGACCCCGGTCCTATTTTAATCATATTGCAATCACCTGTTTACTATTCCCGCACTGTTTACTTTACTAGCATATTACTACTGTTTTCCACTCGATACACTCATAACCTTTGTTTCAAGCAAACCGGTGAGATTGACAACCTCATCGCAAGTTGGGAACAAAGTATTTGTCTGTGTGTGTGCAGGTTCCACGTTGCCATTGGCCGAAGACGAGTCAACAAGTATCGTTAACGGCGCCCTTGTTGAAGCTACTAAGCCAGTCCGCATCACCTTCAGTCGTCACCGTCTCCCTTCTCCTGATCGATATTAAACCTTGGTTTCATAACTGAGGGAAAACTTGCCGCTGCACTCATCATACCTTCCTCTTGGGGTTCCCAACGGGCTGGTCATTCACCACGCACAAGGACGTCTGCTTTCACTAGGCATCAGCACTTTTTCTGGCGCCATCACCACAGTCAGCAGCACTTTTTCTGGCGCCGTTGCCGGGGAAGGAAGAGAAGACTTCTGCGAGGGGAGTTCTTCGCACACACATTCTTTACTTTGTTATTGTTTTGCTTTACTTTATTTATTTTACCTGCATCATTTTATATCAAAAACCCAAAAAAATTAGAATCCTTGGTAGTTGTTTTTACTTGTCTTGCTTTATCATGCTTTCTATCAATGGTTGGTTTCTTAGAAACTAAATCTTTTTGGCAAGGTGGGTTCACGGAAGAGCAGCAAAATTATTATGAGGAACACCGCTTGTCACAGAAAGGGAAACACTTATGGGAACAAATCAATAGATTATATATCATTGCTAGAAATGTGTGCTCTACTTATAATGTTACTTATTGCTTTGATGAATCTTGTTGCTGTAGGAGGTATAAACACCTCTCTTTTCAATGTGAGTATAATGATGATGTTACCATATCTTCTTATATTAATGGAAATTATGACTTTTATGATGTGGAACAAATTGAAGAATTTATTGCATGGAAGGGTGCATTCGAACTTGCTTATTTGCTTGAAAATACTGATGATGCACCTTATAAATATGAGGTTTATGATATACTCACATTTTGCTTTGATAATTACAAGGAAGGAAATGGCTATATTCTTAAATATCTTAATAGATGCTCTCCAACGGAAGAGACTAATGCCTTGAAGGAGCCTATGGAAGAAGAAATTGGAAGCTCAATGGATGAAAAAGAGGAGGAGAGTGATGATCAAGAGGAGGAAGAATGGAGCTACCCATGTCTACCTCCCAATAAGAGTAACTCTTTAACTAATACCATATTTGATAGCCCTCCATGCTTAACAAAGGAGGATAAGTGTGATATTTATATTGTTGAGTTTGTTCATGATGCTACTGAAAATTATTATGAGAGAGGAAAATATGGTTGTTGGAATTCTCATGTTACTAAAACGCCTCTCTTTATATTGAAAGTTTTGAAGTTGCTCTTGTTTTATCTACCCATACTTGTTACTATGTGCTTCTTTAATTTATTTTCTTACAAGATTCCTAAGCATAGGAAGTGGGTTAGACTTAAATGTGTTTCATATTTGCTCCTTGATGCGCTCTTTTGCTTCAATTCACATTTCTTATGCGAGCATCTATTTGCAATTTTCTGCGCCTAGCTCAAAGGCGTTAAAGAAAAGCACTCTTGGGAGATAACCCATTGTTTACTTTCAGTACTTTTTCTTTTATTTGAGTCTTGGAAGTCATTACTACTGTAATGACCGCTCTTTATCTTGTTTATTTCGTTTTTGTGCCAAGAGAAGCCTCTAATTTGAGTGAGGTAAAGATTTGGGGTTATTGCTGTCCTGAAACTGTTTTCGGTGCTGCACCGTAAAAATTCGTGAAAATTCTCTGTTTATCTTTTGGACCTGCGATTTCTTGTGCTTATGCCCCAGGTTATATCCAAACTTTTCTTAGTTGAACACTTTTTGATTTGAGCAACGGAAAATCCCTCAAAAATTCGTCCATTATCAGCTGTCCAGTTTTGAGAGATTTCTGCCAATATTTGTTTTTGCCACTTTATCGCTTTCTTTTGAGTTCTTTTTGATCATGGAACTCTTGTGGAAGTTGCTACAGTAGTATATACTTTATATGTGGTAGTTTTGGGTTGAAACCTGAAGCTTAAAGAGGTTGAATATATTTTATGCTTGCACTAATGTTGCTAATAGAATTGTGTTTAGTTTTGTATGAAGGAAGTTTTCAAGTGTAGGGATTGGAGAATGATGAGATGAGTTGAAGAATGGACAAAAGCTCAAGCTTGGGGATGCCCAGCACCCCAAGAAATATCCAAGAAGTACAAGCGTCAAAGCTTGGGGATGCCCCCGAGGCACCCCTTCTTCATCGGCAAAAATCAGGTCACCTTTCAAAACACTATATTTTTATTGCTTCATGCACTATGTGTTTTTCTTGGAGCGTCAGTTGTTTTAGTTTTCTTAGTTTGCTTAGTTTGTTTGTTTGCTGCAATAAATGGTTGGACCCCAACAAATTTCCTTTGGAGGAGATGTACTCGTTTTCATTTGCAAAGGATGCTCTAGTTTTCACTCTTATTAATCGAGCATTCTAGTTTTTCTGCTGCTGCTTTTGGTTTTCGTTTTCGCCTTGATATGCATTCAGATCTTGTCATATCTTTTCATCAAGGTGTATTTTTGCCTCTGAACTTTATTGGTTTTCATCAAAAGAGGTTGTTATAAAAATTTCAAATGGTGTTGGAAAAGAGAAAAAGCTTTGTGCAAAATAGTGGTACAAGAAGGAGCTTGTGTAGACTGCGGCTTAGGCTTTTTCATGTCATGCTTGATGTCTTTTTGATAGTATGCTTAGTGGTTTTGCTGTAGCATGACTTGTCTCAAATAACTGAGATTGCTTAATGAGCCTTTGAAAAAATCATGCGTTGTTTTTATTGTATGGAAGCATTATTTTGGTTTTCTCCTTGATGCTTTATTTGGGTTGACTTGGCGCATGCTCACACATGTTAGACTCTTCCAAAGTCGCCATTAGCCTTTATGATCATTTAGTTTTTGACTTTTGATGCCATCGTATGCTTCTTTTAATGTCGCTTTGTCGCTTTGCATGATTATGGCCATTATTGCTCTCTTAGTTGGTCGCTCCCAGTCTTTTGCTAGCCCTCACCTTGTACTGAGTATGAGCTCTACTCGTGCATCCAACTCCTAAAAACCAAAGTTTTCCATTGTGTCCACCATACATACCTACTAGCAATTTGCTATTCCAAGTAAATTTGACTTGCTTTTATTTTCTCTTCAAATTAAACTCTTACCAGTGTTATGCGAAATTCGGTCAGTAAAGCTCTCACGAACCGGAAGGCACACTTTACTTTTTCCTGTTCTAAAAATTTGACATTGTGGTCTTTTATGCTGAGTTGTTATGCTTGCAAGTTGTAAGTTGGATTCTAGCCCAGCCATGCCGTCATGGGGCAAGCTTTCAACATTGCACTTCCTATTTGAGTTGATATTGTGATCTTTTGTTTATGGATACCCGCTGTGTGAAATGAATTGGGAATCTTGTGAGGATCATGGAGTTTTTATATGTGTTAGGGAAACGCCGGGCCGCCAATCTAAGCCATGCATAATTCATGGTGGAAATTTGCAGCATACCCATGGTGAACATTCGACGACGCATCTCACAATAAAAAGCTAAACAATATAGCAAATAAAAGAGATGTCGAGGTGTTCATTGTCTGCTTGTCCTGTCATTTTGGTGTGGGCTTGTTCCATGTCATCGGGCACGGAGGTACCCCATTGGCGGTTCCCAACGATACGCATATACTTACAATGACAAGAGCCTTGCTTGGGACTCTAAGTAAACTAGCATAGTTTGGGTACTCGTATTCACGGGACACGAGGTTTTCAACTTATGATTTGTCAAGCATATGCATCATAATTGTTCTCGCATTAACTTTAACCATTCAAGATGCTTATGATGGGGGCAATGAGAGCTCAAAGCCGGTAAGTACCATAATTTTTGAAGGTTATAAAACTTGCAATCACTGCTTCCCTCTGCGAAGGGCCTTTCTTCTACTTTTATGTTGAGTCACCACCTTCTTTCTTTATGCACCATTAAGAGAGCATAGTTGTCATTCTTAGTGTGATATGCATTGTCCCAAGGTTCATTGATTGACTCATATTGTTGGTTTCACTTGTTCTTAAATTATTTGTATCTAGTCGCCCTCTTAAACTTTGAGGTGTCCTATGCATTTATGTTTTGCTCTCTTTGAAGGACAAGCTGAAAACCACTTGTATGTTTTTCCTTATGATTTGAACACACGTTTGACTTTCATTGTTTCATTATCATGATCTTTTGTTTGTGTTCATTTGCATGTTTACAACATGGTTGCTAAGTTCTTATTGTCATGATTATATCTTTCATGCCCATGTTTTAAGTTCTATTGATCCCAGTTCATCAATGCTTACATATATGATCAAGATTGTGTAGGTGCATGTCACCTCAAAAATTATTCTTTTGTTATCACTTACCTACTCGAGGACGAGCAGGAGTTAAGCTTGGGGATGCTTGATACGTCTCAAACGTATCTATAATTTTTGATGCTCCATGCTTTGTTTTACACCATTTGCCTATTGTTTCGTTACACTTAGTGGCATTTTTATACGCTTTCCGGAACTAACCTATTAACGAAGTGCCACAGTGCCAGTTCCCTGTTTTCTGCTGTTTTTGGTTTCAGAAGTGATACACAGGAAATATTCTCTGAATTGGACGAAACAAGTTCCTGAAGTCATATTTCATCAGGAAGCTCCCAAACATCCGAAGACCTGACGGAGGGGGGCCACGAGGCCCCCACACACAGGGGCGGCGCGGCCTAGCCCCTGGCCGCGCCAGCCCCGTGTGAGGCCACGTGGTCCACCCTCTGACAGCCCCCTTTCGCCTACATATACCCCCTGACGAGAAAAACCTAAGGGCCCGATCAGTTTTCCAGAATACATCGCGATCCGCCGCCGCCGTCGACCCGAAGATCGGGAGGGTCCAGAAGCTCTTCCCGGCACCCTGCCGGAGAGGGGAATCGCCACCGGAGGTCTCCTTCATCGCCATGATTGCCTCCGGAGCGATGAGTGAGTAGTCTACCTTGGACTATGGGTCCATAGCAGTAGCTAGATGGTTGTCTTCTCCACCATGTGCTTCATGTTTAGATCTCATGAGCTGCCCTACATGATTGAGATCACCGTTATGTAATACTATGATGTTGGTTTGTTGGGATCCGATGAATATTGGTGTTTATGATTAAGTTGCTGCACTGAATTTTATCTTATATTATCTCTATGATGTTTATGATCTTGCATGCTCTCCGTTGTTAGTGGCTATCTTGGCCGAGTAGTTGCTAGTGACTCCAAGAGGGGGTATTTATGCTCGATAGTGGGTTCATGCCTCTATTTCACCTGGGGGAGTGACAGAAACCTCTAAGGTGGTAGATGTGCTGTTGCTACTAGGGAGAAAACAACATTCATATGCTCAAGGGCATATGCTTTGTTTACATTACACACTTTGCTTAATGCAATTATCTGTTGTTCGCAACTTAATACTTCTAGGGTGTTCGGATGATATCCCCGGGGGTGGATTATTAGTCATAGATGCAGTTGGATGGCGGTCTATGTATTTTGTTGTAATGCCCAGAGTGAATCTCATAGTGATCTTCTTGACATATCACGTTATCTTTATTCTATCAATTGCCCAACTGTAATTTGTTTACCCAGCATGTTATTTATCTATGGAGAGACACCACTAGTGAACTGTGGACCCCGGTCCTATTTTAATCATATTGCAATCACCTGTTTACTATTCCCGCACTGTTTACTTTACTAGCATATTACTACTGTTTTCCACTCGATACACTCATAACCTTTGTTTCAAGCAAACCGGTGAGATTGACAACCTCATCGCAAGTTGGGAACAAAGTATTTGTCTGTGTGTGTGCAGGTTCCACGTTGCCATTGGCCGAAGACGAGTCAACAAGTATCGTTAACGGCGCCCTTGTTGAAGCTACTAAGCCAGTCCGCATCACCTTCAGTCGTCACCGTCTCCCTTCTCCTGATCGATATTAAACCTTGGTTTCATAACTGAGGGAAAACTTGCCGCTGCACTCATCATACCTTCCTCTTGGGGTTCCCAACGGGCTGGTCATTCACCACGCACAAGGACGTCTGCTTTCACTAGGCATCAGCACTTTTTCTGGCGCCATCACCACAGTCAGCACTCATCCAAGCTTTGCTTTGCGAGCGGCAACGTGGAACCTGCACACAACACAACCAAATACTTTATTCCCAACTTACAATGAGGTTGTCAATCTCACCGGTTTGCTTGAAACAAAGGGTATGAGCGTATCGAGTGGAAAGCAATAGTAATATCCGAGTAAAGTAAACAGTGCGAGTAAAGTAAACAGGTGATAGCAATATAAAGGAAATAGGACCGGGGTCCACAGTTCACTAGTGGTGTCTCTCCATAAGATAAAATAATACATGCTGGGTAAACAAATTACAGTTGGGCAATTGATAGAATAAAGACACATGCATGTCGAGAGGATCACTATGAGATTTACTCTGGGCATTACAACAAGATACATAGACCGCCATCCAACTGCATCTATGACTAATAATCCACTTGTGGCGAATCAATCCGAGAACTCCACAAGTATTAAGTTGTGAACAACAGATAACTGCATTAAGCAAAGTGTGTAATGTAAACAAAGCATATGCCCTCGAGCATATGAATGTTGTTTTCCCCCTAGTAGCAACAGCACATCTACAACCTTAGAGGTTTCTGTCACTCCACCAGATTAAATAGAGGCATGAACCCACTATCAAGCATAAATACCCCCTCTTGGAGTCACTAGCAACTACTCGGCCAAGATAGCTACTAACAACGGAGAGCATGCAAGATCATAAACAACATAGAGATAACATAAGATAAAAATTTAGTACATCAACTCAATCATAACACCAATATTCATCGGATCCCAACAAACACAACATGTAGAATTACATAACAGTGATCTCGATCATGTAAGGCAGCTCATGAGATCTAAACATGAAGCACATGGTGGAGAAGACAACCATCTAGCTACTGCTATGGACGGACCCATAGTCCAAGGTAGACTACTCACTCATCGTGCCGGTGGCAAGCATGGCGATGAAGAAGAGCTCTGGTGGCGATTCCCCTCTCCGGCAGGGTGCCGGGAAGAGTTTCTGGACCCTCCCGATCTTCGGGTCGACGGCGGCGGCGGATCGCGATGTGTTCTGGAAAAGTGATCAGGTATTTAGGTTTTTCCCGTCGGGGGGTCCTTATAGGTGAAGGGCCAGTGTCTGAGGTGGACCAGGGGGCCCACACCACCAGGGGGCGCGGGCCAGCCCCAGGCCATGCCGCCCTATGGTGTGGCCGCCCTCTGGCTCGGCTCCGTCTCCTCTTCGGTCTTCTGGAAGCTCCATGAAATATCTGGACGTCTGGCTTTGGTTTCGTCCAATTCAGAGAATATTTCCTGTGTAACATTTCTAAAACACAAAAATAGTAGAAAATAGGGAACTGGCACTGTGGCATCTCGTTAATAGGTTAGTTCCAGAAAATGCTTAAAAATGCCACGAAGTGTAACGAAACACTAAGCAAATGGTGTAAAAACAAGCATGGAGCATCAAAAATTATGAATATGTTGGAGACGTATCAGCATCCCCAAGCTTAACTCCTGCTCATCCTCGTGTAGGTAAGTGATAACAAAAGAAATAATTTTTGAGGTGACATGCACCTACAAAATCTTGATCATATATGTAAGCGTTGTGCGCTGGGATCAAAGAACTTAAAACATGGGCATGAAAGACATAATCTTGATAGAAGAAACTTAGCAACCATGTTATAACATGAAAATGAAGACAAACAAAAGATCATGAAAATGAAACAATGAAAGTCAAACATGTGTTCAAATCATATGGAAAAACATACAAATCGTTTTTAGCTTGTCCTTCATGAGAGAGCAAAACATAAATGCATAGGACACCTTCAAGTTTAAGAGGGCGACTAGATACAAGTAATTTAAGAACAAGTGAAACCAACAATATGAATCAATCAATGAAAACTTTGGGACAATGCACATTATACTCAGAATGACAACTATGCTCTCTTAATGGTGCATAAAGATAGAAGGTGGTGACTCAACATAAAAGTAAAAGAAAGGCCCTTCGCGGAGGGAAGCAGTGATTAAACATGTGCTAGAGCTTTTCATTTGTAAAATAGAGATAAAACTTGGGTTTTGAGAGGTGGTTGCTTTTGTCAACGACTAGCAATGGGGTCTTACTATCTTCCATAATAAACAAGTGAGAGCGGTTCCGAGTTCTTTGAAAATTTGGCACATTGGTGCTCTTTTATAAAGCTTTGGCACTCCTCCCCACCTTTTTTCCTTTCTCAAACTATGGCTAACCGATTCCATCGGGAGCCCACCAACATTCACATACCATGGAGGAGTGCCTTTTTCTCTTTTTTTTAAATTAGATTGCAATGGTCTGACCAGCTCTCATGCAAAATTAATGACGAGCAGATGAAGCTGCCTAGTCGAGGGGTACTTAATTTAATATGGAAGATAGCAATTCCGACCACTACGTCCCCATGAGCTAAAAATAGTGGTACAAAATGAGAAGTAGTTGAAAGTTTTTGAAAGGTAGCACATGAAAATTTACTTTGGAATGGCTTACAAATACCATGCATAGGAATTTATAGTGGACACAATGGCAAACTTGGTTTTTAGGAGTTGGATGCACGAGTAGAGCTCATACTCATTACAAAATGAGGGCTAGCAAAAGTCTAGGAGCGACCAACTAAGAGAGCAATAATGGCCATAATCATGCAAAGCGACAAAGCAAAATTAAAAGAAGCATAAGATGGCATCAAAAGTCAAAAACTAAATGATCATAGAGGAAATGGCAACTTTGTATGAGTCTAACATGTGTGAGCAAGCACCAAGTCAACCCAAATAAAGCATCAAGGAGAAAACCAAAATAATGCTTCCAAATAATTAAAATAATGCATGATTTTTTCAAAGGCTCATTAAGCAATCTCAGTTATTTGAGAAGTCATGCTACAGCAAAACCACTAAGCATACTATCAAAAAGACATCAAGCACGACATGCAAAAGCCTAGGCCGCAGTCTACACAAGCTCCTTCTTGTACCACTTTTTTGCATAAAGCTTTTTCTTTTTTCCAACACCATTCAAACTTTTTATAACAACTCTTTTTGATGAAAACCAATATGGACCAGAGGCAAAAATACACCTTGATGCAAAGATATAACAAGATCTGAACACAAATCAAGGCGAAAATCGAAAGCTAAACGCAGTTCTAGAAAAAGAGAACACTCGTTGAAACGAATAGAGTGAAAAACGAAGTGTTCTTGGCAAATGAAAAGCAAGGCAACTTCTCCAAAAGAAATTTGTTGGGGTCCAACCATTTATTGCAGCAAACAAAACTAAACTAAACTGAAAACTAAAAACAACTGACGCTCCAAGAAAAACGCATAATGCATGAAGCAATAAAAATATAGTGTGTTGAAAGGTGACCTGATTTTTGCCGATGAAGAAGGGGTGCCTCGGGGGCATCCCCAAGCTTTGACACTTGTATTTCTTGGATATTTCTTGGGGTGACATGGGCATCCCCAAGCTTGAGCTTTTGTCCATTCTTCAACTCATCTCATCATTCTCTGATCCCTACACTTGAAAACTTCCTTCATACAAAACTAAACACAAATCTATTAGCAACATTAGTGTAAGCATAGAATTGAATCAACCTCTTTTGCTTCAGGTTTCAACTCAAAACCACCACATATAAACTATATACTACTGTAGCAACTTCCCCAAAAGTTCCGTGATCAAAAGAACTCAAAAAGAAAGCGATAAAGTGGCAAACACAAATATTGGCAGAAATCTGTCAAAACAGAACAGCTGTCAAAGGTCGAATTTTTAGAGGGTTTTCTGTTGCTCAAATCAAAAAGTGTTCAACTAATAAAAGTTTGGATATAACCTGGGTCATATGCACAAGAAATCTCAGGTCAAAATAATATACAGAGAATTTTCACGAATTTTTACGGTGCAGCACCGAAAACTGCTTCAGGACAGCAACATCCCCAAATCTTACCTCACTTAAATTAGAGGCTTCTCTTGGCACAAAAACGAAATAAAAATGATAAGGATAGGTTATTACAGTAGTAATAACTTCCAAGACTCAAATAAGAGAAAAATAACTGAATGTAAAAACATTGGGTTATCTCCCAAGAGTGCTTTTCTTTAACGCCTTTGAGCTAGGCTCAGTAATTTGAGAAGATGCTCACATAAGAAATATGAATTGAAGCAAAAGGGAGCATCAAGGAGCAAATATAAAACACATTTAAGTCTAACCCACTTCCTATGCATAGGAATCTTGTAAGAAAATAAATCAAAGAAGCACATAGTAACAAGCATGGGTAGATAAAATAAGAGCAACTTTGGAACTTTCAATATAAAGAGAGGTGTTTTAGTAACATGAAAATTCCAACAACCATATTTTCCTCTCTCATAATAATTTTCAGTAGCATCATGAACAAACTCAACAATATAAATATCACACTCACCCTCCTTTAAGCATGGAGGGCGATCAAATAAGGTATTAGTTAAACAGTTACTCTTATTGGGACGTAGACATGGGTAGCTCCATTCTTCCTCCTCTTGATCATCACTCTCCTCCTCCTTTTCATCCAAAGAGCTTCCAGTTTTAGCAATTTCTTCTTCCATAGGCTCCTTCAAGGCATTAGTCTCTTCCGTTGGAGAGCATCAATCGAGATATTTAAGAATATAGCCATTTTCTTCCTTGTAATTATCAAAGCAAAATTTAAGTATATCATAAACCTCATATTTATAAGGTGCATCATCAGTATTTTCAAGCAAATAAGCAAGTTCGAATGCACCCTTCCAAGCAATAAATTCTTCAATTTGTTCCACATCATAAAAGTCATAATTTCCATTAATATAAGAAGATATGGTAACATCATCATTATACTCACATTGAAAAGGGAGGTGTTTATACCTCCTACAGCAACAAGATTTATCAAAGCAATAAGTAACATTATAAGTGGAGCACACATTTCTAGCAATGATATACAATTTATCAATTTGTTCCCATAAGTGTTTCCCTTTTTGTGACAAGCGGTGTTCCTCATAATATTTTTGTTGCTCTTCCGTGAACCCACCTTGCCAAAAAGATTTAGTTTCAAAGAAACCAACCATTGATAGAAAGCATGATAAAGCAAGACAAGTAAAAATAACAACTAATAGGAAACTAATTTTTTTTTTGTTTTTGATAAAACGATACAAGTAAAAATAAAGTAAAGCAAAACTTAAAACAAAGTAAAGGATGTGCGTGCAAAACTCCCCTTACAGAAGTCTTCTTTTTCCCCGGCAACGGCGCCAGAAAAACTTGTTGATGGCGCGGTATTGAATAGTGCCAGAGAACTTGTTGGCGTGTAGTTGATGAAGTAAATAACCGGCCAGTTGGAAACCCCAAGAGCAAGGTTTGATGAATATAGCAGCAAGTTTTTTCCTCAGTAAGAAACCAAGGTTATCAATCCAGTAGGAGGTTTAATACGACTGAAGGTGAAGCCCGCTAGCTTCGCGACAGCTTCGGACAATTTATAGGGTGCCTCGTCCAAGCTTTGCTTTGCGAGCGGCAATGTGGAACCTGCACACAACACAACCAAATACTTTGTTCCCAACTTACGATGAGGTTGTCAATCTCACCGGTTTGCTTGAAACAAAGGGTATGAGTGTATCGAGTGGAAAGCAATAGTAATATGCGAGTAAAGTAAACAGTGCGAGTAAAGTAAACAGGTGATAGCAATATAAAGGAAATAGGACCGGGGTCCATAGTTCACTAGTGGTGTCTCTCCATAAGATAAAATAATATATGCTGGGTAAACAAATTACAGTTGGGAAATTGATAGAATAAAGACACATGCATGTCGAGAGGATCACTATGAGATTTACTCTGGGCATTACAACAAGATATATAGACCGCCATCCAACTGCATCTATGACTAATAATCCACTTGTGGCGAATCAATCAGAGAACTCCACAAGTATTAAGTTGCGAACAACAGATAACTGCATTAAGCAAAGTGTGTAATGTAAACAAAGCATATGCCCTCGAGCATATGAATGTTGTTTTCCCCCTAGTAGAAACAGCACATCTACAACCTTAGAGGTTTCTGTCACTCCCCCAGATTAAATAGAGGCATGAACCCACTATCGAGCATAAATACCCCCTCTTGGAGTCACTACCAACTACTCGGCCAAGATAGCTACTAACAACGGAGAGCATGCAAGATCATAAACAACATAGAGATAACATAAGATAAAAAATTCAGTACATCAACTCAATCATAACACCAATATTCATTGGATCCCAACAAACACAACATGTAGAATTACATAACGGTGATCTTGGTCATGTAAGGCAGCTCACGAGATCTAAACATGAAGCACATGGTGGAGAAGACAACCATCTAGCTACTGCTATGGACCCATAGTGCAAGGTAGACGATTCACTCATCGCGCCAGAGGCAAGCATGGCGATGAAGAAGAGCTCTGGTGGCGATTCCCCTCTCCGGCAGGGTGCCGGGAAGAGCTTCTGGACCCTCCCGATCTTCGGGTCGATGGCGGCGGCGGATCGCGATGTGTTCTAGAAAAGTGATCGGGTATTTAGGTTTTTCCCGTAGGGAGGTCCTTATAGGTGAAGGGCCAGCGTTAGAGGTGGACCAGGGGGCCCACACCACCAGGGGGCGCGGGCCAGCCCCAGGCCGCGCCGCCCTATGGTGTGGCCGCCCTCTGGCTCGGCTCCGTCTCCTCTTCGGTCTTCTGGAAGCTCCGTGAAATATCTGGACGTCTGGCTTTGATTTTGTCCAATTTCGAGAATATTTCCTGTGTAACATTTCTGAAACACAAAAAAGTAGAAAACAGGGAACTGGCACGGTGGCATCTCGTTAATAGGTTAGTTCCGGAAAATGCATAAAAATGCCATGAAGTGTAACAAAACACTAAGCAAATGGTGTAAAAATAAGCATGGAGCATCAAAAATTATGGATACGTTGGAGACGTATCAGCATCCCCAAGCTTAACTTCTGCTCGTCCTCGAGTAGGTAAGTGATAACAAAAGAAATAATTTTTGAGGTGACATGCACCTACACAATCTTGATCATATATATAAGCGTTCTGCGCTGGGATCAAAGAACTTAAAACATGGGCATGAAAGACATAATCTTGATAGAAGAAACTTAGCAACCATGTTATAACATGAAAATGAACACAAACAAAAGATCATGAAAATGAAACAATGAAAGTCAAACGTGTGTTCAAATCATATGGAAAAACATACAAATGGTTTTCAGCTTGTCCTTCATGAGAGAGCAAAACATAAATGCATAGGACACCTTCAAGTTTAAGAGGGCGACTAGATACAAGTAATTTAAGAACAAGTGAAACCAACAATATGAATCAATCAATGAAAACTTTGGGACAATGCACATTATACTCAGAATGACAACTATGCTCTCTTAGACGGTGCATAAAGGTAGAAGGTGGTGACTCAACATAAAAAGTAAAAGAAAGGCCCTTCGCAGAGGGAAGCAGTGATTGCGAGTTTTATAAACCTTAAAAAATTATGGTACTTACTAGCTTTGAGCTCTCATTGCCCCCATCATAGGCATCTTGAATGGTTAAAGTTAATGCGAATACACTTATTATGCATATGCTTGACAAATCATCAGTTGAAAACCTCGTGTCCCGTGAAGTACGAATACCCAAACCTCATGCTACTCGACTTAGAGTCCCAAGCAAGCTCTTGTCATTGTAAATATATGTGTATCATCGAGAACCGCCAACGGGGTACCTCCTGCCCGATAACATGGAACAAGCCCACATCAAAATGACAAGACAAACAGACAATGAACACCTCGACATCTCTTTTATTTACCATTGGTATAGCTTTTTATTGTGAGATGCATCGTCAAATGTCCACTATGGGCATGCTGTAAATTTCCACCATGAATGATGCATGGCTTAGATTAGCGGCCCAGGCGTTTCCCTAACATATATAAAAACTCCATGATCCCGCAAGATTCCCAACTTATTTCATATCGCGAGTATCCATAAACAAAAGATCATGATATCAACTCAAACGAAAGATAGTGCAATGTTGAAAGCTTGCCCCATGACGGCATGGCTGGGCTAATTTCCAACTTACAACTTGCAAGCATAACAACTCAACATAAGAGAGCCACAATGTCAAAATTTTAAAACGAGAAAAGTAAAGTATGCCATCAGGTTCGTGAGAGCTTTACTGACCAATTTTCGCATAACACCAAAAAGAGTTTAATTTGAAGGATAGATAAAAGCAAGTCAAATGTACTTTGTTATAGAAAATTGCTAATAGGTATGTATGGTGGACACAATGGCAAAACTTGGTTTTTAGGAGTTGGATGCACGAGTAGAGCTCATACTCAGTGCAAAATGAGGGCTAGCAAAAGACTGGGAGTGACCAACTAAGAGAGCAATAACGGCCATAATCATGCAAAGCGACAAAGTGACATTAAAAGAAGCATAAGATGGCATCAAAATTAAAAAACTAAATGATCATAGAGGCAATGGCGACTTTGTATGAGTCAAACATGTGTGAGCATGCACCAAGTCAACCCAAATAAAGCATCAAGGAGAAAACCAAAATAATGCTTCCAAATAATTAAAACAACGCATGATTTTTTCAAAGGCTCATTAAGCAATCTCAGTCATTTGAGACAAGTCATGCTACAGAAAAACCACTAAGCATACTATCAAAAAGACATCAAGCACGACATGCAAAAGCCTAGGCCGCAGTCTACACAAGCTCCTTCTTGTACCACTTTTTTGTATAAAGCTTTTTCTCTTTTCCAACACCATTCAAACTTTTTTTAAACAACACTTTTTGATGAAACCCAACATGGACCAGAGGTCAAAAATACACCTTGATAAAAAGATATAACAAGATCTGAACACAAATCAAGGCGAAAATCGAAAGCTAAACGCAGTAGCAGAAAAGAGAACACTCATTGAAACGATAAGAGTGAAAAATGGAGTGTTCTTGGCAAATGAAAAGCAAGGTAACTTCTCCAAAAGGAATTTGTTGGGGTCCAACCATTTATTGCATCAAACAAAACTAAACAAAACTGAAAACTAAAACAACTGACGCTCCAAGAAAAATGCATAGTGCATGAAGCAATAAAAATATAGTGTGTTGAAAGGTGACCTGATTTTTGCCGATGAAGAAGGGGTGCCTCGGGGGCATCCCCAAGCTTTGATGCTTTTACCTCTTGGATATTTCTTGGGGTGCATGGGCATCCCCAAGCTTGAGCTTTTGTCCATTCTTCAACTCATCTCATCATTCTCCAATCCCTACACTTGAAAACTTCCTTCATACAAAACTAAACACAAATCTATTAGCAACATTAGTGTAAGCATACATTGAATCAACCCTTTTTTGCTTCCAGTTTCAACTCAAAACCACCACATATAAAGCATATACTACTGTAGCAACGTCCCCAAAAGTTCCATGATCAAAAGAACTCAAAAAGAAGCGATAAAGCGGCGAACACAAATATAGGCAGAAATCTGTCAAAACAGAACAGCTGACAAAGGTCGAATTTTTAGAGGATTTTCTGTTGCTCAAATCAAAAAGTGTTAAACTAATGAAAGTTTGGATATAACCTGGGGCATATGCACAAGAAATATCAGGTCCAAAAGATATACAGAGAATTTTCATGAATTTTTACGGTGCAGCACCGAAAACTGTTTCAGGACAGCAACATCCCCAAATCTTACCTCACTCAAATTAGAGGCTTCTCTTGGCACAAAAACGAAATAAAAATGATAAGGAGAGATCATTACAGTAGTAATAACTTCCAAGACTCAAATAAAAGAAAAATAACTGAAAGTAAAACATTGGGTTATCTCCCAAGAGTGCTTTTCTTTAACGTCTTTGAGCTAGGCGCAGAAAGTGTGAATCAATATTTTCGAAAGAAGCATTAAGATCAACTGCAGAAGTATTTTCAATAAGGCACTGTATTTCATCCACATAAGTTTTTGAAGACCCCTTGTTGCTTAAAAGTACAAACTTCAACTTCAGGATTACTCATTCTAACAGGACTAAAAGCAGACAAGTGAAAACAACTATAAGGAAACTATTTTTTTGTGTTTTTGATAAAATGATGCAAGTAAAAATAAAGTAAAGCAAAACTTAAAACAAAGTAAAAGATGTGCGTGTGAAACTCCCCTTGCAAAAGTCTTCTTTTTCCTCCCCGGCAACGGCGCCAGAAAACTTATTGATGGCGCGGTATTGATGGTGCTAGAAAACTTGATTGTGTTTGTTGATGAAGTAAAATGACCGGCCAGTTGGAAATCCCAAGAGAAGGTTTGATGAATATAGCAGCAAGTTTTCCCTTAGTTATGAAACCAAGGTTATCAATCCAGTAGGAAAAAGCCAAACAACGGAAGGTGATGCCCGCTAGCTTCGCGACAGCTTCGGACAATTTATAGGGCGCCTAGTCCAAGCTTTGCTTTGCAAGCGGCAACGTGGAACCTGCACACAACACAACCAAATACTTTGTTCCCAACTTACGATGAGGTTGTCAATCTCACCGGTTTGCTTGAAACAAAGGGAAAGAGTGTATCGAGTGGAAAACAATAGTAGTATGTGAGTAAAATAAATAGTGCGAGTAAAGTAAACAGGTGATAGCAATATAATGGAAATAGGACCGGGATCCACAGTTCACTAGTGGTGTCTCTCCATAAGATAAAATAACACATGCTGGGTAAACAAATTACAGTTGGGCAATTGATAGAATAAAGACAACGTGCATATATCGAGAGGATCACTATGAGATTTTCTCTGGGCATTACAACAAGATACATAGACCGCCATCCAACTGCATCTATGACTAATAATCCACTTATGGCGAATCAATCCGAGAACTCCACAAGTATTAAGTTGCGAACAAGAGATAACTGCATTAAGCAAAGTGTGTAATGTAAACAAAGCATATGCCCTTGGACATATGAATGTTGTTTTCCCGCTAGTGGCAATAGCACATCTACAACCTTAGAGGTTTCTATCACTCCCCTAGATTAAATAGAGGCATGAACCCACTATCGAGCATAAATACCCCCTCTTGGAGTCACTAGCAACTACTCGGCCAAGATAGCTACTAACAACGGAGAGCATGCAAGATCATAAACAACATAGAGATAACATAAGATAATATTCAGCACATCAACTCAATCATAACACGAATATTCATCGGATCCCAACAAACACAACATGTAGAATTACATAACGGTGATCTCGATCATGTAAGGCAGCTCACGAGATCTAAACATGAAGCACATGGTGGAGAAGACAACCATCTAGCTACTGCTATGGACCCATAGTCCAAGGTAGACTACTCACTCATCGCGCCGGAGGCAAGCATGGCGATGAAGAAGACCTCCAGAGGTGATTCCCCTCTTTGGCAGGGTGCCGGGAAGAGCTTCTGGACCCTCCCGATCTCGGGTCGACGACGGCGGCGGATTGCGATGTGTTTCTGGAAAAGTGATCGGGTCTTTAGGTTTTTCCTGTCGGGGGTCTTTATAGACGAAGGGGCATCGCCAGAAGTGGACCGAGGTGGCCACACACATAGGGGGCGCGGCCTAGCCCTGGGCCGTGCCGCCCTATTGTGTGGGCCCCTCGTGGCCCCACTCCATCTCCTCTTCGGTTCTCTAGAAGCTTTGGTGAATGTCTAGATGTTTGTCTTTTGTTTCGTCCAATTCCGAGAATATTTCCTGTGTAACTTTTCTGAAACACAAAAACAGCAGAAAACAGGGAACTGGCACTGTGGCATCTCGTTAATAGGTTAGTTCCGGAAAATGCATAAAAATGTCATGAAGTGTAACGAAACACTAAGCAAATGGTGTAAAAACAAGCATGGAGCATCAAAAATTATGGATACATTTGAGACGTATCCGTGGCGGCGACGGAGATCATCTGCGGTGGCCGGAATCGCCGGGCGACGGTGAGGGCGATTAGGGTTTGCATGAGAGCTCACGGGAGAGAGAAGGGAGAGGAAGTGAGGCCGGTCTGGGTCGGTTTGACTGACCCAGAGCTTGGCTGGTGGGGTTGGACCCCAGCTGAGTGGGCTAGGCCAGGCCAATGGGCCAAGGCCCATTTCCTAAAGCAAATTCCAAAAATTCATATTCAATTCAAATCTTTTTAAATTAAATTCAAATTTGAAACTTAATCAACTGTTAGAAGTACCTCTTAATATAATTTCTTTCTGTAATTAATTGTATATTTGATTAACATTATATATTACCTCACTTTTCAAAATAAATTCAAAATGTGATATTCTTTAATTTCCATTTTTCCAAAAACCTTAATTTTTATTAAACAAAATAAAAATAAAGTCTTTTCTTTATTAAATCAATCTTTTTCCTTTCAAATAACTTCAACCAGGATTTCATAATTTCAAATTGCTTTCAAACTCTAATTGAGTGCTTGAATTACCATGTCTAGGGTAAAACACACCAATATTATCAAGTGTTGTATTAAAACACTTCAATAATATCAAGTCTTGGGTAAAACACACGAATAAGTAAACAAAGTAAATGAATCACCATGCATTGCATATCATTGCACATAGCATCCATTTGCTTCTTTAAACATTGTCCTTACCGGACAATGTTGGTATCTTGTAGAACAAGGAGATCCGGAGCATCACCAAGTATCTGACTCCACTACCTTTCAGTCACAAGGCAAGTTTATCTTGCTCATATCTCTTGGTTGCACTGGTTTGGAAACTATTTGCAAAGTGTTGACTTATAACCCTAACATTTCAAAAAGGATGGAAAACCTAGTTTCATAAATAATATGACTAGTGGTTATCGACCAGTGGTGATAACCTAGGAAGGCTGGCAGGTGGAACCACGGTAATATTGTTGTGGTGGAAGTTCCACTTGCATGGGAAAGTAAACCCTAGGAATAATTACCAATGCCACAGTCATTCTTGCGCCGTAAAACCCGTGTCGTCCAGGAGACTTGGAATGGGACGAGAAAGTCATCTGTATCTTCTCTCATTCGCATGTCAACAGACACTCAGCTACCGTTCGTCGTATGTCTTGCAGGAATACGCGCACATGGGTGGGACCCCTTAGTGCCCATGGCCACTGGTGTCTATGATGGTCCGCAAGAGGCGCCTAGGTACTTCATCGTTGGGGTTGAATATCAGGGGCTAAACCTGCTTTGCGTGAATTGGGTGGGCATGCATTATGCGGAGAAGGCAGTGAATGGCTTGGATCAATGACTGGGCCCCACACCAAGGAAGTGTGGACGGGAATGTACGCCCGGTTGTGCAGCAAGGCTTTGATCTCTTTTGGAAGGACACACCTCTACAGAGTGTAAAAAGATGTGACATGTTACCCCTTGTTCCGGGAAGGAGCTGCGAACGCTGCAGGAAAGGTGCTCTCAAGGCACTAATGCCCTGTGTTGGCTGTTGGGCATAGTTTTCATAAGTAAAAGCAATCTTTCAAGAAACCTTTGATAAAACCTTGCATTGGCCTACGACTCTTTTGGGTCCATGGCTGTAGTTAGTGCATATCACATAACTTCTTTCTAAAGAAACTCGCTTGGTGACGCTCGTTACTCACCCCAATCTCTTAAACCCTTGCTAGACTATGAAGAATTAGATGAAGCAACACTGAATGCCATCAGAGGACAAGAAGACATCTTTTATGAGGAGCCAGACCTCTCGTGTGGAGTTGAAGGGGTGGACTACTTCATACGATATGGAGTTGCTTCTGACAATGAGTCTTAGTGAAGAGTAGTCTAACTAGTAGTTCAGTCTGGAATCGAGGAACCGAGTAGTTGTAGTATAGAAATAATCTGTGGAGTTCTTCGAGTGTTTATTTGCATCTTTCTCCTTTTGTTGTATAATCACTAAGCACTTGAGATGTTCTCTTGTGGAGCATTTCGTTCTCAGCATGCTTTGGTTTGTAATAATATTACTATCAGTTTGTATTTGGACCCGCAATGTTTCTGTTGTACCACTCTGAGGGATGTAATTCTTGTGGAGGGTTGTTCCGCAAGTGTTATATCAACGACTTGCATACTACAACATGCAGTGGTATGCTGGGTCACCGCACTACTGGATCTCCATAAGAATGTTTCCCTCCTAACCAAGGATAGGTTTTCTTAACTCCCCTACTCTCACCTTATGATGGATGATATTTGCTTATCAAACTAGGTTTCATAAATAACCTAACTACCTTCCTTCAACAAGCATAATCATGTATTAGACATGATCATTTATTTCCTTCATCCACTTCTCATCCTAAATCCATGTTCTGAGCTTAACACTAAAGCTCTTACATAACTCTATTAGGTATAACCTTTACATCAATACTACTCTTAGGATTATTCAACTCAACTCCCTTTTGAGTGGTTAACTAAACATCCTCTGTACTCCTTCTCAAGGTCTTATGATTAAGATCATCATACATACTTGCCCTTGAAATCCTAATCAATCCAATTAGTGACTTTCCTAGATGTTGACTTCTAGGGCTAGGATAATATGCTACACATAATCCATACTCCACCTTGTGGTTAGTCCTTAACTTAATCTACTCCTCCTCTCTGGGTATCACTACTAAATTGTACCTACCTTCCGAGATTAAGAATATAATCTCCACCATTCTGGTATTCCCATATAGGGTCTATCTCTCACCACATGAATAGTACTCCTCTTGTATCAATCTTCTTTGATCACCTTTGATCCATTTAGTTCACACATGTACTTTCCCACTTCATGTGACAGGATAATGATCATTATGATCCACTGATCATATAGCTTAGGTTTCTAATTGGTTAATCATGTGTCCCACACTCAATGTGATATCAAGATGATCATTATAATCCTTTGATCATATGGCTTGGTTTCCATTTGGTTAATCAAGGTCCATGGTTCTTGTACAAAGCTATTCTCTTAGAACATCCATTTAGCTAAGAGAACTATACACTCCTTAACTCCAAGACTCTACACATTTGATATCCTCCTAGCAACGGTTCTAATCTTATTGGGGTACACACCTCACCAATAGTTGAGATATCACCTCTAATCAACTTGGTATTAGGTTAGTCTCTCCCTCTTCTGAAGTTTCTGAATTATACCCTAAGGTTCTATCTCAAGAGATAGGAATGATATTGGATTTGATATAGACTCTCTCCTTGTTCTGGAGATAAATAGATTTGGATGTGAAAGAATAGGATAGATCAATATATGATGACAAGATAGATCAAAATTCAAGGGTAAGACTTGTGTTATCTTCCTTTATGCTAGGCATGGCTTCAATTATTTAGGTTAATGAAATACCATGGTGATCATGGTAGAAAATAGGTATTGGATCCTAACATGGTGGGTTATCTTTATAATTCTACCTCACATTCATCTCTTTTAGTTGTTGTTATTATCTCTACCCAAAACAAGGTTGTTAACAAAGGTCATGTTGAAATTTATCGCACTTCAGTTGATGAGCTACTTCAGTTCCATCAACTCAAGAGAAGCTTCAATCACTTTGACAAGTTTTATTTAAAAGCGCGAAAATTTCCCATATTTTCTATGCATGAATGCAATGCACACTTCTGTTTCCTCTCTATTTCTAGCCTTACATCCTGGGATGTTACAGTAATATAAATGTAAAAGAATGGACCGGGGTCCATAGTTCACTAGAGGTGTCTCTCCATAAAGATAAATAGCATGCTGGGTAAACAAATTACAGTTCGGCAATTAACAAAATAAAGAATGCAAAACAATGCATGTACATGTCATGAAGATCACTATGATATTCACTTGGGCATTACAACATAATACATAGGCCGTAATCCAACTGCATCTATGACTAATAATCCACCCGCCGGATATCATCTGAATAACTGTTGGGTATTAAGTTGCAAGCAACAGATTATCGCCTTAAGCAAAGTGTGTAATGCAAACAAGACAAATGTCCTTGAACAAGAGATTGTTGTTTTCTCCCTAGTAGCAACACCACATCTACAACCTTAGGAATTATTGTCACTCTCCCAGATTACTAGAGGCATGAACCCACTATCGAGCATAAATACTCCCTCCTAGAGTCACTAGAATCTACTCGGCCAAGATATCTACTAGTAACGGAGAGCATGCAAGATCATAAATAACATAGACATGATAAATTAACAATCAACTTGGCATAGTACTCAATATTCATTGGATCCCAACAAACACAACATGTAGAATTACATAACAATGATCTTGATCATCATAGGCAGCTCACAAGATCTAAACATGAAGCACATGGAGGAGAAGACAACCATCTAGCTACTGCTATGGACCCATAGTCCAAGGTAGACTACTCACGCATCACTTCGGAGGCTGGCATGGTGATGAAGAAGGCCTCCGGTGATGATTCCCCTCTCCGGCAGGGTGCCGGGAAGAGCTTCTGGACCCTCCCAATCTCGGGATGACAATGGCTTGCAGTATGTTTCGTGGAAAAGTGTTCGTCTCCTTGGGGTTTTCCTGTCGAAGGGAATTTATAGGCAGAAGGGTGATGCCTGGGGTGGACCAGGTGGTCACACCACCTGGTGGCGCGGCCAGGGGGTGGCCCGCGCCACCCTATGGTGCGGCTGCCCCTTGGTCCATCTCCATCTCTCCTCTGGACTCCGTCTTCGTGTCAGGTAAATAGGAACTTCGGCTTTCATTTCGTCCAATTCTGAGAATATTTCCTGTGTAACTTTTCTGAAACACAAAAACAGCAGAAAACAGGGACTGGCACTATGGCATCTCATTAATAGGTTAGTTCCAGAAAATGCATAAAAATGTCACGAAGTGTAAACAAAACACATAGCAATGGGTGTAAAACAAGCATGGAGCATCAAAAATTATAGATATGTTTACGACGTATCAAGCATCCCCAAGCTTAACTCCTGCTCGTCCTCGAGTAGGTAAGTGATAACAAAACAATAATTTTTGAGGTCACATGCACCAACACAATCTTGATCAACTTAAGGAAAAGCATTGCATGCTGAGATCAAAGTACTCTAAACATGGGCATAAGAGATATAATTCTAACCATAGAACTTAGCAACCATGTTACAACATGAAAAGTAACACAAATGAAAGATCATGAGTAATAATACATTGAAAGGTGTATGTTTGTTTGAAGCATATAGAAAACATAGCAAAGTGGTATTCAGCTTGTCCCTCATGGAGTAGCAAAACATAAATGCATAGGACACCTTAAAAGTTCAAGAGGGTGACTAGATACAAATAATTTGAGAACAAGCAATACCATAATCATGAATCAATCAATAATAAATTTTGGAACCATGCACATTATACTCAGAATGACAACTATGCTCTCTTAATCGGTGCATAAAGGTAGAAGATGAAGAATCAACATAAAAGTAAAAGAAAGGCCCTTCGCAGAGGGAAGCAGGGATTTAACATGTGCTAGAGCTTTTCATTTGTGAAACAGAGATAAAAAATTGTTTTGAGAGGTGGTTGTTCTTGTCAACGACTGGCAATGGGGTTCTTGCTATCTTTCATACTAAGCAAGTTGAGAGCGGTTCCGAGTTCTTTGAAAAATTGGCACATACATGCTCTTTTATAAAATTTGGCACTACTTTTATGTTGAGTCTTCATCTTCTACTTACGGTGAGGTTGTCAATCTCACCGGTTTGCTGATAACAAAGGATTAAACGTATCGTGTGGAAGATGATATTTGTTTGCGGTAAAGTAAATAATGCTTGCGGAAAGTAAACAGTGCTTGAAGTAGAAGGTAATATAAATGTAAAAGAATGGACCGAGGTCCACAGTTCAATAGAGGCGTCTCTCCAAAAAGATAAATAGCATGCTGGGTAAACAAATTACAGTTGGGCAATTAACAAAATAAAGAATGCAAAACAATGCATGTACATGTCATGAAGATCACTATGAGATTCACTTGGGCATTACAACATAATGCATGGACCGTAATCGAACTGCATCTATGACTAATAATCCACCTGCCGGATATCATCCGAACAACCGTTGGGTATTAAGTTGCAAGCAACAGATTATCGCCTTAAGCAAAGTGTGTAATGTAAGCAATAAAAATGTCCTTGAACAAGATATTGTTGTTTTCTCCCTAGTAGCAACAACACATCTACAACCTTAGGAGTTATTGTCACTCTCTCAGATTACTAGAGGCATGAACCCACTATTGAGCATAAATACTCCCTCTTGGAGTCACTGGCATCTACTCGGCCAAGATATCTACTAGTAACGGAGAGCATACAAGATCATAAATAACATAGACATGATAAATCAACAATCAACTTGACATAGTACTCAATATTCATTGGATCCCAACAAACATAACATGTAGAATTACATAACGATGATCTTGATCATGATAGGCAGCTCACAAGATCTAAACATGAAGCACATGGAGGAGAAGACAACCATCTAGCTACTGCTATGGACCCGTAGTCCAAGGTAGACTACTCACGCATCACTCCGGAGGCTGGCATGGTGATGAAGAAGGCCTCCGGTGATGATTACCCTCTCCGGCAGGGTGCCGGGAAGAGCTTCTAGACCCTCCCGATCTTGGGACGACGACGGCAGCAGTTTGCAGTATGTTTTGTGGAAAAGTGTTCGTCTCCTTAGGGTTTTCCCGTCGAAGGGAATTTATAGGCGGAAGGGCTAGGGGTGGACCAGGTGGTCACACCACCTAGGGGCGCGGCAAGGGGGTGGCTCGCGCCACCCTATGGTGCGGCTGCCCCTTGGTCCGTCTCCGTCTCTCCTCTAGACTCCGTCTTCGTGTTAGGTAAATAGGAACTTCGGCTTTTGTTTCGTCCAATTTCGAGAATATTTCCTGTGTAACTTTTCTGAAACACAAAAACAGCAGAAAACGGGAAACTGGCACTGTGGCATCTCGTTAATAGGTTAGTTTCAGAAAATGCATAAAAATGCCACAAAGTGTAAACAAAACACAAAGCAATTGGTGTAAAACAAGCATGGAGCATCAAAAATTATAGATACATTTATGACGTATCAGGGGGGCGGATTAACCGGCCAAATTTCCGGCCAAAAATCCGCCCCTTTACTGGGAGCAAACCTTTCTTTTTTGTTGATCGATAACCCTACACTAAACTTGATCAAGGTGTTAATTCACTAATATTGTTATCTAAGACACAAAACTCAGGAAATGTTCCTTCAATTACGTCAGAGTCGTGGTCGCCATGGCCGGCGATCAAGACATAATTTCTTGTTCAACTCAAAATCTACATCTGCTCGATCTCGCGACGGCCTGCGGTCAAGATAGAATCTCTTGTTCGAATCAAAATCTAGATCGGCTCGATTGGATCTTCTCCGTCACAGCTATATGGCAACCTCTCTGAACTCGTCTGGTTGTTGGATGAACGCAAGTAATACTCCATAATCCATATCACCTGTTCTTTTCCAATTGACTATGTCACCTATTCTTTGCCAATTGTTTTGGTTGTTGGACATACGTATTTGGCAGTTGGAGTTCTTCCCCGCATTCCCGGCCAAGCCACTGGCGATCCAAATCTTCGAGCCGGCCAATCCCAACCATGTGCGCGAGATCTTATGTTTGACAACAGCTGTCGAGATGACAGGGCGGCGGCAGCGCCGGCTTGGAAAAGACGATGCGTCTCTTATCTCGTGGCCAATAACGCTCGTGCACTCTGCTATACATGCCTAAACTGAATTGGATTTATATGGCGGAGTTCTATACAAATCATATATAGGGAACCGGTGGTGAGAGCTAGAAACTTGCACGCCATGAAAGCCTAAAATGACAGAGTGATGGATTGTACAACGACGGACGTAGGAAACGCTACAAGAACGTAAGACTATGTACAGTTGACGGATCCTGGCTGGGTGATACGTCTCCAACGTATCTATAATTTTTGATGCTTCATGCTTGTTTTTACACCATTTGCTTAGTGTTTCGTTACACTTCATGGCGTTTTTATGCATTTTCTGGAACTAACCTATTAACAAGATGCCACAGTGCCAGTTCTCTATTTTCTGTTGTTTTTTTGTTTCAGAAAAGTTACACAGGAAATATTCTCGAAATTGGACGAAACAAAAGCCGAACATCTAGATATTTACCGAAGCTTCCAGAGAACCAAATAGGAGACGAAACGGAGCCAGGAGGCGGCCTCACCACAAGGGGGCGCGGCCCAGGGCCTGGCCACGCTGCTGTAACATCCCAAAATTTTCCAAATTTTGGAATGTTAAAAAAATAAAATAAATTGATTGAAATGTTTGTTTGTGTGTAAAATTTCCCTAAGATTTGAAACTTTGTGAATTATATTCAAGAGTATTTACCAAAATGGTAATTTCATAAATACTTGGTTTCAAAATATTTCCAAACAAACCTATTGCTTTTTTTATGTTTTGAAATTTGTTAAGTAATTATTTTGAGAAAAACATATAGCCAAAAATCCAACTTTGATAAATAATGCCCAAGTAGCCATATAGGCCAAAGAGCATAAAAATATTTTGTAACTTGTTTAATGGCACAAGAAAAGGATACCTCAATTTCTTAAAACCTATTTTGGATATTTCTTTTAAAATATCTTTAAAAGACGTATTAAAACAAAACCCATAGAAAATACATTTGTAATAAGCCATACGAGCTTGTGTGGACAATTTTGATTTCACAGTTTTATATTTTTTTAATAAAAATATTATCAAAGTGTTCATTTTTAAATTATCTTTGCACTGGTATTTTAATTAAATTTTTATGACATATTTTAATTAAATTTTTATGACATATTTTAATTGTATTTTGAATTCCTTTGGAAGCATATAAGATTGAAAAGAAAAAATAAAAAAAAGAGAAAGAAAAAAAAGCAAAGGACCGAACTGAGCCGGCCCATCTAGGCCGACCAAAGCCCAGCCGCCGTCTTCCTCCTGTCCTCGTTCACCTCCAGAAACTTAGGTTTACGTTCATGGCTGTAGCTCTTCTCCTCCTCTCCCATCAATTACAGCGACTGTTTCTTCTCAACTTTAACACGAAAGTTATTTCAAATTTAATGGGGAACTAATTCAGGAAATTATTCTCCCATTTACTCGACTTAATCTCCCATAACGATGCAGTGCACCGAATGCCAACCGATGGCGTACCTGTCCCGATCTCCCTCCTCAGGCCATACCAAAGGAAACCGAGGAGAGCACCGTGTTTCCCTCGTTCTCCTCTCTCACTTTCGTTCTACAACTTTCTCCAGAAAAGCTGTATAATTTCCGTACGAACCAAGCCAATCTTAGCCAAAAACTCGAGTTCATCGCTAGATTCCGACTAACACAGTGATCACCTCGTCAAATCTTCACACCAAGACACTCTCTTCATCAAGGTCTACCTCTAGGACATGATCTTGCATCATGTTGTCGCTGTTGGCCGCGACTACATCGGAGTTCATCGCGACGGTACATCCTCTACGGTGTCTTTCATCTCGATTTATTTAAACAGTACAATATCCTAATTATTCTCTATCTCCTGGACAAGATTATGTATCTTTTTGAAGACATTGTTCGTGCCGCCATGACGCCGTCACAAAATATGCTGAACGATGCCCACGACGACGTCCGCCACCACTCCATCTTGACTAGCTGAGCCCCAGAACGATCTCGCTGGAAGACCTTCAGGAAGGCAAACTTGAAGTCGACTTAACAGGATCCCCGGTCGCCCTCATCTCTGCTAAAGTTTCCCCTTGTAATTCCACGTCGTCCTGAACCTTTCCTGTAACATGCAGAGCAGGAAACACCCGAGATTCTTCGTCAGGGTTTCGTCGGACTACACCGCCTCCAACCGGGTACCGACGCCGTTCGGGACCACGGGAATCACCGCCGAAGACGCTTACCTCTGCCATGATGATACGCAACTCGTCTACATGTTCCGGAGGCCTGCAGATCGACGTAGCTACTTCAGCGTCCAGGCCGACCCGCGGCTAAATCTCTCTATCATCGACGTCAAGTTTGCTGGTATGGCATTAGGCGATAGCTGTCAGATTCTTTTCTGTGATTAAGATTAGATCAGTTATAATATGAATAGGTATGATCTTATCATGTATTCTCACGTGCCCTTCTGTTCCCATGCGACGCGTGTGCCTATCGATCGATCAGATTGTGCAGTTTGTACTAGCTAACGTCAAATCTTTGAAAATTCATAGCTTTAGGATTAAACCTCCATTTTAGATGATTCTTGTTGCGTTGGATTCATAATTAAATCTCCTATCTAGTGGTACCAAACTTTCCAATTATTGAATTTTCGAATCTGTAATTTTAAATTCTGGATTTGAACCTATTTACATGTATTCAAATTCAAATATAGGAATTTGAGTATTTTTATTATAGAATTTATTCTATAATGATTTCTTCTTCGAAAGTTCATCTTGTGATCATATCTATCCACAAGAACCCATTTAGACATTTTTCCCACACTATTCCAACATCATTCAAATATTAAACCTATTGCCTAGTTTAAGTTATTCAAATTGCAAGTGAGCTATTTGAGTAATTTAACAAATCTTTAATTCCTAACCAAGCCTATGTGTAACCTATACTATTATGAATAAGTGTTGTCACACTTTATGCAGTAGTGTTTTGTTGCACTATTCTATACTTATGTGAGTCTATTCACATGAGTCATCTCTAAACTCCAACCATGATTATACCAAGCATAAGGTTCTATCCCTTCAATGTAATCTTGGAGGACCAATCCTTTCCAATCATTAAACCTTGCCATCCAAACTCTCAACCCATATCTTGTAAGCCAAGCTTCTAGCCATATCTCTCTCATCACAAAAATCATAAGAACTTTAAAATGTTAAACCAATCCTTTTCAATTGCTTGCATTGCTTGATCTTGTTTGTCATGGAATAGTGTGTTTATGTTGTGTTACCCCTTTTGCTATAGATTGAAAGGAGAGAACGTATCTTGTTGAGAGAAGTGAAAGGGTTTGAACTCCAAAAAGGCAAGTGTCACACATACTTCCACCTATCTTTTATTATATGCATTAGTGGTTTCAATACTGTGCATGTTATGAGATTTTCAAAGAAGTTTATGAAATGCTTAGCTCCCAGTAGTGTGTAGCTATCCCTTAAACCCCACTTGTTAGGATTGCAAACTACTATGGAAAATGATGCCATGCTTGTTTTGAGTTGATATGAAAATTAAACTTTAACCCAATGAAACACCTGGGTGGATTGGTTTGATGATGGAGGCGATGTTGAGTGGCTACCCAGGGCTACACACCTGGCTTTCAACCCAGGATTTGTGTAGGTGTCTTCGCCTGGGCGCTCACTTGTGGATTGCCACCCAGGAACAAAGAGACTACCATGTCTTCCTTGTTTAGTGAGCTTCCAGTGCAGCCTTATGACAATATGGGCTCTGTCTTGATTGAGTATGATGTGAGGGTTCATCCATGGGTACTGAAAGAGGGTGGTATTTTGGGCACGGTCAGATCCGGATGGTTGAATGCTCCTTCTGAAAGGTCTTGTCTCATTTTATGTATGGGCGTAAAATGAGTCTTAAGGTGAAAGTGCACAACCCCTGCAGGGTGTAAAACTAATCGATTAGCCGTGTCCCCGGTTATGGACAATTTGAGTTCCTAGACATGGATGTACGGAAGAGTCTCATCATCATTTCTAAATAAAATAAAATTGTTTAGAAACACTCAGGACAGGGACTACTCAGGGCTACACACCTGGCTATCAACCCAGGATAACTTACAACTTACAACTTGCAAGCATAACAACTCAACATAAGAGAGCCACAATGTCAAAATTTTAAAACGAGAAAAGTAAAGTATGTCATCAGGTTCGTGAGAGCTTTACTGACCAATTTTCGCATAACACCAAAAAGAGTTTAATTTGAAGGATAGATAAAAGCAAGTCAAATGTACTTTGTTATAGAAAATTGCTAATAGGTATGTATGGTGGACACAATGGCAAAACTTGGTTTTTAGGAGTTGGATGCACGAGTAGAGCTCATACTCAGTGCAAAATGAGGGCTAGCAAAAGACTGGGAGTGACCAACTAAGAGAGCAATAACGGCCATAATCATGCAAAGCGACAAAGTGACATTAAAAGAAGCATAAGATGGCATCAAAATTAAAAAACTAAATGATCATAGAGGCAATGGCGACTTTGTATGAGTCAAACATGTGTGAGCATGCACCAAGTCAACCCAAATAAAGCATCAAGGAGAAAACCAAAATAATGCTTCCAAATAATTAAAACAACGCATGATTTTTTCAAAGGCTCATTAAGCAATCTCAGTCATTTGAGACAAGTCATGCTACAGCAAAACCACTAAGCATACTATCAAAAAGACATCAAGCACGACATGCAAAAGCCTAGGCCGCAGTCTACACAAGCTCCTTCTTGTACCACTTTTTTGTATAAAGCTTTTTCTCTTTTCCAACACCATTCAAACTTTTTTTAAACAACACTTTTTGATGAAACCCAACATGGACCAGAGGTCAAAAATACACCTTGATAAAAAGATATAACAAGATCTGAACACAAATCAAGGCGAAAATCGAAAGCTAAACGCAGTAGCAGAAAAGAGAACACTCATTGAAACGATAAGAGTGAAAAACGGAGTGTTCTTGGCAAATGAAAAGCAAGGTAACTTCTCCAAAAGGAATTTGTTGGGGTCCAACCATTTATTGCATCAAACAAAACTAAACAAAACTGAAAACTAAAACAACTGACGCTCCAAGAAAAATGCATAGTGCATGAAGCAATAAAAATATAGTGTGTTGAAAGGTGACCTGATTTTTGCCGATGAAGAAGGGGTGCCTCGTGGGCATCCCCAAGCTTTGACGCTTTTACCTCTTGGATATTTCTTAGGGTGCGTGGGCATCCCCAAGCTTGAGCTTTTGTCCATTCTTCAACTCATCTCATCATTCTCCAATCCCTACACTTGAAAACTTCCTTCATACAAAACTAAACACAAATCTATTAGCAACATTAGTGTAAGCATACATTGAATCAACCCTTTTTTGCTTCAGGTTTCAACTCAAAACCACCACATATAAAGCATATACTACTGTAGCAACATCCCCAAAAGTTCCATGATCAAAAGAACTCAAAAAGAAAGCGATAAAGCGGCGAACACAAATATAGGCAGAAATCTGTCAAAACAGAACAGCTGACAAAGGTCGAATTTTTAGAGGATTTTCTGTTGCTCAAATCAAAAAGTGTTAAACTAATGAAAGTTTGGATATAACCTGGGGCATATGCACAAGAAATATCAGGTTCAAAAGATATACAGAGAATTTTCATGAATTTTTACGGTGCAACACCGAAAACTGTTTCAGGACAGCAACATCCCCAAATCTTACCTCACTCAAATTAGAGGCTTCTCTTGGCACAAAAACGAAATAAAAATGATAAGGAGAGATCATTACAGTAGTAATAACTTCCAAGACTCAAATAAAAGAAAAATAACTGAAAGTAAAACATTGGGTTATCTCCCAAAAGTGCTTTTCTTTAACGTCTTTGAGCTAGGCGCAGAAAGTGTGAATCAATATTTTCGAAAGAAGCATTAAGATCAACTGCAGAAGTATTTTTAATAAGGCACTGTATTTCATCCACATAAGTTTTTGAAGACCCCTTGTTGCTTAAAAGTACAAACTTCAACTTCAGGATTACTCATTCTAACAGGACTAAAAGCAGACAAGTGAAAACAACTATAAGGAAACTATTTTTTTGTGTTTTTGATAAAATGATGCAAGTAAAAATAAAGTAAAGCAAAACTTAAAACAAAGTAAAAGATGTACGTGTGAAACTCCCCTTGCAAAAGTCTTCTTTTTCCTCCTCGGCAACGGCGCCAGAAAACTTATTGATGGCGCGGTATTGATGGTGCTAGAAAACTTGATTGTGTTTGTTGTTGAAGTAAAATGACCGGCCAATTGGAAATCCCAAGAGAAGGTTTGATGAATATAGCAGCAAGTTTTCCCTTAGTTATGAAACCAAGGTTATCAATCCAGTAGGAAAAAGCCAAACAACGGAAGGTGATGCCCGCTAGCTTCGCGACAGCTCCGGACAATTTATAGGGCGCCTAGTCCAAGCTTTGCTTTGCAAGCGGCAACATGGAACCTGCACACAACACAACCAAATACTTTGTTCCCAACTTACGATGAGGTTGTCAATCTCACCGGTTTGCTTAAAACAAAGGGAATGAGCGTATCGAGTGGAAAACAATAGTAGTATGTGAGTAAAATAAACAGTGCGAGTAAAGTAAACAGGTGATAGCAATATAATGGAAATAGGACCGGGGTCCATAGTTCACTAGTGGTGTCTCTCCATAAGATAAAATAACACATGCTGGGTAAACAAATTACAGTTGGGCAATTGATACAATAAAGACAACATGCATATGTCGAGAGGATCACTATGAGATTTTCTCTGGGCATTACAACAAGATACATAGACCGCCATCCAACTGCATCTATGACTAATAATCCACTTGTGGCGAATCAATCCGAGAACTCCACAAGTATTAAGTTGCGAACAAGAGATAACTGCATTAAGCAAAGTGTGTAATGTAAACAAAGCATATGCCCTTGGACATATGAATGTTGTTTTCCCGCTAGTGGTGACGCGTGGTGAATGACCAGCCCGTTGGGAACCCCAAGAGGAAGGTGTGATGAGTATAGCAGCTAGTTTTCCCTCAGTTAAGAAACCAAGGTTTAATATCGTTCTTGAAGAAGAGAGACGGTGACGACTGAAGGTGATGCGGACTGGCTTGCGACAGCAGCGGACAATTTATATATGGCGCCTCGTCCAAGCTTTGCTTGCTAGCTGCAACGTGGAACCTGCACACACACAAACAAATACTTTGCTCCCAACTTGCGATGAGGTTGTCAATCTCACCGGTTTGCTTGAAACAAAGGTTATGAGTGTATCGAGTGGAAAACAGTAGAGTAATATGCGAGTAAAGTAAACAGTGCGGGAAAAGTAAACAGGTGATTGCAATATGATTAAAATAGGACCGGGGTCCACAGTTCACTAGTGGTGTCTCTCCATAGATAAATAACATGCTGGGTAAACAAATTACAGTTGGGCAATTGATAGAATAAAGATAACGTGATATGTCAAGAAGATCACTATGAGATTCACTCTGGGCATTACAACAAAATACATAGACCGCCATCCAACTGCATCTATGACTAATAATCCACCCCCGGGGATATCATCCGAACACCCCAAAAGTATTAAGTTGCGAACAACAGATAATTGCATTAAGCAAAGTGTGTAATGTAAACAAAGCATATGCCCTTGAGCATATGAATGTTGTTTTCTCCCTAGTAGCAACAGCACATCTACCACCTTAGAGGTTTCTGTCACTCCCCCAGGTGAAATAGAGACATGAACCCACTATCGAGCATAAATACCCCCTCTTGGAGTCACTAGCAACTACTCGGCCAAGATAGCTACTAACAACGGAGAGCATGCAAGATCATAAACAACATAGAGATAACAAAAGATATAATTCAGTACAGCAACTTAATCATAAACACCAATATTCATCGGATCCCAACAAACCAACATCATAGTATTACATAACGGTGATCTCAATCATGTAGGGCAGCTCATGAGATCTAAACATGAAGCACATGGTGGAGAAGACAACCATCTAGCTACTGCTATGGACCCATAGTCCAAGGTAGACTACTCACTCATCGCTCCGGAGGCAAGCATGGCGATGAAGAAGACCTCCGGTGGCGATTCCCCTCTCCGGCAGGGTGCCGGGAAGAGCTTCTGGACCCTCCCGATCTTCGGGTTGACGGCGGCGGCGGATCGCGATGTATTCTGGAAAGCTGATCGGGCCCTTAGGTTTTTCTCGTCAGGGGGTATATGTAGGCGAAGGGGGGCTGTCAGAGGTGGAGCCACACGGCCTCACAAGGGGCTGGCGCGGCCAGGGGCCAGGCCGCGCCGCCCCTGTGTGTGGGGGCCACGTGGCCCCCCACCGTCAGGTCTTCGGATGTTTGGGAGCTCCCCGGTGAAATATGACTTCAGGAACTTGTTTCGTCCAATTCCGAGAATATTTCCTGTGTATCACTTCTGAAACACAAAAACAGCAGAAAACAGGAAACTGGCACTGTGGCACTTCGTTAATAGGTTAGTTCCGGAAAATGTATAAAAGTACCACTAAGTGTAATGAAACAATAGGCAAATGGTGTAAAACAAAGCATGGAGCATCAAAAATTATAGATACGTTTGAGACGTATCAAGCATCCCCAAGCTTAACTCCTGCTCGTCCTCGAGTAGGTAAGTGATAACAAAAGAAAAAAATTTGAGGTGACATGCACCTACACAATCTTGATCATATATGTAAGCATTGGTGAGCTGGGATCAATAGAACTTAAAACATGGGCATGAAAGATATAATCGTGACAATAAGAACTTAGCAACCATGTTGTAAACATGCAAATGAACACAAACAAAAGATCATGATAATGAAACAATGAAAGTCAAACGTGTGTTCTAATCATAAGGAAAAACATACAAATGGTTTTCAGCTTGTCCTTCAAAGAGAGCAAAACATAAATGCATAGGACACCTCAAAGTTTAAGAGGGCGACTAGATACAGGTAATTTAAGAACAAGTGAAACCAACAATATGAGTCAATCAATGAACCTTGGGACAATGCATATCACACTAAGAATGACAACTATGCTCTCTTAATGGTGCATAAAGAAAGAAGGTGGTGACTCAACATAAAAGTAAAAGAAAGGCCCTTCGCAGAGGGAAGCAGTGATTTAAACATGTGCTAGAGCTTTTCATTTGTAAAACAGAGATAAAACTTGATTTTGAGAGGTGGTTGTCTTTGTCAACGACTGGCAATGGGGTTCTTACTATCTTTCATACTAAGCAAGTTGAGAGCGGTTCCGAGTTCTTTGAAAAATTGGCACATACATGCTCTTTTATAAAATTTGGCACTACTTTTATGTTGAGTCTTCATCTTCTACTTACGGTGAGGTTGTCAATCTCACCGGTTTGCTGATAACAAAGGATTAAACGTATCGTGTGGAAGATGATATTTGTTTGTGGTAAAGTAAATAATGCTTGCGGAAAGTAAACAGTGCTTGAAGTAGAAGGTAATATAAATGTAAAAGAATGGACCGAGGTCCACAGTTCAATAGAGGCGTCTCTCCAAAAAGATAAATAGCATGCTGGGTAAACAAATTACAGTTGGGCAATTAACAAAATAAAGAATGCAAAACAATGCATGTACATGTCATGAAGATCACTATGAGATTCACTTGGGCATTACAACATAATGCATGGACCGTAATCGAACTGCATCTATGACTAATAATCCACCTGCCGGATATCATCCGAACAACCGTTGGGTATTAAGTTGCAAGCAACAGATTATCGCCTTAAGCAAAGTGTGTAATGTAAGCAATAAAAATGTCCTTGAACAAGATATTGTTGTTTTCTCCCTAGTAGCAACAACACATCTACAACCTTAGGAGTTATTGTCACTCTCTCAGATTACTAGAGGCATGAACCCACTATTGAGCATAAATACTCCCTCTTGGAGTCACTGGCATCTATTCGGCCAAGATATCTACTAGCAACAGAGAGCATACAAGATCATAAATAACATAGACATGATAAATCAACAATCAACTTGACATAGTACTCAATATTCATTGGATCCCAACAAACATAACATGTAGAATTACATAACGATGATCTTGATCATGATAGGCAGCTCACAAGATCTAAACATGAAGCACATGGAGGAGAAGACAACCATCTAGCTACTGCTATGGACCCGTAGTCCAAGGTAGACTACTCACGCATCACTCCGGAGGCTGGCATGGTGATGAAGAAGGCCTCCGGTGATGATTACCCTCTCCGGCAGGGTGCTGGGAAGAGCTTCTAGACCCTCCCGATCTTGGGACGACGGCGGCAGCAGTTTGCAGTATGTTTTGTGGAAAAGTGTTCGTCTCCTTAGGGTTTCCCCGTCGAAGGGAATTTATAGGCGGAAGGGCTAGGGGTGGACCAGGTGGTCACACCACCTAGGGGCGCGGTAAGGGGGTGGCTCGCGCCACCCTATGGTGCGGCTGCCCCTTGGTCCGTCTCCGTCTCTCCTCTGGACTCCGTCTTCGTGTTAGGTAAATAGGAACTTCGGCTTTTGTTTCGTCCAATTCCGAGAATATTTCTTGTGTAACTTTTCTGAAACACAAAAACAGCAGAAAATGGGAAACTGGCACTGTGGCATCTCGTTAATAGGTTAGTTTCAGAAAATGCATAAAAATGCCACAAAGTGTAAACAAAACACAAAGCAATTGGTGTAAAACAAGCATGGAGCATCAAAAATTATAGATACATTTATGACGTATCAGGGGGGCGGATTAACCGGCCAAATTTCCGGCCAAAAATTCACCCCTTTACTGGGAGCAAACCTTTCTTTTTTGTTGATCGATAACCCTACACTAAACTTGATCAAGGTGTTAATTCACTAATATTGTTATCTAAGACACAAAACTCAGGAAATGTTCCTTCAATTACGTCAGAGTCGTGGTCGCCATGGCCGGCGATCAAGACATAATTTCTTGTTCAACTCAAAATCTACATCTGCTCGATCTCGCGATGGCCTGCGGTCAAGATAGAATCTCTTGTTCGAATCAAAATCTAGATCGGCTCGATTGGATCTTCTCCGTCACAGCTATATGGCAACCTCTCTGAACTCGTCTGGTTGTTGGATGAACGCAAGTAATACTCCATAATCCATATCACCTGTTCTTTTCCAATTGACTATGTCACCTGTTCTTTGCCAATTGTTTTGGTTGTTGGACATACGTATTTGGCAGTTGGAGTTCTTCCCCGCATTCCCGGCCAAGCCACTGGCGATCCAAATCTTCGAGCCGGCCAATCCCAACCATGTGCGTGAGATCTTATGTTTGACAACAGCTGTCGAGATGACAGGGCGGCGGCAGCGCCGGCTTGGAAAAGACGATGCGTCTCTTATCTCGTGGCCAATAACGCTCGTGCACTCTGCTATACATGCCTAAACTGAATTGGATTTATATGGCGGAGTTCTATACAAATCATATATAGGGAACCGGTGGTGAGAGCTAGAAACTTGCACGCCATGAAAGCCTAAAATGACAGAGTGATGGATCGTACAACGACGGACGTAGGAAACGCTACAAGAACGTAAGACTATGTACAGTTGACGGATCCTGGCTAGGTGATACGTCTCTAATGTATCTATAATTTTTGATGCTTCATGCTTGTTTTTACACCATTTGCTTAGTGTTTCGTTATACTTCATGGCGTTTTTATGCATTTTCTGGAACTAACCTATTAACAAGATGCCACAGTGCCAGTTCTCTATTTTCTGTTGTTTTTTTGTTTCAGAAAAGTTACACAGAAAATATTCTCGAAATTGGACGAAACAAAAGCCGAACATCTAGATATTTACCGAAGCTTCCAGAGAACCAAAGAGGAAACGGAACGGAGCCAGGAGGCGGCCTCACCACCAGGGGGCGCGGCCCAGGGCCTGGCCACGCTGCTGTAACATCCCAAAATTTTCCAAATTTTGGAATGTTAAAAAAAAAATTGATTGAAATGTTTGTCTGCGTGTAAAATTTCCCAAAGATTTGAAACTTTGTGAATTATATTCAAGAGTATTTACCAAAATGGTAATTTCATAAATACTTGGTTTCAAAATATTTCCAAACAAACCTATTGCTTTTTTTTATGTTTTGAAATTTGTTAAGTAATTATTTTGAGAAAAACATAAAGCCAAAAATCCAACTTTGATAAATAATGCCCAAGTAGCCATATAGGCCAAAGAGCATAAAAATATTTTGTAACTTGTTTAATAGCACAAGAAAAGGATACCTCAATTTCTTAAAACCTATTTTGGATATTTCTTTTAAAATATCTTTAAAAGAGGTATTAAAACAAAACCCATAGAAAATACATTTGTAATAAGCCATACGAGCTTGTGTGGACAATTTTGATTTCACAGTTTTATATTTTTTTAATAAAAATATTATCAAAGTGTTCATTTTTAAATTATCTTTGCACTGGTATTTTAATTAAAATTTTATGACATATTTTAATTAAATTTTTATGACATATTTTAATTGTATTTTGAATTCCTTTGGAAGCATATAAGATTGAAAAGAAAACATTAAAAAAAAGAGAAAGAAAAAAAAAGCAAAGGACCGAACTGAGCCGGCCCATCTAGGCCGACCAAAGCCCAGCCGCCGTCTTCCTCCTGTCCTCGTTCACCTCCAGAAACTTAGGTTTACGTTCATGGCTGTAGCTCTTCTCCTCCTCTCCCATCAATTACAGCGACTGTTTCTTCTCGACTTTAACACGAAAGTTATTTCAAATTTAATGGGGAACTAATTCAGGAAATTATTCTCCCATTTACTCGACTTAATCTCCCATAACGATGCAGTGCACCGAATGCCAACAGATGGCGTACCTGTCCCGATCTCCCTCCTCAGGCCATACCAAAGGAAACCGAGGAGAGCACCGTGTTTCCCGCGTTCTCCTCTCTCACTTTCGTTCTACAACTTTCTCCAGAAAAGCTGTATAATTTCCGTACGAACCAAGCCAATCTTAGCCAAAAACTCGAGTTCATCGCTAGATTCCAACTAACACAGTGATCACCTCGTCAAATCTTCACACCAAGACACTCTCTTCATCAAGGTCTACCTCTAGGACATGATCTTGCATCATGTTGTCGCTGTTGGCCGCGACTACATCGGAGTTCATCGCGACGGTACATCGTCTACGGTGTCTTTCATCTCGATTTATTTAAACAGTACAATATCCTAATTATTCTCTATCTCCTGGACAAGATTATGTATCTTTTTGAAGACATTGTTCGTGCCGCCATGACGCCGTCACAAAATATGCTGAACGATGCCCACGACGACGTCCGCCACCACTCCATCTTGACTAGCTGAGCCCCAGAACGATCTCGCTGGAAGACCTTCAGGAAGGCAAACTTGAAGTCGACTTAAGAGGATCCCCGGTCGCCCTCATCTCTGCTAAAGTTTCCCCTTGTAATTCCTCGTCGTCCTGAACCTTTCCTGTAACATGCAGAGCAGGAAACACCCGAGATTCTTCGTCAGGGTTTCGTCGGACTACACCGCCTCCAACCGAGTACCGACGCCGTTCGGGACCACGGGAATCACCGCCGAAGACGCTTACCTCTGCCATGATGATACGCAACTCGTCTACATGTTCCGGAGGCCTGCAGATCGACGTAGCTACTTCAGCGTCCAGGCCGACCCGCGGCTAAATCTCTCTATCATCGACGTCAAGTTTGCTGGTATGGCATTAGGCGATAGCTGTCAGATTCTTTTCTTTGATTAAGATTAGATCAGTTATAATATGAATAGGTATGATCTTATCATGTATTCTCACGTGCCCTTCTGTTCCCATGCGACGCGTGTGCCTATCGATCGATCAGATTGTGCAGTTTGTACTAGCTAACGTCAAATCTTTGAAAATTCATAGCTTTAGGTTTAAACCTCCATTTTAGATGATTCTTGTTGCGTTGGATTCATAATTAAATCTCCTATCTAGTGGTACCAAACTTTCCAATTATTGAATTTTCGAATCTGTAAGTTTAAATTCTGGATTTGAACCTATTTACATGTATTCAAATTCAAATATAGGAATTTGAGTATTTTTATTATAGAATTTATTCTATAATGATTTCTTCTTCGAAAGTTCATCTTGTGATCATATCTATCCACAAGAACCCCTTTAGACATTTTTCCCACACTATTCCAACATCATTCAAATATTAAACCTATTGCCTAGTTTAAGTTATTCAAATTGCAAGTGAGCTATTTGAGTAATTTAACAAATCTTTAATTCCTAACCAAGCCTATGTGTAACCTATACTATTATGAATAAGTGTTGTCACACTTTATGCAGTAGTGTTTTGTTGCACTATTCTATACCTATGTGAGTCTATTCACATGAGTCATCTCTAAAATCCAACCATGATTATACCAAGCATAAGGTTCTATCCCTTCAATGTAATCTTGGAGGACCAATCCTTTCCAATCATTAAACCTTGCCATCCAAACTCTCAACCCATATCTTGTAAGCCAAGCTTCTAGCCATATCTCTCTCATCACAAAAATCATAAGAACTTTAAAATGTTAAACCAATCCTTTTCAATTGCTTGCATTGCTTGATCTTGTTTGTCATGGAATAGTGTGTTTATGTTGTGTTACCCCTTTTGCTATAGATTGAAAGGAGAGAACATATCTTGTTGAGAGAAGTGAAAGGGTTTGAACTCCAAAAAGGCAAGTGTCACACATACTTCCACCTATCTTTTATTATATGCATTAGTGGTTTCAATATTGTGCATGTTATGAGATTTTCAAGGAAGTTTATGAAATGCTTAGCTCCCAGTAGTGTGTAGCTATCCCTTAAACCCCACTTGTTAGGATTGCAAACTACTATGCAAAATGATGTCATGCTTGTTTTGAGTTGATATGAAAATTAAACTTTAACCCAATGAAACACCTGGGTGGATTGGTTTGATGATGGAGGCGATGTTGAGTGGCTACCCAGGGCTACACACCTGGCTTTCAACCCAGGATTTGTGTAGTTGTCTTCGCCTGGGCGCTTACTTGTGGATTGCCACCCAGGAACAAAGAGACTACCATGTCTTCCTTGTTTAGTGAGCTTCCAGTGCAGCCTTATGACAATATGGGCTCTGTCTTGATTGAGTATGATGTGAGGGTTCATCCATGGGTACTGACAGAGGGTGGTATTTTGGGCACGGTCAGATCTGAATGGTTGAATGCTCCTTCTGAAAGGTCTCGTCTCATTTTATGTATGGGCGTAAAATGAGTCTTAAGGTGAAAGTACACAACCCCTGCAGGGTGTAAAACTAATCGATTAGCCGTATCCCCGGTTATGGACAATTTGAGTTCCTAGACATGGATGTACGGAAGAGTCTCATCATCATTTCTAAATAAAATAAAATTGTTTAGAAACACTCAGGACAGGGACTACTCAGGGCTACACACCTGGCTATCAACCCAGGATTTGTGTGGTTGTCTTTGCCTGAGGGTTATCCTGGTTTTGTTGAGTTACTACCCAGGGCCACATACCCTGCAAGTGTGTGGTTGTCTTCGCCTGGGGGTTATCTTGACCTTAAAAGTTTTCAATGATTAAAAAAGGTTTTGATTTTGAAAATGATAGGATAAAATTTGCTTTGAGCAAATCAGCCATAAGCTCCACTAGCCAAATGTCATGTAGATAGCTCTTTCCCAACAGCCACCAAATATGTGTCATTTGCCAGTACATCATTGTACTGACCCCTCTGGGGCTGCATATTCAAACGTGCAGGTTTTATTTCGAGTAAGGAACCAGGAGTAGGATCTCGAGACTACATACTCGTAAGGTTGAAGACCTATGTAACTGGATTTACGTTATAATATTGATGCTATTGTCATGATTACTTATTTTGTACTGTGGTGCTATCTACTGATCCAGGGAATGGCACTTAACATAGGTGTTCTGCCTTTAGCAAAAGGCAGGGCGTTACAGAATGGTATCAGAGCATAGTGTTGCCTGTCGGATCGAGACCCTAGGTTTGGATTAGAAATAGGAAAACCCTAGGATAAAAAAAATCTATCTCATCTTGTTTCTGTTTACAAAAAAAAAAGTTTGCATTTTGAACTCCTTGTATTCTCTCCTACTTCCTCTTCAAATGTTTCCTTTTGCTATTGATGACCCTACCTTGAAATCATCAACAAAGGATAGAAGATCACAATGTGCCAGAAGTGTGAGACTGATACTCTATATATTTTTCCTTGACCCAACATGAAGAACTACATTGAAGGCAAACGAAGAACTTGGAGAAAGACTCAAATGCAGCTTGCACAACTTGATACGTCCAAAACGTATCTACTTTCCCGAACACTTTTGCTATTGTTTCTCCTCTAATTTGTGTGTTTTGAATGCAACTAACACGGACTGACGCTGTTTTCAGCAGAATTGCTCTGGTGTCTCATTTTTGTGCAGAAATCCAACTTCCAGTAAAAATTCAAGAAAAATCATGAAAATCTTATTTCACCAGAAGACCCACGGAGCCAGAAGACAGGCGGGAGAGGAGGCCTGAGGGCCCCTCACACACTGGTTGCGCGGCCCAGCCCTGGCCGCGCTACCCTGGCGTGAGGAGGCCCAGCCATCCTCCCGGCCTCCCCTCTCGCCTACATATACCCTCTGACGACATAATATCGGGGAGACGACGTTTTTCCCAGATAGACTTCCGCTGCACCGCGGCCATCAGAAACCGCGATTTGGAACCAGGAACTCCGTTCTGGCACCCTGCCGGGACGGGGATTCAGAGGAGATCTTCATCGCCATCATCACCGACGCTCCTCCATCGACCATCCATGACGCCCCCATCCATGTGTGAGTAATTCCCCCGCTGAAGGTGAGGGGGTGGTAGGGATTGGATGAGATCATTCATGTAATTTCATATGAGATTGTTAGGGCATAGTGCCTAGTATCTTTATTTAGTGCCTATGACATTGTTGCAACTTGTTGTGCTTAATGCTTGTCACTTTGGGCCTGAGTGCCATGATTTCAGATCTGAACATGTTATTATTTCTATGATGATACTTGTTGTTTATGGTCTTACCTACAAGTTGTATACACATATTGTTGTCCAGAACCCGAGGCCCCAAAGTGACAGAAATTGGGATAACCGGAGGGGATGGCTATGATGTGAGGATCACATGTGTTCACCAAGTGCTAATGCTTTGCTCCGGTACTCTATTAAAAGGAGTACCTTAATTACCAGTAGTTTCCCTTGAGGCCCTGCTGCAACAGGCTGGTAGGACAAAAGATGTCGTGCAAGTTTCTCCTTGTGAGCACGTGCGACTATTTACGGAACACATGCCTATGATTGTTTGTACTAGGATGCTTTATCATTATTTATCTGCAATGCCCATGTCTCATTGATTTCATGAATTATCTTATCCATGCAACACCCGTAATCCATCTCTATGCCTACAGTATTTGTTCCTACTATTTACAACTGTTACTATTACCGCTGCTATTTTACTACTGTTGTTACTGTTTCACTACTGTCACCACTATAAAACTGTTGCTACTGATAAACCACTGCGAGCAAGACTGTTTCCAGGTGCAGCTGAATTGACAACTCATCTGTTAAGGCTTACATATATTCTTTGGCTCCCCTTGTGTCGAATCAATAAATTTGGGTAATACTTCCCTCAAAGACTGTTGCGATCCCCTATACTTGTGGGTCATCAAGACTATTTTTTGACGCCGTTACCGGGGACCCGAAGATCGGGAGGGTCCAAAAGCTCTTCCCGGCACCCTGCCGGAGAGGGGAATCGCCACCGGAGGTCTTCTTCATCGCCATGCTTGCCTCCGGAGCGATGAGTGAGTAGTCTACCTTGGACTATGGGTCCATAGCAGTAGCTAGATGGTTGTCTTCTCCACCATGTGCTTTATCTTTAGATCTCATGAGCTGCCCTACATGATTGAGATCGCCGTTATGTAATTCTACATGTTTGGTTTGTTGGGATCCGATGAATATTGGTGTTATGATTGAGTTGCTGTACTGAATTATACCTTTTGTTATCTCTATGTTGTTTATGATCTTGCATGCTCTCCGTTGTTAGTAGCTATCTTGGCCGAGTAGTTGCTAGTGACTCCAAGAGGGGGTATTTATGCTCGATAGTGGGTTCATGCCTCTATTTAACCTGGGGGAGTGACAGAAACCTCTAAGGTTGTAGATGTGTTGTTGCTACTAGGGAGAAAACAACATTCATATGCTCAAGGGCATATGCTTTGTTTACATTACACACTTTGCTTAATGCAATTATCTGTTGTTCGCAACTTAATACTTGTGGAGTTCTCGGATTGATTCGCCACAAGTGGATTATTAGTCATAGATGCAGTTGGATGGCGGTCTATGTATTTTGTTGTAATGCCCAGAGTAAATCTCATAGTGATCTTCTTGACATATCACGTTTATCTTTATTCTATCAATTGCCCAACTGTAATTTGTTTACCCAGCATGTGTTATTTATCTTATGGAGAGACACCACTAGTGAACTGTGGACCCCGGTCCTATTTCCATCATATTGCTATCACCTGTTTACTTTACTCGCATTGTTTACTTTACTCACATACTTTTATTGTTTTCCACTCGATACACTCATAACCTTTGTTTCAAGCAAACCGATGAGATTGACAACCTCATTGTAAGTTGGGAGCAAAGTACTTGGTTGTGTGTGTGCAGGTTCCGCGTTGCTACTGGCCGAAGATGAGTCAACAAGTATCGTTAAACGGCGCCCTTGTTGGAGTGCTATTAATCCAGTCTGCATCACCTTCAGTCGTTTGTCTCTCCTCTCCAAGATAGACATACCTTGGTTTCTTAACTGAGGGAAAATCTTGCTGCTGTATTCATTACACCTTCCTCTTGGGGTTCCCAACGGGCTGGACATTCAACTAGGCACCAACTCTTTTCTGGCGCCATCATCCCAGCAATCAAGCTCTTTTCTGGCGCCGTTGCCGGGGAGCATAGCTTTATTTGTAAGTTCACTTGGTATTCATATTGCTCGCTGCAATCCTTTCATCATGGGTAAACCTCGTGATGGAAAAGTTCCTATATTGCCATCCACTACAAGAAGAGGTACGACTCTCAACACCTCTGTTGCTCTTGATTCACCATCTGTTATGAGTAAGTTGCTTACACCACCACACCCACATGCTACTGCTACTACTTCTGCTGAGATTGAAAATGCCACTGATAATTTAGATGATGCTTCTACTGTGCTTGATGAGAGTGGTTCACTAGGTTCCTTTTTAGATGCTACTATTGCTAGAGCTAAGTTGGGAAACACCACTGTTACACCTGTTAGTTCACCTGAGTCTAGGGAATGTCCTAGTGATGATTATGATGATGATGCTTATATTGAGCTTAATGATGATTTTATTGCTGAAGCACGTGCTGCTCGTAACGCTGGTAATGTTGACGTTCTGTTAGATATAATTTATCTCCTGATCCTAAGTTTGCTGCTTCTCCCATAAATATTAGAGACAAGGATTATGATTTCTCTTTGGATTTATCTTACATATCTATTGTTGAGAAAACTCCTTTTTGTGGTACTAAAGATGAGAGTGCTATGGGGCACATGAATGAGCTTTCTACTTTGAGTAATTTGTTTTCTGATGATATTAAGCTCCGCACTTACTTTGTTGCTAAGATTTTTCCTTTCTCGTTGAAAGATGCTGCTAAAACTTGGTTTAATAGCTTGTCTCCTGGATCTCTTACTAGTCCTATTGCTTTGGTTAATGCTTTCTTTCAGAAATATTTTCCCGCTAGTGCTCAACATGCTGCTGTGCAGAAAATCTTTGATTTTGAACAGGGAAAAGGAGAGATATTGCCTGAATCTTGGACAAGGTTTTGTTCTTTAATTAGAGCTTTGCCTAAAGAACCATTGCCTAAAAATGAACTCCTTGATATATTTTATAATGGACTAACGGATGAATCTAAGTCATATTTGGATAGTTGTGCTGGTTGTGTTTTCAGGGAAAGAACTCCGGCTAATGGTGAAGAATTAATGGCTAAAATAAGCCGGAATCATGATGATTGGACTTTAGTTGAGCCAACACCAGCACCAACCCCTGCGCCATCTATAGAGCCTACGCCGAAGAAGAGAGGGATGATTGAATTAAATGATGAAGTTATGAGGGAAGCTAAGAAATCTCTAAAGGAGAAAGGTATTAAGGCCGAAGATGTGAAGAATTTACCTCCTATAGAAGAATTATGTAAGCCAATCCCTCACTCATCTACCATTGAGGTACACTCTCTTCAACGCTTTGATGAAAGAGATATTCCTTATACTAAACCTCCTGATCAATGCTTAGATGAGTTCGATAATTTCATTGTTAAGCAAGAAAATTTTAATAGAATGGTGCATAATCATTTGTTGGAAAATTCTAGAGCTATTAACAAGTTGCAGGATACTGTGGAGAGAACCGCCAATGATGTGAAGATACTTGTTAAACATTTTCAAATGGTTCAAACACAAATTGATCAGCTTACCAAGGTGCAAAAAGACTTGCTAGTTAATGCTGCAAGAGAGAAGCAAGCATGTGAAATACGCACAAGAAGTGGAGCTGCTACTCAAGATCCATTATATCCTGAAGGACATCCTAAGAGAGTCGAGCAAGATTCTCAACACACTTCAAGTGATGATATTCCTTCCAAGAAGAAGAAGAAGAAGAAGAAGAAGAAGCATAAAACAACTGCAGAATCATCTGATGCAGGTAAAGATCCTAACAGTGTTTCTATTTCTGATGCTGAAACTGAACCAGGAGATGCTTCTGATAAAGAAGAAGTTGAAGAAGAACTAGAAAAGATTGATAAAAGTGCAAAGTACACCAAAGAAGACTTCATTGCCAATAAGCATGGTAAAGAGAGAACCTTGGGTACAGAAACCAATGCCTTTTCCTGGTAAGAAATACAAGTCCAAGGAAGAAGAACACTACAACAGGTTTTGTGAATGGATGAGACCTTTATTTTTGCAAATTCCTTTGACTGATGCTATTAGAATGCCTCCTTATGCAAAGTATATGAAAGATATTGTCACTAACAAAAGGAAAATTCCTAGTGAGGAAATTTCCACACTACTTGCTAATTATTCTTTTGATGGAAAAGTTCTAGAGAAGCTTGGAGATCCAGGCATACCTACTATTCCTTGCTCCATTAAAAATAACTATGTTAGAACTGCTTTATGTGATTTGGGAGCTGGAGTTAGTGTCATGCCTTTTTCTCTTTATAAGAGACTTGATCTAGAAAAATTGGTATCAACTGATATATCTTTACAAATGGTTGATAAGTCTACTACTATTCCTATTGGTATATGTGGAAATGTTCATGTTCAAGTTGCTAACAGTTGTTTAATATTAACTGATTTTGTTGTGTTGGAAATGCCTGAAGATGATAATATGTCTATTATTCTTGGGAGACCTTTTCTAAACACTGCAGGTGCTGTTATTAACTGCAATCAAGGAAAAGTCACTTTTAATGTTAATGATAAAGAGTACACGGTTTATTTTCCCAAGAAGGTTGATAGGAAGAATGCTCTAAATTCAATTAAGCATGTTGAGACCATCAAAGTTGGTCAAATCATTTGTTCAGAGCGAAAGCCCAAGGAAGAATATCAAATTGTTATGGTTGGGGCTATACCTATCAAAGTTGAGGTAACATAAGCATTTAATGAAGTGCAAAGTTTTGCCTCATATAAAGTTAGTTTGGGAACAAGACTTGATCAACCTTGTTAACAAAGTGATTTTATATGAACAAACTTTCGTTTTCACCGCATCCACTCCACCTCACTTGTATTTACTTTCATCAATTTTGTTCCTTCAGTTTAGTTGCATGATTAAGAGTATCTCAGAGCTGCTGCATGCTTGGTTTTGATTTGCTTGAAATCATTTTATCTTCGTTTTTCTGAGTTTTATCGATATGCCAATTTCTAAAAGATCCTCGAAAATAAAGTTTCTTGAAAAATTCCAGAAAATTCTTTATAAATTTTTATGTCAAAAATGGGGCAGAGAGACACCTGGGAGGCACCAGGAGGGGCTGCCACGCCACCTCACACATAGGTGGCGCGGCCCAGCCCTGGCCGCGCCACCCAGGTGTGAGAGGGCCCCACCTGGCCCCTCACTTATCTCTTCCTCCCCTGCTCTTTCTCTCTCCCGAAAACAACGACACACCCAGCTCAAATCCGAGTTCTTGCTATTCTTCACCTCAATTTTTCGATCTCCTTGCTCAGCCCAACATTTCTGCTAAAATTTGGAGCATTTGTTCTCCGGTATGTGACTCCTCCACTTGTCCAAGTAGAATTTCTTTTGGTGGAATATTTCTTGAGTATTTTAGCATTGTAGGTGACAGTATAAATGAGTATGCATGCTTGTTCTATTGCTTAGAATTGTTATTTTGATGCATGTTAACTCTCTAGTAACCCACTATAGTAGTTTCCTACACTTGCTTGTCTTAAAATCACTTTTTATGAGTTTGTTAAAAATTTCAGAGAAGGGAGATGGACAACTTCACATATGGAGAAGTGTTTGAAAGTGATGCACCAAGGTCATCAAGGCCCTCAAGATCAACTGCTCAATATAGGATGTCTTATAATGAGGATCTCATGTCACCAAACCTTGAAGGGGACGATGGAGATGCACATCCATCCACCTTCCCTTGTATTAACTTTTTGAGTGATGCAGGGGTTCTTGATGATTTCTTGCTCCTTATTAACAGGGTTGGGTTGACTGCTTACATGACAGATGAAAGAGACCAATATGCTATGCTTACAAAGATTTTCGTTGAAAGTTTTAAATTTATTAACGCTCATTTCAATCCTTCCGTTGCATTTAAGATTTATGATAAGTCTATCACCATGCCTTTGGGGAGGTTTTGTTCTATTTTAGGTATTCCCATGTTTGGAACGGCCAAGAGGATACAAAATCACCAAGCTGATTTGTTGGAGCTTTACCGAGGGGTGACCAATGATGATGACCGCACCGCACAACGTGGCAAGATAAGAAACATTCAGCTCCCAGCTATTAGATATTTTACTTACTATCTTGCAACTAGTGTACTTGGTAGAGAAAACACTAGCAATATCTCCAACTATCATTTAGCTTTTCTAGCTACCGCTCTTGATGTTAGTAAGAAGTATAACCTCGGTGCTATTATTGCTCATCGCCTAGCCGCTAGGGGACCTATTTATGGAGGTATTATTGCCGCGCGCATTATTGCTGAGCTAGGACTTTCTATTGCTCCTAATGATGTATTGTTGGCTCCACAGAGGCTTGATCTTGCTGCCATGAAACTCCATCATTTTGTTACTGCTAACTCATGTGCAGGAAAATTAGTTTACAGTATATTATTTATTGATGGAGAGGAAAGGGAAGTTCCCTTGCCTCAGCCTAACTTGTTCAGCATTCACGTGAGGCCATGGTCGCGCATGAAGGAGGAGTTGGACGATCAGCTTAGGTTGCTTGGTTTCAATATCCAACACGGTGCGGTGGTCCAGGAGGAAGAGGAGGAGCCGGCCTATCACTTCACCACGTACCACTCCGGGGCGTCCTCGAGCTCATATCAGGACGATGGTGCTTCTTTGTCACACTACAGAGGCGCCACCTCATGGCCGAGTTGGCCGAGTTGGGATTGATCTCCACTTAGGCCAAAAGCCTAAGCTTGGGGGAAGACCAAAAATATTTCCATTGTTTCTCTCTATTTGGTTCTTTAGTTTTCTACCTTTGGTTTGCTTTACTTGCTATTTTCGGTTTGCCACTTGAAAAATCCAAAAATATTTTGCTTTGTTTGCTATTTCCTTTCGTTCTTGTTTCAAAAATCGAAAACACAAAAATATTTGTTGTTCTTCTTCAGTTTTGTAAAGTTTGTTGCAGAGTTCAGTCTCCCATTACTCCATTGGAGCTTGGTATTCACTTTATATTATTCAAGCCACACAAGTGAAGAGCAATAATGACGACATATGACAATCCGAGATGTGGTAAGAGGCTGGTATGAACTCTATTTGCTTTCATTTTTGTACATATACTCATCCATGTGGACATGCTTAGTCGGTTCATGTAAGGTATATGTTATCAAATGGATGCTTTGTAGTTCTTGCTTTCATATGATTAGTTCCAATTTACTAATAGCTTGTGGAATGTCATGTAGACGCTTGCATGCATTGTTTTATTCATAATATGGTATGTTATTGTGGTATCCTCCTCTGAAAGCTTCATTTGAATCGACTTGGCACATGCTCAAGCATGCATATGACTAAATAAAAAGTCAATTAAGCCTTGATGATCTAAATTGCCTCAGAGTTCTTGTATCATTTTTATGCCTATATTAATTTTGTTTTGTCGCAAGCATGATTATGATAGTTATTGCTCTCTTGATTGTCGCTTCCCAGTCTTTTGCTAGCCTTCACTTGTACTGAGTATGAGCTCTACTCGTGCATCCAATTACCCAAAAACCAAGTTTTCCAAAGAGTCCACTATAAATTCCTATGCATGGTATTTGTAAGCCATTCCAAGTAAATTTTCATGTGCTACCTACCAAAACTTTCAACTACTTCTCATTTTGTGCCACTGTTTTTAGCTCATGGGGACGTAGTGGTCGGAATTGCTATCTTCCATATTAAATTAAGTACCCCTCGACTAGGCAGCTTCATCTGCTCGTCATTAATTTTGCAAGGGAGCTGGTCAGACCATTATAATCTTAATTCTAAAAGAAAGAAAAAAGGCACTCCTCCAATGGAATGTGAAAGTTGGTGGGCACCCGATGGAATCGGTTAGCCATGGTTTGAGAAAGGAAAAAGGTGGGGAGGAGTGCCAAAGCTTTATAAAAGAGCACCAATGTGCCAAAATTTCAAAGAACTCAGAACCGCTCTCACTTGTTTATTATGGAAGATAGCAAGTCCCCATTGCTAGTCATTGACATAGAACAACCACCTCTCAAAATAAATTTTTATCTCTGTTTTACAAATGAAAAGCTCTAGCACATGCTAAATCCCTGCTTCCCTCTGCGAAGGGCCTATCTCTTACTTTTATGTTGAGTCATCATCTTCTAACTTTTAAGCACTTCTTGAGAGCATAGCTGTTATTCTTAGTGTAATGTGCTTGTCCCAGAACACGGTTAATTGTGGTATAACTTTGATGCTTGTATCTTTGACATTTCTACTTCTAGTCTTCCCTTGGACTTCAGAGGTGCCTCAGCATTTATGTTTTGCTCCACAAATAAAGGCAAGCTGGATACCACTCTTTCATATCATTTATGCATATTACAATCTTGTAGCTTCTTATGTACTTGTTATTAGTGCATTGGCACTCTTTCATAGCTTGCTTGACTATGAGGTGACATTAGTTGCATATTTCTTATTATGAATTGCCTGAGTACTTGATCACATAGTTAGTATATATACATCATATGAGCAAATGTGTTTGTGAAAGTTTCTTTTATCACTCTCAGTTGTTAACTGAATTGCTTGAGGACAAGCAAATAGCTAAGCTTGGGGGGAGTTGATACGTCCAAAACGTATCTACTTTCCCGAACACTTTTGTTATTGTTTCTCCTCTAATTTGTTTGTTTTGAATGCAACTAACACGGACTGACGCTGTTTTTAGCAGAATTGCTCTGGTGTCTCATTTTTGTGCAGAAATCCAACTTCCAGTAAAAATTTGGGAAAAATCATGAAAAATCCTATTTCACCAGAAGACCCACGGAGCCAGAAGACAGGAGGGAGAGGAGGCCTGAGGGCCCCTCACACACTGGTGGCGCGGCCCAGCCCTGGCCGCGCCACCCTGGCGTGAGGAGGCCCCAGCCATCCTCTCGGCCTCCCCTCTCGCCTACATATACCCTCTGACGACATAATATCGGGGAGACGGCGTTTTTCCCAGATAGACTTCCGCTGCGCCACCACCATCAGAAACCGTGATTCGGAACCAGGAACTCCGTTCTGGCACCCTGCCGGGACGGGGATTCGGAGGAGATCTTCATTGCCATCATCACCGACGCTCCTCCATCGACCATCCATGACTCCCCCATCCAGGTGTGAGTAATTCCCTCGCTGTAGGTGAGGGGATGGTAGGGATTGGATGAGATCATTCATGTAATTTGATATGAGATTGTTAGGGCATAGTGCCTAATATCTTTATTTAGTGCCTATGACATTGTTGCAACTTGTTGTGCTTAATGCTTGTCACTTTGGGCCCGAGTGCCATGATTTTAGATCTGAACATGTTATTATTTCTATGATGATACTTGTTGTTTATGGTCTTACCTACAAGTTGTATACACATATTGTTGTCCGGAACCCGAGGCCCCAAAGTGACAGAAATTGGGATAACCGGAGAGGATGGCTATGATGTGAGGATCACATGTGTTCACCGAGTGCTAATGCTTTGCTCCGGTACTCTATTAAAAGGAGTACCTTAATTACCAGTAGTTTCCCTTGAGGCCCTGCTGCAACAGGCTGGTAGGACAAAAGATGCCGTGCAAGTTTCTCCTTGTGAGCACGTGCGACTATTTACGGAACACATGCCTATGATTGTTTGTACTAGGATGCTTTATCATTATTTATCTGCAATGCCCGTGTCTCATTGATTTCATGAATTATCTTATCCATGCAACGCCCGTAATCCATCCCTATGCCTACAGTATTTGTTCCTACTGTTTACAACTGTTACTATTACCGCTGCTATTTTACTACTGCTGTTACTGTTTCACTACTGTCACCACTATAAAACTGTTGCTACTGATAAACCACTGCGAGCAAGACTGTTTCCAGGTGCAGCTGAATTGACAACTCATCTGTTAAGGCTTACATATATTCTTTGGCTCCCCTTATGTCGAATCAATAAATTTGGGTAATACTTCCCTCGAAGACTGTTGCGATCCCCTATACTTGTGGGTCATCACAACTCCAGAAGATGAATCAAGGAAGTAGAGAAGAAATTTGAAGTACACAAGCAAGTAATAGACAAGAGCACCAATATTCTAGTTTATAGAACCAGCAATATCATGATAATCTAATGATAATACCAAATTGGGGTATGACCATGCTAGATTATTAGTGTTTGACCTAGTTTGCTTGATGTGTTGAATGTTTGTTAGATATTGCTTGTAAGATGAATTGTTTTGATCTGTTATGTTTGGGTAGAAATTATCTTTAGACCTCTTCTATCTAATTCTCATCTATGCTAAGACCTAAACTTGTCCTAAAACCCTAACCAAAGTATTCTCAATGACAGAACAACTACAAAGACCCTCAGTTGGAGATAAGGATACAGAGTACAACAACAAGAGGAAGTGTTTCAAGTACAAGAGACTGGAACATTACGCAAGAGGCTGCACAAAGGATGATGCCCCAAGACTCCAGTAAGCTAGGATAGCTGAAGGATACCTCGCAAACAATAAGAAGACACCCTAAGGTGTAGCTAATGTGGAAGTAATACTATTCAACCACCTCATGCAAGAAAGGTGGAAAGGACAAACAGAGCAATGGAAAGGACAAACAGAGCAATGGAAAGAGCAAACAGAGCAATGGAAAGGACAAACAGAGCAATGAAAAAGAGCAAACAGAGCAATGGAAAGGATTTAATTCCTCTTAAATGGCAAACCAAAGGATCTACTGCTTAAGGATTATTGCCATGAGCTTTGTTGAAAACCTCTAGCTAGAAACGATAGGTATTGTTTTCAAAATTCAAAATAGAATTTGGGAACTTGGTTCTAATTTCAACAAAACTTTTGTTTAAAAGCTAGTGAGGTTGACCAAGAGTTAGAATATGAGGTTTGCAAACCATGTATGAAGTAATGATTTGGGTGCAAGATGGATTGATCACCATTCCTACTACTCTTATTATTCGCTCTCATAATGTTGGTTTTACACACCTAGAGAGACATACCTACATGAGAGACAACGTCGTTAAACCATAACCTTAGGAGGATAATATGTTACACCCCTTATAGTGAGCCAGTGTGGCCAAAATGTAGGAATACGGTGAGGATGAATCACAAGCTTACAGTTGAACAAGACACATGATGGAAGGAGTCCTATCAATCTGAAGAACTCCGTTTGACCCCAAAAGTGCTTACCAAGGAAGTAACCATAAGATAAAAAGAACTTCAAGGATGTCAGCGAAGAGGATGAAGTGAGGACAGAAGATCACTTCAACATGGTCCTCTGATTGGCCCAAAGAGTGACCCTTCAGTGTCCAAAGTAGTTCAGCAAACTACATTGTTGGATAGGAGCTCCACAATGGAGCAAAGTGATGCTCAAGCCTCATTGGGAAATACTGGAAACCCAAGCTTGTGAATAGACACCCACCTATTAGAAATGAAGACACAAGATTACTATGGATACAAAAAAATGACCCAGTACCAAGTCAAAACCAAGGTGCGCCCCGTCTAAACCCAAAGACCTAGACTACCCACAAAAGTTTCTTTTAAGGGTGGTAGCCACCTAAGTACCCCAAACCCTTCTACCTTTCTAGCCTTTTCAAATCTCGGGGACGAGATTTCTTTTAAGGGTGGTAGTCTGTAACATCCCAAAAATTTCCAAATTTTGGAATGTTAAAAAAATAAAATAAATTGATTGAAATGTTTGTCTGTGTGTAAAATTTCCCTAAGATTTGAAACTTTGTGAATTATATTCAAGAGTATTTACCAAAATGGTAATTTCATAAATACTTGGTTTCAAAATATTTCCAAACAAACCTATTGCTTTTTTTTATGTTTTGAAATTTGTTAAGTAATTATTTTGAGAAAAACATAAAGCCAAAAATCCAACTTTGATAAATAATGCCCAAGTAGCCATATAGGCCAAAGAGCATAAAAATATTTTGTAACTTGTTTAATGGCACAAGAAAAGGATACCTCAATTTCTTAAAACCTATTTTGGATATTTCTTTTAAAATATCTTTAAAAGAGGTATTAAAACAAAACCCATAGAAAATACATTTGTAATAAGCCATACGAGCTTGTGTGGACAATTTTGATTTCACAGTTTTATATTTTTTTAATAAAAATATTATCAAAGTGTTCATTTTTAAATTATCTTTGCACTGGTATTTTAATTAAATTTTTATGACATATTTTAATTGTATTTTGAATTCCTTTGGAACCATATAAGATTGAAAAGAAAACATAAAAAAAGAGAAAGAAAAAAAAAGCAAAGGACCAAACTGAGCCGGCCCATCTAGACCGACCAAAGCCCAGCCGGTGGTCTTCCTCCTGTCCTCGTTCACCTCCAGAAACTTAGGTTTACGTTCATGGCTGTAGCTCTTCTCCTCCTCTCCCATCAATTACAGCGACTATTTCTTCTCGACTTTAACACGAAAGCTATTCCAAATTTAATGGGGAACCAATTCAGGAAATTATTCTCCCATTTACTCGACTGAATCTCCCATAACGATGCAGTGCACCGAATGCCAACCGATGGCGTACCTGTCCCGATCTCCCTCCTCAGGCCATACCAAAGGAAACCGAGGAGAGCGCCGTGTTTCCCTCGTTCTCCTCTCTCACTTTCGTTCTACAACATTCTCCAGAAAAGCTGTATAATTTCCGTACGAACCAAGCCAATCTTAGCCAAAAACTCGAGTTCATCGCTAGATTCCGACTAACACAATGATCACCTCGTCAAATCTTCACACCAAGACACTCTCTTCATCAAGGTCTACCTCTAGGAAATGATCTTGCATCATGTTGTCGCTGTTGGCCGCGACTACATCGGAGTTCATCGCGACGGTACATCCTCTACGGTGTCTTTCATCTCGATTTATTTAAACAGTACAATATCCTAATTATTCTCTATCTCCTGGACAAGATTATGTATCTTTTTGAAGACGTTGTTCGTGCCGCCATGACGCCGTCACAAAATATGCTGAACGATGCCCACGACGACGTCCGCCACCACTCCATCTTGACTAGCTGAGCCCCAGAACGATCTCGCTGGAAGACCTTCAGGAAGGCAAACTTGAAGTCGACTTAACAGGATCCCCGGTCACCCTCATCTCTGCCAAAGTTTCCCCTCGTAATTCCTCGTCGTCCTGAACCTTTCCTGTAACATGCAGAGCAGGAAACACCCGAGATTCTTCGTCAGGGTTTCGTCGGACTACACCGCCTCCAACCGGGTACCGACGCCGTTCGGGACCACGGGAATCACCGCCGAAGACGCTTACCTCTGCCATGATGATACGCAACTCGTCTACATGTTCCGGAGGCCTGCAGATCGACGTAGCTACTTCAGCGTCCAGGCCGACCCGCGGCTAAATCTCTCTATCATCGACGTCAAGTTTGCTGGTATGGCATTAGGCGATAGCTGTCAGATTGTTTTCTGTGATTAAGATTAGATCAGTTATAATATGAATAGGTATGATCTTATCATGTATTCTCACGTGCCCTTCTGTTCCCATGCGACGCGTGTGCCTATCGATCGATCAGATTGTGCAGTTTGTACTAGCTAACGTCAAATCTTTGAAAATTCATAGCTTTAGGTTTAAACCTCCATTTTAGATGATTCTTGTTGCGTTGGATTCATAATTAAATCTCCTATCTAGTGGTACCAAACTTTCCAATTATTGAATTTTCGAATCTGTAAGTTTAAATTCTGGATTTGAACCTATTTACATGTATTCAAATTCAAATATAGGAATTTGAGTATTTTTTTTATAGAATTTATTCTATAATGATTTCTTCTTCGAAAGTTCATCTTGTGATCATATCTATCCACAAGAACCCCTTTAGACATTTTTCCCACACTATTCCAACATCATTCAAATATTAAACCTATTGCCTAGTTTAAGTTATTCAAATTGCAATTGAGCTATTTGAGTAATTTAACAATTCTTTAATTCCTAACCAAGCATATGTGTAACCTATACTATTATGAATAAGTGTTGTCACACTTTATGCAGTAGTGTTTTGTTGCACTATTCTATACTTATGTGAGTCTATTCACATGAGTCATCTCTAAACTCCAACCATGATTATACCAAGCATAAGGTTCTATCCCTTCATTGTAATCTTGGAGGACCAATCCTTTCCAATCATTAAACCTTGCCTTCCAAACTCTCAACCCATATCTTGTAAGCCAAGCTTCTAGCCATATCTCTCTCATCACAAAAATCATAAGAACTTTAAAATGTTAAACCAATCCTTTTCAATTGCTTGCATTGCTTGATCTTGTTTGTCATGGAATAGTGTGTTTATGTTGTGTTACCCCTTTTGCTATAGATTGAAAGGAGAGAACGTATCTTGTTGAGAGAAGTGAAAGGGTTTGAACTCCAAAAAGGCAAGTGTCACACATACTTCCACCTATCTTTTATTATATGCATTAGTGGTTTCAATATTGTGCATGTTATGAGATTTTCAAAGAAGTTTATGAAATGCTTAGCTCCCAGTAGTGTGTAGCTATCCCTTAAACCCCACTTGTTAGGATTGCAAACTACTATGCAAAATGATGTCATGCTTGTTTTGAGTTGATATGAAAATTAAACTTTAACCCAATGAAACACCTGGGTGGATTGGTTTGATGATGGAGGCGATGTTGAGTGGCTACCCAGGGCTACACACCTGGCTTTCAACCCAGGATTTGTGTAGTTGTCTTCGCCTGGGCGCTTACTTGTGGATTGCCACCCAGGAACAAAGAGACTACCATGTCTTCCTTGTTTAGTGAGCTTCCAGTGCAGCCTTATGACAATATGGGCTCTGTCTTGATTGAGTATGATGTGAGGGTTCATCCATGGGTACTGACAGAGGGTGGTATTTTGGGCACGGTCAGATCCGGATGGTTGAATGCTCCTTCTGAAAGGTCTTGTCTCATTTTATGTATGGGCATAAAATGAGTCTTAAGGTGAAAGTGCACTACCCCTGCTGGGTGTAAAACTAATCGATTAGCCGTGTTCCCGGTTATGGACAATTTGAGTTCCTAGACATGGATGTACGGAAGAGTCTCATCATCATTTCTAAATAAAATAAAATTGTTTAGAAACACTCAGGGCTACACACCTGGCTATCAACCTAGGATTTGTGTGGTTGTCTTCGCCTGAGGGTTATCCTGGTTTTGTTGAGTTACTACCCAGGGCCACATACCCTGCAAGTGTGTGGTTGTCTTCGCCTGGGGGTTATCTTGATCTTAAAAGTTTTCAATGATTAAAAAAGGTTTTGATTTTGAAAATGATAGGATAAAATTTGCTTTGAGCAAATCAGCCATAAGCTCCACCAGCCAAATGTCATGTAGATAGCTCTTTCCCAACAGCCACCAAATATGTGTCATTTGCCAGTACATCATTGTACTGACCCCTCTGGGGCTGCATATTCAAACGTGCAGGTTTTATTTCGAGTAAGGAACCAGGAGTAGGATCTCGAGACTACATTCCAACATGTCTGCATGTGGCACGTGATGAAGAATGGAGGCTCACTGCAACTATGCTTTATGCTGTGTACTCGTAAGGTTGAAGACCTATGTAACAGGATTTACGTTATAATATTGATGCTATGGCCATGATTACTTATTTTGTATTGTGGTGCTATCTACTGATCCAGGGAATGGCACTTAACACAGGTGTTCTACCTTTAGCAAAAGGCAGGGCGTTATAGCTGCCCTATGGTGAGGCCCCCCTGGTCCACTTCTGACGCTGCCCCTTCGCCTATAAAGACCCCCCGATGGGAAAAACCAAAAGACCCGACCACTTTTCTAGAAACACATCGCGATCCGCCACCGTCGTCGACCCAAGATTGGGAGGGTCCGGAAGCTCTTTCTGGCACACTGCCGGAGAGGGGAATCGCCACCGGAGGTCTTCTTCATCGCCATGCTTGCCTCCGGCGCGATGAGTGAGTAGTCTACCTTGGACTATGGGTCCATAGCAGTAGCTAGATGGTTGTCTTCTCCACCATGTGCTTCATGTTTAGATCTCGTGAGCTGCCTTACATGATCGAGATCACCGTTATGTAATTCTACATGTTGTGTTTGTTGGGATCCAATGAATATTGGTGTTATGATTGAGTTGATGTGCTGAATATTATCTTATGTTATCTCTATGTTGTTTATGATCTTGCATGCTCTCCGTTGTTAGTAGCTATCTTGGCCGGGTAGATACTAGTGACTCCAAGAGGGGGTATTTATGCTCGATAGTTGGGTTCATGCCTCTATTTAATCTGGGGGAGTGACAGAAACCTCTAGGCCTTGTTTACTTCTCCGGTATTTTTACCCCCCAAAGATGAGGGGATATGTGGGGATTTGGTGTTCACTCAATACTCTTAAATCCCTTCAAATACTCTTCCCCAAAAATACTCTACCATGATGGAGAGTTTTTCATCTAGCCAAAAATACACTAGAGTAGAGGGGATTTGTGAGGATATCCCGGGATTATCCCCTCAAAACCCGGACTAGTAAACAACCTATCGGGGAAATTTCGGGATATAAAATAATCCCCTACCATCCCCTCAAATACCCTAGAAGTAAACAAGGCCCTAAGGTTCTAGATGTGCTGTTGCCACTAGGGAGAAAACAACATTCTTATGTCCAAGGGCATATGCTTTGTTTACATTACACACTTTGCTTAATGCAGTTATCTGTTGTTCGCAACTTAATACTTGTGGGGTTCTCGGATTGATTCCCCGCGAGTGGATTATTAGTCATAGATGCAGTTGGATAGCGGTCTATGTATCTTGTTGTAATGCCCAGAGTAAATCTCATAGTGATCCTCTCGACATATGCACGTTATCTTTATTCTATCAATTGCCCAACTGTAATTTGTTTATCCAGCATGTGTTATTTTATCTTATGGAGAGACACCACTAGTGAACTGTGGACCCCGGTCCTATTTCCTTTATATTGCTATCACCTGTTTACTTTACTCGTACTGTTTACTTTACTCGCATACTACTATTGCTTTCCACTCGATACGCTCATTCCTTTGTTTACAGCAAACCGGCAAGATTGACAACCTCATCGTAAGTTGGGAGCAAAGTATTTGGTTGTGTTGTGTGCAGGTTCCACATTGCTACTAGTTGAAGACGCGCTAACATTTAACGGCGCCCTTGTCGGAGTGTCACTAGGCTAGCAAGCATCACCTTCTGGAGTTTGGCTTTTTCCTGGATTCGACATACCTTGGTTTCTTTCTGAGGGAAAAGCTTGCTGCTGTGCTCATCATACCTTCCTCTTGGGGTTCCCAACTGGACGGTGATTTTCATCATCAACCATGCCACATCAAGACTCTTTTCTGGCGCCGTTGCTGGGGAAAAAGAAGACTTCTGCAAGGGGAGTTTCGCACGCACATTCTTTACTTTGTTTTAAGTTTTGCTTTACTTTATTTTTACTTGCATCGTTTTATCAAAAACACACACAAAATTAGTTTCCTTTATAGTTGTTTTTACTTGTCTGCTTTTAGCTTTGCTAGAATGGCTACTCCTGAAAACACCAAGTTGTGTGATTTTACTAGCACTAATAATAGTGATTTTATCGGCACTCCTATTGTGCCACCTGCTCCTGCTGCAAATTTTTATGAGAGTAAGCCTGCTTTGTTGAACCCTGTTATGAAAGAGCAATTTTCTGGTGCTAGTACTGATGATGTTGTAGCTCATCTCCACAATTTTGTTGAGCTATGTGAGATGCAGAAATATAAGGATGTAGAGAGTGATATTATTAAGCTTAAGTTGTTTCCTTTTTCTTTGAGAGGAAAAGCTAAGGATTGGTTGCTGTCTTTGCCTAAAAATAGTATTGATTCATGGGCTAAGTGTAAGGATGCTTTTATTGGAAGATACTATCCTCCTGCTAAGATTATAGCTTTGCGTAGCAATATTATGAAGTTTAGCCAGTTTGATAATGAACATGTTGCTCAGGCTTGGGAAAGAATGAAATCTATGATAAAGAATTGTCCCACTCATGGACTGACTACTTGGATGATTGTCCAAACTTTTTATGCAGGACTGAATTTTTCTTCAAGGAACCTATTGGATTCAGCTGCTGGAGGCACTTTTATGTCCCTTACCTTGGGCGCCGCAACAAAGCTTCTCGACAATATGATGGTAAATTACTCTGAATGGCACACCGAGAGAGCTCCACAAGGTAAGAAGGTAAATTCTGTTGAGGAAACCTCTTCCTTGAGTGATAAGATAGATGCTATAATGCTTATGCTTTCTAATGATAGGACTCATGTTGATCCTAATAATGTTCCTTTGGCCTCTTTGGTTGCTCAAGAAGAGCATGTTGATGTAAACTTCATTAGAAACAATAATTTTAACAACAATGCTTATAGGAATAATTTTGCTAGTAACAATTATAGGTCATATCCTTCTACCAATGGTAATGGTTATGGTAACTCTTATGGTAATTCCTCCAACAACACTAGGGCCGCACCCTCCGATCTTGAGGTAATGCTCAAGGACTTCATCGGTAAGCAAACTGCTTTTAACAGGTTTGTTGAGGAAAAGTTAGGCAAAATTGATATTCTTGCTTCTAAAGTTGATAGCCTTGCTCATGATGTTGAACTTCTAAAATTAAAAGTGTTGCCTAATGATGTGAAAGAGAACAATACTTTTGCTACTGCTAATGCAATCCAAGTTAGAATTGATGAAAATGTTAGGATGCTAGCAGAATTGTGTGCCAGGTGGGAAAGAGAAGATGAGATGGCTAGAAGGATGAAGGTATGTACCATTACTATCTCTAATGATGTTGTTCCAAATGCTAGCAATCCTCTTACTTTGATTGGTGAAGAGAAAACTTCCACTCCTTGTACTAAAAAGCCTAAAACTGCTAAAACTTTTTCTCAAAAAAGTGCTGAAATTTTTTGGAGTGTGGGAGATGATAGCTCTATTTCCTTTAATGATTTTGATGTTGATGGCTACAATATATATCTGAAGTTATTTTGTTCTTGCAAAAGCTTGCTTTGAGTCCCAATGATAGTTCTTTAAATGTTGCTTTTACTAAGCATATTACCAATGCTCTTATGAAAATTAGGGATGAAAAGTTGAAGCAAAAAGCTTCTATTCCCAAGAAGTTAGAAGATGGTTGGGAACCCATAATTGATATGCATGTTAATGGTTTTGATTGCCATGCTTTATGTGATCTAGGTGCTAGTATTTCTATCATGCCTATAAAAATTTATGATATGCTTGATTTACCACCACTTGAAAAGTGTTATTATGATGTTCCTATTGCTGATGTTGCTAAGAAGAAACCTTTGGAAAGGATTATAGATGTTCTTATTATGGTTAACAATAACCTTGTTCCCGTTGATTTTCTTGTTATGGATGTTGAATGCAATACTTCATGTCCTATTATTTTGGGAGGACCCTTTCTTCGAACTGTAGGTGCCATCATTGATATGAGGGAAGGCATCATCAAATATCAATTCCCACTTAAGAAAGGTATGGAACACTTCCCTAGAAAGATAAAGAAATTACTTTTTGACTCTATTCTTAGAGCAAATTATGAGCTTGATGCTTCATCACTTGATATTACTTGATTCGCATTTTCTGCGCCTAGCTCAAAGGCGTTAAAGAAAAGCACTCTTGGGAGATAACCCAATGTTTTTACTTTCAGTTTTTTTTCTTTTATTTGAGTCTTGGAAGTTATTACTACTGTAATGACCTCTCCTTATCATTTTTATTTCGTTTTTGTGCCAAGAGAAGCCTCTAATTTGAGTGAGGTAAGATTTGGGGATGTTGCTGTCCTGAAACAGATTTCGGTGCTGCACCGTAAAAATTCGTGAAAATTCTCTGTATATTTTTTGCACCTGCGATTTCTTGTGCATATGCCCCAGGTTATATCCAAACTTTCATTAGTTTAACACTTTTTGATTTGAGTAACATACAACCCTCTAAAAATTCGACCTTTGTCAGCTGTTCTGTTTTGACAGATTTCTGCCAATATTTGTGTTTGCCGCTCGATCGCTTTCTTTTTGAGTTCTTTTGATCACGGAACTTTTGGGGAAGTTGCTACAGTAGTATATGCTTTATATGTGGTGGTTTTGAGTTGAAACCTGAAGCAAAAAGGATTGATTCAATGTTATGCTTACACTAATGTTGCTAATAAAATTGTGTTGAGTTTTGTATGAAGGAAGTTTTCAAGTGTAGGGATTGGAGAATGATGAGATGAGTTGAAGAATGGACAAAAGCTCGGGCTTGGGGATGCCCACGCACCCCAAGAAATATCCAAGAGGTACAAGTGTCAAAGCTTGGGGATGCCCCCGAGGCACCCCTTCTTCATCGGCAAAAATCAGGTCACCTTTCAACACACTATATTTTTATTGCTTCATGCACTATGCATTTTTCTTGGAGCGTCAGTTGTTTTAGTTTTTAGTTTTGTTTAGTTTTGTTTGCTGCAATAAATGGTTGGACCCCAACAAATTTCTTTTGGAGAAGTTGCCTTGCTTTTCATTTGCCAAGAACACTCCATTTTTCACTCTTATCGTTCAACGAGTGTTCTCTTTTTCTGCTACTGCGTTTAGTTTTCATTTTTTGCCTTATTTGTGTTTAGATCTTGTTATATCTTTGCATCAACGTGTATTTTGACCTTTGGTCCATGTTGGTATTCATCAAAAGAGTTGTTTTAAAAAGGTTCGAATGATGTTGGAAAAGAGAAAAAGCTTTATGCAAAAAAGTGGTACAAAAAGGAGCTTGTGTAGACTGCGGCCTAGGCTTTTGCATGTAGTGCTTGGTGTATTTTTGATAGTATGCTTAGTGGTTTTGCTGTAGCATGACTTGTCTCAAATGACTGAGATTGCTTAATGAGCCTTTGAAAAAAGCATGCGTTGTTTTTATTATTTGGAAGCATTTTTTTGGTTTTCTCCTTGATGCTTTATTTGGGTTGACTTGGCGCATGCTCACACATGTTAGACTCATACAAAGTTGCCATAAGCCTCTATGATCATTTAGTTTTTGACTTTTGATGTCATCTTATGCTTCTTTTAATGTCGCTTTGTCGCTTTGCATGATGGTCGTTATTGCTCTCTTAGTTGGTCGCTCCCAGTCTTTTGCTAGCCCTCATTTTGTACTGAGTATGAGCACTACTCGTGCATCCAACTCCTAAAAACCAAGTTGTTCCAATGTGTCCACCATACATACCTATTAGCAATTTGCTATTCTAAAGTACATTTGACTTGCTTTTATCTATCCTTCAAATTAAACTCTTTTTGGTGTTATGCGAAAATTGGTCAGTAAAGCTCTCACGAACTTGATGGCACACTTTACTTTTCTCGCTTTAAAATTTTGACATTGTGGCTCTCTTATGTTGAGTTGTTATGCTTGCAAGTTGTAAGTTGGAAATTAGCCCAGCCATGCTGTCATGGGGCAAGCTTTCAACATTGCACTATCTTTCATTTGAGTTGATATCGTGATCTTTTGTTTATGGATACTCGCGATGTGAAACAAGTTGGGAATCTTGCGGGATCATGGAGTTTTTATATGTGTTAGGGAAACGCCTGGGCCACTAATCTAAGCCTTGCATCATTCATGGTGGAAATTTATAGCATGCCCATAGTGGACATTCGACGACGCATCTCACAATAAAAAGCTATACCAATGGTAAATAAAAGCGATATCGAGGTGTTCATTGTCTGTTTGTCTTGTCATTTTGATGTGGGCTTGTTCCATGTCATCGGGCAGGAGGTACCCCGTTGGCGGTTCTCGATGATACACATATATTTATAGTGACAAGAGCTTGCTTGGGACTCTAAGTCGAGTATCATGAGGTCTGGGTATTCGTACTTCACGGGACACGAGGTTTTCAACTTATGATTTTTCAAGCATATGCTTCATAATTGTATTCGCATTAACTCTAACCATTCAAGATGCTTATGATGGGGGCAATGAGAGCTCAAAGCTAGTAAGTACCATAATTTTCAAAGGTTTATAAAACTCGCAATCACTGCATCCCTCCGCGAAGGGCCTTTCTTTTACTTTTATGTTGAGTCTCCACCTTCTACCTTTATGCACCGTCTAAGAGAGCATAGTTGTCATTCTGAGTATAATATGCATTGTCCCAAAGTTTTCATTGATTGATTCATGATGTTGGTTTCACTTGTTCTTAAATTATTTGTATCTAGTCGCCCTCTTAAACTTGAAGGTGTCCTATGCATTTATGTTTTGCTCTTCCATGAAGGACAAGCTGAAAACCATTTGCTATGTTTTTCCATATGATTTGAACACACGTTTGACTTTCATTGTTTCATTTTCATGATCTTTTGTTTGTGTTCTTTTTCATGTTATAACATGGTTGCCAAGTTTCTTCTATCAAGATTATATCTTTCATGCCCATGTTTTAAGTTCTTTTGATCCCAGCTCACAATGCTTACATAGATGATCAAGATTGTGTAGGTGCATGTCACCTCAAAAATTATTTCTTTTGTTATCACTTACCTACTCGAGGACGAGCAGGAGTTAAGCTTGGGGATGCTGATACGTCTCCAACGTATCTATAATTTTTGATGTTCCATGCTTGTTTTTACACCATTTGCTTAGTGTTTCGTTACACTTTGTGGCGTTTTTATGCATTTTCCAGAACTAACCTATTAACAAGATGCCACAGTGCCAGTTCCCTGTTTTCTGCTATTTTTGTGTTTCAAAAAGTTACACAGGAAATATTCTCGGAATTGAACGAAACAAAAGCCGAACATCCAAATATTTACCGAAGCTTCCAGAGAACCGAAGAGGAGACAGAACGGAGCCAGGAGGCAGCCTCACCACCAGGGGGCGCGGCCTAGGGCCTAGCCGCGCCGCCCTATGGTGAGGGCCCCCTGGTCCACTTCTGACGCTGCCCCTTCGCCTATAAAGACCCCCCGACGGGAAAAACCTAAAGACCCGATCACTTTTTTAGAAACACATCGCGATCCGCCGCCGTCGTCGACCCGAGATCGGGAGGGTCCAGAAGGTTGATACGTCTCAAATGTATCTATAATTTTTGATTCTCCATGCTTGTTTTTACACCATTTGCTAAGTGTTTCGTTACACTTCGTGGCATTTTTATGCATTTTCTTGAACTAACCTATTAACGAGATGCCACAGTGCCAGTTCCCTGTTTTCTGATGTTTTTGTGTTTCAGAAAAGTTACATAGGAAATATTCTCAGAATTGGACGAAACAAAAGCCAGACATGCAGAAATTTACCGAAGCTTCCAGAGAACCGAAGAGGAGACGGAGAGGGGCCACAGGCCGGCCACACAACAGGGCGGCGCGGCCCAGGCCCTGGCCACGCCCCCTATGTGTGAGACCGCCTCGGTCCACTTCTGACGATGCCGCTTCGCCTATAAAGACCCCCCGACGGGAAAAACCTAAGTACCCGATCACTTTTCCAGAAACACATCGCGATCCACCGCCGTTGTCGACCTGAGATTGGGAGGGTCCAGAAGCTCTTTCCGGCACCCTGCCGGAGAGGGGAATCACCACCGGAGGTCTTCTTCATCGCCATGCTTGCCTCCGGCGTGATGAGTGAGTAGTCTACCTTGGACTATGGGTCCATAGCAGTAGCTAGTTGGTTGTCTTCTCCACCATATGCTTCATGTTTAGATCTCGTGAGCTGCCTTACATGATCGAGATCACCGTTATGTAATTCTACATTTTGTGTTTGTTGGGATCCGATGAATATTGGTGTTATGATTGAGTTGATGTACTGAATATTATCTTATATTATCTCTATGTTGTTTATGATCTTGCATGCTCTCCGTTGTTAGTAGCTATCTTGGCCGAGTAGATACTAGTGACTCCAAGAGGGGGTATTTATGCTCGATAGTTGGGTTCATGCCTCTATTTAATCTGGGGGAGTGACAGAAACCTCTATGGTTGTAGATGTGCTGTTGCCACTAGGGAGAAAACAACATTCATATGTCCAAGGGCATATGCTTTGTTTACATTACACACTTTGCTTAATGCAGTTATCTGTTGTTCGCAACTTAATACTTGTGGAGTTCTCGGATTGATTCGCCACAAGTGGATTATTAGTCATAGATGCAGTTGGATGGCGGTCTATGTATCTTGTTGTAATGCCCAAAGTAAATCTCATAGTGATCCTCTTGACATATCATGTTATCTTTATTCTATCAATTGCCCAACTGTAATTTGTTTACCCAGCATGTGTTATTTTATCTTATGGAGAGACACCACTAGTGAACTACGGACCCTGCTCCTATTTCCTTTATATTGCTATCACCTGTTTACTTTACTCGCACTGTTTACTTTACTCGCATACTACTATTGCTTTCCACTCGATACGCTCATTCCTTTGTTTACAGCAAACCGGTGAGATTGACAACCTCATCGTAAGTTGGGAACAAAGTATTTGGTTGTGTTGTGTGCAGGTTCCGCGTTGCAGCTGGCAAAGCAAAGCACTGGATGAGGCGCCCTATAAATTGTCTAGAGCTGTCGCGAAGCTAGCAAGCATCACCTTCTGGAGTATTGGCTTTTTCCTATCGGATTGATAACCTTGGTTTCGTACTAAGGGAAAACTTGCTGCTATACTCATCAAACCTTCTCTTGGGGTTCCCAACTGGCCGGTCATTTACTTTATCAACTATACGCCAACAAGTCCTCTGGCACTATTCAACACCGCGCCATCAAAAGCAATCAAGTTTTCTGGCGCCGTTGCCGGGGAACTGAAGAAGAAGCTCTGACGTCAACTACATTTTCCCACGTCAACTACGCGCCAGCAAAACGCCAAGCAAGTTTTCTGGCGCCGTTGCCGGGGAAAAAGAAGACTTCTGCAAGGGGAGTTTCGCACGCACATCCTTTACTTTGTTTTAAGTTTTGCTTTACTTTATTTTTACTTGCTTCGTTTTATCAAAAACACACACAAAATAGTTCCTAATATAGTTGTTTTTTTTTGGTCTGTTATTGTCTTGCTTTATCATGCTTTCTATCAATGGTTGGTTTCTTTGAAACTAAATCTTTTTTGGTAAGGTGGGTTCACAGAAGAGCAACAAAAATATTATGAGGAACACCGCTTGTCACAAAAAGGGAAACACTTATGGGAACAAATTGATAAATTGTATATCATTGCTAGAAATGTGTGCTCTACTTACAATGTTACTTATTGCTTTGATAAATCTTGTTGTTGTAGGAGGTATAAACACCTCCCTTTTCAATGTGAGTATAATGATGATGTTACCATATCTTCTTATATTAATGGAAATTATGACTTTTATGATGTGGAACAAATTGAAGAATTTATTGCTTGGAAGGGTGCATTCGAACTTGCTTATTTGCTTGAAAATACTAATGATGCACCTTATAAATATGAGGTTTATGATATACTTAAATTTTGCTTTGATAATTACAAGGAATAAAATGGCTATATTCTTAAATATCTCAATAGATGCTCTCCAACGGAAGAGACTAATGCCTTGAAGGAGCCTATGGAAGAAGAAATTGCTGAAACTGGAAGCTCATTGGATGAAAAAGATGAGGAGGGTGAGTGTGATATTTATATTGTTGAGTTTGTTCATGATGCTACTAGAAATTATTATGAGAGAGGAAAATATGGTTGTTGGAATTCTCATGTTACTAAAACACCTCTCTTTATATTGAAAGTTCTGAAGTTGCTCTTGTTTTATCTACCCATATTTGTGACTATGTGCTTCTTTGATTTATTCTCTTACAAGATTCCTATGCATAGGAAGTGGGTTAGACTTAAATGTGTTTTATATTTGCTCCTTGATGCTCTTGTTGGCTTCCATTCATATTTCTTATGCGAGCATCTTCTCAAATTACTCAGCCAAGCTCAAAGGCGTTAAAGAAAAGCACTCTTGGCAGATAACCTATTGTTTTACTTTCAGTTCTTTTTCTTTTATTTGAGTCTTGGAAGTTATTACTACTGTAATAATCTCTCCTTATCATTTTTATTTTGTTGTTGTGCCAAGAGAAGCCTCTAATTTGAGTGAGGTAAGATTTGGGGATGTTGCTGTCCTAAAATAGTTTTTGGTGCTGCACCGTAAAAATTCGTGAACATTCTCTGTATATCTTTTGGACCTGCGATTTCTTGTTCATATGCCCCAGGTTATATCCAAACTTTCATTAGTTTAACACTTTTTGTTTTGAGCAACAGAAAAGCCTCTAAAAATTCGACCTTTGTCAGCTGTTCTGTTTTGACAGATTTCTGCCAATATTTGTGTTTGCCGCTTGACCGCTTTCTTTTTTAGTTCTTTTGATCACAAAACTTTTGGGGAAGTTGCTACAGTAGTATATGCTTTATATGTGGTGGTTTTGAGTTGAAACCTGAAGCAAAAAGGGTTGATTCAATGTTATGCTTACACTAATGTTGCTAATAGAGTTGTGTTGAGTTTTGTATGAAGGAAGTTTTCAAGTGTAGGGATTGGAGAATGATGAGATGAGTTGAAGAATGGACAAAAGCTCAAGCTTGGGGATTCCCATGTCACTCCAAGAAATATCCAAGAGGTACAAGCGTCAAAGCTTGGGGATGCCCCCGAGGCACCCCTTCTTCATCGGCAAAAATCAGGTCACCTTTCAACACACTATATTTTTATTGCTTCATGCACTATGCGTTTTTCTTGGAGCGTTAGTTGTTTTAGTTTTCAGTTTTGTTTAGTTTTGTTTGCTGCAATAAATGGTTGGACCCCAACAAATTTCTTTTGGAGAAGTTGCCTTGCTTTTCATTTGCCAAGAACACTCTGTTTTTCACTCTTATCGTTTCAACGAGTGTTCTCTTTTTCTGCTACTGCGTTTAGTTTTCGATTTTTGCCTTGATTTGTGTTCATGTCTTGTTTTATCTTTGCATCAAGGTGTATTATGACCGCTGGTCCATGTTGGTTTTCATCAAAAGAGTTGTTTCAAAAAAGTTCGAATGGTGTTGGAAAAGAGAAAAAGCTTTATGCAAAAAAGTGGTACAAAAAGAAGCTTGTGTAGACTGCGGCCTAGGCTTTTGTATGTCGTGCTTGATGTATTTTTGATAGCATGCTTAGTGGTTTTGCTGTAGCATGACTTGTCTCAAATGACGGAGATTGCTTAATGAGCCTTTGAAAAAATCATGCGTTGTTTTAATTATTTGGAAGCATTATTTTGGTTTTCTCATTGATGCTTTATTTGGGTTGACTTGGCGCATGCTCACACATGTTAGACTCATACAAAGTTGCCATAAGCCTCTATGATCATTTAGTTTTTGACTTTTGATGCCATCTTATGCTTCTATTAATGTTGCTTTGTCGCTTTGCATGATTATGGCCATTATTGCTCTCTTAGTTGGTCGCTCCCAGTCTTTTGCTAGCCCTCATTTTGTACTGTGTATGAGCTCTACTCGTGCATCCAACTCCTAAAAACCAAGTTGTTCCAAAGTGTCCACCATACATACCTATTAGCAATTTGCTATTCCAAAGTACATTTGACTTGCTTTTATCTATCCTTCAAATTAAACTCTTTTGGTGTTATGCGAAAATTGGTCAGTAAAGCTCTCACGAACCTGATGGCACACTTTACTTTTCTCGCTTTAAAATTTTGATATTGTGGCTCTCTTATGTTGAGTTGTTATGCTTGCAAGTTGTAAGTTGGAAATTAGCCCAGCCATGCCGTCATGGGGCAAGCTTTCAACATTGCACTATCTTTCATTTGAGTTGATATCGTGATCTTTTGTTTATGGATACTCGCGGTGTGAAATAAGTTGGGAATCTTGTGGGATCATGGAGTTTTTATATGTGTTAGGGAAACGCATGGGCCGCTAATCTAAGCCATGCATCATTCATGGTGGAAATTTACAGCATGCCCATAGTGGACATTTGACGATGCATCTCAAAATAAAAAGCTATACCAATGGTAAATAAAAGAGATGTCGAGGTGTTCATTGTCTGTTTGTCTTGTCATTTTGATGTGGGCTTGTTCCATGTCATCGGGCAGGAGGTACCCCGTTGGTGGTTCTCGATGATACACATATATTTACAATGACAAGAGCCTGCTTGGGACTCTAAGTCGAGTAGCATGAGGTGTGGGTATTCGTACTTCACGGGACACGAGGTTTTCAACTTATGATTTGTCAATCATATGCTTCATAATTGTACTCGCATTAACTCTAACCATTCAAGATGCCTATGATGGGGGCAATGAGAGCTCAAAGCTAATAAGTACCATAATTTTTGAAGGTTTATAAAACTTGCAATCACTGCTTCCCTCCGCAAAGGGCATTTCTTTTACTTTTATGTTGAGTCACCACCTTCTATCTTTATGCACCGTCTAAGAGAGCATAGTTGTCATTCTTAGTATAATGTGCATTGTCCCAAAGTTTTCATTGATTGATTCATGATGTTGGTTTCACTTGTTCTTAAATTATTTGTATCTAGTCGCCCTCTTAAACTTGAAGGTGTCCTATGCATTTATGTTTTGCTCTCTCTTGAAGGACAAGCTGAAAACCATTTGCTATGTTTTTCCATATGATTTGAACACACGTTTGACTTTCATTGTTTTATTTTCATGATCTTTTGTTTGTGTTCTTTTTCATGTTATAACATGGTTGCTAAGTTTCTTCTATCAAGATTATATCTTTCATGTTCATGTTTTAAGTTCTTTTGATCCCAGCACATAACGCTTACATATATGGTCAAGATAGTGTAGGTGCATGTAACCTCAAAAATTATTTCTTTGTTATCACTTACCTACTCGAGGACGAGCAGGACTTAAGCTTGGGGATGCTGATACGTCTCAAACGTATCTATAATTTTTGATGCTCCATGCTTTTTTTTACACCATTTGCTTAGTGGTTCGTTACACTTCGTGGCATTTTTATGCATTTTCTGGAACTAACCTATTAACGAGATGCCATAGTGCCAGTTTCCTATTTTCTGCTGTTTTTGTGTTTCAGAAAAGTTACACAGGAAATATTCTCAGAATTGGACGAAACAAAAGCCAGACATCCAGAAATTTACCGAAACTTCCAGAGAACCGAAGAGGAGACGGAGAGGGGCCACAGGCCGGCCACACAACAGGGCGGCGCGGCCCAGGTCCTGGCCGCGCCCCTATGTGTGAGACCGCCTCGGTCCACTTCTAACGATGCCCCTTCGCCTATAAAGACCCCCCGACGGGAAAAACCTAAGTACCCGATCACTTTTCCAGAAACACATCGTGATCCGCCGCCATCGTCGACCCGAGATCGGGAGGGTCCAGAAGCTCTTCCCGACACCCTGCCGGAGAGGGGAATCGCCACCGGAGGTCTTCTTCATCGCCAAGCATGCCTCCGGCACGATGAGTGAGTAGTCCACCTTGGACTATGGGTCCATAGAAGTAGCTAGTTGGTTGTCTTCTCCACCACGTGCTTCATGTTTAGATCTCGTGAGTTGCCTTACATGATCGAGATCACCGTTATGTAATTCTACATGTTGTGTTTATTGGGATCCGATGAATATTGGTGTTATGATTGAGTTGATGTACTGAATATTATCTTATGTTATCTCTATGTTGTTTATGATCTTGCATGCTCTCCGTTGTTAGTAGCTATCTTGGCCAAGTAGATACTAGTGACTCCAAGAGGGGGTATTTATGCTCGATAGTTGGGTTCATGCCTCTATTTAATCTGGGGGAGTGACAGAAACCTCTAAGGTTGTAGATGTGTTGTTGCCACTAGGGAGAAAACAACATTCATATGTCCAAGGGCATATGCTTTGTTTACATTACACACTTTGCTTAATGCAGTTATCTGTTGTTCGCAAGTTAATACTTGTGGAGTTCTCGGATTGATTCGCCACAAGTGGATTATTAGTCATAGATACAGTTGGATGGCGGTCTATGTATCTTGTTGTAATGCTCAGAGTAAATCTCATAGTGATCCTCTTGACATATCACGTTATCTTTATTCTATTAATTGCCCAACTGTAATTTGTTTACCCAGTATGTGTTATTTTATCTTATGGAGAGACACCATTAGTGAACTACGGACCCCGGTCCTATTTCCTTTATATTGCTATCACCTGTTTACTTTACTCGCATTGTTTACGTTACTCGCATACTACTATTGCTTTCCACTCGATACGTTCATTCCTTTGTTTACAGCAAACCGGTGAGATTGACAACCTCATCGTAAGTTGGGAACAAAGTATTTGGTTGTGTTGTGTGCAGGTTCCACATTGCAGCTGGCAAAGCAAAGCACTGGACGAGGCACCCTATAAATTGTCCAGAGCTATCGCGAAGCTAGCAAGCATCACCTTCTGGAGTATTGGCTTTTTCCTACTGGATTGATAACCTTGGTTTCATACTGAGGGAAAACTTGCTGCTATACTCATCAAACCTTCTCTTGGGGTTCCCAACTGGTCGGTCATTTACTTCATCAACTACACGCCAACAAGTCCTCTGGCACTATTCAACACCGCGCCATCAAAAGCAATTAATTTTTCTGGCATCGTTGCTGGGGAACTGAAGAAGAAGCTCTGACGTCAACCACATTTTCCCACGTCAACTACGCGCCAGCAAAACGCCAAGCAAAGCTCTTCCCAGCACCCTGCCGGAGAGGGGAATCGCCACCGAAGGTCTTCTTCATCGCCATGCTTGCCTCCGGCGCGATGAATGAGTAGTCTACCTTGGACTATGGGTCCGTAGCAGTAGCTAGATGGTTGTCTTCTCCACCATGTGCTTTATGTTTAGATCTCGTGAGCTGCCTTACATGATCGAGATCGCCGTTATGTAATTCTACATGTTGTGTTTGTTGGGATCCGATGAATATTGGTGTTATGATTGAGTTGATGTGCTAAATATTATCTTATGTTATCTCTATGTTATTTATGATCTTGCATGCTCTCCGTTGTTAGTAGCTATCTTGGCCGAGTAGATACTAGTGACTCCAAGAGGGGGTATTTATGCTCGATAGTTGGGTTCATGCCTCTATTTAATCTGGGGGAGTGACAGAAACCTCTAAGGTTATAGATGTGCGGTTGCCACTAGGGAGAAAACAACATTCTTATGTCCAAGGGCATATGCTTTGTTTACATTACACACTTTGCTTAATGCAGTTATCTGTTGTTCGCAACTTAATACTTGTGGGGTTCTCGGATTGATTCCCCGCGAGTGGATTATTAGTCATAGATGCAGTTGGATGGCGGTCTATGTATCTTGTTGTAATGCCCAGAGTAAATCTCAGAGTGATCCTCTCGACATATGCACGTTATCTTTATTCTATCAATTGCCCAACTGTAATTTGTTTACCCAGCATGTGTTATTTTATCTTATGGAGAGACACCACTAGTGAACTGTGGACCCCGGTCCTATTTCCTTTATATTGCTATCACATGTTTACTTTACTCGCACTGTTTACTTTACTCGCATACTACTATTGCTTTCCACTCGATACGCTTATTCCTTTGTTTACAACAAACCGGTGAGATTGACAACCTTATCGTAAGTTGGGAGCAAAGTATTTGGTTGTGTTGTGTGCAGGTTCCATGTTGCTACTAGTTGAAGACGCGCTAACACGTTATCGTTAACGGCGCCCTTGTTGGAGTGTCACTAGGCTAGCAAGCATCACCTTCTGGAGTTTGGCTTTTTCCTGGATTCGACATACCTTGGTTTCTTTCTGAGGGAAAAGCTTGCTGCTATGCTCATCATACCTTCCTATTGGGATTCCCAACTGGACGGTGATTTTCATCATCAACCGTGCCGCATCACTGGGCCGGACTAAGTTGTATGGGCTGAATCTTTAACGGTGTGTTTGGTAGACTGGCTCACCTCAGAGATTCTCACCTCATACAATATTTTCCCACGTTTTGTTGTTTGGTAGATCGGCTCGGGTGACCTCGGAACTGTCCACCTCATGCAAAAAAGCCACCTGAGGCCGAGGAGAGAAGCTCAAATCGAGCTTCGCTCCTCAACCAGGCTGAGTTCGCCCCGCGGTCCCACACACCACATGGGCCTGCCCCCTAGACCCACGCCCCGCTCTCTTCTCCCTCTCATTTCTTCCTCACTCTCTTGAGCTCCTCCCATCCTTGCGACAGCACCAGCCGCCGCCCACCGCCGCCCATCGTCGCAGAGGTCGCCACCGCCTACCTTCAAGCTCCACCACCGGCCCCTCCCCAGAGCTCTCCACCGGCGCGGTGCGAATCGGCCATGACCCGGCGACCTCCTCCGGCCACTCCACTCATCCTTCCCGATCTTCAACCCTGGCGGCCGGCACCCGCATGACCGGCCGGCATCACCGGCGGACGGCAGCGGCGCGAATGGGCCAGGCAGTGGTGCGAATGGGCCATGCAGCAACGCGAATCGGCCCGCCGACCTCCTCCGGCCACGCCCAGCGCCGGAGCTCCCTCGTCGAAGTTCATAGGGACCTGATTGCGTTTTAAGGGACCCGATTGCTTTTTCTATATATTTACAGGACCCGATTGCTTTTTTATTTACTATATAAGATTCTGATTTTTTTATATATATACAGGGGTCTTTGTATAAACTAGTTGAGTGCCCGTGCGTTGCCACGGAACCTCGTGTTTATTTTCTAACATTGTTAGAAAAAACATGATAATTTGAAACCATCAAGATTCCACATTCCTCGAAATAAATTCGACAAAACTCTACAATTTGACTTCATATGAATCAAGGCCTCAACCAATTGTCTCTTCGTAAATAAGATGCCTCAAGCAACTTACACATTTAAATCATGTCTTATTTTTCGAGTGAAAACCGTTCTTATAATAGCCTTCAAAGTGGAGACCTTTTAAAAAACATAAGAGTATAAAAGAACGCAGTAAGACATGTAAGCTCTTGGCTTCTCCAACTAAGCAAACCAAACCAACCCATAATCAAATGCGTCCAGCTCAGTACACTTGAAAATAATCTCAAATATGAAAGAAGTAGCGAGGAACAATCTCAAACAAAGACAGAGTGACAACTGATTTGTCATTCTCCTTCTCTGTCTTAAGCAGCAATCCTCGCGATATGAACACCCCTCTCTCCTCCCTCCTCCCACCCTCCTCTCTCTCCCTTTCCCCACCCCCTCTCTAACAAACATAACCCAAACTTCGCTCTCTGCCTTGAGCGGAGGCTCATCCGACGTCACCCTGCTCTGGCTATTGAAGTTCATCACATGCCCTGTGAAACAATAGCACAACATCACGGAACCGAATAGGGTTTGGACTGAATTTTTTGGAGTTTTACTTGTGTGATCTTGCAATATTGACTCCAAGATATTTAATTAGCCAAATGGAACAGGAAAAATAAAGCATTTGACAGCGACTTATGAGTAGGGACTGGCTAGTCATGGTGAACATACACATCAATTAAACCTAGTACTCCATTGAACAGCAATACAACAGACTTTCACATGGATGACACCCAAGTTGGGTTAAAAGCATGAAACGTTCAAATAGTAGCAGAAAATGGATCAAACCTTATCAATTCATTCATTCATCCTTAGATCGAGTTAGTTATAGTGAGCAGACATTGTTGAGAATAGCTGTATAGGAAGTTATAGATCGTTCAAGAGTAGTGCTAGGCTACCGTGTGCAATTCTGAGTCCTCTTTCACACTTGAATTATTCACAGAAAGTGTCTTCGTTATCAATTATATCCTGCTTGTAAGATTTAGTACTGAGTAGCCATGCATACAATGATATCGATGTGAAGGCAATTTAAACCAGGTTTGCTGACAGTGCTTGGTTTCTAAAGGAGGCACATTGAACTGGAAATGCTATCTTAAGAATTGCATCTAAAAGGACCTGGCAACAGAAGTCAGCTACAGAAAAACCAAGGATCGTGTAAGATTTGGCATGCATATCTGAAATCCTCTGAACTGCATACTTTGGATGTCGGTGCATATATTACACCAACAACCCGTATATAAAAACTTTAGTAATTTACGAATTCCACTCATGAGTCAATAGCATCCAGTGAAACAGAAAATCATGCATGTAAATGTTCGTGCGTATGTGTGTGACACCGTTCTTCCAACTATATCTAGCTAGCTAGTCAGCTAGCATGAGTTGACTAACCTGGGGCTGGGGGCTCAAGACGAAGCAAACCAGAAGCTACAAACATCATGCCAACTTAACCATCTCGTTTTCTAGCTCCACAGATGTCTCCACCCTGTACAAGTAGGATTCAGTTCTCAGAGAAAGAGAACAATGGAAGTTAAAGAGAACAAGAGAAGGCCCAAAAGTAGGAAATCTTAGCGAATTGAACAACAGACACGAGAATAGCAAACTGAATAAAAATCTGTGATTCACACAATTAGCTGCTAAACTTCTTCACCCTTAGCCACTGCTCTTTATACCGGTCAACATACCATACAAGATTAAACAATGACATAGCAAACTATCTGAAACCACTGTTTATATAATCATATTTTGGCACAAGCATTCCCCAACCAGGTTGAATGTTCCTAAACAAAAGCGAAGATTTATAGTAAAACCAGGTCATGGAACTAAATGAACTAAAAAGAAAACAGCCCTGACTGGCTAGTATCTACACAATTCATTACAAACAGCACATACCATAACACTTATACCAAGTTCCACTACAAACTATACATAATGATGAATCAACCTGCAGAATCTCCTACTCAGGAACGTCCGGTATACTGTACTAACATACTGAATAAAATTCAATTGCATAATGTTAGGAGGTTGTAATTAGGAGGACATCCTATTTGATAAAGTTTCATGAGAGGACAGATTAGAACTTTCAACAACTGAAGAGGAAGAGAATAAGTGGTATACCAGAACTTGGTATTTAGATAGCCTACATAAATTCCTGCACAAAATAGAAAGGGAAGACAAAAACTCAATGGCGAGCTTAAATACAAACACATAATACTTAGAGATTTATATATTTTGTAGCAAAGCAATTCAAAATTATTTATGGAGAATGAATATGCATGACTGGAATAAGATGGAAAAGAGCCTGAACAAGACACAATGTTCCATGGCCCCAGCAAACAATTAAAATAACACAACAAAATGAGTTCAGAACTTGATCAATGGAAATTCATGTAGAAATTATATATGGAAGAATTTATTCAATACGCAATAGTAGACTTGTGTTAGAAAATAAAATATCCTGAAAAACAAAAACGAATGGCCTCCAGTTGGTAACTTCCAAACAAATCATTGCTAAATCTAATCTTCCCAAGAATAAAACTAATACCAACTACTCCTTCATCTAGTTGCCTCTGACGTACAAAATCCCCATCCCTAAGCAAAAAATCCCCATCCCTAAGCAAACGTACAAAATGACAGAGTAAACACTGAAACTGTAGCAAAACACCACTTTACCATGGAACCAGTTCAGAAAATTTAGAGAAAAAAGAGGGAAATCACCATACCTTGCAAGCTGACGTTGATCTGCAATGGAGGCAGGATGCGAGGGCCCATGTGAAGACATAATTTGCATTTTTTTCCGAAATGGGGCAGCCCCAGCCTGGACATAATTTGCATTGGAGGGATCGTTTCTACTGACTCCATATCTAGAACAATACTAAAATAGAAATGATGAGATAATAGTGAAAGAGAGACATCTTATTCAATGAAATCTGAATCTTGAATCGACATCCTTCAAAATTTCCCCCCTCTATACCTTACCTTCATAAGAATAACATGATAAAATGCATTTAGTTCCCCCCTTGGAATTCCATCGAGTGGAACCCAAAAAAATAAACCATTGACGCATATTACTTATTGCGATAAAGCTTGCAGATGTTCAGGTTGAGAACCCCATCTGACAACTGACATGCGAAAAACAAGCTGCTCCCCATTGGTAACAGGAGCAGATGTTCAGGTTGACCAGGCAAGCAACATTTGAGCCAGGGGCTTGTTACCAGCAAAATTTGACCTACCAGTTGAGCTGAGCTTCACCTAGATTTGCATCAGTGTGCATCTGAATGTCATCCTCGAAGCCATCTGTGAAGCTGTAACATATCACTTCAATACGTAATCTCAAATAAATTGAGAGTAGTAGCCGTTTCTTATGTTTCTCATGGTCATATATACATGTAGTACATGTAAGAGAAAACACAGTGTATCTCAAACTCCCCTTGTCAATGGTACCAGGTATCTATAGAGTAGAACTTTACCAGAGTATTATACACATGAGCAGCGGGACCTTGCTGCAGTTCACAGTTCCAGAGTCAGCGGTCACTACTGAACTAAGGCGATGCAATCATATTTCCTCCTCCCTCCCTTGCAGTAGCTCATGATTGCTGAAGAGGTTAAGAGAAACTACAGAAATGAGCATTATTTCAAAATTCAAATAAATTATGCACAAATAAATAGAGGATATTTTCATGATGTATGTTTTAATCCACCAATAAGAAAGATCTAGTTACCAGATTATGGAACTGTGGACAGTACATATAAATCAAGAAATATGCAACAGTTTTCATCGCCATTAAAATAGAATCAAGAATAGCTCACATTGTGACCTCCAGGAGAAGCATTATAATAGACTTGCATAAGGCTTCATAATAAATATTGCCTCGTCTCATCAGTCAAGAATAGGCTGAAGAGTGATGATGCACTGCCAAATCCATATGGACCAAAATCGAGCATCACCAATACCGGACAGGAACCTCGCACCAGATCTGCAGCACATTGGTCTTCCAGTCGCCTCCAAATCAACAAACAACGAGAGGATGTGAAGAGGAGCAAGAAAGAAACAGAGGGTCAGATCCTTTTTACTGGGATTATAAGATGGAAGGACCTACAAATTGAGGAAAATCAGCTCCCACACTCACCGCCGGCCACCGTGGGTCCTGCCGCCACCATGCGCCCTGACGGCGTAGTAGCCGCTCGCCCCAGGACCATGCGTGGAGGAGATCCCCATCCCTTGGCTCGCTGGCCGTGGCTCGGACGGCCGCAGGAACGAGCTCCCTCCTTTGTAGCTGTTGCACGGTCACCAGTGGAGGGATCACCAGGAGGAGGGCTGGCAAGGAGGGGCACCATGGCGGCATCCCTGTCAGAGGGAGGGAGCAGAGGCTGGAGCGGTAGGAAGGGTGGCCAGAGGCGGCGCACTGCGGTGGTGGTGGAACCCTAGTTTGGGAAAGCAATTTTTTTAATTGATGAAAGGCTGATAACTTGGCGGTGGCTAAAGGGTAAAATACCTAGTCTTATTGGGGGTAAAACCGGAATTTAAATGATGTATTTGCAAAGTGCCTTCACCAACTCGAAACCAATAATAAAGATAACTAGACCTAACTCAGATCTCCACACATACAAGCTACCAAACAACGTCTCGATAGAGCATGGCGAACACATATGAGCTACCAAACATGTGACAAATTCTCAGTGCAGCTTGTATGAGATGAGAAAATCTCAGATGAGAAGAGCATTGTCTGATGAGCCAGTCTACCAAACACACCCTAACAGATCGAGTTGGACGATCGGGCGACGGGTGACGGGAACATACGAATGAAGGAAGGACGAACCAGATCGATCGGGGATCGATCGGGCGATGAGCGACGGGAGCGACGGGAACGTACGAACGAACCACGAAAAACATACGTTCTTTATTATTAGGTATATATATATATATAGATGAAGGGAATGACGCACGATATCGACAGGCAGATGAACAAATCACAAAACCTTATATCCTTTATTATTAGGCATAGATATAGATAATCTATACCAACTAGCTAAATGTCCGTGCGTTGCTACGACTACTTAGAAAAAAATTATATGTATCCTGTTTAAACAAAAAATGTATATAATATTCAGTAAAAAAATTCCTATAAAACACGACACTTCAGTTCTTATCTCCCCTTCGTTGTCTCCACCTCGACGGACTATCTTTCTTCCATGGAAATCAAGTAACCCAAATGACACCAATGAATTTTTCTAGTACTGGCTTCAGCAAAGCGGCCAGAGCCATCAATCCCTCCTCCCAATATCTCACAGGCATTCGTAGGTGCTCAATCTCTCTCTTAATGTATAGCTGACCACGACAAGTAGCAACACAAACAATTGAAGCGAGCGTGGCATCACACCGACTTCTCCCACTTGCAGCGACCCACCTCCAATCCCCGGCTTCTCCTCCATGCTTCACCGCTCCAGTAACCGGCGGTCACCCCTCTATCTCTCCACAGTGCCTCCCATCCATTGATCTCCACGTAGCGGAAAAAACAGAGTGCACAACCTGGTAAAGCTTGGCGAATACGTCGGGTCGGCGAACCGTCCAGAGATCCTGGTCTGCTCCCGTCCGCGGTCATCTGTAGGATTCAGAGCAGGGCGTCCCTCGACACGAGCTACGTCGCCTCTGTCCAACTCCAGTCTTCGGCCACCCATCTCGAGGAACAGATTGGGAGGAGAGTCACGAAATAAGTAAACAACCGTTTTTTCTCTATGTACGAAGCCGATCAATCCATATTTTTCTCAGATACGAGGATCGGTCCTCCTGTGGACAGCGAATTTTTTACGTACAAAGGCCGCTCAATCGAAGACCCATTTTTTTAGGTACTACGGTTTTAGTACTTACCAACACCATGTCTAGCAAATTAATACCCCGTGGCCCCGTCTCTATATATAAGAGTAGTAGTATAGATATGATCCCGTCTCTATCTCCCTTAATTGTGCTAACACATTAGTCATTTTTCTAATGGTGTGAGTTATATATGGACATATGGTACAAACTCTTGCGTTGATTGGTCTCATTTTAATGCCTATCAATGCAGGAGGAGTGATAATTGGAAAGATTTTGGCAAGTAATTAAGATTTGATTTGGCAACAATAAAAGGATGGATTCGTCATACCAGGAAGAGTAATCGAGTGGTGTTGATTCTTCCAAGTTTAGCGATCAGACGGTCGAGATGTCTCTAATGTTTGATATCAAACACGTTTGAGACGACGTACCATCGCAAACTCCCATTTAATAATCTACTAGTTGAATGCCTGTGCGTTGCTACGGTCTTTTCTACCTGTCAAATATATTTTGTAATTGTAAGATAGCACATGCTATTTGCATAACATTAGGTTCCATCTTGTTTAAACTGTATTTTGTAGAAGGTATCATTTTATGCCATAAATAAAATATGGACCCAACTAATTATTTTTCATTAACTAATATCTTTCATACTGTTTGATATTCTCATACAATGTAATTGATACGTTTTTTTGGCTTCATTTGCTCGGTACTTGAGCAAGTGTAATGGATTTCTTCGGACGACGACACGACGGTGGGCTAGTGTGTTTGTTTGGCATTCGTTAGGTCATATGTACATGGGAAGCAAAGTTTTTTGCGATGCATAGCCCCCGAAGCCCGATCTTTGGCGAAACCCTAGCCCGCTACACCCGCGCGGTCTACCCCCTGGATTTCTTCGGACGGCGGCACTCCGGTGGGCTAGTGTGTTTGTTTTGCTTTTCGTTAGCCACACCACAGAAACCCTAGCTGGGGATTGATGACGCCGCACGCACAGCCACCTTGTAACATTCCATGCTTGTTAAATAAATAAAGCACTTGTCTTTATCATTGCATGCATTTTGTTCAGCACTTGAGTAAAATTTGAATTGAAACCAAAGAAGAAAACTCTAGTTTGTTTTTCCTCTCCATATAATTTTGCTCACAATGGACCCAAAAGTTTCAAATAAAAATATGTGGAGCTTCCACTATTTCTCTAAAAAGCCCCTGCCAAATTTCATAATTTTTGGACTCCATTTGAATCACCAAATCTTGCAAAGTGTGCTGTTTTAATTTCTTTCAGAAAAATCTTCTAAAGCCAGGGGGGCTTTTTGCAAAACCCCCTGTGTCTTCTACCTCAAGCACCTGCGTGGCAGGGCTTGAGCACGTCGGCATGCCACCTCCTGCTTGCCGCTTGGAGGCCGAGAAGGACCCCCTGGAGCAGCCCTGGACGCCACGACTCCTTTTCTTTTCTTCCTCCTTGGCTTCCTCTCTCCCCGTGTCTCCCTCCCAGTACACCTGCGTCGCCGCCATGGCCGCCGGCTAGAGCCGCCGCTACGCACCTCCCCGACCTCCTTCGAGCACGCCCTGAGGTCCCCCGCGCCGCCCTCTTCCTCCCCCTCTACGGAATCGGGCTGAGGTGGCCGGAATCGCCGCCGCCATCGCCGTTTCCTCCGCAGACATCCGAGGTCGCCGCCGTTGATTGCACCGCCGCCAGCCCTCCTCCGGCCAAACCTTCCCCTCCTGCAAGTTCCTGGTAAAGCCCCAGTCCGCCTGGACCCTTCTGCCTTCCTCCCTCCCCCTCTGGTCCGCCGTTCCCGTCGAGCGCCGTCGTGCCGGCCGTCGGGAAGAGGTGGTCGGGCTGGGTCTTTGACCCAGTCAGACCGGCCAGCGAGGCCTGCCTGCGTGTGGGCCTCGGGCCCCACTGGCCAGTGACCGTGGGTCAACTTGACCCTGGTGTAAAAAGTTCTGTAACATGTTTTTATTTCCAGAAATTTCAGAAAAGTGCAAAAACTTGTTAAATTCATAGTTTATTCCCTGTTCTTCAGAAAAATATGAATTACATATCAAAATGTTCAGGGAAACATGATCTACATTCTTGTATCAATATCATGCATTGCTAATCAACTTTGAACCTGCTTAATTTAGAAGAACCAAATTGTACCCACTCCGGCTTAATTTAGGGTTTGTCGGATCACTGCTTCGGAGTCGTCCGAAAACCCCGCTACCTGACTAGCTAGTATTAGGGTTTATTTTGAGCATCCTAAACTTCTCATATCATCATGCTTGTTTGCGCATCGATGCATTGGTGTTGATTGTGTTCATCCTTTCCGGTATTTGATTCTTCGCGATAGGAACCGAGCCCGAGTTCGAGACGAACACCGCTGAAGATCTGTACCCGTCCACTGAAGGACAAGGCAAGCAATCATATCTGAACCTATGACTTCAAAGTATCTTAAGCTCTGCTATTTATCGCATACGATTCAAATGTCTTTTATCGATAGTTAGAGTTACCCTCTCTGATGCATGTTCCATCTTTGTCGCCTAAATTACCTGATCCACTGCTCCCAGCATGACTAGGTTTCGCTTGTGTGCATTGCTAGAGCCTTTATATCTACTATGCTTAGCCATGCTTAGTTGGTAACCTCTGATCCATCTAGTTGATGAATCCGAGCTATGAATGAACCTAGTATGACAGGATGTTGTGGTATGATCAGTGAAGTTTATTGAAACATGCAAAAAAGGCTTGGATGAGCCGCCACATTGGGATGTGGTTATTTGACTCATTCTTGCCGACCCTAGGACCCGAGTTCTCGCCTCTTGAACCAAGACCGAGCGTACAACCACACGAGGCCCTATAATGGCACCCTCTCGACTAACTAACTTGCCTAGTCTATTCCATGAGTCACCTAGATCGGGATTTCCATTTGGCATACGCATTGAAAAGGTTTTCAAAAGAGATGGTGGAGGAGGTGCATCATATAGGAATGTGGCAGGGGTTGAGAAAGGCACGGCCTTCGTAATCTTGGTCCCTGTTCACAACCTTAAGGACCGACTTTGGGACTTGACCCATTACGGCGGAACAATCCTTCGAGCGTGACTCATGGTTTGGACGAAAGTAAGGTAAAGGTCGTGGTCAACCACCCTCTGCCAGCTTTCCAAGGAGAAATCTATAACGTTGGCATTAAGAGTCGGTTGGCACGTGTGGGTAAAGTTGTGCACCCCTGCAGGGTTAAATCTTTTCGAAAAGCCGTGTCCACGGTTACGGACGACTTGGGAATGGATTATGTGATCATAGACAACTTTAACCGAATGGTAAAACTTGGCAACTTAAAGTGTGAATAGGATTACTTCCTCGGGGTGATAGAGGGGGTGATCCTAGTTGATAGGTTCAGGTGAAGATGATTCGGTGGATATCTTATGATGATCAGTAGAGCTGGTATCGCTCTCTCTCCCCTATTTAAAATGATCTGAGTAGTCAAGCTTCTATTCTTATCTGTCTTGCAAAGAAAACCTGCTTTATGCAAAGAAACTCCAAAGAAAGCCTTTCTAACCAAGCATTTAGCTAATAGGTAGCTAATAGGGTAGTAAGTCTTGCTGAGTACCTTAAGTACTCACCCTTGCCTCGTTGTTGTTTTCTACAGAGGAATTTGCTCCAGCCGAAGGTGGTTTCTACGTTGACATCGACGAGTAGTTGGGAGTTCCCAGGCAGCAGCGTGAGACTTAAGGGTTGGACGTCGCTTTATGTTTAAGGCCTCTTAGGCCATTTGCTATCTGGTTATGTAGCATAACATAATTTGCTTTCCGTTGCTTGTTGTATTATGGTCAGTGACCTCTGCGTGTAATAATTTGGATCTTTACTCTGCTAAGAGTTTGAACTACTAATGCTTTGAGTCGTAGAGTCACTGTTGTGCTATCAGTTGTGGTTACCCATCTCGTGCATGATGCGTGTATGTTTATAAAGTGCACGAGAGGGGTTTAAGGTTCTCGAGCTCTCTGTTATGTAGTCTTGGTTATGATTAGTTTCACGGCGCTTCGAGATGTGTGGAGCCGATGTTTAATTCCGGCCTGCCTGCCGATGGTGTTCCGGCCTGGGACTGATAACCCCTGTATCACTCGTTGCTAGCGTGACTAATACACATAACATCTCTGTATAGCTTAGATCCCGGGGTCCGACAGCTTTTGGTATCAGAGCAGGACTGCCTGTAGGAAAACCCTTACTACTGGTCGTTGTTGAGTCTAGTGGTTGTGAAAACTATTTGGAAGCTAAACCTTATGTGCAAAAACTCTGAGTAGGATTCTTTTTACTCCTTACCTGGTGTCACTCTGCTTCTAATTTATCTTTCCTAAGTTTGATTGAAAATGGTTTCATCTTATGCCTATCATTTCAAACCTTTAGGATCAACGGGTTTGGGTAGCTTTCTTTAGTACTCCGTACCTGGTTGCAAGTCTCAGAGTTCCAAGTTTCTTGAGTTAATCTGAAGCATTGTCCAAAATCCCTGCTTCGGATGCATAGACTCCAACTGTTGGCCTCTCTATGCTCCTTTGCTAAATTTAACCTATCCGACAGGACTTGGTGATTGTATATCATCCCTACTTCCATTGTCATGGGTTGCAAGTCATTTGGTAGTGTATACATTTTGTATGCCCTTCTACTGCCATGTTCGATGCGATGATATATCTTTACCTCACATGTCTTGTTTTCCATCATGTGCCTTAAATTTGGTATATGTTATCTCCCATTGAATTCTTCCGGTGGATCTATATCTCATGGTTCTTGTTTTCTCCTCAGGATGTCAGGTGGTACTCGCAGTGGTGGTAATCGTGGTCGTGGCCGTGGAGATGGTCTAGAGGATAATGTAGACCTTCCTCCACCGCCATCTATGGTCCAACTGATGGCCATGTATGAAGCCAATCGCGCTGACAACATAAGGCTCCTTGAGAGGATTGAGCGCAATACTGCTCAACGTCAGGATGAAGGAGTCGGAATCAAAAGCTTCATCCGCCTCACCCCACCAGTGTTCAGTTACTCTACTGAGCCATTGGATGCTGACTATTGGCTCCGCACCATCGAGCGTAAGCTTGAGGTTGCCCATGCTGCTCAAGCTGATTGGGTGACTTTTGCTGCATACCATCTTGAGGGAGCTGTTGGTTCATGGTGGGAGAATTTCCTGTTGCTGCAGCCTGCCAATCATGTTGTGACTTGGCAAGAGTTCAAAACTGCCTTCCGAGGGTATCACATTCTGGAGGGTTTGATGGAGCTTAAAAGGGAGGACTTTCTAAAGCTAAAGCAGGGTAATGGTTCTGTTTGCGATTACCAAGGTCACTTCAGCCGCCTTGCTTGCTATGCTCCCGAAGAGGTGTCTATGGATGCCAAGAAACTGGCCTTGTTCTGCAAGGGACTGGATCCTGAACTTCGTCGTGATCTTCATCTCCTGGACTTCAACACTCTACAAGATCTGGTGAATAAGGCCATGAAGGCAGAAAGAGGAAAGGTGGAGTATGAGGAAACACGTAAGCGTCCTTCAGAGGCTGTTCAACCTTCTGGTTCAAGCACTCGGCGTCGCCGTGTCTTTATCCCCTACAGTGTTGTGCCTCGTGCTCCTTATGCACCGAAGCCTTCTGGATATGCTCCTCATCCGCCGATACCAACCACTCCTCCAAGCAATGCGGGAGGAGCAAGCTATCGTCCTAACATGGGTGGTTCAGGTGGTGGTGTTTGTTACTCATGTGGTCAACCTGGCCATTTCTCAAGGGATTGCTATCAGAGGACTTCTGGTCGTAAAGATCTGCCGCCAAAGAAAGTGGATAGAACTCAAGGTGTTGGTTGACTGACCCATGTCACCGCTGAAGAAGCTCAGGAAGATCCAAGCGTCATTCTGGGTACGCTCTGTATCAACTCAATTCAAGCTACAGTTTTGTTTGATTCTGGAGCATCACATTCATTCCTGTCCCAAGCATTTGCTCAATTGCATGGGATAGCTTTTGAGGGGTTGTCTACTCCTCTCACGGTTCATTCTCCAGGTTCTAGTTGGTTCTCCACGATGGTTAGTCATGGGAACATAATCCAGATAGGGTATGTGTTGTTCCCCACTTCCCTCATTGCCCTCAAGTCGACTGACATTGATATCATCTTGGGCATGGACTGGCTGACAAAGTATCAAGCTGTCATTGATTGTGCAGCCAGGTCTATTACCATGACCGATCTTTCTGGCAATACAGTTTTGTATTGGTCTTCACCAGCAACTGCTCCATCAGCAAGATTTGTTCCTGAGGCTGAGTTGTATGCCATTGATGTCCTACCTCCACTTGAAATTCATGATGTACCGGTGGTCTATGACTTTCCAGATGTCTTTCCTGAAGAATTACCTGGCATGCCACCTGATCGAAGTGTGGATTTTGTCATCGAGTTGGTTCCTGGAACCGCTCCTGTTTCCCGAAGACCTTATCGTATGCCTCCAGAAGAATTGGTTGAACTAAAGAAGCAACTAGAAGAGTTAGAGGAGAAAAAGTTCATCCAACCTAGTACCTCTTCTTGGGGATGTCCTGCACTCTTTGTCAAGAAAAGGGATACCAACATTCCGCGACTGGTTGTTGATTATCGGCCGCTCAATGCTGTGACAATCAAGAACAAGTATCCTCTTCCTCGAATCAATGATCTTTTTGATCAATTGACTGGTGCCATAGTCTTCTCCAAGATGGACTTAAGATCAGGGTACCATCAAATTAAAATCAGATCTGAAGATATTCCAAAAACGGCGTTCATGACTCGTTATGGTCTTTACGAGTACACGGTCATGTCTTTTGGCCTCACCAATGCTCCAGCCACATTTATGTGGCTCATGAACTCTGTGTTCATGGAGTATCTTGACAAGTTCGTTGTGGTCTACATCGATGATATTCTAGTCTACTCCAAGACCGAAGAAGAACATGCTGAACATCTACGTCTAGCTTTAACAAAGCTTCGTGAACATTATCTCTACGCCAAGTTCTCTAAATGTGAGTTCTGGTTACAAGAGCTCATCTTCCTTGGTCATGTTATCTCTGCAAATGGTGTTGCAATGATTCCAGACAAAGTTCAATCTGTTCTTGACTGGGAGACCCCTAAGTCAGCTAAGGACATCCGAAGTTTTCTTGGACTGGCTGGTTATTACCGTCGATTCATTGAAAATTTCTCCAAAATTGCCAAGCCGATGACTGATCTCCTCAAGAAGGATAAGAAGTTTGAGTGGTCTGAAAAGGCACAAGAAAGTTTCCAGGTTTTGAAAACCAAACTGACTACTGCTCTTGTGCTTGTCCTCCCGGACACTAGCAAGGACTTTGTCGTCTTCTGTGATGCATCTCTTCAAGGGCTCGGATGTGTGTTGATGCAAGATGGCCATGTGGTTGCCTATGCTTCTCGACAGTTGAAACCACACGAGCTCAATTATCCAACTCATGATCTAGAGCTTGCAGCTATGGTACATGCTCTTAAGCAATGGCGACATTACCTTCTTGGTAGTCGTTGCGAGTTGTACTCGGATCATCAAAGTCTGAAGTATCTCTTCACCCAACCGGATCTGAATCTCAGACAGAGAAGATGGTTGGAACTCATCAAAGATTATGATCTAGGTCTCAACTATCAACCCGGCAAAGCCAATGTCGTTGCTGACGCGCTAAGTCGAAAATCTTATTGCAACGATCTCATGATCCAGCAGGATCAACCATCTCTCCATGAGGAATTTGCACGTCTTAACCTCAAAGTTGTACCTCATGGTTTCCTTGCAAACTTAGAGGTTAAACCCTCTCTTGAAGACCAGATCAAGGATGCTCAGAAGCGTAGCTTGGGTATTTCTAAGATGAAGAAGAGCATTGCTAGCGGAAAGGCTAAATGTTTCTCCATCGATGATCATGGTGTAGTTTACTTTGGTAACCGTCTGGTTGTGCCAAAGAAATAGAAGCTAAGAGAGCTAATCCTCCAAGAAGCTCATGAGTCACCTCTCTCTATTCATCCCGGAACTACAAAGATGTATCAGGATCTCTGCCAAAGGTTCTGGTGGACCCGGATGAAACGAGAAATTGCTCGCTTTGTTGCTGAATGCGACGTTTGTCGTCGTATAAAAGCTGAACATCAAAGACCTGCGGGCACTCTTCAACCTCTATCTATTCCCGAGTGGAAATGGGATGAGATTGGTATGGATTTTATTACTGGCCTTCCCAAAACCCAAAAGGGAAGCAATGCTATATGGGTAGTCGTTGATCGCCTATCTAAGGTTGCTCACTTCCTTCCTATTCGAGAAGACATTACTGCTAGCCAATTGGCGGATCTGTATGTTTCCCGGATAGTCACTCTTCACGGTGTTCCAAAGAAAATCATCTCTGATCGTGGAAGCCTATTCACCTCCAAGTTCTGGGCTAGTTTTCAACAAGCTATGGGAACTCGTCTTTCCTTCAGCACGGCCTATCATCCTCAAACCGGTGGTCAAACCGAAAGAGTGAATCAAATTCTTGAAGACATGCTCAGAGCCTGTGTTATATCTTTCGGCAAGAATTGGGAAAAGTGCCTTCCATTTGCTGAATTTGCCTATAACAACAGCTTCCAAGCTAGCTTGGGCATGGCACCTTTTGAAGCTCTATATGGAAGAAAATGTCGAACACCACTAAATTGGTCTGAAACCGGAGAAAGACAATTCTTTGGACCGGATATGATCCAAGAAGCAGAAGATCAAGTTCGCATCATCCGAGAGCGCCTGAAAACCACTCAATCTCGTCAAAAGAGCTACTATGATCGTCATCATCAAGATGTGAGCTATGAAATTGGCGAGAAAGCTTATCTCTGACTCACTCCTCTAAAAGGTGTTCACCGCTTTGGTATTAAGGGCAAATTAGCTCCTCGCTATGTTGGTCCCTTTTCCATTCTCGCTAAGCGTGGAGAGCTTGCCTATCAATTGGAGCTACCATCAACTTTTCCTAAGATCCATGATATCTTCCATGTGTCCCAACTCAAGCGTTGCTTCAAAGATCCCATCCGTGTTGTTGATCATGAGGCACTTGATCTCCAAGATGATCTAACCTATCGAGAGTATCCTGTTCGTATCCTTGATGAAGCCGAGCGTAAAACTCGACGCCAAAGCATCAAATTCCTGAAAGTTCAATGGTCTCATCACTCTGAGCAAGAAGCAACCTGGGAGCGAGAAGATCGTCTTCGATCTGAGTACCCTGCCTTCTTTTCTAAAACTTAGGAATCTCGGGACGAGATTCTTGTAAGGGGGGTAGAGTTGTAACATCCCATGCTTGTTAAATAAATAAAGCACTTGTCTTTATCATTGCATGCATTTTGTTCAGCACTTGAGTAAAATTTGAATTGAAACCAAAGAAGAAAACTCTACTTTGTTTTTCCTCTCCATATAATTTTGCTCACAATGGACCCAAAAGTTTCAAATAAAAATATGTGGAGCTTCCACTATTTCTCTAAAAAGCCCCTACCAAATTTCATAATTTTTGGACTCCATTTGAATCACCAAATCTTGCAAAGTGTGCTGTTTTAATTTCTTTCAGAAAAATCTTCTAAAGCCAGGGGCTTTTTGCAAAACCCCCTGTGTCTTCTACCTCAAGCACCTGCATGGCAGGGCTTGAGCTCGCCGGCGTGCCACCTCCTGCTTGCCGCTTGGAGGCCAAGAAGGACCCCCTGGAGCAGCCCTGGACGCCACGACTCCTTTTCTTTTCTTCCTCCTTGGCTTCCTCTCTTCCCGTGTCTCCCTCCCAGTACACCTACGTCGCCGCCATGGCCGCCGGCTAGAGCCGCCGCTACGCACCTCCCCGACCTCCTTCGAGCACGCCCTGAGGTCCCCCGCGCCGCCCTTTTCCTCCCCCTCTACGGAATCGGGCCGAGGTGGCCGGAATCGCCGCCGCCATCGCCGTTTCCTCCGCAGACATCCGAGGTCGCCGCCGTCGATTGCGCCGCCGCCAGCCCTCCTCCGGACAAACCTTCCCCTCCTGCAAGTTCCTGGTAAAGCCCCGGTCCGCCTGGACCCTTCTGCCTTCCTCCCTCCCCCTCTGGTCCGCCGTTCCCGTCGAGCGCCGTCGTGCCGGCCGTCGGGAAGAGGTGGTCGGGCTAGGTCTTTGACCCAGTCAGACCGGCCAGCGAGGCCTGCCTGTGTGTGGGCCTCGGGCCCCACTGACCAGTGACCGTGGGTCAACTTGACCCTGGTGTAAAAAGTTCTGTAACATGTTTTTATTTCCAGAAATTTCAGAAAAGTGCAAAAACTTGTTAAATTCATAGTTTATTCCCTGTTCTTCAGAAAAATATGAATTACATATAAAAATGTTCAGGGAAACATGATCTACATTCTTGTATCAATATCATGCATTGCTAATCAACTTTGAACCTGCTTAATTTAGAAGAACCAAATTGTACCCCCTCCGGCTTAATTTAGGGTTTGTCGGATCACTGCTTCGGAGTCGTCCGAAAACCCCGCTACCTGACTAGCTAGTATTAGGGTTTATTTTGAGCATCCTAAACTTCTCATATCATCATGCTTGTTTGTGCATCAATGCATTGGTGTTGATTGTGTTCGTCCTTTCCGGTATTTGATTCTTCGCGATAGGAACCGAGCCCGAGTTCGAGACGAACACCGCTGAAGATCTGTACCCGTCCACTGAAGGACAAGGCAAGCAATCATATCTGAACCTATGACTTCAAAGTATCTTAAGCTCTGCTATTTATCGCATACGATTCAAATGTCTTTTATCGATAGTTAGAGTTACCCTCTCTAATGCATGTTCCATCTTTGTCGCCTAAATTACCCGATCCACTGCTCCCAGCATGACTAGGTTTCGCTTGTGTGCATTGCTAGAGCCTTTATATGTACTATGCTTAGCCATGCTTAGTTGGTAACCTCTGATCCATCTAGTTGATGAATCCGAGCTATGAATGAACCTAGTATGACAGGATGTTGTGGTATGATCAGTGAAGTTTATTGAAACATGCTTAAAGGCTTGGATGAGCCGCCACATTGGGATGTGGTTATTTGACTCATTCCTGCCGACCCTAGGACCCGAGTTCTCGCCTCTTGAACCAAGACCGAGCGTACAACCACACGAGGCCCTATAATGGCACCCTCTCGACTAACTAACTTGCCTAGTCTATTCCATGAGTCACCTAGATCGGGATTTCCATTTGGCATACGTATTGAAAAGGTTTTCAAAAGAGATGGTGGAGGAGGTGCATCATATAGGAATGTGGCAGGGGTTGAGAAAGGCACGGCCTTCGTAATCTTGGTCCCTGTTCACAACCTTAAGGACCGACTTCGGGACTTGACCCATTACGGCGGAACAATCCTTCGGGCGTGACTCATGGTTTGGACGAAAGTAAGGTAAAGGTCGTGGTCAACCACCCTCTGCCGGCTTTCCAAGGAGAAATCTATAACGTTGGCATTAAGAGTCGGTTGGCACGTGTGGGTAAAGTTGTGCACCCCTGCAGGGTTAAATCTTTTCGAAAAGCCGTGTCCACGGTTACGGACGACTTGGGAATGGATTCTGTGATCATAGACAACTTTAACCGAATGGTAAAATTTGGCAACTTAAAGTGTGAATAGGATTACTTCCTCGGGGTGATAGAGGGGGTGATCCTAGTTGATAGGTTCAGGTGAAGATGATTCGGTGGATATCTTATGATGATCAGTAGAGCTGGTATCGCTCTCTCTCCCCTATTTAAAATGATTTGAGTAGTCAAGCTTCTATTCTTATATGTCTTGCAAAGAAAACCTGCTTTATGCAAAGAAACTCCAAAGAAAGCCTTTCTAACCAAGCATTTAGCTAATAGGTAGCTAATAGGGTAGTAAGTCTTGCTGAGTACCTTAAGTACTCACCCTTGCCTCGTTGTTGTTTTCTACAGAGGAAGTTGCTCCAGCCGAAGGTGGTTTCTACGTTTACATCGACGAGTAGTTAGGAGTTCCCAGGCAGCAGCCTGAGACTTAAGGGTTGGACGTCGCTTTATGTTTAAGGCCTCTTAGGCCATTTGCTATCTGGTTATGTAGCATAACATAATTTGCTTTCCGTTGCTTGTTGTATTGTGGTCAGTGACCTCTGCGTGTAATAATTTGGATCTTTACTCTGCTAAGAGTTTGAACTACTAATGCTTTGAGTCGTAGAGTCACTGTTGTGCTATCAGTTGTGGTTACCCATCTCGTGCATGATGCGTGTATGTTTATAAAGTGCACGAGAGGGGTTTAAGGCTCTCGAGCTCTCTGTTATGCAGTCTTGGTTATGATTAGTTTCACGGCGCTTCGAGATGTGTGGAGCCGATGTTTAATTCTGGCCTGCCTGCCGATGGTGTTCCGGCCTGGGACTGGTAACCCCAGTATCACTCGTTGCTAGCGTGACTAATACACATAACATCTCTGTATAGCTTAGATCCCGGGGTCCGACACACCTCGGCCCATTGTCGTGCTTTAGCACATCTGAGCAGCGACGCCGAAGGGAGTATTAACACCAATCAGTAGATTTTAGTTCGTGCATGGAGTTTAGAGCAGTCATAACGCGGTACTAAACACGGTCGTCAGTATTAGTCTTATTGTATTGACAAACGTTGCTTTCCATCTCAAACACCCGACATAAGAGGTGACAGGGGGTAAGATTAGATTAACAAGTTTAATTAGCATCTCATAAGTTCTATGACGAGCGCTTCCCTGCTTATATATTTTACTGAATTTATGTTTGTTTGCGAATCAGGAACTTCATTGCTTAATCACCGAGGTTACATCCTTGAGTAAGAATTGAATTTATTTTTGTTACTTAAGCATTGTACTTGATTTGCACTGTGGATGTTCAATCAACCGGGTAGTTTGTTTTCCTGCACAATCAACTGTTGATTTAATAGTTTTCACAAAATAATATGCTGATTTAATAGGGAGAGGGATTGAGAGAATTAATTTTGGGGCGAGATTATAGGGATCTATGCTGGGAAATTGTTCTTAATCAACTGCTATGTTGTCGGAAAGTAATCACGAATTGAAATCTCGAACGGAGCAACAATTTGGGTGATCGCTTTCTATGCACAGAAAAATTTGTTAATTTTTTCTTCTGCGAAACACATTACAGCGCAGTTGCTCACAAGTACGTACACACTCATTCCAATTTGGTTGGTTGGTGTTTAACATTGCTTTTCAGCTTTTTAATTCCATGATTGAGGGGAATTAAATTCCCGTGTATATACTTCCTTAACTGTAACACCTAATCCGGTCTGACCCTGTAACAAATCAGCGAACGAAATATATACACGTCAGGACGATGGCTATGGGCAATGACGAACGATCTGGTAAAATAATTAGTTTCCTTCTTTTGCATCCCAAGATTGATGTGCATCCCGTGATTGGTGTGATTAGTGTGTGAATTCCGTGATTGGTGTGGCTGTGTGCAATGGCAGATCATGGTGTCATTAATTCTTTCCTTTTATGCTTCATGTATTTGGATGGTTCGGATTTTATTTTTGCTGGCGATCGTGTGGTCGAGATAACTTCAATGTTTGATGTCAAAGAATTTTGAGACGACGTACCATCACAAACTCCAATTTAATAGTAAAGATACCAATACCTAAAAATACACTTTCTGTTAAAAAAGCCCTAAAAAACACTAGTAGTGCCTCTTCCAAATGGATGATTTTGTATGCATCCTCTCTTGCAACTTGCAAGTTGCAACCCTCCCGTTCCAATTCCTTCAACAAAAAAACTATTTCTACCTATAGAATTTGCTTAGGCACTCTTGCCTTTACCCTTCTCAGTCGACCATCCCGCTCCTTCGTCAACCCCTCGCTGCCGCCGCCGCCGCCGCCGCCGCCGTCGCTGCCCAATTGGCAGCTCCCGTTCCTGCACGGTATACTCTCTGATCACTCGTACTGCGGTATTACTCCTTCCTTTGGCTGTGTTCTTGCGTACTTCGACTTTATTGGAGAGATCTGAGCTCAGCGGCGGGACTGGTTAGAATGCCCTGTTCCTTGATTCGTCCTAGGGTTAACAAATCGTTGATGGCGATGTTAGGATTTGTGTTCCGGGGGGTTTTGTGCTCCTGACGTCTGTGTTTTGGTCTCCCCCCTTCGGGATTATGAGATAGGTTCTTGTTCACATGCTGAAGATGGTGTCGAAGGTTTTGAATAATGTTGCATCTTTCAGTTTGTTGCTGATGTGCTTGTTTATATGTGATATTGTTGTAGTACCTTAAGTATATCCCTAAAAAGACCTTAGGTATAGCAAATCATGTCAGGGGACTGTACTAATAAATCATAACAGAGCAGTACAAGTGAATCGAATAATTGCTTCAGTTGTTGTTCATAGGACGTTTGGGTAGCTATAACATGGTATTCAATAATTTCAGGAAGAAAGATCTATGTGTATATGCATTTAGTGCTTGAGGCTAAGATGACACGCTGTGCATCTTGATTGTTGCTTTTGTGGTACCTTTCAATTTAATTTGCTTATCATAAGGATATATTTGTCATTAGATTTAGACAAGTATCAAACAATTTGTTCCTGCAGAAACAAATAGCAGAAGAAATATAATATCCTTTTATCTGGAGTGGTCTTGTTAGGTGTAGTTTACTGTGTTCTAGTTTCCTATTGTTCATACTGTTTTTCCCTTTCGTGTTCTAAGAAAGTCAGTGGGCAAGCTAGTTAGCTACCAGTTTCTGTATTGCAGACCAGAACAACAGGTATACTTGATGGTGACAAGCTGAAACTGTACAAGCATCTTTGACTGTTCTTCTATATGCTAAAGCATGGCCATGAGATACAAAATATTATTATGAAGTTGTTGATTAGGGCCAATCGTAATTCATGGACGTAATATGGAGACCTGAGCTCTAAATGCTCAAACTTGTGATTTAGTATCCGGCCGGTGTTTGTTTGTTGGAGACCATATTCGAGAAATTTGAACTTCATTCCGACAAAAGTATTAAAAAAGTTGAGTTTTATGTAATAGTTTTTCTTTAATCTTCGTTGTGAGAGGAAACTGAATGGAAAGGAATCCAATTCATTTGTTACTGAATTGTTGAAAATCTTGCAGAGTTTTCTGTCGATTGCATTGGTCATCAGAATTGTCAGAAAAATAATTTGGTGCTTTACTTTTGAGTTTAATTTGTTTAATCATCACATGGGATTTCTATCATATAAATAATCAAGTCATCATATGTTTATACTTTGGGCATTTTCTACATCTGCACACATGTAGATGTGATTTTTGGCTCGAAGCATGGACATGTGTTTATTTTCATTGCATACCATGTTTGACTTTGTTCAAAAAATGTTTCCCGAGATTGTGGCTGTGAAGGGAACACTGCAGTTGTTCGGCCGAGCCTCTGGCCTATGCATCAATTACGCCAAGAGCACCACCACCCTAATTGACCTGGACGAGGCTGCTCTGGCCATCACGGATCTTGGCTGTCCTGTTGTGGACCTGCCTTTGACCTACTTGGGCATTCCCCTCACAATCAGGAACCCCACAGCTGAGCAATGCAGCCCGTGGTTGATAGAGTTGCTGGAAAGCTCCCAACCTGGAAGGCAGGGCTCATGGACAAGTCTGGCCGACTCACCCTCGTGAAATCCTTCCACGTTGTGATCCCCATCCACCGGCTGCTTGCCCTGCCACCCGCTAAAAGATTCTAAAGATGATCGAGAAGTCGAGCGAGGATTCCTCTGGGCTGGACGCGCCGCTGCCAACGGCGGCCGCCACCATGTGAATTGGCGTCGCGGGGCGCGCCCCATCGCACACGGTAGCCTCGGCGTGTATGATATGGAGCGCACGGGATTGGCCTTACGCTTGTGCTCGCTCTGGCTCAGCCGAACAGACGACCGACGCGCCTTGCAAGGACTAGACCTGCAATTCTCTACAGAGGAGCACACCTTCTTCTTCGCCTTCACTGCCATGCATGTGGGCAATGGACTCATGCCAAGTTCTGGGTGGATCGCTGGCTGGATGGGCATTCAATCAGCGAGATTGCGCCGCTGCTATACGCGTGCATCCCCAAGCGACGCCGGAAATCGAAGACCGTAGCTGACGGCCTGCAGGGACACCGCTGGGCTCAGGACATCCATGGCACTTTGGGCATTCATGAGATAGGGCAGTACCTACAGACCTGACACACGATCGAGGGCACGCAACTCTCTGATGAACCTGACCGCCTGGTTTGGAAGTGGACAGCCAGCGGCACTTACACTGCACGCTTTGCATACCTCGCCTCGCTCCAAGGCTTGTCGTCATGCCCAGTCTGGAAGCACATCTGGAAGATTTGGTGCCACCTCGCATCAAGTTCTTCCACTGGTTAGCCTACTAGGACCGTTGCTGGACAGCGGATCATCGTCTAGCACGATGAGGCCTGCAGCACAACCCATGGTGCCTGCTCTGCAACCATGAGCCTGAGTCCATGCGACACCTGCTCATTGAATGCTCATTCTCTAAGCAAGTCTGGCATGAAGCTCTGTCCTGGCTCTGGATGACCTGCAGAATCCCAGACAATGGCGACGCCTCATTTTTCAACTGGTTAACTGATGCAAAATTTGCAACTCTGAGGCCGCTTCACAAGGGACTTGGGACTGCGGCGGTGCTCCTGCCCTGTATGATACGGAAGCATCGGAATGACTGCGTCTTTGAAGGATCACAGCCCTCAATCAGTCCCCTGATGACTATAATCATGGAGGAGGCGGCGCTTTGAGCTGCCTCAAGCTGGCGCCCTTGGTTTGAGACGACATGGGATGTCCATTAGGATCTCACTATCATGCTGCAACCCACCTCCTAGGAGGCTTGTAATCGAAGTGAGACACATAGATCTTTTGTGTTTTCTCGAAAAAAAATGTTTCCCTCTCACTTGAGAGCAGACCGAGCACTTAACAGCTGTTTGCAAGTTCATGCTTGTGGTTTTGTGCAGCATTTGTTCTGTAATCAAATCTGTGGGAAAGGTTCGCTGGTTGGGGGTGGGGGGGGGGGGGGGGGGGGGGCACAGTTCAATATGGGCAAACTGACAGTCATATGTGTTGGCCATTGAGTTTTGTGATTTGGCTAAAATGACTAATGAAGTTGACTAAATGCACACATTGGAGGGTTAGAGCTGATTTATTTTGTTTAACTTAAAAATTGAATTTAATAACCAAAGTTTTTCTTGTTCCTATTTCAGTTAACCGGCTAGTGTATTTAATGTTGATCTAACCTTTTGTATTTAATAACCAAAGTTTCATATTCCCAGAATTTTCACTAGGCCCTATCTTTATTCTTTAAGGTGTTACCATAATTATACTGGAGAAGATGATACATAAAATGATTCTAAGATGGGGAAACTGTTGATGTGTAGACTGTTCACACAAAAAATATGAAAACAATTAGAAAGTAATCAGTAAAACAGAGTATAGATAAATGAAATATAAAAGTTAAAACTTGTAATAAATAATAAGCTATTCATACACCTCAGTCAAAACTCAAAACTGATGATCTCATTGAACAGGTAAGATTTGACAATTGGACAAAAAGCTGGAAGCTGTTGTACATGACTCTGTCCAAATCCAGCTAGTTCGAGGTAAATCTGTGACTGGTGATTGAGGCAGATTTGCTTAGACTTGATGCCTTGATGGAGAAAATTTAGATGCAGGGGTGACATCAAAAGTCTGGATGTTATCGAGAATGCATAGTAGAAAACTGTTATGATTTGCATGAAATATAATGTTTTGTCTGTTTGCAAATGCATTGACTCTAGTTATCCGCGAAACAGATTTTGTGGGACATTGCTGATCTCTCCTGGACGTTCTTCACCAAATTTATTAAACATAAGCATAAATATACTTCTGTCTAAGAACTTCAATATTGGCACGGTCTGAAGTGTCAGTATTTGCCGGTCCTGTTAGTAGTTCAGCTTATAGCTTGTTTGTGGAATGGAAGATCACTGAAAGGAAAAGGGAAGATCAATATATTTATGTCTTTGAAACGGTACTATAATGTTATGTTAAAGGGTTCTTCAAAATCTTATCACGTTTTAATGTACCAAGTCTGTTTATTCTTGTCTAGTTTGGATTGTTGATTGTAAAGAACATAGTGTATACGGATCTGATGGGTTCCCATGCTCTGAGGCTGGATTGCAGCTAACAATACAGACACATGCATTTGGTTACAATAAAAAAACAACTGGAGCATAGTAATCAACCTGTAATTGCTCAGAACATAAGAACCAGCTTATCTCATTCAGTTGGTTTTTCCATGTCACAGACTTTCAATCAAACTGGTAGTCAAGAGCAAAGTGGTTAGTAGCTTATATTGATATCTAATAAACATTCGATATGCCCAATACTGAAAATAAAAATTTACGGCGTGCAAATAATGGTGTTTTTGTTCTCCATGTATTTTATTTTGCGGGTATTCTCTATGCATGTCTTTTTCTGGGTATTCTCCATGTATGTTTTTACTTGGAGCAACCAATCTCCATGATTGGACATTGTCATTCTTCTGGGCAAGGGTTAATTTTCACCTAATCAACAATTTAAGCTATTGCGCTGTTTCAGAGATCTTTACAATTTATTCTGACATGTGTTTTAACACTCCATGCAGGCATATGCTTTGAAGCCTTCTTTCTCTCATGGTATTTTCTAAATCAGTCTTATTTAGTGATTTGTTTTATCAGGTGCTCGCTCGTTTCCATGTTTTAACCATATTATATTCTTTGATCAGTTGCAGATAGACATAAATCTTAATGGGGCATGACCATATCACTCATATAAAGGTAACATGGTCAGTTCATGTAATATTTACCAGTATAATCACTGGATCCTGACATTTCTTGTTCTTAATTTTCTGGGTGCAGAAGCTCATGGCGGATGATTCCCTTGGTGGTATGTTCTCTGCTGCAGTTCTCTAAAAGTCTGTGATTTTTCAAGCATAATTCTTAATGTCAACAGAAACAGTATGTGTTTTTGTGTTTCACTTTTGTGGTACTGAATCCACATTGTCGCCGGTTATGCAAGTTTCTATTTTTGTGGAGATAATTCTCCGCCTAAAGGAACCGGTGGAAGTTAATATCTGATATTTGCCGTTTTAATTTGGATCTAGCTCTACATTTTCTCCATGCACTTGATTTGATATGGTCTTATAAGATATATTTTCTTGCGACTATCAGCAGAAGTATTGATTTCGTAATGTGACCAATTATCACTTATCATCTAGTACTTATGGTATCAGCTATGTTTGTATGTCATTCTTCATATGTATACTCTCTCTGTTTATTAATATAAGATGTTTTAACTTTCTATAGATTCATCTTTTTTTATATGTATCTAGTCTATTTTTAGTGTGTAGATTCACTCACTGTGGTGTGTATCTTGTTCACTTTGAAATGTCTAAAATGTCTTATATTTCTAAACAGAGAGAGTATATCTTATGTCTTGCTTACATGTTCCCTTTTGTAAAATAGACAGGAAAAGTTGCCAGGAACCTGGTTGCAATGAAATTGTCAATGGAAGGGTAGTGTACTGCATCAGTCACAGCGGTGCGTGTTCATCACAACAGCATAGTTACCTCCAGAGTGCACATAAGAGCTCAGATTTATATATGTCCCCTGTTAAAGGCAACCAGTCTACTGAACCTGGTGCCAGTACAATAACATGCACCGAGCAAGATGTACATATCAAGTATGAAGGGGGTGATCAAGGCAAACTAAAGGATAGTTCTGGTAACACCCAGGGTGGCACTGGAGAAGTAATCATCCATGGGGCTGACTTACTCTGCAAGCACGAGAACTGCAAAAAGCAGGCCCAGGGTAACACATTATACTGTAAGTTACATAGTGGTGGTAAAGGTTGCTTGGTACGGGGCTGTATGAAAGCTGCACATGGTGGCACACCTCTATGCATTGGCCATGGAGGAGGGAAGCGGTGCATTGTTGCTGGATGCCCAAATGCAGCATGTGGCCAAGGCCGTAGTGAGCATTGTGTTAGGCATGGTGGTGGCAAGAGATGCAAATTTGAAGGGTGTGCAAAGGGTGCACAAGGGAACACAGACTTCTGCATCAGGCATGGTGGGGGAAGGCGGTGCAAATCTGAAGGATGTACAAAGAGTGCACAAGGACGGACAGATTTCTGCATTAAGCATGGCGGCGGCAGTCGGTGCAAGTCCCAAGGATGCAATATGAGTGCAAAATGGGGGACAGATTTCTGTTCAGTGCACCGGAAGAGGTTGCCTGGCGAGGATAATGCTACCCCTGAAGCTTTGCCACTCCCACCTGGAAAACGCCGTGGGGCCAAGAAACCCAAAAAGGCTGTAAAGCCATCAGGAGTCTCCCAGGGGACTGTCATTTCTACTGTATCTACAGCTGGAAGCAGCACACAAGCAAAGGGTGTTCGTCATGTTGCTACCATGCCTTCAAACCGTGAATTGTCACACAAGATCGTGATGGCAGCGGCCATGAATCCTACTCAGGTACTACCACTCTCCATGAAACCTCCGTCTGGAACAGTGGTTTCCGCAGAGAAGGAGGCAGCAACAAGCAGTGCAACGCTGAATGTTTAAAAGAGACGGTGGGGGTTCATCTGAAGGCTTGCAAAACTGTCAATGTCCGATTATTGATTCGGACGGGGAAATCTCAGTGTCATAGTTGTCCATAGTAACAAGTCGTCACTGTCAGCTGACATTGTTTTCTGTTGTCTCTTTTCCGTCCAACCTATCCTGTAATGTTGTGTGGTGCCTCGTAGGATGGGAAACTGCTCGTCGGACTATGTGAAGTTGTGGATGATTAGCAAGGAATTTGCATCACGTAATGAGGTGTGCTGAAAGAGTCGATGGGCAGAATGGGGTAGGTGTAGTGCGTCTGTCGTGGAAACTGGAAAACGTTTAGAAGATAACAATTTGGTTATTTAAGATTTTGAGTACTGGTATTTGCAATTTTTGTATGTTTTCCGTTTCTGTCACTTTGAGATCAAGTTTGTGGTTCAGTTTGCATTGCTGAATTGTTCTCACTTCTTTCTATTCCAGTGTTGCCAACATGTTGTTCTGATCGCATGTTTGAGCACACTAGACTAGACGGTCAACCATTCCATTGGGGTTTGATTCATATCCTCGCCAGATGAATAACTCGCAATCCTAAACCCGTCAGACTGCAAAATAATACAAAATAACTAGAATCGTTCCTCCAGGGGAAGCACGAAAGCGGCTCAGGACGATTCCTGATTTTTTTTGGGAGCCAGAAAATTGAACTACCCGGGTCCCTCCATAGAGGGGCTGGTGATGGGCCTCAACCCTTTTCCCAAGGGGACTATTCACACATAATATTCAGCAAATATAGACATTGTAGATGAAATTTCTTGAAGATGATGAATGATTGGTAGTCTTACAATGTCTATATTTGCTGAATATTATGTGTGAATGGGGTGATGGTGGCAGGCGCTTCAACATCGAGAAATGGATGGGAGGTGTCGCTGACGGCTGATCCTCCTTTATATAGGGCAGTGCACGAGAATAGTGTTTTAGAGGTCTTCCGTTGCAAACTCGATGGTGACCCCTTCATGAAAGTAGTTCGGTTTGATCTGATGGAGCCGTCGACGTATGGTACTGATTGCTTTCAGTGGCCCGTTGAGTTGGGCTTCCTTCCATCACGCAATTCCTCCAATACTAGATGATACCCCACACGTTGCGGCGGGAATATTTAGTGATATGCCAATATAATTTCATACAACTTTCTGAAATATTTTATATCAAACATGGCATTTTAGGATTTGAATGTAGAAAAAACATTATTGCATGATCAGAGTACTCTATGAGTGCATTGATAACTATTGCCCGTATTTATAGATCTTAATTTTTGTCGTTCGAAAGGATAGTCGTGGCATGCCTTTTGCCATGTTTGATGTACCTTGCTCCCATCTTGTAAAGTCAGATTCAGTGGTCGTTTAGTATCCCTGAGTTATTAAATTTGCGTCGGTATACATCTTGCTAGATTGTGTTCACCGATGAGTTGAAAGTGGAGTGCACCATTGGCTTGAGGAGGCTCCTGGTATTCTAATCCGTTGGGCACAAAGGTTTGAGAACATTAACAATGTATTCAGAGTAGTATTTGCTATAACTATATTTCAAAGATAAAAACATGAAGTAAGGTGAGGTACCCAATTATCCATATATACTTTGCTTTAGTGTTCATCAGACAAAGCTAGTACATATCCATAAATAATACGCGTTAGTGTACATCATCAGACAAAGCTAATACATACTACTACAATAGAAACTTCAGGAGGACGCATTCACGCTGATACACACTATCTTTTGCAATAAATATTAAACCTCCGATCAAAATGAAAGATGTTGGTAATTTGGCTCATTTGATAGTTCACCTTACTACTGGAAGCCCATTGTGCAGTTAGATTGAACAATTACTTAGGCCTGAACAGGAACAGTAGAAAAAGAAGTTGCACTTGCAAGCAGATGTTTCTTCATGCCTAATTAGACCGAAGTTGTTGTACTGAATCCACTCTTCCCGTGGAATAAGCAATCTTTTTCAGACTGAGAAAGATTGAACATGAGTGGAAACCTATCAGATAAAACTGTCAAACAGTGCATCATTGTCTAACTGCCAAATATTGCTAGTGCATACAAACAGTAGCATCGACATTGTTAGTTGGTAGATTAAATTCCAGGTAATTCCATACTGAAGGTCGAACTTACCTGCAAAATTCGCAAGGTACACCCAAGTACCATTATGAATAAAGACATGAACCAAAATTCGACAGTTTGATGGATTTGATGTTTGGGAAATACCAAAGACTATCAGTGGATGAAATATGCCATAATCCAGCTTCACATTTGAGACAATTTTCTTACTATGTGCTTACAATATATAGCTGAAACTGATTAAACTATCCAAGAAGATCCAATCTCTGCAGTTTTTGGCTCAATAGTCAATACCATATACTCAAGTCAGACACGTACATGATGAATCAAAAAGACAGCAAGAGTAAGAAAATAGAAGATGCATTTTGCTCATCGAAAGTAAATTAGAAAATTGCTCATCGAAAGTAAATTAGAAAATTGGGAGTAAGATATGAGAGCTTGTGTACGAATGTAAGCAGGTATTGCTGCCGTGATGATAGCCGCTTCCTCCTAGCTTTGGCGTAAATCCAAAGAAATCCAGGGGATTGACGTAGAAGCAGCCTGGCTCCAATCAAATCTTGTGTAGAACTGTAGGGGAAAACGTCGAACGGATTTGAAGACGGAGCTTAACCGGCAGTATGGGAGATATGTTGAGGGATTGGAATAAAGTACTTCCTCCGATCTATAATACTCTTCGCTAATATGGACGTATCTAGATATATTTTAGTGGTAGATACATTCGTATTAGCGAAGAGTAATATGAGTCAAAGGGAGTAGGTAGAAATAAAAACGGGGATTGGGCGCGTACCAGCTTGGAGGCTGCGTGCAAATGCAGATGGCAGCATCACCTACTTTTAACCTGGAAGCGGTGGCGAATGACTTTAATCGGACAGTTTGCACTCGTTGAATGACGAAAGTTATCTGATGGCTTCATGAGCATTTGTGAGGAGGAGTTATGCAGTCGCGGCTCTAAAATTCGTGGAAATACGGACAGTTCCGGCGGCGGAGGAAGACGAACAGGGCTTGTGACTGCTTCTTTGTTTCTAAAAATAAATGCTGCTTTCTTTTATTGCCAACCCAAGTCGGTCCATCCCATAAAGGATAAAATGAAGTGAAGCAATGCATGAGAAATCCTATTCTCCGCCCAATACGGACCCGATCCGGGGCTCCGTACAGGGCAAGAGCACCCAGTCAACTAATGGGCGCCCGTTGAGCCGTTTTTTCATTTTTTTTGGGTTTTCTCCTTTCTGCCTTTTTTCTTTTCTGTTTTCTTTTTTAATTGAATAATCTGAACTTTTTAAAATTTGAAATTCATTTCAATTCATAATTTGTTCCAATTTTGAATTTTCTTCCAATTTGAAAGTTGTTCCATTTTCGAAATTTGTTCCAATTCGTAATTTGTTCCATTTTCTAAAAAAAATCCAATTTCAAAATTTGTTCCAATTTTTTTGAATTTTTTTCCAATTTCGAAATTTGTTCCAATTCGTAATTTGTTTCATTTTCGAAATTTGTTACATTTTTAAAATTTGTTCCAATTTCGAAATTTGTTCCATTTTTAAAATTTGTTCCAATTTCGAATTTTGTTCCAATTTTCGAAATTTTGTTCCTATTTTAAAAATATCCAATTTTCGAAATTTGTTCCATTTTTAAAATTTGTTCCAATTTCGAATTTTGTTCCAATTTTCGAATTTTCGAATTTTGTTCCAATTTTCGAAATTTTGTTTGAATTTTTTTAAAACTCCAATTTTTGAATTTTGTTCCAATTTCGAAATTTGTTCCAATTTTTGAATTTGTTTCAATTTGTTTCAATTTGTTCAAATTTTGAAAATGGAACAAATTTTGAAAATTGGAACAAATTTGTAATTTGTTCTTTGAAATTTTGTTCAAATTTAATTTTTGTTCAAGTTCAAAATGTGTCAGATTCTAAATTTGTTCCAACTTAAATTTGTTCAACTTTTTAAATTAGTTCTAATGCTGTTTTTGAATCTTTTTCAAAAAGAAATAATAAAAAATAGAAAAAAAACTGAAGAAGTAGCTTACCTGGGCCAGCCCAACCCGGATCCTACGTTGGCGGACCGAAAGAGCTTCTCCGCTGAAAGCGGAGAATAGGAGCTCCCGCAATGCATGGTGGTGCTTCCTTTTATTTCTAGCCCACGTCGGTTCAGCCCATAAGGACAAAGCAACGTATTGAAGCGACACACGGTGGTCTTTTTTTAGAATAGGCAATGGACATCCAGCCATGTCAGTCGAGCCGACACACGAAAATTGGAGGGGTGCAGCGAGGAAAAGCGACCGGAACGGGGTGGGAGAAATGCGGGGTGACATGGCTTCACCACAAGCTAGGAAAATAAGATAGTGGGGGGGGGGGGTTCTTATTTAGATATAGAAGATATGCTCACATTCATCATAAATACATCCATTTATGCAAACAAATAAATACCTAAGCCCTAAGAATATATGCACATATATTCAATTATTAGTGATTAGTGACAAGTAGAAGGAATAATCTCATCAACATTTTAGGAATTAGTAGGTTTAAACGAGGATAAAAATGGTTGTAAAATCCACTCATCGTTGCTCTCAACATCATGATAATCACCTTGAATTTGAATTTAAGAATAATATTAACCCCATTGCTTCTTGTAGGAAGAATGATCATACACCGAGTAAAATTAGAAATTTGTTTATTTTATGGAAGGTTATGAGATTGATTGATGAATTTTTTGAAAATTGTGCATATACTCCTAATAATAAATACATAATCTTTGCTATCCTTTAATTATTTCATTGAAAATCAATGGTAATGCATGTGATATTCATTATAATGAGGGGTACCTCTACCCATAAAGGAATCACATTTTTCAAGACCCAAGAAATATAAGTGAGGAAAAAGATCGAAAAAGTCTTGTTCCACAGGGGGTGGGTGTACACCCCCCTAGAAACGATATTTGGAGCCGTATAAACTCATTTTCGACTTGTTTTTCTAGTAGAATAGTGAATACCGTGACCCGCCGGTTTTCAAATTTTTGGTTTGAAACTTTTTTGCTCAAACTCAACTACCCTTGCAAAAAGTCAACAAAATGTTGACTTTGACCAAAAAAGTTCAAACTAAAAATTTGAAAGCTGGAGGGTGTACAAAATCTAGTGTTTTATTAGGAAAACAATCCAAGATTGGTTCATATGGCTTGGAATATCATTTTGTAGGGGGGGGGGGGGGGCGTACACACCCCCGGTTGGCAAAATGCCTCTCGAAAAAAGACAATACAAAAAGGAGCATATGAAGTGAGAAACGACGGGTGAGGAAGAGGATGAAGAAGCAATGGAACTAGATAAGGAATGATAGCCATTATCTACCTCCTGATGACAATAGTAATACTCTAACTCAAGGTAGTGCTCGCATTGATGATTATTTCTTGCTTTTGTGAAAGAATATTTAATGGCTTGTTCTCTTTTGGATGAAAATGACAATGCAAAACTTGTTGAGATGACAAATGAAGATTAATTAGAAATATATGATGAAGATATAATGTTTGATGATCCTACTCTAACTCAAGGAGGGACGCTGCGCTCTGACATTGCTTCACCTATGCCATCTATAGCTCCAACATGGAGAGCTGTTCTAGGGGCACTGGTCGTGCAATCATCACTTGGAGTTTATGGGAGTTACACATTGCCGACAAATCCATCGAGGGAGGATATCATCACGTGTAGGGGAATCGAGGAACCCTCCTTGGTGGAACCAAGATCATGTGACCGGGTACATGCACCGAACATAGACATCACTCACATGGAGCATACGATATTGCTTGCTCAAAATCAAGATGGACATTGCAACTCTTGTACACTTTCAAATTATAAATCCAAAATATTGTTTGTATCTCTTTCAGACAATGAAATTATCAGTAGGGAAGTATACTAGGGTTCTCACTGGGTTGCTCTATTGAGCAAATTTCTAATTCCATCAGTACTATTAAAGTTTTCGAGGTTGACACTAGGGTTACATTCTGATAAATAATTTGGTTAATGATGGCGAGCATTACTCAGATAGTTTAGTGGTATCTAGAGCCACTATAGTTAAAGATGAGGATGAACCAAGTTTAGAGAATGTTGGTCAATCAAGCAAAGGTTTGATGGCCGATTGTTGTCAAAAATAGTAGGGAAGAATCCCTACTATTTTTGTGTCAAAAAAATTGTTGTCAAAAGAAACACAAGGAAAAGGAAATTATATTATCGATGAGGAGTGCTAGATTCATAAACTTAATAAGGGAAAACGATGAAAGGATATTTATGGAATAGTGACGGGTTTAGTGATCCAACAAAGCACCTAACAATCAATGAAGCGGGTAGAGAGCATCATTTAGATTTTATAGTTATTTTGGAAACTGGCCCATCTAACTTTTTGTCTCCATACCTTAAACATCTAGCTAGGTGTTTAGACTTTAGTTGGTTTTGTTTACCACCACAAGGGCGCCTAGGAGGCAATTTTTAGGTTTTAATTGCACAAATATTAATAAATGTCACAAATGTAGTTAGAAGAGATTTCGGTGTCAAGTTTTGCTAAAAATATGAATGGTTCTAAATGGGCACTTGTTGCGGTTTATTGTGCGGCACAAGATGCTAGTAGGCCATCTTTTCTGGCTGAGCTAGTATGAATTTTATAGTATAAACGCAACATATGATGCTAGGTGGTGATTTAAATATAATTAGATGTTAAGAAGAGAAAAATAATGATAATTTTATTGTGAGATGGCCTTTCATTTTCAATGAAATGATAGAGAGTTTAGATTTGAGAGAGATTGCACTCTTGGATCCATAGCTTACTTGGATAATAGACGAGAGGTACCCACTTACAAAAAAATGGACCATGTCTTAGCAAGTGTTGAGTGGGAAGAGAAGTTTCTGCTTGTCGTGGTACGTGCTTTGACCCACGCGGGGTCAGATCATAGACCTTTGTTAGTTGATATGAGAAGCCTAGCTCATTTAGAAAAGAGAAATCACTTCTCATTCAAATTATCTTGGCTGGGCCAAGAAGGGTTCTATGAGCTTGTAAAGGAAGGTGGCTGTCGAGGGTTAAACACGGCAATGTCCTAGATTAAGGACTATAGATTGGGGGAAGAGGGTGTCAGATGAAATTGAAGGTAAAGTATCAGGCGAACAAGGTGATATTTGTGTATTGCGAGACAAAGCTTATTGCAAAACTAAATCTCAGATAACCTCTCCTGGCCCCTTTATATAGGTGGCTAGGTATCGGGACTTATGACGGTTTACATAGAAGTTTCCTTATTCGAGTAAACTATGCTTCAAATTCTACTCTAATCCTATTCTACATGGGCCTTGACCCGAATAATCACCGGGGTACCAATGTCATGGGCCTCGATAGACATACCCTTGTCAGTAGCCCGCAGGATTCTATCTGAATCACAGATTCGGGTTGAATCTCCAATCTTCAGTTTCACCAAATCTTCGACTTCTCTAAATCTTCGTCTTCTCTGAATCTTGAACTGAACAATTCTTTAACTTCTTTATACAATTTATTTTATACATCTCATAGGGATATTGGTACATGAAGCGACTGGACCAGGTAGGGGTGAAGCCTCTGTGCTTATCTGTGCTAGTCCCTGGATCAACTCGCTAGCACAGACAGTTCAAGATGCAATACCAAGATACAAAGGTCATAATTGTATTACATTGATCTAGAAGTTAAAATAGTGCGATACAACTTGCCTAGCCTAAAAGCAAACTAGTTCAAACACAAATAAAGTTCAACAACGGAAAGCAAATAACATAAAGGGCTCCATTTAGTGCCACAGGCGAACACAAGCTGAGTGGAGACTCACGACCCTATCATCGTACCTCACTCATAACCCGAGTAACCTGCAACATGAAAAGTTGCATCCACAAAGGGTCAATACATTTGGAATTGTATTGGCAAGATTCACTTTTTGGTGGATAAATAAAATGGAACCTACCTAGTATATCTCATTTGGCTAGGTAGAGTTTAGGCTAATTTTGCAGAAAGCAACATTTCATCCTACCTTTTCCAAATCATTTTCATTCTTTGAAAACATCTTCCAGAACACTTGAATAGATACCCAAAGTGCTCCTAACCCATGTTCACCCATCAAATTTTAATTAAGAAATTGGGATGAGGAGATCTTCCAACAGTTCCAGGCCTAGTTGCTCAAAATGTCCATAACCGGGGACCCGGCTAAGTACTTAGTTTTTAACACTCTTGAGAGGTTGTAAAATTTTCCCCACACGACCCAGTCAGCCCCGCAGTTCCATTACACACATGTGTGAAATGGACGGAAGAAGACCAAGACAAGACCTTTCAGAAGTAATTCCCCAAGCCACCAGTCGGACCCGGTCCCACCTACACATTCTACATCATCATGTCACGTTGGGCCGGGTGCATACAACTTACTTAATGAAGACAGAGCCCATATGACATGTGGCTGTATGGTAAGCCACTAAACTAGAACCTGTCCAATCTCCATAGTCCTGGGTGCTTTCCGCGGGTGTGCATAAGATAGGAGCAAACCATAGATATGGTCCCATAGAAATGGCCACCATAGAAATGGTGGGCGACCATGAAAATGGACCTTAGAAAATGTCCTGATTGCCATTCCTCCAAAATTTTCAATGCCATTAACCGAGATGTTTCATTAATTAAGTTGTTTTTGCCAAATGAAAACAAATATTTTCTCCAACACACTTCCATAACATGAAATCCCTCCCACGCATCTAATAGCATAGCATTCATACTATCCTACACTGGCGACAAGGGAACAAGTCATGGAAGATTCATATGGCTATCCTACCTAGGTTTCGTAGCATAGCATAATACTACAAAAAGTCCTACACATGCAATCTACGAAAAATCAACTACATGCTTAAGAAAATAGTAGGGCATTTGTGAAGTGAACTTGCCTTGGTTGAGCTTGTTGGTATCAAAATCCTCGCAACAACAACACTAGTTAAACTATGAAGTGAACTTCCATAGTTTAAGTATTCAATTTGAATTGAATTTCGAATTGATTCAAATCCTTCTATTACACCAATTAATTCATATCTTTTGTTCTACACATCCAAAAATCACAAATTTGTAGTCTTTGGAATCCCCTGATCTTGTAGAACATCATAGAATCAAGAAACCTCAAAGTTGATACGTGCACAAACCTTGTGCATTCAAATTCATCCAAATCACTAATTTGATCATAACTTGAGTTCAAAAATTGATTTTGGAATGAATCCAATTGCAGTAGATTTTTTTTACTGTAATCTATCCATTAGAATCACTTCCCAAATTTCTTAAACCACTTCACAAACATTCAAATTCAAATATGGGAATTTGAGTATCTTTCCTCTATAGATTAATTCTATTTCTTTTCAGCATGTTCCCTTCCACAAAAGTAAATCCTATGCCTATTCCTATCCACCAAGATCATCTTGACGCCACCTTGACCCAATATCTTGCCATATATCTCTTATCAAAGAATCATAAGAAATCTAAAATGTTGAACCAACACTTTTCAATTGCTTGTCTTGTTTGATTATGTTTGGATTGTATGATGTGTTTATGTTGTGTTATTTCTGTGTTATAGCTTGTACGGAGAGCGGTGCATTTTGTTGAGAGAACTGAAAGAGCTTAAACTCCAAAAAGGCAAGTGACACACATTCTTCCACCTATTTTTACTACTGCATTAGTGTTTTTTCAGTAGTATGCATGATAGGTTGATTTTCAAAGAAATTTATGAAATGCTTAGATCCTAGTAGTGTGTAGCCATCTATTAAACCCCACTTGCTAGGATTGCAAACTTACTTTGGAAAACGATGCCAATGCTATGTTACATTTTTGGTTTGATAATTAAAAACTACAACTTCAATGAATCACCTGGGTGGATTGGTTTGATAGAGGAGGCAATGTTGAGTGGCTACCCAGGGCTACACAAATGGCTATCAACCCAGGACTGTGTGGTTGTTATCACCTGGGAGTTCAGTTGAGGATGGCCACTCAGGATTAAAGTGATTAATATGTCTTCCATGCCTTAGAGTACTTCCAGTGTAGCCTTATGACATTATGGGCTCTGTCTTGATTGAGTAAGTTGTGAGGGTTCAACCATGAGTACTGACATGGGGTGGTATTTGGGTACGGTCAGGCTAGTATGGTTGAATTCTTCTTCAGAAAGGTCTCATCTCATTCTTCTCTCTAGGTAGAATGGGTCTTAAGGTGAAAGTGCACAACCCCTATAGGGTGTAAAACTAATCGATTAGCCATGTCCCCGGTTATGGACAACTTGAGTCTCTAGACATGGTCTGTACGGAAGAATCTCATCATCTTTTCCTAATGATTAAAATTGTTTAGAAGCAACTTTAGAGTGGTGGCTACTCAGGGCCATATACCTGGCTATCAACACATCCAAAAATCACAAATTTGTAGTCTTTGGAATCCCCTGATCTTGTAGAACATCATAGAATCAAGAAACCTCAAAGTTGATACGTGCACAAACCTTGTGCATTCAAATTCATCCAAATCACTAATTTGATCATAACTTGAGTTCTAAATCAAATCTATCACATCTTGCTTCTATATGTAAAAAAATGATGCATCTTGAAAACTTCTTGTATTCTCTCCCACATCAATTTTACTTTAGATGACTGATACGTCTCAAACGTATCTATAATTTTTGATGCTCCATGCTTGTTCTTGCACCATTTGCTTAGTGTTTTGTTACACTTCGTGGCATTTTTATGCATTTTCTGGAACTAACCTATTAACAAGATGCCACAGTGCCAGTTCCCTATTTTCTGCTGTTTTTGTGTTTCAGAAAAGTTACACAAGAAATATTCTCAGAATTGGACGAAACAAAAGCTATAACACCTCACTTTTTGCAGACCAAATGAAGACCCTGGTTAAATGCTTTATTTGGGTTAATTAAAAACTTTTGCTAAGTATTGTGCTTGGGTGTTATCATGTGTGATTTCATGTGAGTGTATGTGCATGATTTTATGTGTGTGTGTGTGTGATTTATGGCATGATTTTAATTTCAGAATTTCTAACACTTGTGCATTTGGAATTAGAGATGGTGCTATGATTTTATGCATGGATTTTTGAACCTGGGGTTAGCTTGTGTGAACCAAAAACCCTAGCATAGATTCTTTGCTTGATCACATCACCTACTCTTTTATTTCTCTTTTATTTTTGTTCTTTATTTGAAAATAGAGACTTCTCCAAAACCCTAGCACATCTAACTCAAAAAATTTCAAACTTCGGCCATGAGCTCTTGAACATATTTGATACCTCTGGAAACTATCCTAGGTTAATTTTCAAACCTAGTTTGAAAGAATTCAAATTTGAATTTGAATTCGGCCATGCACACCCTAGCCCTTGTCCATTCCTCTTTCTTTCTTTTTCTTTCATACAAGCCGACCCAGGGAAATCTACCAGCAGTTCTCTAGCAGCCCAGCAAGAAATCTTGACAAAGATCGACCCCTTGTCGTATCTGGTTGGAATCGAGGGGAAGAGGAGGAGCCTGAGGCCACCCCTGCCAGAACCCTCTCCCCTCTCCCTTCTCTTCGACCACCGCCACCAGCGCCAACCCCCAATGGGCGTACGCCATCTCTGCTGACCCCCTCACTCGACCCCACCCCGCAGCGATGCAGCCCAGCCACCCCACGCTCGCCCAGGATGCCGCCGCGACCGCCATGGGCGCCCAGCACGGACAGCACGGCACCGACCATCCCCCGTGCTGTCACCTCACTGCCAGCCCCGCGACGACCCCCTCGACCAATTCCCCGAGCCAGTTTTGCCCTAGTCCTACCGTGCACCGTACCCCGGCCGTGCCAGCCCGACGCCAGCGTGCCATCTAGAGCGCGTAGAGCGTGCAGCTGTTCCCGTGCGACCACGCCTCATCCAGCCCCGCTCAGCACACGCACCTGCATGGCATTGACCTGCAGACGCGACGCCACCCTCGCCCTGCACTGCCGTGCACTGACATGCCCCCGTGTCACACCGTTTCGCCCGCACCCTCTCTGAAACCGCCCGTGCCACAGCCGAACCAGCCAGCCACCGACGCAGCCTACCTGTCCCCTAGACTTAGCGCACGATGCCGTCCCCGCACATCGCCCACGACGCCTAATCGCGTTCGACGACATCCACGCTAGACCGAGCTCACCTCGCCTGTACACAAGTATGCGGGGTTTGGATAATCGATCAAAGTCTTCCATCCATCTACCTTAGTACGGGTGTCTACCCTATGGAGTCTACCTCCCCGGCACATCCCGGCAGTACCTCCTCCAGAGCGTAACTCCGACGCCACGGCGGGAGAGCCCAAGTGTCTTCCGGTGGCTCGGGATATGCCATGATATGTATTGCTCCATTCTCGGGGGCAACCCGGATTCAGGGGTAGCGTGCAACATGTTTTCAAGGTACCACAAACCCTTATATAGTACGAGACTCCCCGCACTAAAGCAGACAAACTTCCAACTAGGCCCCGTCCCATACCGGGGTAATGTGGTTGCACGGGTTAATTGTTCCGGTGGATACCTAGTGATCACCAATGTTATTTGAAAACCACCAACTCCTTTATCCTCCAAGATCCTCTTTTCTTGCCCAAAAATCATTTTTGAAGACATTTCATCGGAGTAGATACTACTCCAAGGTTTTCAAAAACATTTTTCAAAACTTTCATAGAGTGTTCCCAATCCTAGAGTTTTAGCTCCACTAGATGTTTCCCAAAGGCTTTGTTGCTAATCAACAAGCCACTATTGCAAGGGTAAAGAGTGGGTGATCAAAGGGGTCATCTCGATGGATGATAACAATTTGGCTCGTGGAGCTTGAGCCAACAACTAATTGCTATAAAGACTATAGCAATATAAAATCATGCACTTTAATAAAACAGAATGAGACATGCAAATATGTAAATAGGATTCAGATATGCATCAAGTTAGATGGCTTGCCTTGGTTGGCTAGTCCCTGGTCTTCCTCCTCCTGGTACTCAAACACTTCACCTTCCTCGGTACACTCCTCGTTCGGTTCTATCATCGGGAAAAATAGCAACGCACAGTAAATATACATGTATGCACAAGCCACAAGCATTTCAGCACTCAATCCCACACAATCAAGGAGTACCAGAAGCAAACAAGTTTAGAAAACAAAACAAGGTTTTAAAGGTTTTTAATTAGCAATTAATCCTATTAGAAACTAGGGTTTCTCATTTGAAGCAACACAACAACATAACACTCCAAGTAAGCATGCATGCAATCAAATGGACCAGCCATCACATCCAGCATACTTGCAGGTTGACAACAATCTTAAGAACTTAACAAAGTTGGATTTACTGAAAGACAAATTAAGGTTGATTTCTTATGAATTAAACAATAGGGAAATAACACTAGAGTACCAAATAATTCTCAGATATTATCTGAGTTTCAGAAAAATATGAGGTAAAGTGCTCTGGAAAGCTCTTCCAAAACACAATCCAATGAAATTGGATTCAACACAAAATTCTATTCCTACTGCAAATGATAATTTATCTAAGATTATATACACACAAGGCCATATTAATTACTACTGTAAAGATATAATTCATAAAATAGTAAAACCAGTGATTCAAGCAAGATACCACAATAAGCTATCACTGGAAATTGGATTCACTCAATTTCAGTAAACAAAACTCAAGTTTTGCCATTAAGTATAAAAAGGGGCTAATTTAACTCCACAATTTATCATTTATTCTACATTGCTCCTAATGACATGGGGCCTATGCCATCTGAAAGATAATAAGCTAATCTACTCATAGCAACTTGAATCACACAATTTGAGTATACAGAGAATTTTTGGTGAAATTTAAAATCTCACAGATAAATATGAAAACATTAAACAGATTTTCTGAAAAAAAGAAAAGGCGGGCCGGATCCGATCTGGCCAGGCAGCTGCGCGCTGGGCCGGCCCAGATCCAGCGAGAAGGGAGGCGCGGCGGCGGCGTTTGAACCTGCTAGTGGGTCCACGCGGTCAGCGGCCCTGGGCGGCTGAATCGGTACCGGGCCAGTTCGGTCGTCCGATCAAGTGACGATCGACGACGCTCGATCGTCGTCTACGCGGGAATGGAGCGGGGCAGCGAAAACCCTAGGGTTTCACCTGGGAGTTGCGGGGGCTCATCGTGGGCATGCTGGTCAGCAGGGATAGAGTGGCGGCGGCTGTGTGGGCTCCTTGTGGTCGTGTCTCGCCACCGGTGAAGCAGAAGAGCCTCGGGTGATGGCGTGGTCGAGGAAATCCTGCAGGTGCTTCGTCTCGGCTCGGCAACGGCGACGTGATCCGCGGGACCTAGCCAAAACGGAGAGCGGGGTTAGGTTGGGGAGAGCGTGCGACTTCTAGAGGACATGGTCGGGAGAGAGGACGCGGCAATGGCAACCTTTACCGCGCTTCCCGAATGGTGCTCAAGCAAGATCGAGCTCTCCCCGGCGAGGGAGAGCCATGGCGTCGGCTGCGGTTCGGGGTGGTGTTGCTGGTGAGCTAGAGATGCGACTGAGGGGAAAGGTAGGGACGAGAGGGGCGCGAGGCTATTTATTTGGCAAGGTGGCCTCGATGACCGGCAGAGGTGGTCGTGGTGCTCTGGGCGGCCAGTGGCCAGGATGGGCAGTGGCGTCTACGTGCGGGTTCTAGGCGTGCGCGACGAGCAAGTTTTTTTGGAGGGACGTGGGCGGCCGGAGGTGCCGAGATGGTCATGCCGACCGATCGGTCACGTCTGCGCGCGCAGGTGCTCGATGGTGGCCGAGGTGGTCTAACGGGCAAGAGGGCCAGAGTGGCTGCGCCAGTAGAGTGTTGGGGTGGTGTTGAGTCTGCGTGCGTGATTGAGAGTTACCGGGGAAGAGCGTAGGGTAGGTTTCGGGAGCATGCCCAGGGTGACGTGTTCGGAGCGGGTTGGGGGTAGCTTGGCAGCGGTGGTGCATGGGAGAGGGAGGGGGCTCGCCTGGGAAACACGCGAGGTGCAGGGGTGCTGGTGCGCGCGTTCGTTTGGTCAGAGGGGCAGAGGAGAGGGGTGGAGCTCGAGGTGGCCTGCCTCGGTTCTCTAGCAGAGCAAGGGCGATGGAGGGAGCTGGGTTTCACCCAAGCGACTGGCAGGCGGGGCAGCATGGCCGGTGGGGTGCACCTACCCGCCTGGCAAGTGGAGGAGAGGGGAGAGAGGGGTTGGAGGAGATCTTGGCAAGATCTTGCGCATGCATGGCTCGGGTCTCCCCTTGTCCTTCTTTTCTTTCAAATTTTTGAGCAATGCAAAGACTGGGGTGGTGCTAGGTGCAATGCTGGTTATTTGGCTGGGCTTTGGTGCTAGGTTTTAGAGAGAAAAGATTTTGCTTCAAGAAAGAAAAATGGGAAGAAAAAGAAAGAAAAAGCTCACATGAGATGATGGTGCAATTTAAGCAAGCAAGGATCTAGGTTTGATCTTCCTAGGTTTGAATGACAATTGAAAAGTTTGCAAACCAAACACACATAATAATTCACACTTCAAGAATTTAAGAAGAAAGAATTCTAAAAATAAAAGATTTTATAGCATCACCCAAATGCACATGAAATCATGCATACACACATATGAGCTTTCAAACCCTAGCACTTATACACACAAACACACATAATCCTATTAAAAGTTTTTTTTGTTTCCCTTGAATTTAAGCTTTAATTTGGCCTTGACATGCATTGCAAAAGTAGTGTGTTACACATTAGTTTTGCACTTTTCGATTTGAGCAACAGAAGGTCCTCGAAAAAATCGACCTTTGTCAGCTATTCTGTTTTGACAGATTTCTGCCACTATTTGTGTTTGCCTCTCGATCACTTTCTTTTTGAGTTCTTTTGATCATGGAGCTTTTGAGGAAGTTGCTACAGTAGTATATGCTTAATATGTAGTGTTTTTGAGTTCAAACCTGAACCAAAAGGGTTGATCTACTATTATGTTTATGCTAACGTTGCTAATAGAATTGTGTTAAGTTTTGTATAAAGGAAGTTTTCAAGTGTAGGGATTGGAGAATGATGAGATGAGATGAAGAATGGACAAAAGCTCAAGCTTGGGGATGCCCATGTCACCCCAAGAAATATCCAAGAGGTACAAGCGTCAAAGCTTGGGGATGCCCCCGAGGCACCCCTTCTTCATCGGCAAAAATCAGGTCACCTTTCAACACACTATATTTTTATTGCTTCATGCACTATGTGTTTTTCTTGGAGCATCTTTACTTTTTGCTTTCAGTTTTGTTTTGTTTTGTTTGCTGCAATAAATGGTTGGACCCCAACAAATTTCTTTTGGAGGAGATGTACTCGCTTTTCATTTGCCGAGAACACTCTAGTTTTCACTCTTATCGTTCAACGAGTGTTCTCTTTTTCTAGAACTGCGTTTAGCTTTTGTTTTCCGCCTTGATTTTTGTTTAGATATTGTTATATCTTTGCATCAAGGTGTATTTGGACCTCTGGTCTATGTTGGTATTCATCAAAAGAGTTGTTTCAAAAAGGTTCGAATGGTGTTGGAAAAGAGAAAAAGTTTCATGCAAAAAAGTGGTACAAAAGGAGATTCTTTAGACTGCGGCTTAGACTTTTTCATGCCATGCTTGATGTCGTTTTGATAGTATGCTTAGTGATTTTTGCTGTAGTATGACTTATCTCAAATGACTGAGATTGCTTAATGAGCCTTTAAACAAATCATGCGTTGTTCTTATTATGTGGAAGCATTTATTTGGTTTTCTCCTTTGATGCTTTATTTGGGTTGACTTGGCGCATGCTTACAACATGTTTGACTCTTACAAAGTCGCCATAAGCCTCTATGATCATTTGGTTTTTGACTTGTGATGTCAATTTATGCTTCTCTTAATGATGTTTTGTCGCTATGCATGATTATGGCCGTTATTGTTCTCTTAGTTGGTCGCTCCCAGTCTTTTGCTAGCCCTCACTTTGTACTGAGTATGAGCTCTACTCGTGCATCCAACTCCCAAAAACCTAGTTATTCCAATGTGTCCACTATAAATTCCTATGCATGGTATTTGCAAGCCATTCCAAGTAAATTTCCATGTGCTACCTTCCAGAAAACCTTCAAAACACTTCACGTTTTGTGACACTGTTTTTAGCTCATGGGGACGTAGTGGTCGGATTTGCTATCTTCCATATTGTCTTATTCCAAAAAGAAAAAAAGAAAAAGAAAAAAAAGGCACTCCTCCATGGTATGTGAATGTTGGTGGGCACCCGATGGAATCGGTTAGCCATGGTTTGTGAAAGGAAAAAAGGTGGGGAGGAGTGCCAAGCTTTATAAAAGAGCACCAAAGTGCCAATCCCTCTCTAAAAAACTTGCTTAATTTTTGTATGGAAGATAGTAAGAATCCCATTGCTAGTCGTTGACAAAGACAACCACCTCTCAAAACCCAGTTTTTATCTCTCTGTTTTACAAATGAAAATCTCTAGCACATGTTTAATCACTGCTTCCCTCTGTGAAGGGCCTTTCGTTACTTTTATGTTGAGTCTCCACCTTCTACCTTTATGCACCATCTAAGAGAGCATAGTTGTCATTCTGAGTTTAATGTGCATAGTCCCAAAGTTTATCATTGATTGATTTATGATTATGGTTTCACGCGTTCTTAAATAATTTGTATCTAGTCGCCCTTTTAAACTTGAAAGTGTCTTATGCATTTATGTTTTGCTATTCCATGAAGGACAAGGTAAAAATCACTTGTTATGTTTTTCCATATGATTTGAACACACGTTTGACTTTCATTGTTTCATTATTCATGATCTTTTGTTTGTGTTTCTTTTCATGTTATAACATGGTTGCTAAGTTTTTATTGTCAAGATTATGTCTCTTATGCCCTTGTTTTAAGTTCTTTGATCCCAGCACTCAATGCTTTACTTAGATGATCAAGATTGTGATGGTGCATGTCACCTCAAAAATTATTCTTTTGTTATCACTTACCTACTCGAGGACGAGCAGGAGTTAAGCTTGGGGATGTTGGTACGTTGCAAATGTATCTATAATTTTTGATGATCCATGCTTGTTTGACACCAACTGCTATATGTTTTGTCTATACTTTGTGTCACTTTTATGATTTATTTAGACTAACCTACTAATAGTTCCAAAAGTGCACAATGTTCTTATTTTACACTTTGATGTGTAGGAATTACCAAGAATACAAGTGGAAACCTTGTTGAAGTCAAATTGGGACTTTCCAGGAATTTGTGCCAGAACTCTTTTTGAAGATGGTCACATTACAGGTCGAAGACTTCGTTAAACAGAAAACTCTTCAACTAAAAAGTTGTACGGAATTTCACGGCAAATGTTTTGGACATAAAATTCACCTGATTCCGATTCCGGACGGCCGAGTTAGGCCGAATCTAGTGCGGCCCAAGATGAGGAGACGGGAATCCGAGAGACTATATAAAGAGAGGAACCCTACCTCGTGGGGGACACCTCCACCCACAAATTTGCAGCCACCAGAGCCACATTTTCGCCTCCCCCATGGATCCCATCTCCATGGGGGAGGGCTCCCATGAAGCCATGAAGGAAGGGGGCTAAGGGGCGGCGCTCCGCCATGATGCCGACGGCGGGGGAGTCCCCCACGCCGCCGCCGGCGCCGCCGCCCGCGCCCCTTGCTGCTCATCTCCGCCATCTTCACCGCTATCTCCATCACCAACTCCTCCTATTATACAGTGGTTCATCCTCCCGCACACCTCTATACCGTCCTATGTAAACATGGTGTTTGATGCTATAATATTTATCCTATGATCTATGTCATGTTTGCATAGTTTATTTGTTCTTAGATTGATTTGTTGAATGTCTTTGGTTCATTAGAGTTGTATGTTGATATGGTATTGTCCTTTGGTGTCCATTATATTTATGCGCGCATGGATTAAACATCTTAGGGTTAGTAGTATGTGCAAAAGGAAGGGGGTAGTCCTGCCGGAGCGACAGAAACCTGAGGACATGAACCGGAATGTTGCACGTATGGGAGTAAGAGGACCATTAACTTAAGGCTATGGTTGGGGAAACCTTAATGCATTGTTAGTATTTGCGGATGCTTGCTAACAATCCAATCATATAGTACTTGTAATTCCAAGTAGTGAAGTGCATGTATATTTAGCCTCTCCCACATAGAAAACTGCATCGAAGACAGTGAACCCGATTTATTCACTAATTGAACTTAGACAAAGCCACCACTATTACCACCACTTTTCCACACTCATGGTACTATTAGTTTATGGTTACTTAGTATATTTTATTGCTGCAGCACTAACAATTACTTTCTTGTATTTATTATCTTGCAAAGCTATCTCTCATACCCGTATTGTTGCACTAGTTTTATTTCCTAGATGATGCAAACGTTTAGTGTGCATAGAGTTGTATCAGCAGTTGATAGAACTTGAGAGAACCTTTATCTTACCTTTAGCTCCTCGTTGGGTTCGACACTCTTACTTATCGAAAAGGCTACACACGATCCCCTATACTTGTGGGTTATCACACCACTTCATCCTTATTATTGAGACAAGCACCAATATATCTTCATGTACCTAAAACAAAGTTTAAGTATAAGATGGTCCCCAAACTTATTGGGTCCAAATTAGTTAGAAACAACAATACATAGGAAAAAATCCAACATAAATATGTGCACATAGATATTAACGTGAATTTCATGCACATCTTAGCCGATTTAGAATTTCATGGAGTTTCCCATATATATTGGATCAACGAAAGCAAAGCATGCCATAGATTATACATTTACTAAATATGCATGCACAAGACTTTCTAGAGCCAAAGGAGATATAATTTGGATAAAACACCAAGAAGGACAAGCGAGCACATAAAATTGTTAAGCGACAAAATGTTGTCCAAATTATATCAATGTAACACCCCAAATTTTCTAACCATGTTTGAGTAGTATTTAGTGATCCAAAAATGAGGGCCAACAAAAACTTTTTGTGCTTAATCAGATTTACTTGAATATATTGCAGGTTTGCCTTGCTGCTATGTAAAATTGTGTTTGCAGGAGTGTAGTTTGAAGGGTAAGTTGTGGGCCAACTCAATCTTTGTGTTCTTATGATCAGGCCACCTTTTGTGCTGCAAGCCTATTTCTCAAAATAAAGTATCTTGGCACCTCCTTTTATTTTCAAAAAGTTTTATTTTCCAAAACAGGAGCCAAGACCTATTTTTAAAACAAAAGCTTTACCCAGACTATGTATTTCTAAAAGAAAAGGGATATAGTGTTGTGATCCCACTATTTTATAAAATTACTATTTTATAAACCTTTGGTAAGTGATCTTTCAAAACACCCTTGAAGAAAACTTGATAAAGAAGGAGATTATGCCTCCATTTGTTTCTGAAAATATCTACCAGAGACTTGATCACTATTTAACACTTGTTTGATCACTATTTAACACTTGTTTGATAAAAAAGGAGATTATGCCTCCTTTCTTTGGAACTCTTTCAAACTTTGTCTTGGCTTGATCACTATTTAACACTTGTTTAACCATTACTTCTAGTGGTGCCAGTTTAGCTTCAAATGATTGACCTTGTGTGGTGAGTTGACTTTGTGTGACTTCGTTTGACTTTGATGAATTGCTTGTGTGTAGATATGATCCTCAGGTAGGCATGTGGCCTAACCTATTCAAAACCCATCAATTAATATTTTGTCCCATGTAAGTTGTTATCATTCTATCTTTCAAATAAAACCTATATTGTTGTTTTCCTCTCAATCCTAAAAACCCTAACTCTAATGTCTTACCATAAGACATTAGGAGCCCCTTCTTGAGGACTATGGCACTAATCAATTTAGCCAAATAAAACACTTCTGAGATTAGAGGAACCATCCCCATCCAACCCTAAGAAGTTCCTCTCCATTTTCAAAAATTATTTTCTTGCAGACATTTCGTCAAACGCCTAGTGTGCAGACTATCTTTGTTTCTTTTAACAGATTCAGTTTTTGGACACTTGTATTAAGCTCATCTATTCTATTCATGACAATGTACCTTTACAGAACTCATCTTTGGAATGTGTTCTTCCATTCTCTCCATTACCACTTGGTCAATTGAGTCCATCTCCTAATTATTTCAAGCTTGTTTCTGAGGCTAATCAACTCACTGACCATTTGACTATTATCCGATGCACCTTTGCTCCCACCTTTAAATTTCAAAATAAGTTGTCCAAAGACCATCCTATGACCTAATCCTCTTCCTTTTGATGTGCCCTAGCCATCTATGCATTTTCTGGTGCATCTTGAAGCATGCCACCCATTTATGTGACCTTGTTTTGAACCCTAGTCAAACTGTTTGCACCCTTTTCATCCTCCCATAATATTCTTGGTCACATGTTAAGACTCGCCATAAATTTCTCTCCACAATTCAATTTATCTCTGCTAACATCTGGAAATTATAATTTTACATAATATCACTCCTCCTCCATCAAAAATAACTATTTCTTTGTTTCATCTTTCTTTCTTTAAAACAAAATGCATAGGAATGGTAAAAATGTTGTTCCATGTCCTTTCCTTCTCATCAAATAAGTTTTATATTCTCTTACCATGCTATTTTAATTCCTATAGAATCCTATGGACCCAAAACCCTATTTGCCTACTTACAAAATTCTCCAAGATTTTGTTCAATATTATTCATTGGCCAAACTTTCAAAATACCAATGTTAGTTACTATATTAAACTTGCAAAGAATGGCAAGGTCACACCCCATCTTCTCACTACCCCTCAGATCTATCCACACATGCACCTTCTTGGAGAAAATCTAATTTAACTCACACCACAAATATTGGATCATGCATGCATTGATCACCATATCCATATCCAATTTTCGAATTCTATTTGGAACATCACCAAGCCACCCTCCCCATGATCACTCCAGCACCCCAGAGAATTTCCCTACTCTACCTGCACGCTCCCTATCTAGCCCCAAGCCTCCTCTCTCTCTTGCGCTCTAGATGGCCGATGGCACACTCTGTTTTTAAAATGAGCACCTTTGCTTGAGCTACCTCACCACTGGCTTCCCATACCCACCCTTAAGCCTTCCCATGCATGCCAACCACTTTGTCCAGTTCCTCTCGCCCTCTCTCGCGCGTGCTCTGGGAGCCGACCGATTGTTGAACACCTGGCATGCACCTAGTCGACGTTCTCTCCCCGTGCCGACTGAGCATCCCCGCGCCTTAGACTTCGCCTGCGCCCTCGCCTAGCCTTTCTTAAACGTCTGGCGCAGACCCAGCTCCTCTATTTGTCCCTATCTCTCTGGCCACGCTCGCCGCCCACTCAAGCCAGTGAGCGTCAAGCTATGCCACCCACAGCTGTCCCTGCATGCTACCCTCCCATCCCTCTTAAGCACGCATGGGGCTCCTATTCTTCACACACCCCACTACCGCTTGCTCAGAACCAGCCCAGGCAGAGCCCCTGCTCCCCTCCCTCTTCCACCCTCCCTCATCTCTGTCTCGAGCTCCGCCGCGAGTACCTCGGCGTGGACAGTGACTTGCAGACCGCCTCCCTCTCTCCTATTCCTTCTTGGAGTTTCCACTATCTCTCCTGAAGCTCACCTTTGCCCTCTTTGGTTCCAGGGACGCCGGCATCCTTGAGTTCATCATCGACCACATCTGGCCGCCGCAGGTCACCGTCGAGCTCCTCCGTCTGGGCCTCGTGGTCGACCAAGGAGTGGCCCAAGAGATCGGCGACGCTGTGCTAGGCCTCTGCATGCCTTCCGCGCATGCAGGAGGGCTCTTGAGCTCACTCCGGTGAAACTCCGACGGGATTCTGGTGAGCAGCCGCCGCCCCTTCTATTTCCACCGCCCACTTCTGGCCAGTCAATCCTGGCCGCCAAATCTAGATCCAGTGGTAGCTTACCCCTTTCAGAATTGGGTAAGGTGCTGACAGGTTGCGTGCCTGCGGCTGGGAATGGGCCACTCCTGGTCTCATGTCTGTAGGATTTCTGTAGGGGAAATGATAATTTGTGGAGTTAAATAAGTCTCTTTTCAAACTTTAATGCAAATCTTGAGTTCTATAGGTTGAGTTGGTATGGTTCCAATTTTTAGAAGTGCCTTGATGTGATATCTTGCAGATCCCACAGGTTTTGCTATTTTAGGACCTATATACTTGCAGTAGGAATTATTATGGCTGATTTTATAATTAGTCTTAGATAAATTATCATCTGCAGTAGAATAGGAAATTTGGAATGAATCCAATTTCCTTGGATTGTGTTCAGGAAGAGCTTTCCAGGACACTTTTGCTCATATTTTTCTAATACTCAGAGAATATCTGAGAATTATTTTGGTAATCTAGTTATAGTTTCTATTGTTTAATTCATAGAGATTAAACCATAAATTGTTTTGGGATGAATCCAACTTTGTTGGGTTCACAAGATTGTTGTCCACCTGCAAGTGTGTTGAGTGTGTTGCTTGGTCCATTTGAACACCTGCATGCTTGATTGAAGTGGAATGGTGTTGTGTTGCTTTACTTAAGACACCCTAGTTTCTAATAGGATTAACTTGCTATTAAAAAACCTATAAAATCTTGTTTTGTTTTCTAAACATGTTTGTTTATGATATTCTTTGATTGTGTGGTATTGAGTGATGGAATGCTTGTGACTCGTGCATGCATGTATATTTATTTGTGTGTTATTATTTTTCGGCGATAGAATCGAACGAGGAGTGTACCGAGGAGGGAGAAGTCTTTGAGTACCAGGAAGAGGAAGACCAGGGACTAGCCAACCAAGGCAAGCCATCTAAAATTGATGCATATCTGAATCCTATTCACTTACTTTGCAGGTTGCATAAAGGTTTATTAAATTGCATGTTTTTATATTGCTATAGCTCTTGTAGCAATTATATTGTTGGCTCAAGCTCCACAAGCCAATTGTTATCATCCTTCGAGATGACCCCTTTGAACACCTATTCATTACCCTTTTCAGTAGTGGCTTGTTGGATAGCAGCAAAGCCCTTGGAAAACCCCTAGTGGAGCCAAAAACTCTAGGATGGGAACACTCAAAAAGAATTCTTGAAAATGTTTTCGAAAACCTTGGGGTAATATGTACTCCACTGAATTGTTTTCAAAAATGGGTTTGGACAAATGGTGATGACTATGGAGGATAAAGGAGTTGGTGGTTTTTCAAATGACATTGGTGATCACTAGGTATCCACTGGAACAATTAACCCGTGCAACCACATTACCCCGGTATGGGACGGGGCTTAGTCCGAAGTTTATCTGTTTTAGTGCGGGGAGCCTCACAACTATATAAGGGTTCACGGTGCACAGAAAATGGTACGCAACACCCGTGAATCCAGGTTGATGCCTATTGAGGATCAACACATTACAACGGCATATCCCGAGCCGCCGGAAGACACTTGGGTTCTCCCGCCGTGGCGCCGGAGTTACGCTCTGGAGGAGGTACTGTTGGGGCGTGCCGGGGAGTTAGACTCCATAGGGTAGGCACCCGTACTATGGTGGATAGATGGAAGGCTGTGTTCAATTATCTGAACCCCACATACTTGTGTATAACGGTCCGTGGTGGTATCCCGGCGGATTTATCGAATCTTGTGGGTAAAGTGTACAACCTCTGCAGAGTGTAAACCTATTCGAATAGCCGAGTCCTCGGTCATGGACGGTTGGAATGGTTGCTATCTAGCCCAATGTCGGTTTTGTTTTACTAAAATGTTTTTGGAAAGAAATGGAGAAAGGTGCCGGGCGGAGTACTCGGAGGGTACTGCCGTGGCATGGCTATGGTTTGGAGTACTTGCAGGGTACTACCAAAGGAAATGAGATGGTCATGTGTGATTGACCTAGTTTTATAAAGGAAGGTGGTCATGTTTGATTGACCACCGGCTCTCTCTCTTGAAAAGCGAATGAGTTCCCCCTTTCCTAGAGATTTTACTAAAAAGGTTTTCTAAATGTTATCTTTAATAAGGATATAGAGATGTCGTATGACATGCTATATCAACAAGAGAATATATGATAGTATAGGGCAAACTAGACTAGAGCCTTTCCTTGCTACAGCCATACTGCATATCAAACTCCTTCTCTTTAGATGGTTTGCGAGTACAATTCAAAATATACTCACAGCTTTGTCCCTAGCTATTAACTTGGTCAGATTATGGTGAAGATGATGATGATGATGGTGAGGAGTTTCGACGATACCGGTGCGAACTAGGAACGTCTCCCAGTCAGTTGCCTGTAGGATAGTAGGCATGACGTGGGTCATCAACGCTGCTTGGTAACCGCTGCTTAACTGTAGACTTGCCCTGCGTGGCAATATAATTCTTGGTCAAGTGACCAATTGTAAATATCATTCGATATTGTAATGGATGATGTAATTCTGTTAACAACTCGGATATGTGGATTCACGACACACTGATCATGGGATCGCAAATTGTATGCATATCGGGTATTCTGGATGGGTAATCCGGGGTCCCCACAGAGTTGGTATCAGAGCCATCCTGACTGTAGGAGACCTTAGTTAGCATGGGCGTTAGATAGGAAAAGTAGTAATTTGTAAGATTAATTGCAAAGTTTATGCTCCTATGTAGCCATCCTGACTGGAAGACACACCATTGGTGGTGCGCCGCCACCTGGAGCGTTTTTAGCTCAATCACAAGACAACCCAGAAGAATGGTTCCTATTAGGACTAACTTGCTCCTTGGTAGTTAGGAAGCATAGAGGACTAAGTAGACAGATTTGACACGCCTGTTAGGACCAAAGCATAAATGCCCTTGTCTACCGTCCTCAGAGGACTGCAAGCTCGAGATTAAAGGTCTACGCCAACATCGAGATTCAAGGCGCAACACCAAGAATTGAAGGCTCCATCAAGCTACTTGAAAGGAAGCAACAACCCCAAGCCAACGAAAGTGACCCGAGAAGCCTCGACTCTTCAAAATCTCATTTGCGAGTTGAAAACCTTCTAACTCTTGTAGGATCCTTTTGTGCATATTAGGTAGTTTGACCCTACTAACCTTAAAAGTGTCCTGGCAAGGTTTCGACAAGATACTTTTGGCAACGTCAACTCTTCAGCTGCCAACTTCAGCAAATGAAGACGAACTACATCTTCGGCAAAGTTCAAGTCTTCGGCGCAACTCAAAGTATCATCGGTGAATTGGAAGAGCAATCATTGAAGCCTAACTCTAACGTAGTCTGTACACCACTCTAGTACTATGCTTAGGAATCTCGGGACGAGATTCTATTTAAGGGGGGAAGAGCTGTAACACCCCAACTTTTCTAACCATGTTTGAGTAGTATTTAGTGATCCAAAAATGAGGGCCAACAAAAACTTTTTGTGCTTAATCAGATTTACTAGAATCTATTGCATGTTTGCCTTGCTGCTGTGTAAAATTGTGTTTGTAGGAGTGTAGTTTGAAGGGTAAGTTGTGGGCCAACTCAATCTTTGTGTTCTTGTGATCAGGCCACCTTTTGTGCTGCAAGCCTATTTCTCAAAATAAAGTATCTTGGCACCTCCTTTTATTTTCAAAAAGTTTTATTTTCCAAAACTGGAGCCAAGACCTATTTTTAGAACAAAAGCTTTACCCAGACTGTGTCTTTCTAAAAGAAAAGGGACATAGTGTTGTGATCCCACTATTTTATAAAAGTACTATTTTATAAACCTTTGGTAAGTGATCTTTCAAAACACCCTTGAAGAAAACTTGATAAAGAAGGAGATTATGCCTCCATTTGTTTCTGAAAATATATACCAGAGACTTACTCCTTTCTTTGGAACTCTTTCAAACTTTCTCTTGGCTTGATCACTATTTAACACTTGTTTAACCATTACTTATAGTGGTGCCAGTTTAGCTTCAAATGATTGACCTTGTGTGGTGAGTTGACTTTGTGTGACTTCGTTTGACTTTGATGAATTGCTTGTGTGTAGATATTGTCGGTGTTCTGGATACCGGGGTATCCCGGTCCACCTGCTCCTGGGCCCCTTCAACGGCCCAGCTTCAGCCCAGGGGTGGAACGACAACCAAAGCCAGCGGAGAAGACCCTCATGAGGAGGCGCCTCATGAGGAGAACGATGACCAAAACTGCTAAGGACCAGAAGACCTCCTCACGAGCTTCTGCTGGTGAGGGGAAGGACCACGTCCACATCAGCTCGGCACGTTTGCGTGCAGAGCAAGAAGATAAGGGCAGAAGACCGCGTACCGCCCACGCTGCCCCCGACAGGGAGGAGACCAACTTTCGCCATGCCTGCATAAAGCGGCACAGTGGTTGTTGGCCACCCCCCTAAAAATAGCGTGGACAGTGCAGGGCGCCAGAGGGAGACGTCAGCTTCCTCCACCCACTCCTGTGGACCGGCGCCACTACTCTACGAAGACTACGTCCACGGAAGAATCAAGACTACATCTGTCCTCCCTCCTTGGCCATGTGTGGCAACCCCTTCCCCAAGAAGATAAGGGGAAGGAGGACCTTGGCGCTATAAAAGGGGGAGAGACCACCCCTTAGGGGGGATCAAATCTTCATCTCCGGGCTCCTAGCTAGGCTAAGTTGGTTCTTCTACCTCCCGCTAGTTAGAGCTCTGTAACCAAGACCTTGTACTCCTCGCGAGGTATCGTGTCGTAATACAAGAAGGCAGGAAGTAGGGGTTTTACCTCACCACGAGGGCCCTGAACCTGGGTAAAGCTCGACGTCTCTCTCTGCAGTGCATTGTGCGTTCAACGACTCGAGGCTTCCGTCACCGTGTTTCATTGCGATCCAAGATCTCCCACGTTCAGCCCCCTGTGTTCGAATCTTTGGGTCCGTCGCGTGGTACCCCGTGTTCTTGCGACATGAAATCCGTCGACATTTGGTGCGCCAGGCAGGGGGCTGTGGTGTGTTTTCTTCTAGATCTACTTCGACATGGCCGACGCCAACGTAAGGCTCAAGCGTCTTTGTCGCCGCAACGCTGTTCGGGGGCAAACAAAGCCCATCTTCCGTCGTCGGGAAGCCTCGGCCGGGGAGGAAAAGGAGGAAGATCTGGAGTCCTCCTACCTCCCGTCCGGGCGTACAGAGCCTTCGCTCTCCTTCACCGCCACCGCCACTTCTCGCGCTCGTTCTGGGAGTCAGCTGTCTCCTGCGCAGGCTCTCGCCATGGCACAGGAGCTGCTGCGCTATCAGCCCACTGATGACGGGCGTGAGGGGTGGCGCGCTCAAATCGCCGAGCTCATCACCATCGCCAATGAAGACCCGGCCCAGGAAGGAGCCCAGGGCGCGGGGGAACCAGATCCGGTGGCAGGGCATCGCGCCCCGGGCACCAGAGATGGGAAGGCCGCCAAGGCCAAGGAGGTAGCATCCTGCGCCGCATCTTCGCCGCGCGGGGAGCCCAGCTGCCAAATCGTCCAACGCGCTTCGGAAGACGCACGCGTCTCCCTTGAGCGCCGCCGCAAAAATCATGACCGCGCCATCGATGACATCGGCGAAGCCGACAAGAACGTCAAGACCCCCGGGGACCCTATCTACAACCCCGGGTGCCTTGCTCTAACTCGCCAGCAATGCTATGTGGTTTGGCCTGACAAGTTCAAGGCGGACATCGGCGCGCGTTACGATGGGACCACCAACCCCATCGAATTCCTCCAGCTCTACGTCGTCGCCGTCCAGGACGCGCGTGGAGATCAGCGTGCGATGGCCAATTGGTTCCCCATGCCCCTCAAAGACGCTCTGCGAACTTGGCTCATGAATCTTCCTCACGAATCCGTGACCTCATGGAAGGACTTGTGCCATCAGTTCGTCGCTAACTTCATGCCCACGTACGAGCGCCCCGCCACTAAGAATGATCTTAAGGCGGTGCGTCAGTACAAGGGCGAGACGCTTCGTCAATACATCCAGCGCTTCAGCCAGATGAGGAACAAGATTCCCAGGATCTCCAATGAGGAGGTCATTTCTGCGTTCTCCACGGGCATCTCCGACATCAAGATGAGGGAGAAGCTGTCCGTGAATGATGAGCTGGCTTCCGTCATCAGGCTCTTTGAAATCGCCGACCGCTGCGCCAAGGCTGAGGAGGGGAGGCTCTTCGTGCACAACCTGCCGGAGGCGCTTCCCCCAAAGCCGAAGTCAAGGACCCCAAGCGCAAGGAGGCTGCTATCCTCACGGCGGAGCCTAAGCATAAGCAGCGCCGCGGGGACCGCTCCGAGCGTGATAAAGGTCGATGTCGCCGCTACTGCATCCTCCACAAAAAGGACACCCACAATACCGACGATTGTTGGATTGTCCAAAAGTTTCATGAAGAAAATGGCGTCACCAAGCGCGGTGGGAGTAGCCATAGCCATGGCAAGGGTGGATCCCGGGGCGATCACCGCGATGACGACCGTGACGAGGGTCGCCGCCGCGATGGTCTGTCTCGTGCAGATCCCGAGCCGCTGCCGCTGCCTCCACCAGTGAATGATCATCGTGAAGAGAACCAGTGGGGCTATCAAGAGCCGCAAGGCTTCGCCGCTTGCCTCTTGGGTGGAGCTCAAGCTCCTTTATCTAATCGTCACTTCAAGCAGCTGTCGTGAGAGATCACGGCGGCACAGCCCAATGCCAGCAACCGCTTGATGAAGTGGTCAACCAGCAAGATCAGCTTCGACAAGGAGGATCATCCGACCTCCACCAAGGGCATGGGCACAATTCCCCTCTTGTGCACGCCTACCATCAATAACATCGCCATCAATCATACTCTCATCGACGGAGGGGCGGGCCTCAACATCATTTCAGTCGAGGTCTTCGAGAAGATGCAGGTGCCGTACCATCGGCTCATGCCAACTCGACCATTCTTCGGGGTAACCGAAGGGTCTACAAAGCCAATTGGGCAGGTACACCTACCTGTCACCTTCGGCACCCGGGACAACTACAGGATAGAAAGCCTTGACTTCGATGTCGCCTACATCGCAGAATATGAAGGACTGCTCGCTAGCCTAAGGGTGGCAAATGCTTTGGGCATCAAGCGCCTCGTCGTCAAGGGAGATTCACAGCTGGTTGTGAACTTCTCAAACAAGAGCTACACTCCAAAGGATGAGCACATGGCAGCTTATCTTGAGGAGCATCGAAAGATGGAAAAACGCTTCCAAGGCTTGGAGCTGAAGCACATCCCAAGAGGAGAAAATGTGGAAGCGGATGAGATCGCCAAGCGCGCCTCTCATCGCCTGGCACAACCTGCCAGCGTCTTTGAGGAGCGTCTCTTCAAGCCGTCCGCTTCTCCATCGTCATCCGGATCAGACCTTCCGCCTGTCCTGCCACCACCACCGGAGCAGGGGGCTCCAGACTGTGGGCCTCCTTTAGGTGACCGCGTCCTTCTGGCATTGGCACGGCAGGAGGGAGTGGATTGGATCCTCGAGCTCAAGGCCTTCCTCGTCAGCAGCAGGCTTCCAGAGGATGAGTCGGAGGCCGAAAGGATAGTACGCCAAGCTTCGGGACACTGCGTCAAGGATGGTGACTTGTACCGGCGTCGCCCAAACGGCGTCGCTCTGAAGTGCATATCTACTCACTAAGGCCAAGAGCTTCTCAGGGACATTCACGCCGGTGAATGTGGGCATCATGCTTCTGCTTCAACTCTCCCCGCAAAGGCGTATCGAAGCGGCTTCTACTGGCCTTCAGCGCTCTGGGACGCGGCGGAGATGCTCAAGAGGTGCGAGGCGTGCCAATTCCATGCCAAACAGATTCATCAGCCGGCGCAGGAGCTGCAAACCATCCCACTCACTTGGCCCTTTGTCGTTTGGGGGCTGGACATTCTCGGTCCATTCCCCAGAGCGCAAGGGGGCTACCGCTACCTCTACGTCGCCATCGACAAGTTTACCAAGTGGGTGGAGGTGGAGCCGGTGTGCACCATTCCGGCCAGATCCGCAGTCAAGTTCATCTGTGGGCTGGTCTGTCGCTTTGGTGTGCCTAACCGCATCATCACCGACAACGGCAGCTAGTTCACCAGCGGGCTGTTCCGGGAGTACTGCGCATCGGCCGACATCAAGATCTGTTTTGCCTCTGTTGCCTATCCTAGGAGCAATGGCCAAGCCGAGCGTGCCAACACCAAGGTCCTCAAGGGGCTCAAGACGAGAAGTGATGCTCCAAGTGAATGTGGCTACAGACTGTCCTTGTGCGTGGTGAATAACCAGCCCGTTGGGAACCCCAAGAGGAAGGTATGATGAGTGCAGCAGCAAGTTTTCCCTCAGTTTAAGAAACCAAGGTTTATCGAACAGGAGAGGAGAGACAATGACGACTGAAGGTGTTGCGGAACCTGCACACACACAAACAAATACTTTGTTCCCAACTTGCGATGAGGTTGTCAATCTCACCGGTTTGCTTGAAACAAAAGTTATGAGTGTATCGAGTGGAAAACAATATAGTATGCGAGTAAAGTAAACAGTACGAGTAAAGTAAACAGGTGATAGCAATATGATGGAAATATGACCGGGGTCCACAGTTCACTAGTGGTGTCTCTCCATAGATAAAATAACACATGCTGGGTAAACAAATTACAGTTGGGCAATTGATAGAATAGAGATAACGTGATATGTCAAGAAGATCACTATGAGATTTACTCTGGGCATTACAACAAAATACATAGACCGCCATCCAACTGCATCTATGACTAATAATCCACTCCCGGGGATATCAATCTGAACACCCTAGAAGTATTAAGTTGCGAACAACAGATAATTGCATTAAGCAAAGTGTGTAATGTAAACAAAGCATATGCCCTTGAGCATATGAATGTTGTTTTCTCCCTAGTAGCAACAGCACATCTACCACCTTAGAGGTTTCTGTCACTCCCCCAGGTGAAATAGAGGCATGAACCCACTATCGAGCATAAATACCCCCTCTTGGAGTCACTAGCAACTACTCGGCCAAGATAGCTACTAACAACGGAGAGCATGCAAGATCATAAACAACATAGAGATAACAAAAGATATAATTCAGTACATCAACTTAATCATAAACACCAATATTCATCGGATCCCAACAAACCAAACATGTAGAATTACATAACGGTGATCTCAATCATGTATGGCAGCTCATGAGATCTAAACATGAAGCACATAGTGGAGAAGACAACCATCTAGCTACTTCTATGGACCCATAGCCCAAGGTAGACTACTCACTCATCGCTCCGGAGGCAAGCATGGCGATGAAGAAGACCTCCAGTGGCAATTCCCCTCTCCGGCAGGGTGCCGGGAAGAGCTTCTGGACCCTCCCGATCTTCGGGTCGACGGCGGCGGCGGATCGCGATGTGTTCTGGAAAATTGATCGGGCCCTTAGGTTTTTCTCGTTGGGGGGTCTTTATAGGCGAAGGGGCGTCGTCAGAGGTGGGGCCAGGCGGCCACACACGGGGGTGGCGCGGGCCAGGGGCTGGCCACGCCACCTGTGCGTGTGGGCCCCTGGTCCCTCGCCTCCTACTCTCCTTCGGATCTCTGGAAGCTTCCGGGTAAAATAAGACTTCAGGAACTTGTTTCGTCCAATTCCGAGAATATTTCCTGTGTATCACTTCTGAAACACAAAAACAGCGGAAAACAGGAAACTGGCACTGTGGCACTTGTTAATAGGTTAGTTCCGGAAAATGCATAAAAATGCCACTAAGTGTAACGAAACAATAGGCAAATGGTGTAAAAACAAGCATGGAGCATCAAAAATTATTGATACGTTTGAGACGTATTAAGCATCCCCAAGCTTAACTCCTGCTCGTCCTCGAGTAGGTAAGTGATAACAAAAGAATAATTTTTGAGGTGACATGCACCTACACAATCTTGATCATATATGTAAGCATTGGTGAGTTGGGATCAATAGAACTTAAAACATGGGCATGAAGATATAATCATGACAATAAGAACTTAGCAACCATGTTGTAAACATGCAAATGAACACAAACAAAAGATCATGAAAATGAAACAATGAAAGTCAAACGTGTGTTCAAATCATAAGGAAAAACATACAAAAGGTTTTCAGCTTGTCCTTCAAAGAGAGCAAAACATAAATGCATAGGACACCTTCAAGTTTAAAAGGGCGACTAGATACAAATAATTTAAGAACAAGTGAAACCAACAATATGAATCAATCAATGAACTTTGGGACAATGCATATCACACTAAGAATGACAACTATGCTCTCTTAATGGCGCATAAAGAAAGAAGGTGGTGACTCAACATAAAAGTAAAAGAAAGGCCCTTCGCAGAGGGAAGCAGTGATTGCAAGTTTTATAACCTTCAAAAATTATGGTACTTACCGGCTTTGAGCTCTCATTGTCCCCATCATAAGCATCTTGAATGGTTAAAGTTAATGCGAGAACAATTATGATGCATATGCTTGACAAATCATAAGTTGAAAACCTCGTGCCCTGTGAATACGAGTACCCAAACCTCATGCTACTTTACTTAGAGTCCCAAGCAAGGCTCTTGTCATTGTAAGTATATGCATATCATTGAGAACCGCCAATGGGGTACCTCCGTGCCCGATGACATGGAACAAGCCCACACCAAAATGACAGGATAAGCAGACAATGAACACCTCGACATCTCTTTTATTTGCTATATTGTTTAGCTTTTTATTATGAGATGCGTCGTCGAATGTTCACCATGGGTATGCTACAAATTTCCACCATGAATTATGCATGGCTTAGATTGGCGGCCCGGCGTTTCCCTAACACATATACAAACTCCATGATCCCCACAAGATTCCCACTTCATTTCACACCGCGGGCATCCATAAACAAAAGATCACGATATCAACTCAAATAAGAAGTGTAATGTTGAAAGCTTGCCCCATGACAGCATGGCTGGGCTAGAATCCAACTTACAACTTGCAAGCATAACAACTCAACATAAGAGACCACACTGTCAAATTTTTAAGAACAGGAAAAAGTAAAGTGTGCCTTCCGGTTCGTGAGAGCTTTACTAACCGAGTTTCACATAACACTGGTAAGAGTTTAATTTGAAGAGAAAATAAAAGCAAGTCAAATTTACTTGGAATAGCAAATTGCTAGTAGGTATGTATGGTGGACACTTTGGAAAACTTTGGCTTTTAGGAGTTGGATGCACGAGTAGAGCTCATACTCAGTACAAGGCGAGGGCTAGCAAAAGACTGGGAGCGACCAACTAAGAGAGCAGTAATGGCCATAATCATGCAAAGCGACAAAGCGACATTAAAAGAAGCATAAGATGGCATCAAAAGTCAAAAACTAAATGATCATGAAGGCTATTAGAAACTTTGTAAGAGTCTAACATGTGTGAGCATGCGCCAAGTCAACCCAAATAAAGCATCAAGGAGAAAACCAAAATAATGCTTCCATACAATAAAAACAACGCATGATTTTTCAAAGGCTCATTAAGCAATCTCAGTTATTTGAGACAAGTCATGCTACAGCAAAACCACTAAGCATACTATCAAAAAGACATCAAGCATGACATGAAAAAGCCTAAGCCGCAGTCTACACAAGCTCCTTCTTGTACCACTATTTTGCACAAAGCTTTTTCTCTTTTCCAACACCATTTGAAATTTTTATAAACACCTCTTTTGATGAAAATCAATAAAGATCAGAGGCAAAAATACACCTTGATGAAAAGATATGACAAGATCTGAACGCAAATCAAGGCAAAAACGAAAACCAAAAGCAGTAGCAGAAAAAGAAGAACGCATCGATGAACGATAAGAGTGAAAAACTGAGCGTTCTTTGCAAATGAAAACGAGTACATCTCCTCCAAAGAAAATTTGTTGGGGTCCAACCATTTATTGCAGCAAACAAACAAACTAAACCAACTAAGAAAACTAAAACAATTGACGCTCCAAGAAAAACACATAGTGCATGAAGCAATAAAAATATAGTGTTTTGAAAGGTGTCCTGATTTTTGCCGATGAAGAAGGGGTGCCTCGGGGGCATCCCCAAGCTTTGACGCTTGTACTTCTTGGATATTTCTTGGGGTGATGCATGGGCATCCCCAAGCTTGAGCTTTTGTCCATTCTTCAACTCATCTCATCATTCTCCAATCCCTACACTTGAAAACTTCCTTCATACAAAACTAAACACAAATCTATTAGCAACATTAGTGCAAGCATAACATATAATCAATCCTCTATTTGCTTCAGGTTTCAACTCAAAACCACCACATATATAGCATATACTACTGTTGCAACCTCCCCAAAAGTTCCATGATCAAAAGAACTCAAAAGAAAGCGATAAAGTGGCAAACACAAATATTGGCAGAAATCTGTCAAAACTGAACAGCTGACAAAGGTCAAATTTTTGAGGGATTTACTGTTGCTCAAATCAAAAAGTGTTCAACTAAGAAAAGTTTGGATATAACCTGGGGCATATGCACAAGAAATCGCAGGTCCAAAAGATAAACATAGAATTTTCACGAATTTTTACGGTGCAGCACCGAAAACAGTTTCAGGACAGCAACATCCCCAAATCTTTACCTCACTCAAATTAGAGGCTTCTCTTGGCACAAAAACGAAATAAACAAGATAAGGAGCAGTCATTACAGTAGTAATGACTTCCAAGACTCAAATAAAAGAAAAAGTACTGAAAAGAAAACATTGGGTTATCTCCAAAGAGTGCTTTTCTTTAACGCCTTTGAGCTAGGCGCAGAAAATTGCGAATCAAGTATTTTCAGCAGAAGCATTAAGATCAACAGTAGAGGTCTTGTCAATAAGGCATTGTATTTCATCCACATAGGTTTTTGAAGACCCTTTGTGATCATGCTTTGGTACACTACTCTCATCAAAAAGATTTTCAGGACAAATCCAGTCAAAATTATTTTCGAAAGCTTCATTCAATCCCAAAAGCTTGCAAGGTATAGGTATCTCGGCCTCCTCATAATTTGTACTAATAACCGTTATAGGTGAACCGAGTTTATTAAAACGTTTAAGAACCTTCCTAGCTTCAATAACGACATCCTTAAATTCTATACGCAAAGTTTCCAAGATAAAAGCTTTCTTTTCGGGATCCTCAATTTCATGAAGCTTAAGGAACATGTATTGCATAAAAGGATTAAGACTAGCAAACCTTGTTTCCAACATGTCAATTAATATAACAGAAGCAACTTCAATACTAGGAGCAAGCTCAACCCAAGACTTTTCCTCATCTTCCTCATGCATACTAATGTGATTAAAGAACTCCTCAATGTTACTTTTGCCAATAATCGAACCACTACCTACTGAGAGGTCCTCCAGAACGTACTTAGGGATCAACATGATAAACTAAAGCAAAGAAATAACTACTACCAAGGATTCTAATTTTTTTGGGTTTTTGATAAAAAGCAATGCAGGTAAAATAAATAAAGTAAAGCAAAACAATAACAAAGTAAAGAATGTGTGTGCGAAGAACTCCCCTCGCAGAAGTCTTCTCTTCCTCCCCGGCAACGGCGCCAGAAAAATAGCTGATGCTCCAAGTGAATGTGGCTACAGACTGTCCTTGTGCGTGGTGAATAACCAGCCCGTTGGGAACCCCAAGAGGAAGGTATGATGAGTGCAGCAGCAAGTTTTCCCTCAGTTTAAGAAACCAAGGTTTATCGAACAGGAGAGGAGAGACAATGACGACTGAAGGTGTTGCGGAACCTGCACACACACAAACAAATACTTTGTTCCCAACTTGCGATGAGGTTGTCAATCTCACCGGTTTGCTTGAAACAAAGGTTATGAGTGTATCGAGTGAAAAACAATATAGTATGCGAGTAAAGTAAACAGTACGAGTAAAGTAAACAGGTGATAGAAATATGATGGAAATAGGACCGGGGTCCACAGTTCACTAGTGGTGTCTCTCCATAGATAAAATAACACATGCTGGGTAAACAAATTACAGTTGGGCAATTGATAGAATAGAGATAACGTGATATGTCAAGAAGATCACTATGAGATTTACTCTGGGCATTACAACAAAATACATAGACCGCCATCCAACTGCATCTATGACTAATAATCCACTCCCGGGGATATCAATCCGAACACCCTAGAAGTATTAAGTTGCAAACAACAGATAATTGCATTAAGCAAAGTGTGTAATGTAAACAAAGCATATGCCCTTGAGCATATGAATGTTGTTTACTCCCTAGTAGCAACAGCACATCTACCACCTTAGAGGTTTCTGTCACTCCCCCAGGTGAAATAGAGGCATGAACCCACTATCGAGCATAAATACCCCCTCTTGGAGTCACTAGCAACTACTCGGCCAAGATAGCTACTAACAACGGAGAGCATGCAAGATCATAAACAACATAGAGATAACAAAAGATATAATTCAGTACAGCAACTTAATCATAAACACCAATATTCATCGGATCCCAGCAAACCAAACATGTAGAATTACATAACGGTGATCTCAATCATGTATGGCAGCTCATGAGATCTAAACATGAAGCACATAGTGGAGAAGACAACCATCTAGCTACTGCTATGGACCCATAGTCCAAGGTAGACTACTCACTCATCGCTCCGGAGGCAAGCATGGCGATGAAGAAGGCCTCCGGTGGCGATTCCCCTCTCTGGCAGGGTGCCAGGAAGAGCTTCTGGACCCTCCCGATCTTCGGGTCGACGGCGGCGGCGGATCGCGATGTGTTCTGGAAAATTGATCGGGCCCTTAGGTTTTTCTCGTCGGGGGGTCTTTATAGGCGAAGGGGCGTCATCAGAGGTAGGGCCAGGCAGCCACACACGGGGGTGGCGCGGGCCAGGGGCTGGCCGCGCCACCTATGCGTGTGGGCCCCTGGTCCCTCGCCTCCTACTCTCCTTCGGATCTCTGGAAGCTTCCGGGTAAAATAAGACTTTAGCAACTTGTTTCGTCCAATTCCGAGAATATTTCCTGTGTATCACTTCTGAAACACAAAAACAGCAGAAAACAGGAAACTGGCACTGTGGCACTTGTTAATAGGTTAGTTCCGGAAAATGCATAAAAATGCCACTAAGTGTAACGAAACAATAGGCAAATGGTGTAAAAACAAGCATGGAGCATCAAAAATTATAGATACGTTTGAGACGTATCAAGAAGCTTCAACGCCAAGCTCGAAGCCTGCGGCAAAAAATGGTTAGACAATCTCCAATCCATCCTGTGGTCCATCCGGACTACCGCCACAAAGCCCACCGGGGAGACTCCTTTCTTCTTGGTCTATGGGGCGGAGGCTGTTCTTCCCACTGACGTCAAGTTCGGGTCGCCAAGAGTGCTCGCCTTCAACGAGATTTGCCAAGAGGACCTCATCAAGGACCGCCTCCTCCAGCTCGAAGAAGCTCGGTGCCAAGCAGCGCTTCGCGCCGCGAGGTACCAGCAAGGACTACGCCGCTACCATGGCCGCCATGTTCGAGCAAGGACTCTGGAGGTCGGCGACCTAGTGCTGAGGAGGATACTCTCTCGCGAGGGCCTGCACAAGCTATCTCCAATGTGGGAAGGCCCCTTCAAGGTGACGCACATCGCCAGGCCAGGCTCGGCGTGGCCGGAAACTGCGGAAGGCATACCGGTGGGGAACCCGTGGAACATAGCTCATCTGCGAAAGTTGTACCCGTAGGTTCCTCACGAGGAGATAAAGACCGTTGCCATGGCACTTTGTATTATCTCAAACTGCTCTTCAGCACTGATATTAAGTTATTGCGCAATATAGCGCCTCTGCTTCGGCATGATATTAAAATGGCATGAAGTCCATTTATTTTCTGTTGTACTCCACGTGGAAGGGGGCTAGGCACGGTGTCTATGCTGGGGCCTTCGCCCGAAAAACAGCAAGCCCGAAAAACCCGAAGGGACTGAGCTCTGATCAGGGGCGACGGCCCCGTTATCGATCACCTCCAAGTACCCATGGTGCTTAGTTCCTCGCGAAGTACACCAGAAAATAAGAAATCTTTGGGAAAAGTCCAAGGTGTGCCCAAGGCACCCGCTAAGGACCAACACCTCGTGAGCAACCCTCATGAGGTGCAAGGACGCGTCGATGCACCTAAGCATCCGCAGGAAGATTCCCCTCGCTTGAGGAAGGCCAAACGCGGCAGGATTACTGAAGACTAAGGCCGCTCTGATCATCTTGCGAAGGAGACGCAGATCCGGAGGTCCGTGCCAGGCCCTTCACCTCGTGAGCAACCCTTAACGAGGTGTCGACGGTCTCTGGGCTCTCTTAAGCGTCGACGCTTTCACATCCGTGAGGGTCCAGCTTCCCTCAACGATGAGGAAGGCCCCGTGAATCGCCACGCGCGGCAATTTGCTCTTAGCTGCTGGCACAGATAGTGCCGGTCCCTGTGCCGGTCACAGGGGCATTGACGAGGTTTATCCCCGGCAATGCCCATGTCGAAGGGCTTTCGACCTAGGAAGCGTATTGGGGACCTGGCGAACTCGACGGTGATCAGACGAAAGCAAAGGAACACGAGGATTTACCCAGGTTTAGCCCCCTCGAAAGGTAAAAGGCCTACGTCCTGCTTGTCTGACTTTGTATTGATGGAGTGACTGTGGTGATGGTGTTACAATGGTGGCGTAGATTGGATCTAGCCGAAACAGAGGGCTCTAAGTCGTTGAGCGCTCCGGCGTGAGGTGGGTGGAAAAGTATCTAGTGTTTTGAGACCTCCCTCCCAGCCTTTTATATGCAAAAGCTGGGTCTCAGGATTGTCTCTCAAGCCAAGTACAGATCGGATCGATACTCAAATGAAAACCTAATCTATCTCCAAATATTCGGGTCCTTGCTTGCACGCCAAGTTTAGCTCCTGGGCCACGCTAGACTGTTGCCTTGATGGGCCTCGAGAGCCTTTCGAGAGATACCCTTCCTGGACCAAAAACCAGGTAGGCGAATATCGGGGGCCCGTTTGTCATTCCTTCGTCAGTAGCCCCCGAGTGCCTGGGATAGCCGAAGACTATTGCAGGGACTCCTCCCGAAAGTCTTCCTAGCTGCACCCGATATGAGCACTTGGCCTGTAGAACCGCAAATGTATAGAGGTTATTTGAATAGCATGCTTGTTTGGTTCGAAATTTTTGAGCTACTTTCATTTAGAGTCTCGAGTGTGCTTAAGCTGGGTTTGCAGAGGGATGCGCATAACCGGCCTGAGACTCACGCCGGGTCTCAGTTAATTGCATAGCCGCAAAGACATTCGGTTAGCTTACTCAGATTCGAGTCCCCCGACTCGAACCCGCGTGGGCTGGCGCTACTCTGACCCGAGCCGCGTTGGCCTTACCAGATCGGAGCCCAGTTCATTTATGAGGCATCCGATGCGTCCATCGGTGCAAACTTCATACTGTAGGTATGGAAAATTTCCAGCAGAGCGCGTTTGATACGAATACCGGGCCATCAGGTGTTGCAAACCATGGACTTACCTTCGTATTTGACATACGGCATCCGAACTGGTATATTGCCACCAAGATTCGGGCATGTTGATTGAGGAGCGTTGATAGCTCGAAAGAAAGGTTCAAAAAGGCATCAACCCATATTCGAACGGAATGACGGCTCTTAGCAGCCTAGGGACGCGTTTCGAAGGTTAAGGCGCTTTCTCCCATAGCATGGTGGCGCTAAAGGCTCGAAAGGGATGATTCGAAGGTCCGCAACCCCGCCTCGAATATCTTGAAGGCGCTGCTGGCCTGAAAGAAACAATTTGAGGGACCAAAATCTCGCCTCGAATATCTTGGAGGCGCTGCTGGCCCGAAAGGACAATTCGAGGGACCGAATCCCCGCCTCGAATATCTTGGAGGCACTGCTGGCCCGAAAAACAATTCGAAGGACCGAATCCCCTTCTCGAATATCTTGAAGGCACTGCTAGCCCGAAAGGACAATTCGAAACAATTTCGATCGAAAACTCCCTCGAAGGAGCAAACATTCCTTGCTCAAAGAACCCCATTCGAAACGTTCAGCAAAAGACAGAGTCATCGAAAAAACTCTGCATATGTTTGGGTAGCACAAAAGAGAGGAGCACAAAAAACCTCGAAGGAAACCCAGTCAAGAAGTCATCCGAGTGCAAGGGGCACATACCTTTGAGACTCGAAAAAATCCTTACCAGTCTTTGCCCTTTGAGTCGAAAAGAATCAACCTACTCAAAGGATTGCGTCATTGCTGATGATATGCTTCGTCGAGTGGTCACACCACCCTCTGCAGGAGTGGCCTGACCCTGCGAGGACTAGACATATGGTGGGCCCACCGGCCGCATGCCCCGGCCGTTGACAGTGTTTGACCGCACATCCCGCGCATGGGTGAGAAATAACCGGCACGGTTTCCTTGATTACCGTGCGTAGTGGACGCCGCAGCGCCCGCACGCTAACACGTGGACGGCTGGATCAGCTCGGTCGTTTACACTTCGTCGTGGACGGCTGAGATCTGACGTAGATTTCTAGAGGAGGAATAAATGACAGTGGCAGGGTAAACAGTCCGTCCCACTCCGCCGCCACCGTCTTCTTCCTTGCGCGTCGCTCCTATAGCTCTTCTCCATCATCTCCATTTCCACAATCCTTGCTATGCACTGAGGCCATGGGCAAGAGGAGCTCCACCGCCGCCGGCGCCGCCACTGGCGCCGCCGCTAAGAAGGCCAAGACGGCCGACGCCGACGGCTCCGTCGTTGGCCGCTGGGTCCAGACCAAGGTCGGGGACAAGGAGTTGTCGCAGGCCGAGAAGATGGGCTTCCTGAAGAACGCGCCGGCGGAATCGCTCGCCGCCGGCCCTGGGATCATTCCCCGGCCTCCTCCTGGATTCCGGGTAATTTTTATCGCCTTCTTGCTGCGGGGTTTATCTCTTCCCCCACATCCTTTCCTCCGCGGTCTTCTTTTTGCTTACGGGATTCAGCTCCATGACCTGAATCCCAATTCCATCCTTCACATTGCGTGCTTCATCACGCTCTGTGAATGTTTCCTGGGGATTGAACCCCACTGGGAGCTGTGGCGCCGAATCTTCGTTATTCGGCGCCCTCTGCCATTCCAGACCGGCGGTTTCGGCGTTCAGGTGCGCCCGGACATCGAATACTTCAACTTCCAAACGCCCGAAAACAATCCTGGCTGGAGGACGAAGTGGTACTATGCCAAGGACAAATCCTCCGACGACGAAAGTTTCAGACTCGAGGAATTTCAGCCCACCGGCGTTCTTCGACCTCGCATGTCTTGGAAGCATGACCTTTCTGACGAGGAGATGAAGATCACAGAGCCGCTGATGGAGAAGATCCAGCAGCTCCGAGCCACTCCTAAGAAAGAGCTTTCGGGCATCCAGCTCATCCGGACCTTCATCGAGCGTCGAATCCAGCCTCTCGCTGCCCGAGCCCACTGCATGTGGGATTACAGCGACCATCGGGATTTGACCCGCATCTCCCTGGACGAGCTGCATGAGGCCGAGATCGACGAGTGCGTGCGCACCGTCACGAACATCAAGAAGAAGAATCCCGTGCCAAAAATCTTCGGCACAGTGGCCTTCAGCAAGGCCTTTCCCCGCACCGAGGTACGATCTTGATCTCAATCGGATACCTTTCTTATTTCATAGCCGAATCGACCAGTATCGAATGCGGTCCATATCCTTGTGCAGGTGATCGACGTAGCTCGATGCTATCCACCTCAGCCCGAGATGGGCGAGTATCCGGGGCGCGATTTCACCGAAGTGCCGGAGGGATCGACCTCCGCTGCTCCATCGCCACCGAGGGTCCCGAAGAGACAATGAATTGCGGATGTTGTCGATGATTCAGAAGACCTTGATGACACCCATTTCACTTCGGGTGCTGACGGCAACAGCGCGATCCCCGCCTCACCTTTGAGCCGCCGTCCTCCTCCTCGAACAGAGAAGAAGATCCTTCCGAAGTTCGGGATCGACGCGTCGTAAGTTTTCCTTGCTGAACTCGTACATCTTGTGGTCTTATTTCGAATTAACTGTCCGGTTTTGACATTGATGCTTGCTTCAGATCTTCCACCGAGGAGATGTCGACCTGTCCGGGGGATCAAGACCAATACCAGGTCCGACCCCACGACGATGCCCTCGAACAAACTGCAGACTCGCAGGAGAAGGCTGCCGACGTTGCCGCCCCCGAAGCCGTTCTCACGAAACCTTCGACCTCTTCCAAGAAGAAGACGACGGAACACGAGTTCGTCCTTGTCTCCTCGTCTGGCGGGCCTTCCGGTCCTAACAACCATGTAAGTCCAAAGATTCCCAACTTGCGTTTCGTGTGTTTGACCATCAGTAGCCCCCGAGGGTGGGTCTAAGTGTTTACACTTAGGCTCGCCCTCCGAACCATGACTCGAGGGTTAATCTTTTGTTTTGCCTTCTTTAGCCTGTTGTTAGGGACCTGTCGAAGGTTTGTAGGAGCTTCTTCGCCTTGGAGGAAGAGAACCGAAAGCTGTCCGAGCAGCTTGAGGACATACGACGTGAGTACTGCCTCTCCTTCTTGAGCTTCTGATTGTAGCCTTGCTTCCTTTACCCGCAACACTGCTCCTTCTTGAATGAACATGAATCACCACGCAAGCTGCCACCGACAAGACGGCCCTGAAGGCGCAGCTGGATGACCTCACGGCGGAGAATTCGGGGCTGAAAGCCAAGACTGACGAGCTAGCCGATGAGGTCGCCCGGCTGAAGTCCGAGTCGACCAAGGCCCAGGAGCTTGCCAGGACGCGTCGCATAGAGGCCGAAGCGAAGGAAAAAGACCTGCAACAGCGTCTACAATCTTCGCTCGATGCTTTACATGGTGAGTCCTCAACCTCGTCTGGATTAGTTTGCGTGTCGAAGGGTCCTCTAGTTGACCCGGTAGTGTGTTCTTTCCTGTAGCCGCAGCTGAATTGGACGCCGGAGCTATGAAGAAGCCCACTGGGCTCGAATCCAGTGTTGGCCTCGCCGAGCGCCTGAGTCGGGAGGTTGGCAACCTCCTGGCGAGGGTGCGGTCGACGCTTGTCCGCGTTCGGGATACGTCTGTACCCGACTCGGTCAGCGACACCATTGCGGGGATCATCGAAGCTCTGGCGGTGAAGGCAGACGGCGAAGACCCGTTAGTTGCCGCGGTTCGCCGATAGGTAACTATCGGCTCCGAGTCTGTCTTCTCCATGATGATGATGCACGATGTGGAGTTCGATGCTGACAAGGTCACGAGCTCATATCCGAAAGACAAGGACAGACGCGACAAGCCCGCCAAGAGTTATGTTGCTCGTGCTCGCGATCTGGCCGCCCGAATGACGAGCTTCTTGGCCGAGAGGAACGAGAAGCGCGCGGCGGCGAGGGCTCGAAAGCGTGGCGCATCTGGCGCACCATCTAGCAAAGCTGGTAGCTCAGCGTAGTGCGAGTAGTGCTCCTGCCGCCCATCTGTAATTAGCTTTTGTAGTGTCCCGCCGAGGGCTGTGACTCTGACTAGGACCCCTTTCTGCTGTAAAACTTGTTCTTTTGTTATGTTAATCTTCTTGGCATTTGATTGCCGATGCTTGTGTGTGATGCCCGGCTTCTCGTGTAGGATCCTTCTCTGACTTCTGGTGCGTGGCCTATTTCATACGAAACGGTTGGCAGTACTTCTGGTGCCGTTGAGCGAAGAGCGCCTTCCTCGGGCGAATTGGCGCTAATTCGATCTTTGCGCGATCAACTCCAGAATACGCAGCATCAGCTGAAGGTAGTTACTGCCAAAGTCGACGTTGCTCTGTCAAAGGCGTCGCATGCTGCAGACTGCGAGAAATTTCTTCTCGATGAGATCGAGAATCTTGGAAAATCCCTGAAGTGTGAGTCCCTAAACCTCTCTAGCTGTGCATTGTGGCTTGAGTCTATAGGATTTGATTTGCTGTCTCTTTTCGCAGATGTGTGCCTCAATAGTGCAGCCGAAGCCCGACGCGTGAATGCGCATCTTGTTGCTGCCCAAACACATGCCAATTCGGTTGCTGACAACTTCTGGGCCGATCGGTCGAAAGCGATGAAGCTGACACTTCTGCAAGATAGGATTGCTCAAGCTGGAGTGCTGACTGAGACAAGCCGAAGCGCTCTCGCGCTGGTGCACCAGGTGATGTTCCCTTTGAACAACCAGCCCGAAGGTCTGCCGGCATTGCTCGATCGATTCAAAAATGGGAACGCTGTGTATTCCTTTGTCCGGGAGCATTTGCGCTGCGGGGCTGTGGTCGCACTTGCTTTCGTGCGTGCTCACTATCCTGGGATTGACCTGGAGCTTCTGAAGAGGCTTCCTCCGTCGCCCAGTGGTCGCTATAATATGGAGCACCACTATGCTGCTTGTAGAGTTACAGGCGACAGTATCGCTCGACAGATTGTCATCGAAAGTGATCGGCAGAGAGCGAACCAGGGTGCCGCGGCGCCATGAACTAGCCTTGTGGCTGTGTCTGTACCTCCACTCTGTGTACGTATTGTATACATGTGTCTTATTCGTCTGTGGCAAAGGCGGAGCTCTCGAGCACAGGTTAGGAGGGCAAAAACCCCCAAGCGTAGGTCGAGAAAACGCAGCCCTCGAGCGTAGGTCGAGAGAGCGCAGCCCCCGAGTGTGGGGCGGAGCCCCCGAGCATAGGTCGGAAGGCGAAGCCCCCGAGTGTGGGTCGAAAGGCGAAGCCCCCGAGCGTGGGCGAAGCCCCCGAGCGTGGGTCGAAAGGCAAAGCCCCCGAACGTGAGTCGAAAGGAGAAGCCCCCGAGCGTGGGCGAAGCCCTCGAACGTGAGTCAAAAGGCGAAGCCCCCGAGCGTGGGTCGAAGCCCCCGAGCGTGAGTCGAAAGGCGAAGCCCCCGAGCGTGGGTCGAAAGGCAAAGCCTCCGAGCGCGGGTCGAAAGGCAAGGCCCCCAAGCGCGAGCATGCACAGATGTCGATTCATAGAGTGAGGAATTTGGATTTTATTGCTTGGTGCCGAAGGCACAATGTTGGGCGCGGGCTGCTGCCGATGCCTGATTACATAGTAGAGGGGGTAAAGGAGACAGCTTTGCTAGCTAAGGATAGAAGCGGCGCAACTGCGCGGCGTTCCATGGGTTCTCTACGTCTTTCCCCGTTTTCGGGTTGCGTAGGCGGTATGCCCCTCCTGGGATGACCTCATGGACGAGGTACGGGCCTTCCCATGGTGGCTCCAGCTTCGATGTGCTTGTCTGCTTGAGGCGGAGCACAAGGTTGCCCGGCTCGAATGAGCGTCTGCGTACCCGCCTGCTGTGGTAGTTGCGGAGGCTCTGCTGGTAGACCGCCGATCGAACGAGGGCGACATCTCGAGCTTCGTCTAATAGATCTTGGGCGTCTTCTAACACCTTGTCCGCATCTTCTTCGACGTAAGCGGCCACGCGGGGCGCGCTGTAGCGCACATCCGTGGGTAGCACTGCTTCTGCTCCGAAGAGCAAGAAGAAAGGTGTATAGCCCGTCGAAGAATTGGGCGTTGTTCGCAGGCTCCAAAGTACCGAAGGCAATTCCTCGACCCAGGCTCCTGCTGCGCGTTTAAGGGGTCGAAGTAGTCGCTTCTTCAGGCCTCCGCATACGAGTCCGTTGGCCTTTTCGACCTGGCCATTAGACTTGGGGTGCGCCACCGAAGCGTACTTGAGCTTGATACCGAGGTTTTTGGCGAAGTCCTGGAATTCGCCCAAAGTGAAGTTGGTGCCGTTGTCGGTGATAATGCTGTTCGGGACGCCGTACCGGTAGACGATGGACTCGAAGAACTTGACCGTCGTGGTCGCCTCTTGGTTGGTGACTGGAACAGCCTCTATCCACTTGGAGAACTTGTCCACTGCGACTAGCAGGTAAGTATGACCTCCTCGGGATGATTTGGGGAGAGGCCCCACTTGACCGAGCCCCCACTGTGCGAAAGGCCAGGCCACAGGGATGGTGTGCAGTTCGGACGCCGGCGCGTGCGGCTTGGTGGCGAATAACTGGCATGCTTCGCAGTGCTGGACGATGTTCCTGGCATCGTAGAGGGCGGATAGCCAGTAGAATCCGGACCGAAAAGCCTTGGCCACGAGGGTTCGGCTGCAGGCGTGGTGCCCACAGGTTCCTTCGTGGATTTCTCGAAGGAGAGCGATCCCATCTTCCTGCGCTATGCACTGTTGGAGCACCCCTGTGGTACTGCGCTTGTAGAGCTCCCCGTTGATTATCGTGAAGGCCTTGGAGCGCCACATGACTTGTCGGCGACGGATGGGATCTTCTGGGAGCTCGCCCCGCATCAGGTATGCCAAGTACGGTTTCGTCCATGTGGCTTCGACGAGCATGACTGTGCCCGCGTCTTTCGGGAGATCTTCTGTTCCTGTTGCTTGGGCGGTGCTGGCCTGCCGAGCCCCCGAGCGTGTTGCCAACGCCGGGTCGGTCACTGATTTGATCTTGACGGAGCGCTCGAATATCTCTTCGAAGAAGACTCCAGGTGGTATTGAGAGGCACCTAGACCCGATATTGGCCAAGTTGTCGGCCTCCTCATTGCTTTCCCTACCGATGTGCGTTACTTCGCAGCCCTCGAATTCGCCTTCGAGCTTGTCGTACATGGCGCGGTATGCGATCATGTTCGCACAGGTTGCGTCGCATTCCTTCATGACTTGCTGGGCGATGAGGTTCGAGTCTCCATGAATCTTGATGCGGGTGGCCCCGCAGGCCTTCGCCATGCGCATGCCATGGAGGACGGCTTCGTACTCTGCCTCGTTGTTGGAAGGATTCGGGAAGCGCATGCGGAGGACGTAGCGCATCCTGTCCCCTTGCGGTGACACCAGGACCACTCCTGCTCCTGCCCCCGAAACCCGCTTGGACCCATCGACGAAAATGGTCCAGCTGTTCGACAGGTCTGGGAGCTCGGGCATCTGGGCTTCTGTCCACTCGGCTATGAAATCCAGTAGGACCTATGACTTGATCGCGGACTGTCGCTGGTACGTGATCTCCCAGGGTCCTAGCGTGATTCCCCATAGCGACACACGCCCTGTAGCGTCTGGGTTGTTGAGGATGCTGGAGACTGGATTCGAGGCCACTACTATGATGGAGTGGCACTCGAAATAGTGTGGCAGTTTCTTCCCTGTCATGTAGATGGCGTATGCCAACTTCTGATAATGGGGGTATCTTTGCTTGGTCGGTGATAAGACTTCGCTCAGGTAGTACACGGGCCTCTGTACGCCGTGCTCTTTGCATTCTTCTGCGCGTTCGACCACGAGTACTGAGCTGACCACCTGATTCGTGGCCGCGATGTATAGCAACATCGGCTCTTTTTCCCGGGGTGTGACGAGAACTGGGGAGGTTGACAGACGACGCTTGAGGTCGTCGAACGCGGCTTGTGCCTCCTCGGTCCACGTGAAGTTGTCTGTTTTCCGGAGCAGCCGATAAAAAGGGAGTGCTTTTTCGCTGAGCTTACTGATAAAGCGGCTAAGTGCTGCGAGTCGACCTGTCAACTGCTGGACATGTCGAAGCGTCCTTGGAGGCTACATGTTGATGATGGCCTGTATCTTCTCTGGGTTGCCCTCGATTCCTCTCTCGGAGATGAGGTAGCCCAGTAGTTGGCCGGTGGGTACCCCGAAAGAGCATTTCTTCGGGTTGAGCTTGATGCTGTATCTGTCGAGGTTGGCAAAGGTTTCTCGAAGGTCATCGAGCAGGCTGTCTGCCTTCGCGGTCTTGATGACAATGTCGTCTACGTAGACCTCTATGTTGCGGCCAATTTGCTCCTTTAGACACGCCTGCATGCACCGTTGATAGGTGGCTCCGGCGTTCTTGAGCCCGAAGGGCATCGTCATGTAGCAGTATACCCCGTGCGGGGTGATGAATGCCGTCTTGTCCTCGTCTTCTACTTTCAGTCGTATCTGGTTGTACCCGGAGTAGGCGTCGAGGAAAGAAATGCGCTCGCATCCTGCCGTAGAATCGATGATCTGGTTGATTCGAGGCAGGGGGAAGTAGTCCTTCGGGCAGTGCTTATTTAAGGCTGTGAAGTCGATGCACATCCTGTAGACCTTGGTGTCCTTCTTTTCCACCATAACCGGTGGCGAGAGCCACCTAGCTTCCTTGATCTCTCTGATGAACTTGGCTTCGAGGAGGCGGTTGATTTCTTTGCCCATCGACTTGGCCTTCTCTGGATTATACCGGCGCATAGACTGCTTGACCGGTTTCGTGTTGGGAAAGATCTTGAGCTCGTGCTCGGCGAGTTCCCTGGGGATGCCTGGCATATCTGCTGGACACCAAGCGAACATCCTCCAGTGCTCACGGAGGAACTCAACGAGCATGCTTTCCTATGCAGGGGAGAGGGAGTTTGACACCCGCGCCGTCTTGGTTGGGTCCGTCGGGTGGATCTGGTGCTCTCGGGTGTCCTTGGTGGCATTGAACGACAGTTCTAGGGCGTTCTGCTGCGCCGGTGGATCGATGTCCATCACCGTGGCCTCCCGAATATGGTGCAGCTCCTCGTGCACACCGAAGGTTTGGGACATGGTATTGAAGTCCTTGTCGCAGTTTTCGGATCGGGCGAAGCTGCCGCTGATCGTCAGTGGTCCCCTGTTTGCGGGCATTCGCAGCTTGAGGTAAGCGTAGTGGGGTACCGCCATGAATCGGGCGAACGCTGGCCGCCCGAGGATAGCGTGGTACTGCGAGGGCCAGTCAACGACCTCGAATTCGATCTTCTCCTTTCTGAAGTTTGCTGGAGTGCCGAAGATGACGTCGAGATGTATCGCCCCCAATGGGTACGTCGGCTTTCCTGGGACGATTCCGTGGAAGGAAGTTTCCGTTGGCAGGAGATTGTTTAGCAGAATCTTGATTTTTCGTAGTGTGTCTGCGTAGATGAGGTTCAAGCTGCTGCCTCCGTCCATGAACACCTTTTTAGAGGTGAAACCCCCTATCTGTGCCTCGAGAACCAAGGCATGGTGTCCTGGGCGTGGGATCTTCGGTGGATGATCTGACCGGTCGAAACCAATCGGATGTTCGGACCAGTTCAGGTATTCGGGAGTGGCCGGTGGCGCGTGTTCGGCGTGAAACACCTCTCTTGCGCGTTTTCGCTGAACTTTATTCGTCGGGCGCCCCCTCTGAATCATGGGCACGAAACCTCTTGGCGACAGGAACTCTTCTTCCTCGTTGGCCGGCTGTCGCTGCTCGACGTGCTGGATCATGGCGGCCTGGTGGCCCTACTGTACAACATTTGCTGGAGGGTTCGGCGGTGGTGGTGGAGCGTTGTAGGCTATCGCCCCTGCCACTGGTTGCTCGGCGCCCATCCTCTCCTGAAGTGCCCGGTTGAGACGAAGGAATTCCCTACACTCGATTAGGAGGTGTGCAGGTCTTCGTACTCCGTCTTTGTCGAGGTACGTATGCCTTGGGCATCCGCTATCAAGCATCTCCTCTGCCGATATCTGTGGCTGTCGTCGGCGCCACTCCTTACTTGGCTTCGAGGCACTTCTACTACTGCTACCATGGTAATTGTTTCCTTGCCGCGGTAAGTCGCGGTTGTCTTCACGATCTTCGTGTACGTAGCCTGCTGCTGCCATGTCCGTGTTCTCCGTGTTGTCGTAGCGGTTCCGACGGCCCTTCTTTCGGGATCCGGGGTGGAACTGCTCTTTCGCGTCGACATCGCGTTCTGCTGACCGACGGCGGCTTCTGGGCGCCGAGATGGAGTCTTCGCCATCAGCCCATTCGTTCGCCAAGCTCATGAGGTGGTCGACAGTCCTTGGCTTGCAGCGTCCAAGCTCTTCCTTGAAATCGCGTCTGAAGAGGCCGTCGCGAAAGGCGTCGATGGCCCTTTCGGGCGAGATATTTTCCGTCATGTTCCGGAGGCTGATCCACCATGAGATGTATGATCTCAGGTTTTCTCCGGTTCTCTGCACGCATAGGCGTAGTTCTTCGAACGACGTAGGTCGTCGCGAAGTGCCTCGGAAGTTAGCGATGAACGCTTGCCAAAATTCTTTCCAAGAGCGGATGCTATCCGGGGCGAGATTATTCAGCCATGCCCTTGCGTTATCCTTTAGATGTAGTGACAGCAACTGGAGGGCATTGTCTCTAGATCCACCACTGATTTTGACAGCAGTTATGAAATCATTGAGCCAAATTCGGGGGTCCTGCTGCCCATTGAACTTGACTATGCCATCGCTGAGCTTGATTCCCTTCGGCAACGGTGCGGAGCGGATTAAAAGGCTAAAGCAATCTGCCCTGCACAATCCATCGTTGGTGCCGCCGAATGTCTCCACCTCGCGATCTCCCTCGAAGCGGCGCGCTTCGCGCCGCGCTCGCGCTTGGTCGACCCTATTCTGGGCCAGACCATGCCGAAGCTCTCCGTTGAGAGGTTCGACCGCTTGCGTCCGAGGCACTACAGGTGGCACCGGTGCTGGGTGCCTAGCTTGCTCCGCCAGTGGGGCGATTCTCCTTGCTGTCGCATCATGTCCTGAGTCGGGCATGCCTTGGAGCACCCTTACTCCTTCGAGTGCCAGATTTCTCAGGTGTCGCATATGCTCATCGCCGTTGGATGCGTTCGCGGGAATCTATGCCGCCGCGGCCATGATCGCAGCCTCCTTGGTCTTGGGCATCAATTCTGCCTCGTTGAACTCTGCCTCCAGATTTCGGGTGATATTGTGCATATCGGCCCCTAGCTGGGTGCGTGATCTTGATCTGTGCTGGACGCTTGATGAATAATGGGACGATCTTTCGGCCCGTCTTCTGCTGGACGCATCGGCCTCCTCTCTTCGCCGTTCCAGTACTCGCCTGTCAGCACTGATCTGGTCCTTCTGCTCCTGGACGACGAACCGGAGCGCAGCCAGATCGCTTGGGCTTGGGTTGGGACCGAAGTTCACTTCACCCGCGTAAACCCTTCTTGCGAACCGGATCTGGTCATGCGTGACCACCTGGCGGCCGCTGTCTGCCTGGTTTCGGCCGTCGTTGTCTCTGTTCTCGTTTCCGTCGCCGTGCGATGCCATCATGCAGTGACCCCCGGTCCACGTGGCCGAATCGTCGCTGATTTCGCCCAGTGTTGGAGGGTAGACGTCGTCGCTTTCGATGTAGGGCCCAACTTCGATCATGAAGTCCGAATCATAATTAGCCACATAGCCATCGCTAGATGTGGTAGATTCGTAGTGTGAGGCGGAGCTTGCTGAATTGCCGATTTTCCCCTTAGCTTCGGGGTAGACGTCGTCATCGTCATCTGAGCATGTGTAGTCCGAGTATAACCCTTCGATGTCGTCAGGGTCATACGGTGTGGTGCGGAGCGTGAGGGCGTTGAGAGCCCGATCGCACTCAGATATCGTCGGGTAGACATCTGCTGTGCCCCCCCGAGGATCTTCACAGCCGACGATCTCGTGGGATGAGAAATCTCCGGCGCCCACGTAGTGGTATGCGTCGCAATCGACGCAGTATGCGGTGGTCGGGGATGGAGGTGGATCTTCGAAATCGTTCGACCCAACTGATGGGGTCGAAGTTTTCAGCTTTGGTTCCTCCTCCGACGGTGCTAGTAGCGCACTTGTCGAGGGTTTGCCTCCGACGACTGGTGGTGTTGTCGCTTCGGTCATGAGTGGAGCCGATTCACCGATGGAGAGTAGTTCCATCGCTCCATTGCTGTCGACGTGGAAGTTGAACAGTCCGAAGGCCATGTCATAGCCTCCGAACGCTGCTCCTGTTGCGCTTGAGAGGGGGTCGATGACGTTCGCCGCTGGAGTGGGCTTGGCAGCGCTTGTCGATACGTTGTCGACGACGATCGAATCAGCGGCGTCGTCCCCCAGTTCCGTCGAGTTGGCGTTGACGACAGCCGGCACAGCGATGCCGATGATGGTGTCGATGTCGATCTTGGTGGTGACGTCGGCTGGCACAGCGATGCCGACGACGGTGTCGATGTCGATCTTGGTGGTGACGTCGGCCGGCACAACGATGCCGACGACGGTGTCAATGTCGATCTTGGAGGTGGTTGGTGATGGAGCCGGAGAATCCATAGATCCAGATCCCGTCGTCCCCATGGTCGGCGCCAATTGACGAGGTTTATCCCCGGCAATGCCCATGTCGAAGGGCTTTCGACATAGGAAGCGTATTGGGGACCTGACGAACTCGACGGCGATCAGACGAAAGCAAAGGAACACGAGGATTTACCCAGGTTCAGCCCCCTCGAAAGGTAAAAGGCCTATGTCCTGCTTGTCTGACTTTGTATTGATGGAGTGACTGTGGTGATGGTGTTACAATGGTGGCGTAGATTGGATCTAGCCGAAACGGAGGGCTCTAAGTCGTCGAGCGCTCCGGCGTGAGGTGGGTGGAAAAGTATCTAGTGTTTTGAGACCTCCCTCACAGTCTTTTATATGCAAAAGCTGGGTCTCAGGATTGTCTCTCAAGCCAAGTACAGATCGGATCGATACTCAAACGAAAACCTAATCTATCTCCAAATCTTCGGGTCCTTGCTTGCACGCCAAGTTTAGCTCCTGGGCCACGCTAGACTGTTGCCTTGATGGGCCTCGAGAGCCTTTCGAGAGATACCCTTCCTGGACCGAAAACCAGGTAGGCGAATATCGGGGGCCCGTTTGTCATTCCTTCATCAGGCATCTTATTCGCCTTCTTTTTTCGTTTGTTTTATCGATTTGTTTTTTCATTTTCAGGGATTTGGGGTTTTTTGTTTTCGAACTCTTTCTTCAACTACTTGTCCCAGGAATCGTTCGATGTCGTCGCCAGTGCCGACCCCGTCATGAGCTCTGAGGCGCAGGAAGGCCTCCCGCCGGCGTTAATAACTCGCTAGGGCTCTCGAGCGCGCGGACGACCAGGACAACGGCAAGCAACAAGGAGCGGAAAGGCAAAGGAAATTTCATTGATAGCCCCTAGTGGGGGAAGGAGCAGAGGCACGGCGGGGCATACCCCACCGGCACGAACCACATTGCAAAAGAGGGGAGGAGACTTGCTCCCCTCCCTAGAAGGCTACCGCGCCAAGGCCGCCCCTTCACTGCGCCACGGGCTGGGGGTAGGTGCGGCGGACGCCAGCGGCGGCGAAGATCCGCACCGAGGCCTCCAGCATCCCCAGCTTGAAGCGGAAGACGAGGTGGTCGCCGACGCGGAGGCGGTGGCCGAGGGCGAAAGCCCTCCAGCGCCCGGAGAGGACGGCGTTGCCGCCCGCTCCGAGGATGATGTCCACAGGCCAGAAGAGATCTGGCCTGCTCTGCTTCGCCAGCGCGACCTCTCCGGAGGAAGCGCCAGGGGCATAGATCACCCTCCGGACTGCGTCGGGCAGCTAGAGGGAGTCAAAGCTCCAAAGGTCAACGACGACGAGGAGCTCCAGGAAGCGGGACCCCAGGGCGATGAGGGGTCCCAGCATTGCCGCCGCCAAGGGGCGGGGAGTGGCGACCACTCCGGTCACCGGCGGGGCCGCCTCCTGTGGCCCTGGGCCATCTGCGGCCAGGGGGAGGGGGCCCAGTGCGGCCTCCACCTCCCGGACCACCCGATCGATGCTTCCCGGGGAGCGAGGAGCCGGCGCCGCCGCCACCGGCGACGGCGCATGCAGAGTGCCTCCAGGCGCAGGACCCCGAAGGGTCAAGGCACCGGAGGCCCCCGGGGCGGCGTGATTTGCCTCACCCTGCCTCGGCGCACCGATGCACAGGGGGCCGCCGGCGCCGGGCGTCCACCGGGCCGGAATCTTCGCCTTGTTCTTGCTGCCCGGGGGCGCCCGCGACGCTTCGCCCCCGAGCTTGATTATGCGGCGGCGGAGGAGGCAGAGGGATCCATTGGCTTGGGGAGCATTGAGGAAGAAGTGCCACTGGAGGAAGAGGGTGAGGTGCCGGAGGTCTCGAGGAGGCTGTATTTAAGGGGTGCGGCCGGCGTCAATGTGTCAAATCTTAGCGCGGGAATCGAAGCGTTGGCGCAGCGCTCTGCAGCGAAGTGACACGCCATCATGACGGTTTGATGCCTCGGGGACTGCAGCGTCGCCCGCCGTTTCGTCTCACCAGCTGCGGTCGTGCCACACGTCCGCGGCCTCTGCATCTTCACATGGTCCTCTGACCGCGCGTTGACGTGTGCCGTTGGAGGGCCCAGCAGCTTCTGGGGGCCCCTGGCCCTTCGCTCCCTCAAGAGGGTGCGTTCGCGGGCCAGGCTCCCAGGGGCTACTGTCGGTGTTCTGGATACCGAGGTATCCCGGTCCACCTGCTCCTGGGCCCCTTCAACAGCCCAGCTTCGGCCCAGGGGTGGAACGACAACCGAAGCCAATGGAGAAGACCCTCATGAGGAGGCGCCTCATGAGGAGAACGACGACCAAAACTGCTAAGGACCAGAAGACCTCCTCATGAGCTTCTGCTGATGAGGGGAAGGACCACATCCACGTCAGCTCGGCACGTTTGCATGCAGAGCAAGCAGATAAGGGCAGAAGACCGCGTACCGCCCACGCTGCCCCCAACAGGGAGGAGACCAACTTTCGCCATGCCTTCATAAAGCGGCACAGTGGTTGTTGGCCACCCCCCTAAAAATAGCGTGGATGGTGCAGGGCGCCAGAGAGAGACGTCAGCTTCCTCCACCCACTCCTGTGGACCGGCGCCACTACTCTATGAAGACTACATCCACGGAAGAATCAAGACTACAGCTGTCCTCCCTCCTTGGCCGTGTGTGGCAACCCCTTCCCCGAGAAGATAAGGGGAAGGAGGACCTTGGCGCTATAAAAGGGGGAGAGACCACCCCTTAGAGGGGATCGAATCTTCATCTCCGGGCTCCTAGCTAGGCTAAGTTGGTTCTTCTACCTCTGGCCAGTTAGAGCTCTGTAACCAAGACCTTGTACTCCTTGCGAGGTATCGCGTCGTAATACAAGAAGGCAGGAAGTAGGGGTTTTACCTCACCACGAGGGCCCTGAACCTGGGTAAAGCTCGGCGTCTCTCTCTGCAGTGCGTTGTGCGTTCGACGACTCGAGGCTTCCATCACCGTGTTTCGTTGCGATCCAAGATCTCCCACGTTCAGCCCCCTGCGTTCGAATCTTTGGATCCGTCGCGTGGTACCCCGTGTTCTTGCGACACGAAATCCATCGACAGATATGATCCTCGGGTAGGCCTGTGGCCTAACCTATTCAAAACCTATCAATTAATATTTTGTCCCATGTAAGTTGTTATCATTCTATCTTTCAAATAAAACCTATCTTGTTGTTTTCCTCTCAATCCTAAAAACCCTAACTCTAATGTCTTACCATAATACATTAGGAGCCCCTTCTTTGAGGACTATGGCACTAATCAATTTAGCCAAATAAAACACTTCTGAGGTTAGAGGAACCATTTCCATCCAACCCTAAGAAGTTCCTCTCCATTTTAAAAAATTATTTTCTTGCAGACATTTCATCAAACGCCTAGTGTGCAGACTATCTTTGTTTCTGTTAACAGATTTAGTTTTTGGACACTTGTATTAAGCTCATCTATTCTATTCATGACAATGTACCTTCACAGAACTCATCTTTGGAATGTGTTCTTCCATTCTCTCCATTACCACTTGGTCAATTGAGTCCATCTCCTAATTATTTCAATCTTGTTTCTGAGGCTAATCAACTCACTGACCATTTGACTATTATCCAATGCACCTTTGCTCCCACCTTTAAATTTCACAATAAGTTGTCCAAAGACTATCCTATGACCTAATCCTCTTCCTTTTGATCTGCCCTAGCCATCTATGCATTTTCTGGTGCATCTTGAAGCATGCCACCCATTTATGTGACCTTGTTTTGAACCCTAGTCAAACTGTTTGCACCCTTTTTGTCCTCCCATAATCTTCTTGGTCACATGTTAAGACTCGCCATAAATTTCTCTCCACAATTCAATTTATCTCTGCTAACATCTGGAAATTATAATTTTACATAATATCACTCCTCCTCCATCAAAAATAACTATTTCTTTGTTTCATCTTTATTTCTTTAAAACAAAATGCATAGGAATGGTAAAAATGTTGTTCCATGTCCTTTCCTTCTCATCAAATAAATTTTATACTCTCTTACCATGCTATCTTAATTCCTATAGAATCCTATGGACCCAAAACCCTATTTGCCTACTTACAAAATTCTCCAAGATTTTGTTAAATATTATTCATTGGGCAAACTTTCAAAATACCAATGTTGGTGACTATATTAAACTTGCAAAGAATGGTAAGGTCACACCCCATCTTCTCACTACCCCTCAGATCAATTCACACATGCACCTTCTTGGAGAAAATCTAATTTAACTCACACCACAAATATTGGATCATGCATGCATTTATCACCATATCCATATCCAATTTTCGAATTCTATTTGGAACCTCACCAAGCCACCCTTCCCATGATCACTCCAGCACCCCAGAGAATTTCCCTACCCTACCTGCACGCTCCCTATCTAGCCCCAAGCCTCCTCTCTCTCTTGCGCTCTAGATGGCCGATGGCACGCTCTGTTTTTAAAACGAGCACCTTTGCTCGAGCTACCTCGCCACTGGCTTCCCATACCCACCCTTAAGCCTTCCCATGCACGCCAACCACTTTGTCAAGTTCCTCTCGCCCTCTCTCGCGCGTGCTCTGGGAGCCGACCAATTGTCGAACACCTGGCGTGCGCCTAGTCGATGTTCTCTCCCTGTGCCGACTGAGCATCCCCGCGCCTTAGACTTCGCCTGCGCCCTCGCCTAGCCTTTCTTAAACCTCTGGCGTAGACCCAGCTCCTCTATTTGTCCCTATCTCTCTGGCCACACTCGCCGCCCACTCAAGCTAGTGAGCGTCGAGCTATGCCGCCCACAGCTGTCCCTGCACGCTACCCTCCCTTCCCTCTTAAGCACGCCTGGGGCTCCTATTCTTCACACACCCCCACTACCGCTTGCTCAGAACCAGCCCAGGTAGAGCCCCTGCTCTCCTCCCTCTTCCACCCTCCCTTGTCTCTGTCTCGAGCTCCGCCGCGAGTACCTCGGCATGGACAGCGACTTGCAGACCGCCTCCCTCTCTCCTATTCCTTCCTAGAGTTTCCCCTATCTCTCCTGAAGCTCACCTTTGCCCTCTTTGGTTCCAGGGACGCCGGCATCCTCGAGTTCATCATCGACCACATCCGGCCACCGCAGGTCACCGTGGAGCTCCTCCGTCTGGGCCTCGTGGTCGACCAAGGAGTGGCTCAGGAGATCGGTGGCGCTGTGCTGGGCCTCCGCATGCCTTCTGCGCATGCAGGAGGGCTCTGGAGCTCACTCCGGCAAATCTTCGGCGGGATTTCGGTGAGCAGCCGTCGTCCCCTTTTATTTCCAACGCCCACTTCTGGTCAGTCAATCCTGGCCGCCTGATCTAGATCCAGCGGTAGCTTACCCCTTTCAGAATTGGGTAAGGCGCTGACAGGTAGCGCGCCCGCGGCTGGGAATGGGCTGGCCCAGGATGCCTGGCCCAGGATGCCTGGCCCAGTTTTATTTGATTGAGGTCCGTTTAGATTTTTTTTAAGAATCTCTATTATTCCATTTTAGAACAAGATCTGCAACTTTGAAAATCCATGGAAAAATAACCATGCATCCAAATGCCTTGATTCAAATTTCTATGAGTAGCTTAGATTATTATCTTTCAGATGGCACTAGTCTCATGTCTGTAGGATTTCTGTAGGGGAAATGATAATTTGTGGAGTTAAATAAGTCTCTTTTCAAACTTTAATGCAAATCTTGAGTTCTATAGGTTGAGTTGGTATGGTTCCAATTTTCAGAAGTGCCTTATGTGATATCTTGGAGATCCCACTAGTTTTGCTATTTTAGGACCTGTATACTTGCAGTAGGAATTATTATGGCAGATTTTATAATTAGTTTTAGATAAATTATCATCTACAGTAGATTAGGAATTTTGGAATGAATCCAATTTCCTTAGATTGTGTTCAGGAAGAGGTTTCCAGAACACTTCTGCTCATATTTTTCTGATACTTAGAGAATATCTGAGAATTATTTTGGTAATCTAGTTATAGTTTCTATTGTTTAATTCATAGAGATTAAACCATAAATTGTTTTGGGATGAATCCAACTTTGTTGGGTTCACAAGATTGTTGTCCACCTTCAAGTGTGCTGAGTGTGTTGCTTGGTCCATTTGAACACCTGCATGCTTGATTAAAGTGGAATGGTGTTGTGTTGCTTTATTTAAGAAACCCTAGTTTCTAATAGGATTAACTTGCTATTTAAAAACCTATAAAATCTTGTTTTGTTTTCTAAACATGTTTGTTTCTAATACTCTTTGATTGTGTGGTATTGACTAATGGAATGCTTCTGACTTGTGCATGGATGTATATTTATTTGTGTGTTATTATTTTTTCGGTGATAGAATTGAACGAGGAGTGTACCGAGGAGGGAGAAGTTTTTGAGTACCAGGAAGAGGAAGACTAGGGACTAGCCAACCAAGCCAACCCATCTAAACTTGATGCATATCTGAATCCTATTCACTTACTTTGTAGGTTGCATAAAGGTTTATTAAATTGCATGTTTTTATATTGCTATAGCTCTTGTAGCAATTATATTGTTGGCTCAAGCTCCACAAGCCAATTGTTATCATCCTTCGAGATGACCCCTTTGAACACCTATTCATTACCATTTTCAGTAGTGGCTTGTTGGATAGCAGCAAAGCCCTTGGAAAACCCCTAGTGGAGCCAAAAACTCTAGGATGGGAACACTCAAAAAGAAATCTTGAAAATGTTTTCGAAAACCTTGGGGTAGTATGTACTCCATTGAATTGTTTTCAAAAATGGTTTTGGACACATGGTGATGACTATGGAGGATAAAGGAGTTGGTGGTTTTTCAAATGACATTGGTGATCACTAGGTATCTACCGGAACAAGTTACCCGTGCAACCACATTACCCCGGTATGGGACGGGGCTTAGTCTGAAGTTTATCTGTTTTAGTGCGGGGAGCCTCACAACTATATAAGGGTTCATGGTGCCCGGAAAATGGTACGCGACACCCCTGAATCCGGGTTGACGCCTATTGAGGGTCAACACATTACAATGGCATATCCCGAGCCGCCGGAAGACACTTGGGTTCTCCCGCCGTGGCGCCAGAGTTATGCTCTGGAGGAGGTACTGCCGGGGCGTGCCAGGGAGGTAGACTCCACAGGGTAGGCACCCGTACTAAGGTGGATAGATGGAAGGCTCTGTTCGATTATCTGAACCCCGCATACTTGTGTATGACGGTCCGTGGTGGTATCTCGGCAGATTTATTGAATCTTGTGGGTAAAGTGTACAACCTCTGCAGAGTGTAAACCTATTCGAATAGCCGAGTCCTCGGTCATGGACGGTTGGAATGGTTGCTATCTAGCCCAATGTCGGTTTTGTTTTACTAAAATGTTTTTGGAAAGAAATGGAGGAAGGTGCCGGCGGAGTACTTAGAGGGTACTGCGTGGCACAGCTATGGTTCGGAGTACTTGCAGGGTAGTGCCGTAGGAAATGAGATGGTCATGTGTGATTGACCTAGTTTTATAAAGGAAGGTGGTCATGTTTGATTGACCACCGGCTCTCTCTCTTGAAAAGCGAATGAGTTCCCCCTTTCCTAGAGATTTTACTAAAAAGGTTTTCTAAATGTTATCTTTAATAAGGATATAGAGATGTCGTATGACATGCTATATCAACAAGAGAAAATATGATAGTATAGGGCAAACTAGACTAGAGCCTTTCCTTGCTATAGCCATACTGCATATCAAACTCCTTCTCTTTAGATGGTTTGCAAGTACAATTCAAAATGTACTCACGGCTTTGTCCCTGGCTATTAACTTGGTCAGATTATGGTGAAGATGATGATGATGATGGTGAGGAGTTTCGATGATGCCGGTGCGAACTAGGAACGTCTCCCAGTCAGTTGCCTGTAGGGTAGTAGGCATGACGTGGGTCATCAACACTGCTTGGTAACCGCTGCTTAACTGTAGACTTGCCCTGCGTGGCAATATAATTCTTGGTCAAGTGACCAATTGTAAATATCATTCGGTATTGTAATGGATGATGTAATTCTGTTAACAACTCGGATATGTGGATTCATGACACACTGATCATGGGATCATGAATTGTATGCATATCGGGTATTCCAGATGGGTAATCCAGGGTCCCCACAATCAAAGAATCAAATCAACACAACATTGACTCCAAAGTTCAACTAGTGAACCAAGCAAAAGCTAATGAGCATAAAGAATAACTAAAACACACATGCTCAAAGACATATCTCATTTAAAGAGTAAGAAATAAATAACAAGGAATGATATCACCAACTCCCAAAGACAGCAAGGTTCAAACAAACAAGCCAAACTCTCCACACTTTTTATGATGGCATACTAAGTACTAAAAAGAAAAGATTAGTGCATTATTTACAATTTTGCATTTGAATACAAACTGCACACAAGTGGGATCATCACATCTACCTACATAGAAATAACACAAAACAAGTTTAACAAAATCAAATGGAATAACAAAAGTCACGAAAAGACAATGGGAGTTAAAACAAATACATTTTTGGCTAGAGATAAGGCAATTAAAAGCAATAGCCAATGTAAAGATGATCAATATATATGTGCCACATGATAGAGTACCAATTGTCCAAGAACTCCTCCACCACTCTGTTCTCTCCGTTCTCTCCCAGCTGAAAAACAACAAGAGAAAGCTGAAAGCATAACAAGAGGTATTTGGATTTATTTCCCGATGGTAGTTTACATATAAATCCAAGATCATCTTCACAACAAAGAAGCATATGGAAAATGATAAGAATTAAACACCACCATCCAAACAAAGATATTCTTGATAGACTCAAATAGTTAAACAATCACGCAAAGCAATGATTAGGATAACTTGAAGCAAATGGTTTTCCAACTTTGATGTAGAATTCCACATATTAGGAAAACCCTACCAAGAAAGTATCTCACAAACAAGATCCAAAACAAGAGAAATATTTTTTTTGGCAAATTGGAACTTGTTTGAGCAAACATGCCACATAGACGCAAAATAATTTACAATATCAACACTATGTGACACCACCTCAAATATACACATTTTCATGGCTTGTAATATGCACAAACATAATACTCCCCCATAATGTAATAAAGAATTTATTTTCACAAGAGGCAAATAAAATCCAAGCGAGATGATTAATGGACATTATAGAATTTAAATTTCTCATGAGCATGACATACCACATAGAGACTAGATAATTTCAAATAGCAACACTAAGTGGTATTCCTCATGTACACACATTTTAGGATTGTCAAGGGCCAAAGCATATCACTCCCCCAAGATGGGATGATCCATTAATCTCTCACAAGAGCCAACAAGATATAGATAATATGCAAAAGGCTCAACAAGAACAACTGTATGTGGTGTGCAAACCAACATGCACATACTTGATTACTCAAAATTAAGCAAGTAGTAAGCATAACATATACAAACACATGCAAGATACAAAACCCAACACATGCAAAGGGGCGAGTAACTTTCAATTTAGATAAGTTGAATACATGTTACCGCAAGGAGGAACATTGGATATATGATAGAAATAAGATTATCCAATTGACTTGACTTGAGAAAATATAGTTGATGAAGATCCCTTAATTATTCATGATATAGCCAAGTCTCCAATGCCCTCCAACAACACCTATTGTTCAAGTAACGGCTTGTTGGTTCCCAACCAATTTGGGTCCTAAGAGGTTAGTAACAATAGGTTTGGCAACTCAAATGGTTCTTTTCTTGACACCATGATACGTCTCAAACGTATCTATAATTTTTTATGCTCCATGCTTGTTTATACATCATTTGCTTTGAGTTTTGTTACACCATTTTTGATGCGTTTTTATGCATTTTCCAGAACTAACCTATTAACAAGATTCCACAGTGCCAGTTCCCTGTTTTTTGATATTTTTGTGTTTCAGAAAAGTTACACAGGAAATATTCTTGGAATTGGACGAAACAAAAGCCGAACCTCCTATTTTTACCGAAGCTTCGAGAAGACTGAAGATGGGACAGAGGGGGGCCAGGAGGCAGGCTCACCACCAGGGGGCACGGCCCAGCCCCTGGCCACGCCGCCCCATGGTGAGGCTAGCTGGCCCCACCTCTGACGATGCCCTTTCACCTATAAGTTCCCCTCGATGGGAAAAACCTAAGGGATGGATCTCTTTTCCACGAAACATACTGCAAGCCACCGCCATCACCATCGCAAGATCGGGAGGATCCAGGAGCTCTTCCCAGCACCCTGTCGGAGAGGGGAATCCCTGCCGGAGGCCTTCTACACCACCATGGTCACCTCCAGAGTGATGTGTGAGTAGTCTACCTTGGACTACGGGTCCATAGCAGTAGCTAGATGGTTGGCTCCACCACCATGTGCTTCATGTTTAGATCTTGTGAGCTGCCCTACATGATCAGGATCATCTTTATGTAATCTTACATGTTGTGTTTGTTGGGATCCGATGAGTATTGGTACTATGTTAAGTTGATGTGTTGAATATATATCTTATGTTATCTCTATGATGTTTATGATCTTGCATGCTTTCTGTTGCTAGTAGCTATCTTGGCCGAGTAGATGCTAGTAACTCCAAGAGGGAGTATTTATGCTTGAAGTTGGGTTCATGCCTCTATTTAATCTGGGAGAGTGACAGGAACCTCTAAGGTTGTAGATGTGCTGTTGCCATTAGGGAGAAAACAACATTCTTGTGTCCAAGGGCATTTGCTTTGTTTACATTATGCACTTTGCTTAATGCAATTATCTGTTGTTCGCAACTTAATACTCAAGGGGTCCTCGGATGATTCCCCGCGAGTGGATTTTTAGTCGTAGATGCAGTTGGATTATGGTCTATGTATTTTGTCGTAATGCCCAGAGTGAATCTCATAGTGATCCTCATAACATATGTACGTTATCTTTACTCTATCAACTGCCCAACTATAATTTGTTTACCCAGCATGTGTTATTTATCTTATGGAGAGACACCACTAGTGAACTGTGGACCCTAGTCCAATTTCCTTTACATTATTACACCATTTTACTTTTACTCGCACTATTTACTTTCTTGCATACTATTATCCGTAACACTTGATACACTCAATCCTTTGTTTACGGCAAACCGGTGAGATTGACAACCTCATCGTAAGTTGGGAGCAAAGTTCTTGGTTATGTCATGTGCAGGTTTCACGTTGCTGCTAGGTGAAGACACGCCGACAAGCAGTTTATCTGGCGCCCTTGTCCGGAGTGTCACGAAGCTAGCAAACATCACCTTCTGAAGTTTGGCTTTCTCCTACTAGTTCGATTCAACCTTGGTTTCACAACTAAGGGAAGACTTGCTGCTATGCTCATCATACCTTCTCTTGGGGTTCCCAATTGGTCGGTCATCTATATCAACACCGCACCATCAACAAGTTTTTTGGCGCCGTTGCCGGGGAGGAAGAAGACTTTTGCAAGGGGAGTCTCGCACGCACAATCTTTTACTTTGTTATTGTTTTGCTTCATTTTATTTTTACTTGCATCGTTTTATCAAAAATACAAAAAAATTAGTTTCCTTTATAGTTTCTTTTATTTACTTGCTTTTAGTTTTGCTAGAATGGGTACTCTTGAAAACACCAAGTTGTGTGATTTTACTAGCAGCAAAAACAATGATTTTATCTGCACTCCTATTGCGCCACCTGCTTCTGAGGCAAATTTTTATGAGATCATACCTGCTTTGTTGAATCTTGTTATGAAAGAGCAATTTTCTGGTGCCAGTTCTGATGATGCTGCAGCTCATCTCAACAATTTTGTTGAGCTATGTGAGATGCAGAAGTATA